>CM050933.1:59342775-60542775 GCA_027789145.1 Solanum arcanum | reverse complement strand
TCTATCTCGACTGTTTCCTTGGCCTCTTCCATGACCTCTTCCTCGAAAGCCACCTCTGCCTCGGCCACGATTTGCAAAGTTTTCTTGCTTATCTTTCTGATGAGTGGACTCCCCGTTCACCTGAAATGCCTTTTCTTCATTTTTTTCATGTGACCTTAGGAGCCTCTCTTCATGAGCTTGCAAAGAACTCATTAGTTCATCAAAAGTATAATCAGATAAGTCATGAGATTCCTCAATCGCAGCAACAATATGTTCAAATTTTGGAGTAAGACTCCTTAAAACTTTTGCTACAACAGTTTCTTCAGATATATCTTCACCATAAGACTTCATTTGATTAACAAGAGAAGAAACTCTGGACAAATAAGTTTGAACAGATTCATTACTTTTCATAGAAAGAGTTTCAATGTCGCGACGGTAAGTCTGCAATTTTATCGTAATCACCTTAGCTGAACCTTGAAATTCCTTCTTCAAAATCTTCCATGCCTGAGAAGATGTAGTTGTTGCTGCAATTCTTGAAAAAATTGTATCATTAACTGCTTGTTGAATCAGGAACAAAGCTTTGGCGTCTTTCTTTTTGATCTCTTTCAATTTCTCTGCCTCTTCATCAGAGCCTGCTAGATCCACAAAGCCTTCTTCCACCAGCTCCCGAACTTCTTGTGATTTGAAAAGAGTTTTCATTTTGATACTCCAAAACTCATATTTTTCACTAGTAAAAATTGGCATGAGGGGCTGCGATGAAATACCATTCACTGCCATTTTTTTTTGCTCTCTCACTTCCTCATTTATATCACTCAAATACTCAGTTGATATAAGCCTCACGACTTATTCAATTTCCAGAAAGGAACCTTGCTCTGATACCAGATTTGTTGGAAAGAAAAAGGAAATCTAAGAGAGAAAGTGAACAGAGAATAGAGCAAAAGAAAAGAGAAGCTACTGCCAACTTCTTTGTTTCTTGTATTACATTCTGAAACTAATGAGACCTGCCTATTAAATAGGCTTACAATGAAACTGAAATACTGAAATTTAGGTACCCACTAATTACTAGTTAGCTACTAATCTGCCACTATATCTAACCTTGCTAAAATAAAGGGAACTAATTAACAACCTCCTAAAGACTTGGTCAAGTATCTTTGAATCACTTCTCAACACTTTCCCAGATAACCAAAGGAATAATCGAAATTTCATTTATGAACCCTTTATGCTCAGAACCAAACTAAACAGAACTGGTGTCGCAAAACCTAACATATATTAATAAGGCGCGATCAACGAAAAGCATACGGAGCAATACAAAGGGTGAAATCCAGCAAGTATAATAAAAATCGAGGACATAACGAAACAAAATAGAGACACCATACTTAAAGAACTCTCATGCTAAGTTAATGTTCTATTGAATAGATATATACTAGGACATTTCTAGTCAAGAATGCTGAGAACAACTTAAACAAATGCAAAAGAACAATAATCGTCCATATGGAGATACATGCTAGCAACAAGCTTTTTGCATTCGTGGCAGCATTTCAGACTAACTAGGATGAACGAACGAGGTACAAGAACATCTAATTCTCCTAAGCACTAGGCGAGTTCAATGGTATCATGCTTTGAATGTCCTCAAGACGACCAGTCATGTGAATGTGAACCAAAACTGGATTTTGCTCGAGATTATACGACGAAATAACTTCCTTGAAGTTCAAAGACATATAGTAAAAAAGGATGATGATTTCGCTAACAAAGACGGACTAGAAGCATTATCATTATCAAGTTAACAAGCCAAACTTAAAGTGAGCACAATAACCGTGAAATTGATGAAACACGAAACATAATGTAAGCTCAGACGAGCACCAAGTCAACTTCGAAATTGAAAATAGAAACAAAATAATGGATTATCACACAAATTCTACCCCCTAATTCGCAGCCAGCAACGAGCCAGAAAAAATTTAAAACAGAAGACGTTTAAAAAGAGACGAATCTTACCTTTAGGAGGACAGCTGAACGGAGACGAGAACGAGCTGAGAAAAACACGACTTCCACCAACCGGCGATACTCAGAATATGAACAAACGAACATAATTTACAGCCAAATCTTTAGGTTCGAACAGAACTAGGACGTCTTATGTATGTAGTTTTGTCGATTCTTTCTTAAGTTGCTAGAAAAAATTTTGCTAAAGAAAAGATCCACCACCCTTATGCACGAAAAGAAAACGAGCTTATATAGCCAGGGATTAGGGCTACAAACGTTTTGGAGGGAAAGAGAACAAGGGTCCCATCTCTAAATTCAAAATTCGAACTTCCCTTAAACTTTCACCATTTTAGGATGAGTACTTTTCCCTAAATCTTCAACCTTATTCCGAAAGAGGAAGGAAAGAATGAACGCTCTCGATCAATCTCAAGGATGAACACGCAGGTCTGCTCTTGCCGAAAAGCACTGCACAGGAGCAGGACGAGGAAGATGAATGAGACGTTGAATTGTTGAAAGCTTGTGGGTTCTTTCTCTGTAAGGTAAGGGTGGGCCGGGTCAGAGCGTATCTGGAGTGGGCTGAAAAATGAATAAAAATGTAAATGATAGAATAGAATTTAAATGGGGATGGGTCATTCTAGTATTGGGCTTGCTATGTATGGTATAGATTTAAAAATGTGCTAAGAGTTTTTTGGGATATCCAAAGAATTGGGATGCTGAAAGTTGTAAAATAATGGCCCAGAATAGTTTTAGGATTAATAAATTGGGAAAATTATATGAAATGGCAAACATTCATAACTAATTATATATTAGGGATATAGTTTAATTTATTTACATTATATAATTATAGTTTATTTTATTTTGCTATAATAAATTGGGGCCCACAACCTATTATGTAACCAATTGTATAAAATCCTTATTTTCTTATTTTGTATATAATTATACACAATCTAATTTTCTCTCTCCTTTTCACAATTAATTTTCTCTCTCCTTTCCACATTCTAACGTCTTCTCCTACTTTTAATACTCCAATATCAGATTTGAATTTCGAATTTTTGTCCAAAATTTCAGTAATCCCTCCCGAAGTTGAAGTCCCCTCCCTTAGTCGAACTCAATTTCGTAAGTACTCCTTAATTTTAGTTTTTTACCTTTTTTTCTAACTTATCTAAAAATTGTATATGTGTTCGGTTTTTTGTTTTTTTCATATATTTTGATGAAATAATCGTTTTTTTGTTCTTGATAGATCTATAATTCGTCAAACAATGAACGAATCGTCTACATCTTTGAGGATTACCAGAGGTAGTCCTTTGCATGTCAATGTAGTTGACATTTTACCATCCTTTTCAATGGGGCTAACTCAAGAATTTGGGGTTAATGTAGGGTCTTTGGGAAAATCAAAACAACTTATACAAGAACAAACCATGGAAGAGCTGAGATCAAAGAAAAAAAACGACCCTATGGCAGTTCAACAAGTTATTAAAAATGCCCAAACTAGAGGCATTAAAATTGTACAAGGTACAAGAAAGAGGAAAGCGGTAATCATTGAATCAGAGGAAAATGATTCTGAAGTTGTCGGATCTGAAGAGCTTCATAATCATGAGGTAGTGTCTTAAAACACAAACTTATATACAATTTTTTTGTTAATTAGTTGTCAATATACAAAAACTATTAAATTAAGTATTGTATATAGTATATTCAATGTGAGTAATTGTATATAGTATATTCAATAAGGTAGTGTGCCTCTCAAATAGTGACTTTTAAACTGTATAAATGTATTTATTGCCTATTGTATATAGTATATTCAATGTGAGTAATTGTATATCGTATATTGCATGTTTATGTTATTTTTGGTTTTTGTATATGTATACAAAATATGGATAAGTTTACTCTGGGGTTTCTTTGTGTTTTGTATCTCTGCTCATTTCTTGAATTAGGTGAATGTCAAAATGGTTTTGACTTTTGATTATGTTCCATGCTCTTTTTGTGTGTTTGTGACTTGTTTAGTGTTGTGGATTAAAGGGGCATTGGTAAATTTTTTGTCTTTGTGTGTTGTGCCTTGTGTTTTCTGGAACTTCTCAAGCATGATATTTGTATATTCATTTGTTATGTTGCTCGATCTCTTCAAAAACATTGATACTGATCAACCCAACTTTGGTTTTTGTATATTATACAAAATATGGATAAGTTTACTCTGGGGTTTCTTTGTGTTTTATAGCTCTGAATAAGTGTTAGTATATACTATATACAATTAATAAAAACATTGAATAAGTGTTAGTATATACTATATACAATAAAAAACCTAAATAACATATATCTCTTGTTATACAAATTCGTAAAATGCATTTTGTACATGTATATGTTTATTCAATAAGATTGTATATGTATATTTATTGCAATCTAATTGGATGTGTATATACAATTAAAGACATTGAATACGTGCTGGTATATACTATATACCAAAAAAATATGGGTTCATATATATAAACAGAAAATAATCTGTGAATGACTTATTTTTGGATTTTTTTTGTATATATAGGTAGGTATGTATATACAGAAATTAATTTGTACATGACTTATTATAAAATTGTTTTTTTTTGTATATATATACTATGTTTATTTCATACACTTTTTTTCATTTTTTAGGAAGTCAGATATATTTGAAATAACCGTGAAAAATGGACAATTCACATGCAATGTTATACGCAAATAAACACATTGAAAGAGCTTCAGAATAAACTGCCTCCAAAGCAATATAATCGTATATGTGCATCATCGTGTTTTGCACAGTTAACAGCAATGAGACGATGTCACGTGCAAGCACAACTGTTTAGATGCATTATGTTGAGTGAGTTAGAAGGTAGTTCTGTGAATGCAATAATTTTTTATATAAATGGCACAACTCTTCGATTCACAATACGGGAATTTGCCATTATTTCTGGTTTGAATTGTTCTGATAATGGTGCTGACTTCAACTTTGATACTGATCAACCCAATAGAATCATCGATGAGTATTTTTTACAGGGAATTCTCCTGTCACTAAAGCTCGTTTGGCTGAAGCTTTTAAAGCAAAGGTATGGGGTGACAATCAGGAAGATGCATACAAGTTTGGGATTCTATATTATATACATGAGTTTATCATGTCCGCAGAACCTACTACAACAACAATAGATAGGTTGGACTTTGATCTGGTTGAAACAGGTAGATTTATGGATTATCCTTGGGGCCGGAAGGCTTTTAATGAACTTGCTAAATCCAAAACAACAAGATAAAGCCATGTGGACAGTACTACAAAATTCAGGGCTTTCCACTTCCAATGCAAGTTTGGTTCTATGAATGTTGCTCTTATGTTGATGACAAGATTGCTGTCAAGGTTTCTAGTCACATTCCTCGGATTATCAATTGGGTGACTAAGAACGACCATCCTCGGTTTGATTATTTCATGAAAATAATTTTTAATGATGCAGATAATCCGGTATGCATTTACTTAATACAATTTGTAAATTATAGAAGTTAGTATACATTTACTTTCTACAAATTTTATATTACATTTTTATTATATTGAATTATAATTTATAATTACTATGCAGATTAAGTTCAGAAATATTGAGCAAACAGCGATGGAAATTAAAATCCTCAAACTTCCACAATCGACAGAACAATCAATGTCTCAGGGCCTGCAGACTGATCACAATAAAGTTACAGATCCGGATGATGATTTCCAAAACCCACCCAAAGATAACAAGCGAGAAAGGAAAAGAAAAAGTTATTGAATGTTCTTCACCGATTAGGAAAAAGAAAAAGCAACTGCATTCTGATCATCTCTTCAACAAAGGCAGTTAAGACATACACACGAAGATCAATGGCGCGCAAAGCCACACGATCACAGTCCATCAATATCAACAGTGTTGCGAAACACAGTGATGCAGGTACGTCACACAACAATGAAAATGTAGAGCAGAAAAGTGTACAAGACAGAACACAAATGGGGCAAATTAAGAAGTCAACAAGCATCACAATATTGCGTGATGAATTTGAAGCATTCAAAAAATCGGTAATCAAATATACAATTCAAATATATGTTATTTGAAAATATTATATACAATTATTAATAAAATATGCACCTTTTTCACATAGGTCAAGGACGAGTTCACTGATTTGAGAAAAATGCTTGAAGACAAATTCAAAACAGTGTTGGAAGCCATGAATTCCAAGGTATCACATGTATAACTTTTTTGATTTAATTATTTATATACAATATACTTTATACTTCTGAATACAGTTGTATATTTTTTTTCCAGGGTAATGTCGTCGATGATGATCAAGAATCACCCATCGTAGATGTTCATCACAAGCCCACATACACTCCACATGAACCCCAAAGTCAATCTGCTGCAAATGTGACAGAACAAGAGGTATTATTTTGCTTTATTTATACATTAATTCAGTTTATACACATTTTGAAATGAAATAAATTGTATATAAGTAAATTCAATTTACTTATATAGCTCAAATTAAATAATTAAGAACTATATACTAGTATAGCTCAAATTATACATAAGCATATTACTTATTTTTATACTGAATATACTACAACATATTTTCTTATATTGTTTACATTATAATCAGGCTACATTTGAAGATGTCATGCAACAAACGCATATCACTCGTGTTCATCAGTTAAATACCAAGTCTTCACAGTTAGGTGCACAAAAAAACCCGATAGGTCATCAAAGTGCATTAAAAGATCGTGAGGTATCCGTAAATGATTATATACATTTTAAAATTTAATATAATGGTTTATAATCAATTTGTTAGATATTTAAGTTATTATTTTCTTTTTAAGCTGGGAGATAACTTGCAAGAACTAAACCAGAATTCCCCACTGTTGGATCATGTTGTTTTGGGTGATAATTTGAATGATGTAAGTGGCACTGCCTCACAAGATCAATTAGTGTTGTATGCTAATGTGGATGCCCAGCAAAATGCCCAAAGGGAAACTGAAAGTAGCTCAAACAGTCAGGTAATATATAACATATTCAATGCTGCATCTCACGAGCGTATTGCAGAAGCAGAGGAGTCTATTTTAGTTGTAGCGCCTATACAAATGGTATACATGCCTGATTCAAATCAGGAAACATTTGTAACTGAATCACAGGATGAATTGCCAGACCATCTTCTTCCAAGCGTGAACAAACTGCAAAACATTGTATTACAAAAACAAGTTGAAGCTGAAGTAACACCCATGCCAGCTGTTAGGCATAGACGCCCATGTCCATTCAACATATCTCTGTACATGACTTCGTTTGGTTCGGATGCTGGTAAGCAACAATTATTTATGTTTACATTTTCATAAATAAGAATATTGTTTGCATGATGTAAATATTTATATACATATCTTTTCAGGTAGTTCGTCCCGACAGCCAGTTGTGTTTTTCATGAAACATCCATTTGTTTCATTGTCTGATAAGGAAGAGTCTGATTTGTTTTCAAATTTTTGGATATGGCTGAAAGAAGACTTACTCGTCAAGCATTACAAAAAGTAACATTTTTTTTATACACTTGCATTTTTTATTGTTTGTTTTGTGTAGTTATTTTGTATTATGTATAATAGGAACTATGCGGAGGATCGCTACAAGAAAGGAAAGGCAATATTACCACAATTGTTTAATTTTGGTGTAGCGACAATTGACAACAAGAATTGGTTCTACAATATCGGGTTTGAGCGCCAGTTGATTGATAACTCGGTATGTTTCCGTTTTTATATTATTAAAATTGTTTAAATTAAATAAAATTGTATAATGTATAAATTATAACATTATTACTCATTATATCACAACACATAGATGTCTTATTCTACTATATAAGGAAAAAGGCCAAATACTCCAACAGTAGCACATACAAATTCACAAATCTATGTTGCAATTTCAACACTGTTTTTCTAAATGCTTGGAATGCATATTATGGAATAAAAGGTGACCTTTCTAAGGAAGTGTTAGACGAGATGATTATTGATTATATTAATGGATACAAGATGCTAGCGTATGCACCATGGCACACAGTCGATGATGTATTTATCCCGGTTAACTTAGAAGGCAGGTTACATTGGATTCTGATTGTCATATCTTTCAATGATCGATGCATCAAGGTGTATGACTCAATCAACAATTCTCTTCACCACTCATTTGTTGTCAATCACATCAAGAAGTATGCACAGCTTATACCAATGTATCTTGTAAAGTCTGATTTCTATCAAAAGAAAGGTCTGGATATTGCAAGCCACCATCGATATCAAGGTCATACCGTATATGATTCATTCGAAATTGTATATGTGGAAGACCTTCCCCAACAACCAGCTGCTAGTTTGTAAGTTATAAAATTCAATAAATTTATATTTTATTGAACATAGTTACACTGTAAGTAGTATAGTAACAGTTGAGCTGTTTTTTTATATAATTTTTTAGGGATTGTGGAGTGTATGTTGCGTCATACGCGGAGTTCTTGAGTGAGAGGAAAGACATTCCAGCAGTCTTAGACCCAGAAGAAATTCGCCTTAGATACGGTGCATTGTTGTGGAATTACGGCAATCAAAAGATACAAGCCGGAGCTGTCAGTGATATTGAAGCGCCTTTAAAACCCGTCAGGAATCGCACACAAAACAACAGTTCTGAAAGGATTACAATCCAGTAGGTTGATACCTTAGTTGTAGCATTGTTTTGATTTTTGCGTTGACAGTTAATATTAGTTGTAGATTAACAATTTTACGATAATTTTTGTTTTAATTACCTCGTAATATCATTTTCTTTGTTTTGAACTATCATTTTAGTGTTATAAAAATATATGACACTATCTTTTTGTGTTATTTTGTATAAAGTAGCATATAAATAAATATATACATATACAATTTAATTGTATAAAAACTACTTTTAAAACTAAGTGTCTTACATTTACGAATTTGTATAACAAAAGATATACGGTCAGGTTTTTATTTTGTATATATTTTATAGTCACACTAATTTCATTGTATAAGGTATATACTCTATATTAGTGTTTAGGTTTTTATTTATATATAGTATATTACTAACTGTTATATTCACATAAATAAAAACACATATATATTTTGTTCAGGTTTTTACTTGTATATAGTATATACTATCACGTATTCAATGTACGTTATTAAATGTATATGCACATACAATTAGA
This sequence comes from Solanum arcanum, assembly GCA_027789145.1. Taxonomy (NCBI): domain Eukaryota; kingdom Viridiplantae; phylum Streptophyta; class Magnoliopsida; order Solanales; family Solanaceae; genus Solanum; species Solanum arcanum. Next base: position 60,533,622 of record CM050933.1, on the reverse strand, counting down.
TTGCTATATATATACAAATTCTATCTTATGGAATAAATATACATGTACAAATTGCAAAAGATATATGTTGTTCAGGTTTTTATTTGTATATAGTATATAATAGCACTTATTCATTGTTTTTATTAATTATATATGCATATTCAGGTTTTATTTGTATATAGGATAAAAGAGTTTTATTTTTATACGATCTACTTGTTTAGTGTTGAACATTTTATCATGTTGCGTATATATATACAAATTAAATTTACGCATATTGAGTATAATATTTACTTTTGTAGGTCATAAAACACACACAGTAATGTACAACACATAACAAAATTAAGACGTAGTTTAAGTAATATAAGTATACAAAAATAAAGATTTCAATTAAGTCATAATGCATATAGTTTCAAATCAAATTTAATTAGGAAAAAACAATCAGCCTTAACTATCTTTTGGCTTATTTCTACATGAACGCCTATTGTGACCTGCCATTCCACATGTGCTACATGTATTTTTCCCCTTAATCCTCGATAACTCTCTTGCTGTTTTTTTCCGAGGCTTACCCTTTGGCCTGCCAGGAGGTCTTTTAAATTTTGGAGGTAATACGTCATCAGCAATAACGCTATTCGGAATCAACCATGCCTTTACATCCGGTAAAGGATGTATAGGCATATTATATGTCTTCAACATTGTCTTTGGTTTGTATAAATCTGAGCAATATTCATCTGGTGGTAGACTCTTCCATTTCAATACCGCCCAAGCATGTTCACAAGGTATTTCCTCGTACTGAAATCTTCCACAGGTGCAAGTTTTTTCTTTTAGACAGACTACAAACTATCTCCCATCATCATTAACATTGTGCACATATTCCGTTGACGGTACAACCTGCTCATTTATAAATACAATTTAATGAAATGATGTTCATACTAATATATACAAATAAATTTTGTCAACACTCCTAAATATATACTTATTCTTAAATATTACCGTCATTCTTGTGCTCAATGCTTCATTGTCTGTTAGTATATCATGGTATTTTCCAATCAATGATGTGAATGTGCAGGTTGCCTCCTTCTTGTAGTCATGATTCCACCTTCCAAATAATAGCCTTACCTCTTCGAGAAATTCAAAAATAGGCAATTCTCTAGCTGAAACAAGTGCTGCATTTATACTCTCAGCAATATTTGATGTCATGTGCCATCCTCTATGTACTTGTGCATAACAAAGAGCCCATTTTTCATATCCAGCTAAATCCAAATACTCTTTCACTCTTATATCTTTTTTTTCAACAGTCTCCATTAACATATCAAATTCATTCTGTGTGCAAGCTTTTGCCATTGTATAGAATACACCAGATAACTTCTCATGAGATTTTCTAAACTTTTTCTGAACGTTATTCCATAAATGTCACATACAAGCATAGTGTGGGACATTACTGTATACATTTGTAACAGCATTTATAATGCTCTCATTTCTATCAGACACAACACACATGTTACTCCTCTCACCGTATGCTTCTTTAAGTTACTCAAAAAATCAAGTCCACGCAGCATCATTTTCTGAATCGATAATACCATACGCAAGTGGAAATATATGTCCTACAATAATATCAAAATCATATATTAAATGTACATATACAACAGATTCACGTTTATACATATACATTATTACATATATATATATATATATATATATATATATATATATATATATATATATATATATATATATATATATATATATATATATATATATATATATATATATACCTGCGCCATCTGTCGTGCTTGCTGCAACAAATGTACTATTATATGGACCTCTCAGATGACTACCATCCACCACGACTACTGGTCTACAATGATTGAATCCTTGGATAAATGTATTCAATGCAACAAATAGATACAAGAACTCATTATTCGTACTCTTTTTCATACGTATATGAGACCCCGGGTAAGTGATATCCATCATATACAAATATGCAGGTAACTTTGCATATGATGCAGCTGGTGTACCCCTCAAAGCTTTCAATGCTTTCTCCCTGGCCCTCCAAGCCTTCATATATAGTTAACATCAACTCCTAGATCAATCTTAACATCCTTTCTTATATCAGCTGGTGTATATTTACGTTTATGATCTACAAATTTAGGTTTCACAATCCCTCCTATTAAATTGCTAGTTACATGTCTTTGCGAATAAACTCTATCTTTTAAAGGACATGTATGCTTTCAGTTGAATGCTCGAATTCTGAACATTCCAGATTTGTTGATATTAGAGGCCTTCATTAACCATTCACATCCTTTAGAAAAACATTCCAGAGTGTAACTGCATATAATTTTGTATATAGTATACAAATTTAGTTTACAATAGGCAATAAAAACATTTATACAGTTTAAAAGTCACTATTTGAGAGGCACACTACCTTATTGAATTTGACCGAGTAGTTTTATACTGAAATCTCTCTTTAATCGCATATCTTTCCATGACTGCTTTCAAAATTGATTTGTCCTTGTATACTTGATCAACCTCAACATGCTTATTAGATTCGTCTGAAATCACCCAAGTTGTATCAATCGATAAAAATGCAACATTTGTATCCTCCGGTTCAACAACAATCATATCATGACAATCATTTTCTACAACAGTTGCCAACACCCCCATCTCTTTACACTGAGAAATCTGTCTATCACATGAATCCAAAATAGTTATACAAATAGGAAATTTGTTAAAATCAATGTTCGCCTTTTTTAGCATTATGTACACTCTGACACCCATGTCATTGTGTATAACCATTCGTTTATTGCTTTCTTCAACCTTGTACTCAATCTTCAAAGTCTTATTATTCATATCAACACCAATCTGTTTTGCAATAGTAGTATAAAAATCAAGAAACGTTGACTGTTCCTTAAAAACTACTCCCTCTATAGTATAATCAACGTAACAATTTGTATCGTCCCATTTTCCAGAATGCATAACCAAAATAGCTAATGAGCCCATTATCTGTACATTTATGAAAAGGAATATTTATATATATTTCAAATAATTCAATGAGATCATATATACAATTAATACAACAATTTTTATACAATTGAAATTTTATACTGTTAGAATTTTTAATATACAAACACTACATCTACAATAGTGTATACTTCTTCCAAAAATAAATTGTATGACATAGAATTTTTATATTATTATTCTTTAAAATATACAAAAACTACATCTACAATAATATATAATTCTATAAAAAAAAACACATCATTTATGAATTTATACAATTATGAACACTGATATTAATATTTACGCTTTCAAAATATACAAATACCTCGAATCACATATACAATTACACGAACAGTATTTAATTGTATATTGCAAATTTTCAGCTTAACAAAATCATATTTTGATTTTTTTTAAATAAAAACCACTCACACTAACGAATGAACACAAATTCAGCTTAACAAAATCATATTTTGATTTTTTTTAAAAAAAAATCGAAAACAATTCACAAATTCTAAAACCAATAAACAAGAAATTTCATCGAATAAAAACTTACCTGTATTCGATTGCAAAAATTGCTGAACTTCAGTTTCACAAAGAGCAAAAAAAATAATTATTATTTTTTTGTTTCAATGGCTGTATGAAATTTTTTTGAATTTGAACGTTTGGCTTGAAAATAGGGACGTTTCCCTAAATTTGTGGCATTATCTTGATTTATTGTTACCATATTTAATGAGTCAGTTACAAACAACTTTTTAAAATAGAATTGTATAAATAATAAAACAAAAAAAATTATATACAAAATTAAAGACACCTTTAATTACTTAACTATACCCATATTATGTAATTAGGTAAACTATACCCATATAATGTTATTTAATCTAATAAGTTTGCCATATATGAAATTTTCCCTAATAAATTAGCCGAGTTAAGTCACTCGGTGAATTTCGCAGAAATAAATAAAAGAGATGAATTAACATAAATTAATTTGACAAGCTTCTTAATTTTAACAAAATAATATATTCGTCTTAATTATAAAATAATTAATTCAAAAATGTAGACTATTATATGGCTAAATTAAATAGTAAAGTATTTAAAACAAAAATAAAATCTCTTGAGACGATTTTCGGATATTTATAAAATAAACTAATTATGTAAAAGGGAAAAGGGTCTGATATACCCCTCAACATTGTCATTTGGAGCTGATATACCCCTCGTTATGAAAGTGGCTCATATATGCCCTTACCGTTATACACACGGCTCATATATACCTTGTCGTTACAAAATGGCTCACATATATCCTTCATTTAACGGAAGTTAAAAAAATTAGTTTTAAATTTATATTTGTTACTTTTAATTTTTAAAAAAAATTATTTAGGGGTATATATGATTCTTCTATCAAAGTTCAAGGTATATTTTAATTTTTTAATACATAAATTATTTTTTGACTTCTTTTATTACAATTATTTGAGCTTCTTATTCTTATTTATTTTTTTTCTTTCATTCCTTTGTTTAAAGAAAAAAAATTTAAACTATTTTTTTTTTGTCTATATTGTAATATAATTTTTGTATTCGAAGAAAAAAATTTGGTCATCTACAATACGTTTTACAAGATTATTAGTGAAACATAAATAAATTTGATTATCAAAATAATAATTCTAAATTAGTCATTGAAACAAAAGAAAGTCAAAAAAATAGGTTTGACGAGGATTAAATTTACTCATATGTGATTATATATTGAAAAAAAATAATAAAAAGTTAAATTAAAATTATCTTTTTTTTCATTTCCATTAGAGAAAAAGGGTATATGTGAGTCGTTTGTTTATAAGTAGGGGTATATATGAGACACTTTCATAACAAGGGGTATATCAACTCCAAATGACAAAGTTGAGGGGTATATCAGACTTTTTCCCTAATAAAAATAAAACATAAAATAATAGAAGCGATTTTTAAAAAAAAAATATATAATTAAAAAGTAATCTGCATGCAATTATTGTTACAATCCAAAATTGGAAGTGATGACACTCGTCTTATCCCTTAGCCTAAAACTCAACAATTACAATAATTTGCAGAATTATTACAATCAACTTAAAAATACCCTAAAACCTGATTGTCACGTGTACAAGTCTCTAAAGTATTATAGTTGAATCAAAAGAAAATATAAGTATCATATGACATTGTTTCTGAGAGTAGAACAAAATCATAAACATGAGTAAGAGGGTCTGCTGAGATGAAAAACAGTTATCTCATAAATCTATAAGAAGCCTCGAAAAAGAAGATAATACATCACAAAGATCAGGGCTAGTAACCTACAAGAAAATTTGTAAAAGCAAGGGGTAAGTACCAAACCACACGGTACTCAACAAGTAATCTCTAAACACAAGCTAAGGGGATGAAATACGGGTACTCCTATCACTCCAATCGAACCTCAACAACTACAACCTGCATAAAAATCAGTCCAAACTAACAGCTCACAATTTACATAGCACATAGCTCAACAACAACATTAGACAAATACATATCCTCAAAGATAACACTTCAACAAATTACATATCCTCAACAACAACACTTTAACAAATTACATGTCCCCAACAACAACACTTTAACAAATTATATGACCTCAACAACAAGCTCAGTGTTTGTCAATCACACGTTCCAAGAAAGGAATTCACAAGATCAGCAAATCACAAATATAAAGTTCACTAATAATAAGTATGTGAATGCAATGGAATGCAATGTCAAGTATAATGATGCATGTCTGACCTAGTGATACACACCCGCTGTCTCTCAGTCTGGGACCCATGGGGGACATATTTGTCCATGCATCTGTTGCGGCACACGACACAACCCTCGATAATAGTAACCATCATGGCGTGCAATCCCTCGATATATAGTATCCATTGCGGTGTGTGATACATCCCTCGAAGTATAGTATCCATCGTGGCGCGCAATACGTCCCTCGAAATGGTACATTCTCTTTAGTTTCTTATTCTTTGTCAATGCACATAACACTTGTTACAACCATGTCTCAGAATATGCAAATGACATGTTCACAAAAAAAAAATAAGAAGAGATGACCATTTTCATAACATTTCACAATTTACAAAAACATGAACAATGATTCAACAGGCCTTTCAAATGTTTTTCAACCCTGCATACACAAACAATTAATCACATTTCTTTTTATTACCCCTTTTTCATCATTGGAATTATTCAACATGGACAAGTTAATCTATCGCCAATTCCCGCTCCCAAACATATACCACAAGGAAATACATGATTTTCGTACAGTTAACAAGAGTTTAAAAATCCACTTGCATTAATCAGTCAAGAATTCACTCTGAAACTTGAGTTTTTCCGTGTTGTTGAACTTCAAACTCAAAAGCAATCTAATCACATTAATAATAACAATAAGATCTTGAACAAACAACACACATATTACCATAGTCTACCTTAGACCCAAAACTTATCCAAATTTATAATCCAACTCCCAATTCTTATGCCAATTAACATTTCAATTATCATATTATTCAAGTTTTAAGCCTAGGGTTAAGTTTCAATTTCTCCAAGTAATACCATCCTAATAATTTTCATATAATATAATACACTTAATAATTAATTACTTATCTCACTATATCAAAATTTGAAATTATTATGTTATAGTAAAATTAATAACGGAAAAGAGTCAAACCCAGGTAGTGACATAAAGCCATTTGATGGGAATTTTTCGTTACCACTCATCCACGCCACATGCTAATTGACTAACTAAACCATACATTACATTGTACCACTAAAACTACATTATATTATTTAAATGACTCACCTTGAACATTTATCCCCAATTCAATTCCTTTTTACTTTTTGTTCAACACCCAACAATAATAATGACAACTCTTTTGTCTTTTTCTTAAACTTTCAAACAATAACACACTTAACAAATTGCATTGATTAGATTTAATAACATTTACTTGATTTCCTTGGGGTTTTACCTTTTGTTTTTCATCACCCTCAACATATTCTTGTTCTCGTTCTTCTTTTATCTCTTATATTCTTTTCTAAATTAATTAGGTATCAAAAGTGATAAATTGTCTTATCTTATTCTTATATATATGGGCCAAATAGTATAGGTCTTAAAATAAATCATGGACTTAGACAATAAGCCATCAATAAGTATTAATAATTATTTAATATTAACCGTGAAATAAATAATCAAAATTATCAAATACCTCAAAAAAAAATTAAAATAATTTTTTTGGGTCATTACAATTACATCACGTAATTAACAGCAATTCACAGTCACTGCATGTAAATTGAAGAATGTGATTAACCCTGCCAATAAAACCAATTACCTGCTGAACAAATAATTATTATGTCCAATCAAACATGAGAGACATTGTAATAACACCAATTACACCAAATTCAATTATTAGGGTGTCCTTCCAAGCAGGCCCTAAGAGTTATGTTAAAAGAAGTTTACAAAGTTTTGAGAAGTCTTTTACAAACATTTTAACTTTGTCTTAATGACTTAAAGATCAAGTTGAGTAATTAACGAATAAAGATGGAAGTCATTTCTTCAAATAATTATATGGGAAATATGTATTCCCAAAGAGTTTTAAAATATTTTCACATTTGAGCAAGAAAGAAAGTATCGATTCCAAAAAGCTCAAGGTAAGTTTTGATTAAGTATCTCAAACCAATGAATGAAGTTTTTTTTTAAAAAAATATGAGCTAAGTATATTTTGGGAGTAGTATTGATCACCGATATAGGGATGTGAGTTCATATTAATTCAAGTCTCCATAAACAATGTAGTCATCATGGGTAGTAAAAGATCATAGTTTTTCGTATACTCCATAAGATGCTTTTAGCATAGACTAGTGGATCCACTAAGTTAAGCGTTCTATAGGAAGGCAAAGTATAGGAAAATTCTGGTAGCGTGGGCAAGACGTTGTATTAAAACTTAGGTTCATAATGGTGATTGTCGGTTAGAGGAACTTCCACCAACACTATATTACCTTGTTACATAAGTAAAGTTGAGTTTGTTATTGCATTTTCTTTAACTAACTAAGTTGTTTTCCACTGTTTTACATGTATTGTTTTATATTGAACTAAGTTATTCATGAGTTAAGAAGAGTTAAAGTAAGTGTTTCTTTCAGATACTTCTCAAGACTATCTGTGTTTAACATACCAACTCGCATACTTGTACATTGAATGTATTGATGTCAGTTGTCATGTGTCATCTTATGATGTAGACGCAGATAACCAGAATCATCATCCAGCACCTCATTTATCCAGTTGAGCGCTCAGAGTCAGTTGGTGAGCCTCCTTGCATCCTGAATGACTGTTTTTTCTTTGCTTTCAGTATTTATTGTTAGGATTATAGGAGGTATTGTCCCGACATCCCTCTTTGTTGTAGAGGCTTCCAAGACAGTTAGTAGTTGAGTCGTCTTTAAATTTTCATTTCATATGTTAACACTTTAGTTGCCATTTTGGCCAATTTAAATGTTTGACTTTTAAAAATTCCAGTTATTTTATCATTCAAGTCGAGTATAGTGAAATTGATCATTATAAATATGCATAGAGTCTTCTGTTGAGTAAGTAAGTCAGGCCAAGGATTCACTTGTTCTCGAGTGCCAGCCATGTCCGGAGTGTAGGGTCGGGGCATGAGAGACTCAACAATAACTCTTCTATGTTTAGTTTACAGATATTTCTTTTAACTTCTTTTATACACTAATTGTACTCGAGAGTTTAAAAATTTTACAAAAAAAAACAACTCAAATTTTTCTCTCTTTCTTAAATAAATCATCTCATTGATTCAACGTACAATAAAATTTGAATTATGTTGTTGCACTCTTAATTTGAGTTGATGAGTTACTATCTATGTTAATGAATAATATTTCCAAACACCTATAATTTGTGTTCATTTTACATTCAAGCAATTAATTATGAACTTCTCTAGTTTGTTGCATTCACAAGTGTTTTTTTATTAAGGATGCAAGAGTTATTTATTATCGTTTACTTTACATCGATGTAATAAATGCTTTAAAATGTATGTGTGACGTGTTGAGTTGGTCCCTGGTAAACGCTGAACCACACATCATCTGATACTAGGTGTGGGTGATCATTATCTATATAAAATCCAACAAGTGAGTTGAGGTCGAACCCACAGGGAGCGGTACAAGTTCGAAGTCACTTGTGAAGTTATAAATGCGGTCTAATTTTTTGTATGGATAGAAATTATCAAAAAAAAAAAAAAAAAAAAACTCAACTAAATCAAAAGGGTGACACAAACGTCAGATGTTGAAAAGGTTTTCAATTAGCAACTCCAGCAATTGTGAACATGAATTGGGGATGATCAAGTAATTAAGAGATTCTTAGGAGCGTGACCAATTAACTGTAGATTTCTCTGAACATGTGATCGGTAATCACTGAAAATCGCTAAATCTCAGTGGGTAGGCTAGACTATAGATACAATAACTTTCTGTCGAACAACTGTTGCGATTCAAACGAATTCTCTCGAACCTCGACAAGCTTTACACTATGAACAATCCAAAATATCACTTTATCAACTCTCTCGAGCTACATAAGTAGAATTAAGCTTAGGATTCTCTATCTCAAGTTGAACCCCACCAATCTAATCACTATAGTAATAACACGTTGATTTGTACCCTAGGCTCAACACCTCTCTCTCAAGAGAGTATAAACACTAAAATTAAATTGAAACAACCATTCAAATTTATTAATTAAACAACCGTTATAACTCAAACCCACTCAAAAATAGCAGTAAAATCAATAATCTCTAACACCCATCAGCTTAATTAGACAATTATTCTCAAGATCACCCAAGAATGGGGGGTTTTATCTATTCATTGTAAAAACAAAGAAGCCGATACCTATTACATTGTTCATGGCTGGTAAGATGGTAAAATTATTATGTTAATAATGGATTTCTTAATAGGTATGTCAATTGGACAAAGAAAGTATAATTTATTGTTAGAGCTACCGTCATTAAAAAAAATTTGTGTTCTACAGTAGAATTTTCAAAAGTCATCTTGCATTAATATTTAGTTAAATTCAACTTGAATTTTCAGTTATTGTTAAAAAAAAGTTGATTGTGCAATGAATGAAGTATTAAATATGTACAAGTCGATTTAGGAGCTTTTGTTTATTCTTGAACTAATAGGTTATGAAAAGTATTTAGTAAATTGTTTCAAAGGTGTTAGCCCGAGTACATATTATTTAGTGGCTTACTAACCCAAACATTAAAATTTCATAAGAAAAAGTCTAGTATAAAAATCAATATTTATTAAGCTTTTTGAAAAGAAAAAAAAAAGGTACCAAATATTATAATTACATTAACATAAAATAATTTCATGATTTCACTAACATAAATAACATAAAATAAAATCACTGCATTTTAATGGTGCAATGTATCTCCTCATCGTCATTGCAAGCCCATAGACAACATCATAGTCCTTTTTCCTGACAAATGTCATACCTCTGCAACCTCAAATCGCAGGAACATTAGCTATATTAGTGAAGCTAAAGTCATCAACTAGATGTTGGTGGTGCGTCATGTGAGTCTCTACAAGCAAACCATGGATGGGCGATGGTAATTAAGCATAGAATGATAACTTCTATGGAAGGTGGATTGCTCGGAGCCACAACAATTCCATATCATTACACTCATTTTGGGAGGTTCTTTGTCGTCTTCATCTATCTGGACTGGCAAAAGTGTTGGTACTAAAAACACTGCAAATTTTTTGAAGTTAGGATTTGTTTATTGACTCTTATATCCATGGAGCACTTGCTTAGTCTTACTTGGAACATGAGTATGTATTTGATTATGCATTCCTCCTCTACGATGAAGGATTGTATGTAAATGAGAAGATACATTTCTGGGACGGAAATTGGGGTTTGAATTGGGTTGTTTGCTACTAATACTGTCACCTCGGGTTGTTCGGGATGATAAAATGGGAGGTTGGTCCCTGGGAAATTCATGCGATTGTCTAAGGCTTCAAGCCCAAACCTCATTCCTTCCGTCATAATTTGAGTCATAAACATGGGGTCCTGGATGTCCAGAGTTTTATCTTGGTTATTTTTCATTTCAAAGGTAAACTCCATTGAATGGCCGGTGAGACCAATCTCCAGCCATGACTGGGGTGATTGATCAACGGAACGCAAAATGGTATGTCTAATTGTTACTCGTTGAGGCATTGATGGTGGAGTGGTAGAACTTCTATTGGGGAGTGATGAGCCAGATGGTAGGCGGCAAGGCATGCTTTGTATTATGCAAGTAGAAATGTAGCTAGTAATTGTTTGTCTAAGATGTTTGTTTATTCTTATCGATGGACACACATATGAGTTCCTTCGGCCTATTTATAGTCATAAGCTTGTGTATCTGAATTATCTTTTTTCTCTGTTAAATTATATTAGTATGATTGGTCAATATCTTTTTTATTAATGGTCAACTTTACAATTTATAATAAGTTGAAATTTACAAAATATGGTCAACTTTACAATTTATAATAAGTTGAAATTTACAAAATAAGATTTTTTTCAGATATTATTTTAGTTATTATTGGTCAACTTTACATTGAATCTACTTAGATTTATATATTGCATATTCCCACCTTTTTTCCCAAATAATATAAAAGTAAATTTAATTAATGTGCCAAGTGCAGTCACTCTTCTTCTGTTTAGCTTACAAACATTTTTCGTAACTTATTTTATTACATTTGCTAAATGAATTTTAAAATATTTACACAAAGCACCTCAAATAGTTTTCTTTCTTTCTTAAATAAATAATCTCATTGACTCAATAATAAGATTTGAATTAGTGTGATTGCACACGAATTTGAGTTTCATTAATGAGATATTATCTATATTAGTAACTATGTACTCAATACACATTTGAGCTTTACTGATATTAATAACTAATATACTCAAATACATTTGAGCTTTATTCGTTTAAATTGAATAAACTAGTTATAAATTTTCTAGTGTGTTATATTTCATAAGTTTTTAAGAAACAAAATAAAATAAAAGAGTTGTTTAATTATTTTTTTCATGTGTTTACTTTACATCAACATAATAAATATTTTAAAATGTATGTGTTACACTTTAAGTTGACCTCTTTCCATTTCTCTTGTCATGTATCTAGGTAAAAATTAATTGTTGAAAATCATTTGCTAACAAAAGACTAAAAAGGAAAATCTCTAGATAAACTTATTAATAGAAGAAAAGAACTTAATTTAGTAAAATTTGAGATATGACCATGAAAAAAAAAAGATTTGACCATAAGAAATAGAATAAAAAATTTATTAACTAGGAAAAACATTAAATTAATTTTTTTTCTTTTTGGTGAATTTAAGCTCCTTTAATTGACATTAGGAACGTAATATGCTGCGAAATGTAGTTTTGTGTAACGACCTGTTTAGTCGTTTTAGAGCAGCAGAACAAATTCTGGAAAAACTGGCTGAAACCACGGACCCAACGACGGACCGTCGCAGGCTCGACGGACCGTCGTGGGTGTTCCGTCCCATGACACTTAGAATTTTTAATTTGGGTCTTGAAAATCGACTCTACGAACCGTAGCGAAATGGCGAACGGACCGTCACATCCACGACGAACCGTCGTGAGTACCGTGCAAAACACTTCAACTTTTGAGAATTTGGTACAAGAAACGAGTCTCGACCGTCGGGGCGGAGGCGGTGACGGACCGTCACGGGGTGACGGGCCGTCACAGCCACTGAAACCTGAGGCGCGACGGCGGCGTGACGGACCGTCGCACTCACGACGGCCCGTCACGGGTTCTTGTGATCCAGCGGTTTAGGATTTCTTTCCTCGTTTTAAGGGACGTTTTGGACTATTCTTTCCTTAATTATAAAGTTTGAGGGTTATTATTAATAAATCTAATTACTTGGGGGTTAAATTAGGTAACCTTAAGTTAATTAGTGGGTCATTATTACCATCTTTCATTCCTAATTATATAGAATTAGGGTAAAAGAAAGAGGGTTTGAATAAGAAAAAGAAAGAACAAAGAGAGACAGAAAGAGAAAGAGAACGAGTAGAGAGAGAGGGAAACGAAGAGGATAGCAAGGATTTTGAGGAGATAGCTTGTTGATCCAATTCTTCGGTGGAGGTAGGTTATGGTTTTCATGCTATTCATAGTAAACTCTTAATAGCGAATGATATATGTTAGTAGTATTGTAAAACCCTTCTATATGCTTAATTGTATGCTTGCATGAATGATGTTATTATGTAATTATGAATAAATAAGCATGACGAAGCTATTGAATCCCAAATCTTGAAAGAAACTTTAATCTACTTGTTAATGATAAGGCCTTGGTATAAAAGAAGGCTTGATGAATTAAAGTAATGGGATTGATGATGCCTTGGTATAGAGAAGGCTTGATGAACGGATATAATGAGAATTAGTGGATCGGAGTGTCACGTTCCGACACATAGTATTAGTGGGACGGGTGTCACGAACCGACACGTAGAATTAGGGGATCGGAGTGTCACGTATCGACACATATAGGGGATCGGGTGTCACGAACCGACACGTAGATTTAGGGGATCGGGTGTCACGAACCGACACGTAGATTTAGGGGATCGGGTGTCACGAACCGACACGTAGATGTAGGGATCGGGTGTCACGAACCGACACGTAGATTTAGGGGATCGGAGTGTCACGCATCGACACAAGAGGATTAATGAATATGAGGGGCGGAGTGTCACGTGCCGACACAAGAGGAATATGAATAATGAATCGTGAAAGATGAGAATATACTCAACATAATGAACTTAATTCCCAAATGAGCATGGTATTGAGGCTTGAGCCCTCATGGATGAACTTAATGGTACTTATTGATGATTATAGTACTTGTTGTTGCTACATGTTGAGTTTTATAGTTGATTTATGATATTAATCGATATATCTTGTTTTCTATTTTGAGTTGGCCGATGATATCTACTCGGTACTTGTGGTTATCTTGACCCCTTACTTTTATGTTTTCTTCTTTGCTAATTGTGGAATACAAATAACGTTAAGTCATCTTCAACTCAAGATGATTCAAGCCGGTCTTACTACAGGAAATTCAGGGTGAGCTAATACGTCTAGCTTGACTGGATCTTCTTCTTCAAGTCTTGATGCCTTGAACTCCGGCATGGACTAGCTTTTATGTATTTTTAGTTCTTAGACATTCTTAGTTTAGTAATTTGAAATAGATGTTCTTGTGATGATGACTTCCAGATTTTGGGGATATTAATAATAGTTTTGAATTGTTTTATTAATGAGTTAAGTCTTCCGCATTACTTATGATGATATTACATTGAAATGTTAAGGTTTAGATTGGTTGGTTCGCTCACATATGAGGGTAAATGTGGGTGCCAGTCGCGATCGGTTTTGGGTCGTGACAAACTTGGTATCAGAGCATTAGGTTCGTTGGTCTCATCACACAAGAACAGGTCTAGTAGAGTCTTAAGGAACGGTAGGGGGACGCCTTTACTTTTCCTCGAGAGGCTATAAGACTTTAGGAAAATTCCACTCTTTCATTCTTTCTTTCGTGCTACTACTTGAGTCCAATTGGTATCTAGGCGATCTGGTGGTATCGACCATCGCCACTCTATTTCGCGGATGGTTAGAACTAGAGCAACGATTGCGCCAACACCAACATCGGTAAGACAAGAAGCGTCCGAGCCAGCCACCGGGCTGTAGCTCGAGGAAGAGTAGCGGCAAGAAGCCGTGGTAGAGGTCGTGGGAGGGCGCCCTCTAGAGGAAGAGGACGAGCACCTAGCCCATCGATACTAGGGCGGTGACTCCTCCACCGGCCGAAGAGGTGATAAGAGAAGGGGAGGATGGGGTGAATGAGCAAGTGCAGAATGAGGAAATGCCACCTCAACCTACCAGAGATGATCAATCAGGTTCTCGCTTATCTTAGCGGGTTATCGATCACGGTCGAGCACCTCCAGGGGTTTTCGCACCAACACCTCCGGTTTGAGGTGCGACATGCGGCTACTATGGCTCTCGCATGGATGCACCATTGGGAATGGGCACATTTTCACGTCGACTCATCGGGCCTATTATGACAAACGATCAACATGAACTTTTCAAGAAGTTCTTGAAATTGAAACCTCCAGTCTTTAAGGGTGCGAGAATCGAGAGGATGCCTACGATTTTACGGTTGATTGTCATGAGCTACTACAAAAGATGGGTATAGTAGAGAGGTTTGGTGTCGAAGTTCGTGAGCTATCAGTTTCAAAGGAACGCCAAAATGTGGTGGCGTTCACATGTTGAGTGTCAACCAACAGAGGCACCACCTATGACTTGGGAATCATTCTCGAGTTTGTTCATGGAAAAATATATCCCCCGGACCTTGAGGGATAGGAAGAGGGATGAGTTCTTGAGTCTGGAGCAAGGTAGAATGACGGTTAACGCATATGAGGCTAAGTTTCGTGCTTTATCAAGGTATGCCACTCAACTCTGTTTTAGTCCACAAGAACGGATCCGCCGTTTTGTGAAGGGGTTGAGATCAGAGTTGCGGATTTCGGCCTTACAGGTAGCGGCAGCGGCAAAATCCTTCCAAGAGGTGGTAGACTTTGTGATAGAAGTGGAAGGAGTGAAGACAGACGACTTCACCACAACTTCGACATCAAAAAGGTCTCGAAAGGGAGGTGAGTTTAATAGTTCGTATACTAGAGGACAGACTTCTGGAGGCTACTCAGTTCGACCAATTCAGTCTTCACTACTGCATCGTAGTTGGGGACCACCTCAGACCGGTCAACACTTCTCCGAGAGACCTATGCTTGACTCTAGAGAGTGTTATGGATGTGGGGAGGCTGGACATATTAGGAGGAATTGTCCCAAACAAAGTTATAGACCCCCGATAGCTAGAGGTAGAGGTGGTCATGGTAGAGGCCGTTATTACGGAGGGCGTGGTAGTCGAGGTAATGGTGGTCACCAAAATGGCGGAGGTGATGGGCAACCGGAGCCACTACTACGCAACATGGTAGGGCAACGGACAGACAAATAATGGGGCACATTGTTACGCTTTCCTGGGAGATCAGGCGGAGGCGTCTGATCTTTGTTATCACGAGGTAATCTTTTGATTTGTGATTGCATGGCTTCCGTATTGTTTGATCCAGGATCCACATTTTCTTATGTATCTTCATCATTTGCTAATGGTCTAAATCTACATTGTGAATTACTTGATATGCCTATTCGTGTTTCTACTCAGGTGGGTAGTGCGTGGTAGTTGAAAAAGTGTATAGGTCTTGTTTGGTGAATTTTGTGGGGAGCAACACTTATGTAGATTTGGTTATTCTAGAAATGGTCGACTTTGATGTAATTACAGGTATGACTTGGCTTTCTCCGAATTTTGCGATCTTGGATTGTAATGCTAAAGCGGTGGCGTTAGCCAAGCCTGGGACAGATCCGTTAGTGTGGGAGGGTGACTACACTTCTAATCCGTGCGTATCATCTCCTTTCTTCCTGCTAAGAAAATGGTTAGTAAAGGGTGTTTAGCTTTCTTGGCCCATCTCAAGGATGACACTACCCAAGTACCTTCGATTGAGTCGGTTTCTTGAGTCCGTGAGTTTTGGATGTGTTCCTGCAGATCTTCTGGTATGCCACCGATAGGGATATTGACTTACGCATTGATCTTGAACCGGTACTCGCCCATTTCTATACCCTTATAGAATGGCTCATGGAGTTAAGAGAGTTAAAGGCACAACTTCAAGAGTTATTGAACAAAGGCTTCATTAGACCAAGTGCATCCCCTTGGGTGCTCCGGTTTGGTTGTGAAGAAGAAGGATGGGAGTTTTCGGATGTGCATAGACTACAGACAACTAAACAAGGGAACCATAAAGAACAAGTATCCTCTTCCTCGCATTGATGACTTGTTCGATCAGTTACAAGGTGCTTGTGTCTTCTCTAAGATTGATTTGAGATCCGGTTATCATCAATTGAAAATACGAGCAACGGATGTGCCAAAGACCGCTTTTCGAACGAGGTATGGGCATTACAAATTTGTGGTGATGTCTTTTGGTCTTACGAATGCCCCTGCTGCGTTCATGAGCTTGATGAACGGGATTTTTAAGCCATATTTGGACCTCTTCGTAATCGTATTTATTGATGATATATTGGTATACTCGAAGAGCAAGAGGGAACATGAGGAACATTTGAGAATAGTATTGGAAATGTTGAGGGAGAAAAAGCTTTATGCCAAGTTCTCTAAGTGTGAATTTTGGCTAGATGCAGTGTCCTTCTTGGGGCACGTGGTTTCTAAGGAAGGAGTGATGGTAGATCCATCTAAGATTGAGACAGTGAAGAATTGGGTAAGACCCACTAATGTATCAGAAATAAGGAGCTTTGTTGGGTTAGCTAGCTACTACCGCAGATTTGTCAAGGGATTCTCTTCTATTGCTTCCCAATTGATGAACTTGACTAAGCAAAATGTTCCATTTGTATGGTCGGATGAGTGTGAGGAAAGCTTTCAAAAGCTCAAGACTTTATTGACTACCGCACCCATTCTCACCTTGCCAGTGGAAGGTAAGGACTTCATTGTGTATTGTGATGCATCCTATTCTGGGTTGGGTGCAGTTCTAATGCAAGAGAAGAGTGTAATTGCTTATGCTTCGAGGCAATTAAAGGTGCATGAACGTAACTATCCGACCCATGATTTGGAGTTGGCCGCGGTAGTATTTGCACTAAAACAATGGAGACACTATTTGTATGGGGTTAAGTGTGAAGTCTACACGGATCATCGTAGCCTTGACGTCTTTACTCGTAAAGATTTGAACTTGAGACAAAGGAGATGGATGGAACTACTAAAGGACTACGATATCACTATCTTGTATCATCAGGGAAGGCGAATGTTGTAGCGGATGCTTTGAGTAGAAAAGCGGGAAGCATGGGAAGTCTAGCTCATTTGCAAGCTTCTAGCGCCCATTGGCTGTAGAAGTGCAGATTTTGGCTAACGATTTGATGAGGTTAGAAGTAAATGAGAAGGGAGGATTGTTAGCTAGTGTGGAGTCGAGATCTTCTTTTCTTGACAAGATTAAGGGAAAACAGTTTGATGATGAGAAACTAAGGCGAATCCGAGACAAAGTGTTGCAAGGAGAGGCTAAGGAAGCACAAATCGATGAGGAAGGTGTTTTGAGAATCAAGGGAAGGGTATGTGGACCCGAGTTGATGATTTGATCAACACTATTCTGACAGAGGCTCATAGTTCAAAGTATTCTATACATCCGGGTGCGACCAAGATGTACCGTGACCTAAAGCAACACTTTTGGTGGAGTAGAATGAAGCGTGATATTGTTGACTTTATTGCCAAGTGTCCAAACTGTCAACAAGTAAAGTATGAACACCAAAGGCCCGGAGGAACACTTCAGAGAATGCCCATTCCTGAATGGAAGTGGGAGAGAATCGCAATGGACTTCGTGGTTGGTCTTCCAAAGACATTGGGTAAGTATGACTCCATTTGGGTGATTGTTGATAGGTTAACTAAGTCAGCTCATTTTATTCGGTCAAGGTGACTTACAATGCAGAAGTTAGCCAAGATCTATATCTCGTAAATCGCTCGATTGCATGGGGTTCCACTCTCCATTATATCGGATAGAGGTACGCATTTACTTCTAAGTTTTGGAAAACATTGCATGCGGAATTGGGTACTAGGTTGGACCTTAGTACTGCGTTCCATCCTCGGACCGATGGTCGATGCGAACGAACGATTCAAGTGTTGGAGGATATGCTTCGCGCATGCGTGATAGAGTTTGGTGGCCATTGGGATAGCTTCTTACCCTTAGCGGAGTTTTCATACAATAATAGCTATCACTCAAGCATTGACATGGCTCCATTTGAAGCATTGTATGGGAGGAGATGTAGGTCTCCCATTGGTTGGTTTGATGCATTCGAGGTTAGACCTTGGGGTACCGATCTTTTAAGGGATTCGTTAGATAAGGTGAAGGGCATTCAAGAAAAGCTTCTAGCGGCGCAAAGTAGACAAAAGGAGTATGCAGACCGAAAGGTTAGAGACTTGGAGTTCATGGAAGGTGAACGAGTCTTGTTGAAGGTTTCACCTATGAAAGGGGTGATGCGGTTTGGCAAAAGAGGTAAGCTAAGTCCAAGGTATATTGGACCATTTGAGGTACTAAAGCGAGTAGGGGAGGTGGCTTATGAATTAGCCTTGCCCCCAGGGCTGTCCGGAGTACATCCGGTATTTCATGTGTCCATGTTGAAAAGATACCATGGAGATGGAAACTACATCATCCGTTGGTATTCAGTTTTACTCGATGAGAACTTGTCATATGAGGAGGAGCCTGTTGCTATATTAGATAGGGAGGTTCGCAAGTTGAGGTCGAGAGAAATTGCATCCATCAAAGTCCAATGGAAGAATCGACCGGTTGAAGAGGCTACTTGGGAGAAGGAGGCGGATATGCAAGAGAAATACCCACATCCGCTCTGATTCAGGTACTCCTCTTCGCCATGGTTTTCTTCTTTTGATCGCTCGGGACGAACGATGGGTAAATTGGTATCTATTGTAACGACTGTTTAGTCGTTTTAGAGCGCAGAACAAATTACGGAAAATCGGCTGAAACCACGGACCCAACGACGGACCGTCGCAGGCTCGACGGACCGTCGTGGGTGTTCCGTCCCCATGACACTTAGAATTTTTAATTTGGGTACTAAAAATCGACTCTACGAACTTCGTAGAACGAAATGGCGTAACGGACCGTCACATCCACGACGAACCGTCGTGAGTACCCGCTGCAAAACACTTCAACTTTTGAGAATTTGGTACAAGAAACGAAGTCTCGACCGTCGGGGACGGAGGCGTGACGGACCGTCACAGGGGTGACGGGCCGTCATGACTCCACTGAAATTGGGAGGCGCGACGGCGTGTGACGGACCGTCGCACTCACGACGGCCCGTCACGGGTTGCTTGATCCCAGAGCGATTTAGGATTTCTTTCCTCGTTTTAAGGGACGTTTGGACTATTCTTTCCTTAATTATAAAGTTTGAGGGTTATTATTAATAAATCTAATTACTTGGGGGTTAAATTAGGTAACCTTAAGTTAATTAGTGGTCATTATTACCATCTTTCATTCCTAATTATATAGAATTAGGGTAAAAGAAAGAGGGTTTGAATAAGAAAAATAGAAAGAACAAGAAGGGAGAACGAGTAGAGAGAGAGGGAAACGAAGAGGATAGCAAGGATTTTGAGGAGATAGCTTGTTGATCCAATTCTTCGGTGGAGGTAGGTTATGGTTTTCATGCTATTCATAGTAAACTCTTAATAGCGAATGATATATGTTAGTAGTATTGTAAAACCCTTCTATATGCTTAATTGTATGC
Organism: Solanum arcanum; assembly: GCA_027789145.1. Lineage (NCBI taxonomy): Eukaryota > Viridiplantae > Streptophyta > Magnoliopsida > Solanales > Solanaceae > Solanum > Solanum arcanum. The sequence continues at coordinate 60,513,292 of CM050933.1, read as the reverse complement.
TTGCATGAATGATGTTATTATGTAATTATGAATAAATAAGCATGACGAAGCTATTGAATCCCAAATCTTGAAAGAAACTTTAATCTACTTGTTAATGATAAGGCCTTGGTATAAAAGAAGGCTTGATGAATTAAAGTAATGGGATTGATGATGCCTTGGTATAGAGAAGGCTTGATGACCGGATATAATGAGAATTAGTGGATCGGAGTGTCACGTTCCGACACATAGTATTAGTGGGACGGGTGTCACGAACCGACACGCGTAGAATTAGGGGATCGGAGTGTCACGCATCGACACATATAGGGGATCGGGTGTCACGAACCGACACGTAGATTTAGGGGATCGGGTGTCACGAACCGACACGTAGATTTAGGGATCGGGTGTCACGAACCGACACGTAGATGTAGGGGATCGGGTGTCACGAACCGACACGTAGATTTAGGGGATCGGAGTGTCACGTATCGACACAAGAGGATTAATGAATATGAGGGAGCGGAGTGTCACGTACCGACACAAGAGGAATATGAATAATGAATCGTGAAAGATGAGAATATACTCAACATAATGAACTTAATTCCCAAATGAGCATGGTATTGAGGCTTGAGCCCTCATGGATAAACTTAATGGTACTTATTGATGATTATAGTACTTGTTGTTGCTACATGTTGAGTTTTATAGTTGATTTATGATATTAACTGATATATACTGTTTTCTATTTTGAGTTGGCCGATGATATCTACTCAAGACTTGTGGTTATCTTGACCCTTACTTTTATGTTTTCTTCTTTGCTAATTGTGGAATACAGCGAACGTTCCGTCATCTTCAACTCAGCAGTGATTCAAGCCAGTCTTACTACAACGGAAATTCAGGGTGAGCTAATACGTCTAGCTTGGACTGGATCTTCTTCTTCAAGTCTTGATGCCTTGAACTCCGGCATGGACTAGCTTTTATGTATTTTTAGTTCTTAGACATTCTTAGTTTAGTAATTTGAAATAGATGTTCTTGTGATGATGACTTCCAGATTTTGGGGATATTAATAATAGTTTTGAATTGTTTTATTAATGAGTTAAGTCTTCCGCATTACTTATGATGATATTACATTGAAATGTTAAGGTTTAGATTGGTTGGTTCGCTCACATAGGAGGGTAAATGTGGGTGCCAGTCGCGATCGGTTTTGGGTCGTGACATTTTGCATAAATCAATGAGTGGTAAAGCTATTTGAGTTGCTTGAAATAATTGATTGAAAGAGAACTTAAATTGACCGAATACCCTGTTGTTTACTTATTATCAGTTCAATAAAATACTTAACACTCTTAATGACATACTTTTGCAACCACAGACTTATTATAATATTTTTATTATCACAGATCGTAATCTCTATTAAAAAAATGGAGTTTAACGTCCCTTCGTAATATCAATTAGAAGTCATCAATATTGAACTCAAGTTCAGAAGAAAAATTAATGACGCACCGGAATTCCTTGTTTACACTAATCACTTTATTTGAATAGTGCAATGTATCTCCGTGTTGATGATGTAAATCCATTGAATACAACTAAGTCCTTTTCCCAGGCTACATTTTGTTTGTCGTTCATACCAAAGGTAAATGTCAATGAATAGCCAGAGAGATCAGAAAAATTCGTTGGAAAATATTCTGAAGACTAAGTAGTATTTATAGGCAAGAAGAATATATTCTGAAAGGTTGCAACCCTTTCAGAATTGACACGACCATTAATGAAATGTTGCAAACTTTCAAATGGTATTGACTGTTCCTGAAAGTTGCAACCTTTCAGAACAGTCATGGCAGAAATTTTAAATATAACAGAAAAATAAAACGGGTCACGCGGGCGAATCTGAGTCGGGTCAGGTTAACTAAAAAATCGAAAACATTTCGGTTAACTTCTGGTATCAACAAATTAATTGAAAATATTTTTTAGCCATTTAATTAATTAAATAAATCATTTAAATAAATTTTGTCCAAAAAATAATCTGTCGATCGATCATTTGGCAAAGCCAAACCGATGCCGAAGCCGAAGCAATCGACGACGACGACGGCGCGAGGGGGGTCCCTCTTTCCAACCCTTTTAAAAATTAATAGGAGTGTTTATGTATTTAAACTCTCCTTTTTTCCTTTCCATTACCGATGAGGGACAATTGTCTTTTTCATTAAAGCATAAGAGGACTTTTCATGTTCCCAACTCTTCAGGTTCTCATGTTTTTAAATTTCTCTCATTCCCTCTATTTCCCATCAATTCTTGCTACATACCCAACAGTGATGGTGGTGACAATGCTAATGGGGAGGTGAAATGTTTATGGCGGCATAATGAGTGGGATAGTTGGCGAGGCGTTATTTGTATTCTGCAAGTAAAAATAAAGTTTGTAATTAATTGAGTAAGTTGTTTGTTTTCGTTTTTATCAATGGACAAACATGTGAATTCATAGCGATAAACTTGCGTACCTGGATCATCTTCATCTTTTTCAAATTAATTATATTAGTAGGATTGGTCAAGATATTTTTACCATTAGTCAAGTTTGCATTAATAATAAGTTGAAATAATTTACAATATAAAGAATTTTTACACTTCGAATTTATTTAAAAGTATTTGTATGTTTCCGCCTTCTTTTTCAAATAATTTAAAAGTAAATTTAATTAATATGTAAAATTCAGCTAACGTATCAGTCAAGGATTATAAAGGTCTCGGATTAGGAAAATAAATGGTTGAGTGCAATGATGACTCTTCTATGTTTAGTTTACAAACACTTCTTGCAACTTTTTTATTACACTAAATATACTAAATTTACAAAAATTTAAAAAAAAAACACCTCAAAATTAGTTATTCTCTTTCTTATATAAATATTCTCATTGATTCAACAATAGAATTTGAGATTAATGTGGTTACACGTTGAGTTTTATCAATGAGTTACTATCGATATCAATAAATAACATTCTCAAACACATTTGAGCTTTATTCGTTTACATTGAAGAAATTTCATGCCTCAAATTTACAGCATTGACATGGCCGGCACTCGAGAACCATTTTTGACCTCCAAGCCAATTTTTGGCCTGACTGACTACTTAAAGGAAGACTCACTCAAGCAATAACAGGCTTTAAAGAAAATTCTTTTTAATCTCAAAATAAAAATCACCTTCAATATCTTAAAGTACTTATTGCAATAATTATATAGTTCTCAAAACATCTTTAAAGGGAAGAAAGTACTAAGAGACTCCTCGACTCTTTCTATCTATAAAGCCTCTGATGTCTAAGATAGGTATCAGGAAAGACTTATGTTGCCTTAAAAAAACTAGACTGAACGTAACTATGAAGACTAAAGTCCACCGGAATGTAAAGAGGCTCACTAAAACTGCCTCGAGTGTAGAGTGATCTCAACGGAGATAGGAGTGTAGAGTGACTCAACAGAGGTGCAAGTTGAATGACATCAGTACATTTAAATGTAAAAGTATGTAATATTTCCCGAGGCAAAATAACTGAATGAAAAGATTGCAATAAATAATAATATACTCAAGTTGAATGTAAAGAAATAAAGGAGTTATATATATGTGTGTGTGTGTGTGTGTGTATACATATATTTATATATATATATATATATATATTTATATATATATACACACACACACACACACACACACACATATATATATATATATATATATATATATATATATATATATACATATATAAGTATATATATATATATATATATACATACATAATAAGTGCTATATTAAAATACACTTTTAAGCATTGTGAGCTATGTGATGATATATTGTCTCATCCACACTTTTAGGACTGTCCTATATTGTGTCGGGGTATAAAACCTCTTAACTAAGTGGATCCACTCAACAATAACGATTTATCTAAAAAGTATGCATGTAGCTATTTTGTCAAGACATAATTTTTGAAGATTTTGAGTTTTCGGATTTCATCCCTATTGGTACTCAATACTACTCCTGATTATATATATATATATATATATATATATATATATATATATATATATATATATATATATATATATATATATATATATATATATATATATATGTATACACATATATGTATTGTTGACTGGTTCTTTGTACGCGGAGTGACTAAGGACTTTTTTCCTGTCTCCTGTCACGTGTTATGATTCTTAGTTAGTTCCATATCCCTTGTTCCTGTAATGAGGGCTATTATGTCTAAGAATCTTCCATTGTCGTATCGTTTACGGGAAGCTGGGTACCGGGTGTATACTCGACGCACGGCGCCTCCTAGGAGACACTGGAATCGGCATTTCCTCGTCTTTCACTCACCGAACGGTGTGTGTCCTCTCCCCTTTTGGATCTGGTTAAGCGCAACCACTGGTAAACACTTAACCTCTTATCAACAAGGTATGGTGAGGGGACCTGATTAGGCTCTTGACCCCTCGATTCCCGAGAAACTCGGTGATCTCAATGTTTTTCAAAGACTGTTCAGAGAGCGATTGGTTAGGGGGGCATGGGTTTTGTCCGAATGGATGAAGTCCTTTCTCTCTTACTGGTCTTGGTATTACACTATCGCGGAGGAAAAAAAGACTCCCATTGAGGCGCTACTTAGCCCGTAGGTTGTGCCACTGGTGACTAACCATACAAATAAATTATATCATTTTAATAATAACTAATAACGGCGCAGTCTTCCGGTGTTACGACCTGGTGCTCTCTTGTGAAGAGCCAAAAGCTCTTGACGTAGGGAGGTTCGGTCCAGTCTGTTCACCTCAATTTGCGCCCTATTTGAGACTAAAGCAGGCGGGGTGGCGACCTCGTCTTAAGATAAGATATAGGCAATAAGACTTTAAGCGCACCTGAGCGCCTTTGCCCATAGAGAATACTGGGGACGAAAGTCTCTGGGGGGGTTCTATGGAGCAAGTCTCCCATTGCTTTCGCAAACCAGTGGGGACAACCCCCCAAAAAAACGAGTTTTCCACGCGGCGATCTTTATTTGAAATATGAGCCGCTAAAATTTCTCCCTTTTGAATGTATTTACCCCTATGAACCTGATGCATACAAGTCTTTCTGTTTGTTGGAAGGCTTATACATAATACATAACCAAAGGAATGCTTATAGTGTACCCATTACCTGATAAAACGATCTTTTCCGGTAAAAAAAAATGATCTTTCCCTTGTGTTCGGCTATAGCGGAAACCAAAAAATCTAGAGCTTATGGTCTTAAGTTCCAACCCAGTTCCAACAATGCACTTCTCGGCACATCATCGGTAGGGGAAAGCGGAACTGCTTGACGCTGTATACTAAATACAACAAGCCCGATTCGCATCATTATGCTCAATAAAAGGAATGAGGGAAGCTAAAATGCAAAATATTGGAATTGGAAGGAAGGGTAAATTGGAAGATGAATATTTTCCCCGGAGCTGGAACAACTTGTTCTTCCTAACCCGATTCAAAGACAAAAAGGCTTGTCCCTACCTGAAAGTATTCATATTTCCTGAAGAAAGCATCTGTTCCTTGACCTCTAAGATATTTCATAAAAATCTGTATGGATACTCAATCACCAATCATTGCATGTATATGGGTTGTTCTCGCGAGGCTATGAATCGATTGGACCATCCAATCGAATGAATCATAACACTCGTAATGATTGACTTTACGAAGATTGCATTGGATTTTGGAAGCTCGTAGCATTGGTTCGGCAAAATTACCAAACTTAAGAAGTTGGGGGCGTGCCCACCGGCCCCTAACATGCCTCCAATTACGGAAAATGAATTCATTTTCAATTATCCTAAGCTGGCCTATCATTCATTGGTTAAGGTTAGTGAAAAACACTAGCTGGAAGTAATCTCTTCTTCTCAGTGAAAGCTAAAGGCCCTAGTATAGTAGGAGTGTGGTTCGTGATCTCTTTATTTTGTAGATGCTCTCTTGGAAAGGGAAGCCAGAAATTTGGATGTGATCGATCAATCCTTCCCTGTTCAAGTGATTGCCCCAAGCCGAGCGAAACTAAAGATCGCCTTAATGATTGTTCGTAATGGGCCTACCATTTAACTTACTTATGTCATGTATTTTTTTGTTTTTTTACCTTTTCCATCCCTCATCCCCTCTCAACCTTTCTATCTATCATTAGAAGTAGGGTGGCTAGCGCCTTACTGAGCTATCGATCGTGAAGTTATTGTCCAGTTCAACCAATCGTCCGTCCTGGTGCCTATGCTACTGATTTGAACACTTCTTATCGTTAATACGGGTTCACCTTGGCCCTCGCCCCAGAGTTCTTATGAAGACTCCAATGATGCATATGTATGATAGGACCCTCCAAAGGCACCAAAGATAGGTCATGTTGTCATGATAAGTATGGGAAGTCGATAGTGTACTCGATGGTTGAAGGTCCTATCGACTTGCATTAACTTCCCGTGGCTAGTAGGGGGAACTTTAATGTAATTGCGGATCCATTAGAAAAAACTTGGGGGTCGGCCTCCTGACTTCAATGCCTTTATTGAAGTGATGAGCTTTGAAGATATGATTTTCTCGTTTGGATTATTTGATTGGGCTTTCAATGACAGCAAATTGATTTGGAGCAAAAATCAAAACGGTCAACATTGTATCTAGTCCATACTAGATATAATCCTTTTGAATGGGGACTGCCCGCTTCTATATAAAAGTCTTTTTGCTTCCACCAGAGGTCACCATTTGCCTAGAGTATCCTCTGATCACTCTCTTCTAGTAATCTTCTTAGAAAATTATAATACTCGCAGGCCTGGGTCTTTAGTTTCCAAAGAATGTGGATTTGAGATTTCATTGATCTCAACCATGCTCGGGAAATCCTTTTCAAGTCTTCTCCAAGAAGATTGACTCGACAAATAAAGCACTGAATTGGTGAGCTATTTCTGAGTAGAAAAATATCAAAAACAAAGAAGGTCAATTTTCTCTTGAACAAAGTTGGTCTGCTGATAAAAAATGTAGTTAGATTCGGCCAAGAGTAACCTTGAAAAACTTTTGTTTTACGAAAAAAGATAGAGAATAAGCACCTTGAACCAAATTCAGAACATGTCTCTGTATGGCAGGAAGCTCTCAATTTATTACATACATTACTTTCTTCTTAATGTTCAGTGCTTGAAGATGATTTCTTTGAGACCATCCCCTCTCTAGTCACAAAGGAAGATAAAAAGATGCTTACGAGACCTCGTAACATGGAAGAAGTTCAAAAGGTAATTTTTAGCATGTTGGCGCACACTGACCCAAAAAATAAGGTTTCCCCTATCCTTTAAAGCCATTAGTATTTCCAAATTCTTTTTATAGAAAATATTGTTGGGATTTCAAAAACTTCCAGTCGGGCACCTTATTTATTCATTGAAGGTGTGATCCCCGTTCCATCAATACCACTTCCATTTCTTTGATTCCTAATATTTTGATATAGGACTACCTCTATTTATATCTTAAAAAAATTCTCATATTCTGGATAGAGTATAATATAAAGTGGTAGGAGATGAAAGCATTGTTATCAAGTGGATTTTGAAAACATGTTCTTTTCTCGATACCTATACACCTTTTTGCAGGGATTCCAGTTCCAAAGGGAGTTCTTGACCAGTTGGAAAAAATATTAGCTAAATTTTGGGGAGGCGTTGGTGAAGACAAAGAAAGCTTCATTGGATATTTTTTGATACTATGTGCCTACCTATTCAGGAAGGGGCTTTGGGTCCTCCTACTACAATACATTTTCAAAAGCTTTCAAAATCTTTTCATATGAAGTTTACCTGGTCAATAAGAGTGGGGTTCTTTCAATGAGAAGAATATCAGAGAGCCAGGGGTGGAACTGTAACGACCTGTTTAGTCGTTTTAGAGCAGCAGAACAAATTCGGGAAAAACTGGCTGAAACCACGGACCCAGCGACGGACCGTCGCAGGCTCGACGGACCGTCGTGGGTGTTCCGTCCCATGACACTTAGAATTCTTAATTTGGGCACTGAAAATCGACTCTCTGAACTTCGTAACGAAATGGCAGAACGGACCGTCACACCCACGACGAACAGTCGTGAGTCCCGTTGCAAAACACTTCAACTTTTGAGAATTTGGTGCGAGAAACGAGTTTCTGACCGTCATGACGGAGGGGCCAGGACGGACCGTCACAGGGGTGACGGGCCGTCGCAGACCACCTGAAATCTGGGAGGAGGCGACGGCCACCGTGATGGACCGTCACAGGCGTGACGGCCCGTCACAGGCTGCACAATCCCAGGCAGTTTGGGATTTCTCCCCACGTTTTAAGGGTCGTTTTTGACTATTCCTTCCTTAATTATAAAGATTGAGGGGTAACATTAATAAGTCTAATTACTTAGGGGTTAAATTAGGTAACCTTAAGTTAATTAGAGGGGTTTATTGTCCTTTTCCACACCTAATTATATGATTAATTAGGGTAAAAGAAAGAGGGTTTGAACATAAGAAAACAAAAGAGAAAGAACAGAGAGAGAGAGGGGATTGATCGATCGATTGGCTGAGGAGAATATCAAAGCTTGGGAAATTTCTTGTTGATTCCAATTCTTCGGTGGAGGTAGGTTATGGTTTCTCTTACGATATTCGTAGTAAACTCTTAATAGTGAATGATATGTATTGATAGTATTGTGAACCCTTCTATATGCTTAAATTGTATGCTTGCATGAATATGATTATGAAATTGTGAATAAATAAGCATGATGAAGCTATTGAATCCCAAATCTTGATAAAAACCCTAATTCACTTGTTAATGATGATGCCTTAGTATGAAAGAAGGCTTGATATATCACATAATGAGATTGATGATGCCTTAGTATGAAAGAAGGCTTGATGAATTAGGGGATCGGGTGCCACGTTCCGGTACCAGGATAGAATGAATATGAGGATCGGGTGCCACGTTTCGGTACCAGGATAGAATGAATATGAGGATCGGAGTGTCACGTTCCGACACCAGGATAGAATATGGATCGGGTGCCACGTTCCGGTACCAGGATAGAATGAATATGAGGATCGGGTTCCATGTTCCGGTACCAGGATAGAATGAATATGAGGATCGGAGTGTCACGTTCCGACACCAGGATAGAATATGGATCGGGTGCCACGTTCCGGTACCAGGATAGTATATGAGGATCGGGTGCCACGTTCCGGTACCAGGATAGAATGAATAGAGGAGCCGAGTGTCACGTACCGACACAAGAGGAAGAAAGATAATGAATCTTGAAAGATAATGAATATACTCAATCTAAAGAACTTAATTCCCAAATGAGTATGATGAGGAGGTTAGAGTCCTCATTGATGTGCTTGGTGTTGTAACCAAGGGTTATGGTAAATGTAAATGTTGCATGCTAAGTATATTGGTTGATTTATGATATCTATCTGATATATACTGTTTTCTATTTTGAGTTGGCCGATGATATCTACTCAGTACTTGTGGTTGTACTGACCCCCTACTTTTATGTTTTCTTCTTTGTTATTTGTGTAATGCAGCAAACGTTCCGTCAACTTCAACTCAACAGTAGATCTAGCCAGTCTTCACTTCATCGGAAGTCGGGGGTGAGCTAATGCGTCTAGCTTGGACTGGGTCTTCTTCTTCAAGTCTTGATGCCTTGAAACTTCCGGCATGGACTAGCTAGTATTTGTTTTAGCTTCTTAGACATTCCTAGTTTAGTAATTTGAGATAGATGTTCTTGTGATGATGACTTCCAGATTTTGGGGATATTAATAATAGTTTTGAATTACTTATTAATGAGTTTAAGTCTTCCGCATTTCTTTTGTTGATATTGTATTAAAATGTTAAGGTTTATATGGGTTGGTTCGCTCACATAGGAGGGTAAATGTGGGTGCCAGTCGCGGCCCGGTTTTGGGTCGTGACAAACTTGGTATCAGAGCATTAGGTTCGTTGGTCTCATCACACAAGAACAGGTCTAGTAGAGTCTTAAGGAACGGTAGGGGGACGCCTTTACTTTTCCTTGAGGGGCTATAAGATTTTAGGAAAATTCCATTCTTTCATTCTTTCTTTCGTGCTACTACTTGAGTCCAATTGGTATCTGGGCGATACGAATTGGTATCTGACCATCTTCACTCTATTTCGCAGATGGTTAGAACTAGAGCAACGACCGCACCAGCAGCAACAACGGCCTGACAAGAAACATCCGAGCCAGCCACCGGGCCGTGGCTCGAGGAAGAACAAGCAAGAGGCCGTGGAAGAGGTCGTGGGAGGACGCCCTCTAGAGGAAGAGGACGAGCACCTAGCCCATCCGATACTAGGGCGGTGACTCCTCCACCAACCGAGGGTAGTAAGAGAGGGTGAGGAAGGAAAGCGAACAAGAACGAGAATGAGGAAATGCCACCCCAACCTACCAGGAGATGATCAATCGGGTTCTTGCTTATCTTAGCGGGTTATCTCGATCGGGTCGTGCACCTCCAAAGGTTTCTCGCACCAACACCTCCGGTTTGAGAGGTACGACATGCGGCTACTATGGCTCCCGCATGGATGCACCATTGGGAATAGGCACATTTCCACGTCGACTCTGGGCCTATTATGACAAGCGATCAACATGAACTTTTGATAAGTTCTTGAAATTGAAACCTCCGGTCTTTAAGGGTGCGTAATCGAGAGGATGCCTACGATTTTCTGGTTGATTGTCATGAGCTACTATACAAGATGGGTATAGTAGAGAGGTTTGGTGTCGAGTTCGTGAGCTATCGGTTTCAAGGAACGCCAAAATGTGGTGGCGTTCACATGTTGAGTGTCAACCAACAGAGGCACCACCTATGACTTGGGAATCATTCTCGAGTTTGTTCATGGAAAAGTATATCCCGGACCTTGAGGGATAGGAAGAGGGATGAGTTCTTGAGTCCGGAGCAAGGTAGAATGACGGTTAATGCATACGAGGCTAAATTTAGCGCACTATCCAGATCGCCACCCAACTGTTTGACCCACAAGAACGGATCCGCCGTTTTGTGAAGGGATTGAGGCGAGTGCGGTTCGACCTTGCAGATAGCGGCAACAGCAACATCCTTTCAAGAGGTGGTAGACTTTGTGATAGAGGTGGAAGGAGTGAAACCGGATGACTTCACCACCACGTCTACATCGAAGAGGTTTCGAAGGGGAGGTGAGTTTAATGGTTCTTATTCTAATCGACCAATACAGTCTTCACTACAGACTGTAGTTGGGGGTCCACCTCAGAACGGTCAACACTTCTCTGAGAGGCCGATGCGTGAACCCAGAGAATGTTATGGGTGTGGAGAGATTGGACACATTAAGAGGTATTGTCCAAACCAGTTCTGAGAACCCCACTGGCTAGAGGTAGGGGTGGTAATGGTAGAGGTCGTTATTCTGGAGGGCGTGGAGGCCGAGGTAATGGTGGTCACCTAAACGGCCGAGGAGATGGGCAAACTGGAGCCACTACTACGCAACATGGTAGGGCAGCAGACGGACAAACGATAGGGCCCATTGTTACGCTTTCACTGGGAGATCTGAGCGGGCGTCGATCTTTGTTATCACAGGTAATCTTTTGGTTTGTGATTGCATGGCATCTGTATTATTTGACCCTGGCTCCACGTTTTCATATGTATCTTCATCATTTACTAATGATCTAAATTTGCATTGTGAATTACTTGATGTACCTATTCGTGTTTCTACTCCGGTGGGAGAGTCCGTGGTAGTTGAAAAGGTATATAGGTCTTGTTTGGTGAATTTTGTGGGGAGCAACACTTATGTAGACTTGGTCATTTTAGAAATGGGTGACTTTGATGTAATACTGGGTATGACTTGGCTTTCTCCAAATTTTGCGATCTTGGATTGTAATGCTAAAACTGTGACGTTAGCCAAGCCTGGGACAGATCCGTTAGTGTGGGAGGGCGACTACACTTCCAATCCGGTGCGTATTATCTCCTTTCTTGGTGCTCAGAAGATGGTTAGTAAGGGTTGTTTAGCTTTCTTGGCACATCTTAGGGATGACACTATCCAAGTACCCTCGATTGAGTCGGTTTCGGTAGTTCGAGAATTTTTGGATGTGTTCCCTGCAGATCTTCCTGGTATGCCACCGGATAGGGATATTGACTTCTGCATTGATCTTGAAGCGGGTACTCGCCCCATTTCTATACCCCCTTATAGAATGGCTCCCGCGGAGTTAAGAGAGTTAAAGGCACAACTTCAAGAGTTGTTAAACAAAGGCTTCATTAGACCAAGTGCATCTCCTTGGGGTGCTCCGGTTTTGTTTGTAAAGAAGAAGGATGGGAGTTTTCGGATGTGCATAGATTACAGACAACTGAATAAGGTAACTATCAAGAACAAGTATCCTCTTCCTCGCATTGATGACTTGTTCGATCAACTACAAGGTGCTTGTGTCTTCTCTAAGATTGACTTGAGATCCGGTTATCATCAATTGAAAATACAGGCAACGGATGTACCAAAGACTGCTTTTCGAACTAGGTATGGACATTATGAATTTGTGGTGATGTCCTTTGGTCTTACGAATGCCCCTGCTGCGTTCATGAGTTTGATGAATGGGATTTTTAAGCCATATTTGGATCTCTTCGTGATTGTATTTATTGATGATATATTGGTGTACTCAAAGAGCAAGAAGGAACATGAAGAGCATTTGAGAATGGTATTGGAAACGTTGAGGGAGAAAAAGCTTTATGCCAAGTTCTCTAAGTGTGAATTTTGGCTAGATGCAGTGTCCTTCTTGGGGCACGTGGTTTCTAAGGATGGAGTAATGGTGGATCCATCTAAGATCGAGACAGTGAAGAATTGGGTAAGACCCACTAACGTGTCAGAAATAAGAAGCTTTGTTGGGTTAGCTAGCTACTACCGCAGATTTGTCAAAGGATTCTCTTCTATTGCTTCCCAATTGACGAACTTGACTAAGCAGAATGTTCCATTTGTATGGTCAGATGAATGTGAGGAAAGCTTTCAGAAGCTTAAGACTTTGTTGACTACCGCACCTATCCTCACCTTACCGGTAGAGGGTAAAGACTTCATTGTTTACTGTGATGCATCCTATTCTGGGTTGGGTGCAGTGCTAATGCAAGAGAAGAACGTGATTGCTTATGCTTCAAGACAATTAAAAGTGCATGAACGTAACTACCCAACTCATGACTTGGAATTGGCCGCGGTAGTATTTGCATTGAAGCAATGGAGGCACTATTTATATGGGGTTAAGTGTGAGGTCTACACGGATCATCGTAGCCTTCAGTATGTCTTTACTCAGAAAGATTTGAACTTGAGACAGAGGAGATGGATGGAACTACTAAAGGACTACGACATCACTATCTTGTATCATCCGGGGAAGGCGAATGTTGTAGCGGATGCTTTGAGTAGAAAGGCGGGAAGCATGGGAAGTCTAGCTCATTTGCAAGCTTCTAGGCGCCCATTGGCTAGAGAAGTGCAGATTTTGGCTAACGATTTGATGAGGTTAGAAGTAAATGAGAAGGGAGGATTGTTGGCTAGTGTGGAGTCAAGATCTTCTTTTCTTGACAAGATTAAGGGAAAACAGTTTGATGACGAGAAACTAGGTCGGATTCGAGATAAAGTGTTGCAAGGAGAGGCTAAAGAAGCGACAATCGACGAGGAAGGTGTTTTGAGAATCAAGGGAAGGGTATGTGTACCCCGAGTTGATGATTTGATCAACACCATTCTTGCAGAGGCTCATAGTTCAAGGTATTCTATACATCCGGGTGCAACCAAGATGTATCGCGACCTAAAGCAACACTTTTGGTGGAGTAGGATGAAGCGTGATATTGTTGACTTTATTGCAAAGTGTCCAAACTGTCAACAAGTAAAATATGAACACCAAAGGCCCGGAGGAACACTTCAGAGAATGCCCATTCCTGAATGGAAGTGGGAGAGAATCGCGATGGACTTCGTGGTTGGTCTTCCAAAGACAATGGGTAAGTATGACTCCATATGGGTGATTGTTGATAGGTTGACTAAATCTGCTCATTTCATTCCGGTAAAGGTGACTTACAACGCAGAAAAGTTAGCCAAGATCTATATCTCAGAGATTGTTCGGTTGCATGGGGTTCCATTATCCATCATATCAGATAGAGGTACGCAGTTTACTTCTAAGTTTTGGAAAACATTGCATGCGGAATTGGGTACTAGGTTGGACCTTAGTACTGCGTTCCATCCTCAGACCGATGGTCAGTCTGAGAGGACGATTCAAGTGTTGGAAGATATGCTTCGTGCATGTGTGATAGAGTTTGGTGGCCATTGGGATAGCTTCTTACCCTTGGCAGAGTTTTCATACAACAATAGCTATCACTCAAGCATTGATATGGCCCCATTTGAAGCATTGTATGGGAGGAGATGTAGGTCTCCCATTGGTTGGTTTGATGCTTTTGAAGTTAGACCTTGGGGAACTGATCTGTTGAGAGATTCTATGGAGAAGGTGAAAGCTATTCAAGAAAAGCTTCTAGCAGCGCAAAGTAGACAAAAGGAGTATGCAGACCGAAAGGTTAGAGACTTGGAGTTCATGGAAGGTGAACAAGTCTTGTTGAAGGTTTCACCCATGAAAGGGGTGATGCGGTTTGGTAAAAGAGGTAAGCTAAGCCCGAGGTACATTGGGCCATTTGAGGTACTAAAGCGAATAGGGGAGGTGGCTTATGAGTTAGCCTTGCCCCCAGGGCTGTCCGGAGTACATCCGGTATTTCATGTATCCATGTTGAAAAGATACCATGGAGATGGAAACTACATCATCCGTTGGGATTCAGTTTTGCTTGATGAGAACTTGTCATATGAGGAGGAGCCTGTTGCTATATTAGATAGAGAGGTTCGCAAGTTGAGGTCGAGAGAGATTGCATCCATCAAAGTCCAATGGAAGAATCGACCGGTTGAAGAAGCTACTTGGGAGAAGGAGGCGGATATGCAAGAAAAATACCCACATCTGTTTACTGATTCAGTACTCCTTTTCGCCATTGTTTTCTTCTTTTGATCGTTCGGGACGAACGATGGGTAAATTGGTATCTATTGTAACGACTGTTTAGTCGTTTTAGAAGCGTGAGAACAAATTCGGGAAAAAGCGGCTGAAACCACGGACCCAAATGACGGACCGTCGCAGGCTCGACGGACCGTCGTGGGTGTTCCGATCCCATGACACTTAGAATTCTTAATTTGGGCACTGAAAATCGACTCTCTGAACCGTAACGAAATGGCGAGCGGACCGTCACACCCACGACGAGCGATCGTGAGTCCCGCTGCAAAACACTTCAACTTTTGAGAATTTGGTGCGAAACGAGTTTCGACCGTCATGACGGAGGGCCAGGACGGACCGTCCGCAGGGTGACGGCCGTCATGCACCACCTGAAATCGGGGACGAGGCGGCGGCCACGGACCGTCACAGCGTGACGACCGTCCACAGGCTGCACAATCCCGAGCGGTTTGGGATTTCTCCCACGTTTAAGGTCGTTTTTGACTATTCCTTCCTTAATTATAAAGATTGAGGGGTAACATTAATAAGTCTAATTACTTAGGGGTTAAATTAGGTAACCTTAAGTTAATTAGAGGGGTTTATTGTCCTTTTCCACACCTAATTATATGATTAATTAGGGTAAAAGAAAGAGGGTTTGAACATAAGAAAACAAAAGAGAAAGAACAGAGAGAGAGAGAGGATTGATCGATCGATTGGCTGAGGAGAATATCAAAGCTTGGGAAATTTCTTGTTGATTCCAATTCTTCGGTGGAGGTAGGTTATGGTTTCTCTTACGATATTCGTAGTAAACTCTTAATAGTGAATGATATGTATTGATAGTATTGTGAACCCTTCTATATGCTTAAATTGTATGCTTGCATGAATATGATTATGAAATTGTGAATAAATAAGCATGATGAAGCTATTGAATCCCAAATCTTGATAAAAACCCTAATTCACTTGTTAATGATGATGCCTTAGTATGAAAGAAGGCTTGATATATCACATAATGAGATTGATGATGCCTTAGTATGAAAGAAGGCTTGATGAATTAGGGGATCGGGTGCCACGTTCCGGTACCAGGATAGAATGAATATGAGGATCGGGTGCCACGTTTCGGTACCAGGATAGAATGAATATGAGGATCGGAGTGTCACGTTCCGACACCAGGATAGAATATGGATCGGGTGCCACGTTCCGGTACCAGGATAGAATGAATATGAGGATCGGGTGCCACGTTCCGGTACCAGGATAGAATGAATATGAGGATCGGAGTGTCACGTTCCGACACCAGGATAGAATATGGATCGGGTGCCACGTTCCGGTACCAGGATAGTATATGAGGATCGGGTGCCACGTTCCGGTACCAGGATAGAATGAATAGAGGAGCCGAGTGTCACGTACCGACACAAGAGGAAGAAAGATAATGAATCTTGAAAGATAATGAATATACTCAATCTAAAGAACTTAATTCCCAAATGAGTATGATGAGGAGGTGTGAGTCCTCATTGATGTGCTTGGTGTTGTAACCAAGGGTTATGGTAAATGTAAATGTTGCATGCTAAGTATATTGGTTGATTTATGATATCTATCTGATATATACTGTTTTTCTATTTTGAGTTGGCCGATGATATCTACTCAGTACTTGTGGTTGTACTGACCCCCTACTTTTATGTTTTCTTCTTTGTTATTTGTGTAATGCAGCAAACGTTACGTCAACTTCAACTCAACAGTAGATCTAGCCAGTCTTCACTTCATCGGAAATTCAGGGTGAGCTAATGCGTCTAGCTTGGACTGGGTCTTCTTCTTCAAGTCTTGATGCCTTGAAACTTCCGGCATGGACTAGCTAGTATTTGTTTTAGCTTCTTAGACATTCCTAGTTTAGTAATTTGAGATAGATGTTCTTGTGATGATGACTTCCAGATTTTGGGGATATTAATAATAGTTTTGAATTACTTATTAATGAGTTTAAGTCTTCCGCATTTCTTTTGTTGATATTGTATTAAAATGTTAAGGTTTATATGGGTTGGTTCGCTCACATAGGAGGGTAAATGTGGGTGCCAGTCGCGGCCCGGTTTTGGGTCGTGACAGGAACAAAAAGTCCGTGCTAGCTCCATTTCTGATCCGCTATTTTTAGCCCTTAAGTATTAGTGGGGTTGCCTAAAAATAGAATGGAAATCACTCTAAGTCCTGACAACCAGGTTTGGAAGCAACAAACAATATGTGCTTTCAGATAGTTTCTTTTAAAAAAAGTAGTCAAAAGTATGACTCCCTCTTATTAACCAGGCAAACTCCTCTACTAGTAATTTCTCCAAAATCATAGATGTGATTAACGCACATGGAAACTACTTTTTTAATAATATCGAAGCATTTTTACCTCACAGAGTGGTTTATGATATCAGGAATAATGGTATATTCACTTCTCATCAGGAGGATAGGGGGATATGGAAAAAAAGTCGTAGTGAGTCATTTATTCTCAAAGCTAGTTGGACTCAATTTGTCTGGGATAAAGTCATTCCTATGATAATTAGTATTTTTGAGGAAGCTCTTATTTGACTTTTTATGCGGGTATTTCTAAATCAGTTAAGGGAAAAAATTCAGACGAATGGTTTAAGATTAGCAAACAAATGCTTGTGCTGTTCGGAGCATGATAAATAAAGTATCGATGGCCTCTTTATCAAAAAAGAGCTTGCTATGGAGGTTTGTAACCATTTTGATCGTCTTTTCAATATAAGATCCTTCCAAACGAATTTCATTCTTTCCAGGTGGTAAACAGATCTCACAGAAAATCCCAAATTGGCTACGTCATTTCTATGCTTACTATTTTTTCAGTTTGGGTACTCTAGAAGGAAGGAAATAGCAGTAAATTAGAAAATCCAATATCTCAACCGGCTGCTATTATTCAAGAAATTACTGACTGGCTGAAAGACTATTCTCAGCTTCTTGACATCCGATCATCTTGGACGTGTACTGAGTCTATTCTTGTGGATGCTCTCTACATTCATCAAGCTCGTAAACTCGCAATTGACTACAAAATCATTGTTTATTGTGCTTCAATGAAAATAAAGAAGCCCCTAAAATTACCCATACCTAGACTCATGGTGGAGCTTCATTTCATCCGAATTTTTGGCTGGCCATTTCAAACTCGTCTATACATTTAGAGAAAATAACTATTTGGCAGAATTTTTAGCAAACTTCGGCTGTGATTCTCAGTTTGACTATAGGTTTTCCTCTACAGCCGATCTTCCTCAAGAAATTCAGGGTTTTTCTCTCAAAAAAGTGGGCTTATTGAATATCATATTGGTTTGGCTTGGTTCACTTTCATTTTATTAGCAGTAATGTTTTTGGTTGTCTTGTAGGTCTTTGTGAGCAGGTTTATGTACTTTTTTATGGGTAAGGTTTTGACATCCTCCCCCTTAACACCCCGATGGGGGGCAGATGGAGTATTGACGAAGATTCTTGGGACTGAACACATCCCCCTTACTTAGTAGGGATTAGGAACGATGTTGGCAAATGATTGTTGACTATAGTTACTCACCTCACAACCCAATTTCTTCTGTGGAGTATATACCGGCCAGGTTGCTGCCCGGAGGACCAAACCTGGCTGCTGCGACAAGCTTGGTATACTGTCATCCTTTTATCAGCAGGCGGTATAGTCGTATTGAAATTATTCCACCAGTACGTGTCACTTTATCCGGACATAACAGTGTAGTAGCAACTACAGACGGGGTCGACATGAGACGTCAGTTCTTGATTAGCATCCTTTTGCCACTATCTTTCTTTCGTAAAAATGCAACCCCTACCATTGAGATTTGGTACTCAATATTGAATCAATCAAACATTTCGTTCGGTCACTTCAGCAGTCATAAAAAAGATAATTCTATTGAGTTGATTCCATCTCCTTGACTTTGTTCTCATTCAGTAGCAGCTTGATGGTATCCTTTCAGGTCAGGAACTCCTGCAATAGGCAACCAGCCTATTGGAAAAAAACTACTCTCATACCTCTCTTTTTAGTCGAGTGAGCTAATTTTTTTTAGCTTCTTAAGTCAATGTTGACATGTACATACGTAAGATGTTGGAAAGGGAATCCCCATAATATAATAATTCTTTCAGTCAAGTATTGTCTTTAGAGCCTATAGTATAGCTGAGTAGCTAAGAGCTTCTGGGAATTGAAAAACGCAGGAATCAACTTGTTTTGCGTTAATAGGGCTTTGAGGGACGTTTGTCTTTCCCTTATTCAAGCTAGTAAAACCTAATCGCCCTTGATTCCATCTTGATAACTGGACTGAATGTCTCATCATTGTCTATACGTATTGCTGGTTGTAGTCTTTGGCTACCACGCGAGCCTTGTAGCGATAAATAGTCCAATCAGACATTGACTTTCTCTTGTATAACCACTTGCGAGCCGATACACAAATTTCGAAATAAATATTTTGCAGGAAATTGGGATGAACAGAAAGCTTTTGATAAAATAAAGGAATACTTCATTCTAGTGCCTTCAACGCTAGGAATCATTTATTACTATACCTATCGGTCACTGAAACCACTATGGGGTCTATGTTGGCTTAATACAATGAAGACTGACAGAAGTAAAGGGTCGTATACTACCAACGTAAGAAAAGACTATCTATACCACTAGGTGTACCAATTTTGAGAAAACCTTCTTGGCGGGTAAGGTGGAAATTGAGGCATTACATGTTGTCTTACCCTGTACATTTAATAGCTCATATACACACACACACACACACACATATATATATATATATATATATATATATATATATATATATATATATATATATGTATGTATGTATGTATGTATGTATGTATATATATATGTATGTATGTATGTATGTATGTATACGCACTTTCTTAATGTAAAAATAAAATATTTGAGAAATACTTAGTTCCATTATACTCTTGCTCAAATCTTGGTTAAAATTCTTTCTCAAACTCCTCTTAATTAGTTTCTCATAACTCAATTTAAAACAATAATGTTGGCTTTAAAAGATTCACAACATTTATAACTAAAATAGGGTTCGTTCTAAAATATAAACATGAACAACTCAACTCAAGGATCTTAATAATAATTTATAAGAATACTCAATATTCAGAACTCAACAATATTATTCATCTCAAGAATACTCAACTTATATGGTCCATGCTGAAATATAGACATGAACAAATAAACTAAAGAATCTCAAAGCATAACATATAGCAACTTAACCATTAGGAACAGAACTCAAAACAGAACAACAAGATCATCTCAAGAATTTTCAAAACTTAGGGTATAAACTGAATTGATATTTAGGGAGTGAGGACAAACTCGATTTATCTGTTGGAATATTTTTTCCCTAGATTGCTTATTAGATCTTGAAAGAGATTATTAGGCAGTCCTTTTGTTAAAACATCGGCCACCTGATCTTTTGTAGAGACAAATGGCGTACAAATGAGTCCACTATCTAATTTCTCCTTAATGAAATGTCTATCTACCTCAATATACTTAGTGCGATCATGTTGTACAAGATTATGATCTATACTTATTGCCGATTTATTGTCACAATATAGTCTCATAAGTCCTTCCCACCTTATCTTCAAATCATAAAGGATTATCTTTAACCATAACAACTCACAAACTCCTATAGCCATAGATCTAAACTCGGATTCTGCACTTTTTCTGGCTACTACATTTTTTTTACTCCTCCAAGTCACTAGATTTCCTCCTAAAAAAGTGCAATATCCAGAACTTGACCTTCTATCTATTAATGAACCAACATACTCTGCATCAGTATAAGCTTCTAAAACCATGTCTCCTCCTCTTTTGATTTATTCCTTTTCCTAAACTACCTTTAAGATATTGTAGAATCTTGTTGACAGCTTGAAGATGCATTTCTCTAGGATCGAGCATAAATTGGATAACTACTACGGCTAATGCAATGTCCGGCCTTGTATGAGACATGTAAATCAATTTCCCTAAAAGCCGTTGATACAAGCCTTTATCTACCACAGAATCTTCTAGAGCATTGCACAATCTATGATAATATCCAATTGGTTTACACCCTAATTTTCCTGCTTCCTTCAGCAAATCAAACACATATTTTTGTTGGGAAATAAAGATTCCTTGTTTTGAGTGTGCCACTTCAATTCACAAAAAGTACTTTAATTTTCCAAGCTCTTTGATGTCAAATTCCTTGAGTAAACATCTCTTCAAATTTTGTAGTTCATCTATATCATCACCTTTTACTATGATATCATCAATATAAACCAATAATGTTGTCACCTTTCCTGTTTCTGAGTGTCGTATGAACAAGGTATGATCTCCTTGACTTTGTCGATACCCTAACTTGATCATAACCTTTGTAAATCTTCCAAACCATGCACGAGGTGATTGCTTTAATCCTTCAGTTTGCACACCCTTCCGTTTCTTTCGTCCAAAACCAGGTGGCACCTCCATATAGATCTCCCCATTTAAGTCTCCATGTAAAAATGCATTTTTAAATCAAATTGTTGTAGGTTCCAATTAAAAGTTGCACCTAGTAATAACAAGATTCTCACTATATATTCATTTTGTCCACAGGGGCAAAATTCTCCAAATAATCAATTCCATAGGTTTGTGTATAACCCTTTGCTACCAAACGTGCTTTAAATCTTTCCATGGACCCATCTGACTTATATTTCACAGTAAACACCCATATGCACCCGACCAACTTTTTCCCTTCTGGTAATTTCACAATTTTCAAAGTTAATTTTTTTCCAACACTTCCATTTTAACCTTCATAGATTTCTCCCACTTTTTTTTCCTAATGCTTCATATAAAATTTTAGGGATAGGCATGTTGTGGAGGTTGAAGAGAAAAGTTTTATGTTTTGGGGATAGATTTTGATATGTCACGAAAAGGCTTAAAGGATGTTGTGTGCAAGTTTTGGTTCCTTTTCTGAGGGCAATGGGAAGGTAAAGATCATTAGGTTGTTTAGGTTCTTCATGATCAGTTTGGTTTGGTGTTATTGATAGTTCACCAAGTTTAGGATGGGTACTAGGAGCAGTAACCTTAAGAGATGATTGCAGCTGAGTAGTTTAATCAATTAGCCTTTTTCTTCTTGAATAAACCTGCAATGGTAGATTATTTTCTAGAATTCCATTATCTATATCCACAGTAGGAGACTCAATGAGTTCATTCATATTTAGAGACTCAGGTGACCGAAGAAATGATGACTCATGCAAGGATTTGGCACGACCAGAAATTGAAAAATCAAATAGTGACAAGTCTAGAGGTCCCTCTCTCTTCAATAACGCCCCCTGATTGTAAGAATGACCAAAAAAAGGATTCACTCTCATCAAATGTAACATCAGCTGAAACAAAGAATTTCTTCGATGATGGTTGATAACACTTGTAACCTTTTTGAGTAGCAGAATATCCTTTGAAAACACACATAAGAGCACGTGGGTTTAATTTGCCTCTATTTTGAGAATGAATATGAACATAGAAACACTCCCGAAGATTCTAGGATCCAATTTATTGGAAATTTTGAAATTCAAAAAGAAATTCCTAAGAGCATGAAGCGGACTTTTAAAGTTCAGAATTCTTGATGGCATTCTGCTACTAAGATGCAGCAGTTAGGACAACTTCCCCCCAATATTGTTTTGGCACACTTTATGAAATAATTGTGATCTAGTAATGTCAAGTAACAGATCATTTCTTCTCTCTTCTATCTTATTTTGTTGAGGAGTATTGACACATGAATATTCATGAATAATTTCCTCCTTTTGGAAGAAAACAAAGAGAGAGAGATTGAAGTAGTCTTTCGCATTATCAGATCGAAATCTTTTACTGGTCACATCATATTTGGTTTGGATCATATTAAAAAAGGTGAGAAGAATTCGACTAACATCTTATTTTTGCTTTAGCAAATAGATCCACGTTACTCTTATACGATCATCAATGAATGAAACAAACCATCTAGCACCAAAAATATTAGAAATGGGAGAGGGTCCCCAAATATCACTATGAATAAGAGAAAATGGAGTTTGACTTCTTTTGTGACTAATTTGATAGGAAACTCGTTTGTGTTTTGCAATTTCACAATCATCACAATGAAAAGACTCAACAATCAAATTTTTGAACAAATATGGAAACATCATTTTAATTGATAAAAGAGGGATGACCTAACCGACGATACTAAAGCCATACTTTTACTTTATTGGACATAACAAATTCAGATAATATGAACTAGATAAGGAATTATTAGTTGTATCTCCACCATTGTTGACATCCAGACAATAAATACCACCTTTCACACTAGCACGCCCAATCATCTCCTTCGTGTTATGTTCCTGAAATAAGTAATATGAAGGGAAAAAAGTTACTTGGCATTTTGGAACCTTTGGTGAGTTTTTTGATAGAAGTAAGATTTGCATATAACTTTGAGACATGAAGGACATAGTTAAGTATCAAGGATTTCCCTAGTGATATGTCTCCTTGTCAAGCAACAGTAATAACTGAACCATCAGCTATAGTTATTTCTTATATCTAGGAAAAGGAAAATATGATATGAAGAGATGAGAGGAACTGGTCATGTGATCAGTTGCCCTGGAATCTACCACCCATATTGGAGAAAATTTGTCTGAGACATTACTAACAAAAGAGCAAGAAATACATGTGAAGGCCAATGAACAACTACTTGCTGAAGTTGAGTGTGGATTTGTTTCATCAGCCTGAGGGTTGCTTGCTAAATGTGCCTGCTTTCCATCACTATTGATTCTGTTTGGAGGTCTACCATTGAGTTTCCAGCATCTCTCGTGGGTGTGCCAATATTTTTTGCAATAGGTGTAATAAAGATTGTCCCTATTAAATGGCGGTTTGTATGAACCTATGGGCTTGATGATACTCTCTGATTTTGAAACTTCACATTCTTTTCAACTTGTCCATTTTGCTACAAGTGTTGATCCTTCATTAACTTGAGTTTCAAGCATAACACTCCTCCGTCCTTCTTCTGTCCGTATAATGGCCATTGTCTCATTCAATTATGGAAGATCTTCTTTTCCAAAGATTTGAACTCTCACTAAATCAAATTCTACATTTAATCCTGCACGAAAATCATAAATCCTTTCATTTTCAATAAATCTTTTAAAAATTACAACATCATCTTTACAACTCATTTGAATGCATTGATAATGACCATTTCTTGCCATAACCCTTGTAAAAAGTTAGAAAATTCAGTGACAGGTCGATCTCCCTGTTTTGCTGCAGAAATTTATGTTTTTATTTCACAGATCCTAGCAGCATCATGTACTTTAGAGTACGTCTCCGTTATTGCATCCTAAATTTCCTTAGCGATGGTAAAAAACATAACGCTATCGCTGATTTCTGTAAGCATAGAGTTCCATAACCAATACACCACCATTGCATTATGTTCATCCCATGCATCAAACATGGGGTCTTCTTTAGATGGTCCTGTACCAAGAAGGTGTCGTATTTTCCCTTTACCCTTTAAAAAGGTATGAACCAGTTGAGCCCATTTAAGGTAATTTTTTCCATTCAGCCGATAAGAGGCTTGAATGTATTAAAGATCACCAGATGAAGCTGTAGAGTTATTCTCTACAATTGCAGAAACACTTCCAGAGACGGGAATTGCTACATTAGCAGCCACATTTTCTACCATGGTTCTTGAATTGTTTCAAAAAAAGATGAATAAAATTAGTAAGGAATAAGTCTAAAGCTCTGATACCATGTGGAATAAGATAGTTGAATAATTTTTATTCATTTCTTTCTATGTCATATACAAGGATTTATATACATGAGAGATTGTAGAACATAATCATCTAGATCCCATGAAATCTAGGATTCTAATAAATCATATATTCTACTAAAAAGAAGAAAAAGATATTTTAGATTACAACAATTTTCTTTGAGATCTTAGGGGATTAAATCTTGATGTGGAGAATATCCTCTATCAACCAACAGGTCCCTTGTTGTTTTGAAGTTTGAATATCTCTCTTTGAATGAATTGAGTTGATTTGTTGTTTGTCACATTGAATATATCAAACATCAAGCGGTAATACATAACGGACAAACAACCTAATCCCTTCTGGTTGGTGTATAGTACTCTTCGACAACCAACTTCTGACACGGACAACTTTCTAATTGTACATCATTTAATAGTGGATAAACATACTGTGCAAATGACCTGGTCTATGAACTTGTGAGAAGATCATATAAACATCTTGGAGAATTAAGACCTATCACTATCACTATAAATAGTCTTACATACCTAGAAGAACAAAGTTCTTGTCATAATCGATTAAACTCGAAGAATGCTTGAAACCATAGTTTTTATTCTCGTGGAACCTTGCTCTAATGACTTCAAGTGTTAATGAATGTAAAAGAACTTATTAACAACTTTTAACCCTTTAACTAGGTGAAAATATCATGGTTTAGGCTTAGAATAAGGCTTAATATGACATAGTTTAACTACCAAACACATATGGGAAATACGAAAATGGTAGGGTAAAAAACAATATTATATAGTACTACAATATGGTAGGGAGCATACATACATTATTAACTTCAAGGCCCAAAGGCAAGTGGAATATTGGCTCGTTTTCGTGTTAGAGTCGAGAAATTATGTAAACTAAAAAAAGGAATCCTAACATTTTGGAAGAATATAAATATAAAATATTTAAAACAAAAAAAAATCATTTGTAATAAACAATTTCAAATATATTGTCTTTGAAGTAAGGCTTGAAATCAATATGAAGTTTCATAACTTATTGAACTTCAATTATAAGTCAGTAACTTTAGTATTGTGTCCAACCATAAAACTTGTAAAAATTAAGGGAAAATTTACAAGTACCCCCTCAACCTATGCCCGAAATTCGAGAGACACACTTATACTATACTAAGATCCTATTACCCCCTAAACTTACTTATTTTATATCCCTTTTCAGCCTATGTGGCACTAGCTTGAAAGAAAAAGTCAATCAGCGTTGGGCCCACAATATATATATATATATATATATATATATATATATATATATGAGATTTCACGCATAGGTTGAGGGGGTACTTATACATTATCCCAAAAATTAATTTTAGACAATATATAAATATATATATATATATATATATATATATATATATATATATATATGTTAATAAAAAAGCTTTAACAAGTTAAATGGTATGTCAAAATCGAGTATCAGTACACTTCTTCTCATTTAGAAATGGCCCAATATTGTACCGTGAGAGTGGAAGTGATTTTAACAAAGCCCACTAGAATATATACATTTCGATCTTGAGATAAATTTGAGTTAGTGAAATATGAATTATACTTGAAATAAATGGGATGCCAATATCAACGTAGCAAAACGTATGCATAATGTAATATTCATCTATAGCGTCTCTTCAAGTTTCATAAACTTTAAAAGTTGGAAGGATGTATGCAGTGGCGGATCTAGCCTTAGCTCCTTCCCTAATCCAGATACATAAGAAACACAATTATTTGTTGTGTAAATTAACTTTATACTATTGTAGAAATTTATAAACTATAAATTTTAGATCTATCTATGGGCGTACTAATTCTTCCCTTACTACATCTATATTTAGAAGCCTCTCTCCATTTAATTATGTATTCATCATTTTTCCTTAGCAAACACTAATATGTTGCACAATTCACATCTGCATAGTAAGCAAATTTATAGAATCAAGAATGTCTAAACTCAAAATCCTCAAGCTCTGCCTTTTCTAACAGGTAAAGATAATCAGATGATATAAAAAATTCTCACCATGCGAATATATATATTTTAACCATATGGATAATACTATGGATAACACAAGGCACCTCAAAATTATTTCTTTTACTTAAATATATAATCTCTTTGATTCAATAATAGGGTTTTAGTAAGTGTGGTTGCACAATGAATTTGAACTTCATCAATGATTTACTATGTATATTAATAACTAATATACTCGAACACATTTGAGCTTTACTCACTTAAATTGAATAAATTAGATATGAATTTTTCTAGTGTGTTATACTTCATAAGTCTTTTTAAGAGAAAAATAAGTCGAATGAGTTATTTATTATTGTTTTTATTTGTTTAGTTTACATCAATATAATAAATGATTTTAAAATATATATGTCACGCGTTAAGTTGATCTCCTTTCATTCCTTCTTGTCATGTGTTTAGACAAAAATTAATGATTGGAATTCATTTCTTATCAAAAGACTAAGGGTGTGCTTGGTACGAAGAAAAAACATTTTTTCAAAAAGTGTTTTTCAATCTTCTAAAGTTTTTTTGGGCTAAATGTTTTCCAAATTAGCTTATTTCTCTTAAAATTAAGGAAAATTACTTCCCTTCAAAATTTAAGAAAAACATTTTCCAAAAGTCTCTTCCAACATAAAATTATAATTTTTTATTGCTGAAAAAATTAATTTATTTTGTCCCTACCCTCAAACCAGCCACCCACACAACCCCGTTTCCACCCCGAAAAAATAATAATTTAAAGATTGTTTTTTACAAATATTTTTAACTTCAATATTTTTACCCCACCCTAACCCCTATCATCCCCTTCATCCCCCACCCCTCCTCCACCCCAAAAACTAATATAACAGTTTTTTTAAAAAAATATTTCTAATTTTAACTTTTTATTATTAATCCCCCCTATCCGCCCCTCGCCCCCCTCCTTCCATAATCCCCCTTACCAGCCCCCCACCCCCTTCAAACGAAAATATAAGTTTGTTTTGAAAAAATATTTTATATTTTAAATTTTTATTTTATAACCCCTACCATCGACCTCTCTCCCCCCCCCCCCTCCAAAAAAAAGAGTTTGTTTTAAAAAATATTTTCAACTTCAAAATTTCATTTTTTCAGTTTCTACCCTCCACCCCAACCCCCCCCAAAAATTATGTTTTCTTAACAAGATATTTTCGACTTCAATATTTCATTTATCACCCCTACCCTCGAACCCCCAACCCCACCCACCCACCCCCTACCAACCCCCAACCCCAAAAAAAGTTATTTATTTGTAAAAATATTTCCAACTTCAAATTTTTTTTATTTATCACCCCTACCCTCGACCCCCACCCCCAAAAAAATTAAATTTGTTTTTCAAAAAATATTTTCAATTTCAAAAATTATTATCTACTCTAGTAAATATAAAATATATTTCTCAAAAATATTTTTTATTTATTAATCAAAATCTTTTTCGAAAACTATTTTTTCTACTCAACAACAAAACACGAGAAAATAATTCAAAAATCTACCTGTCTCCCAGGAAACATTTTCCATGAAAAATATTTTTCTTCATACCAAACACACTCTAAAAGGAAAATGTCATAATTAACTTATTAATAGAAGAAAAAACCTTGATTTAGTGAAATTTGAGATCTAACCTTGGAAATTAAAAATCAACTATGAGAAATAAAATTAATATTTTATTAACTACGAAAATCATCTTTGTTTGACATTAGGAACATATTCTGCTGCAAAAATGTAGTTTTGCAATAAATTAATGAGTGGAAATGCTATTTCAACTGCTTGGAAATAATTGGTTAAAGAAAACTGAAATTGAGAGAATACACCTTTCTTTTTCAATTATCAATTCAATAAATACTTGAGCATCTTAATGACATACTTTTATAACTATGAACTTGTTATAAGACATCTAAAACCATAAATTGCAATCAGGATTAATAAAATGGAGTGTGGAGGAGTAATATATGCCTAAAAATTTTTTT
Organism: Solanum arcanum; assembly: GCA_027789145.1. Classification (NCBI taxonomy): domain Eukaryota; kingdom Viridiplantae; phylum Streptophyta; class Magnoliopsida; order Solanales; family Solanaceae; genus Solanum; species Solanum arcanum. Next base: position 60,484,677 of record CM050933.1, on the reverse strand, counting down.
TAACATAAATACATCACATCAATATTAAAATTTAAACAATTAAATTGATTTAAATTTTTATAAGTTATAATTGGGATATATGTAAAATGAAATGACATCAACATTTTAGTACATCTTAAGAGTAAATTAAGTGATATGTAAATTGAAACAAAATGAGTAAGGATTCTTTCAGCAGTAAGTTATTGTTGTTCATATGAAAGGTAAATGTCTTTAAATGGCTAGAGAGACCAATATCCAGCAATGGATTGGCTGGTTGATCAACATAACTGAGAATGCTATTATATAATATTATTTGTTGAAGCATTGGTGGTGGTGATGGTGGTGGTTGGGTTTTAGAAAAATGTGAATGGGAAAAGAGAAGAGAAAAATTGAAAAGTGAGGGGACCAATTTCGGAAGAAAAATGAAAAGTCATTTGCAAAGTGCAAATGGAAAGTCATTTCTCCCTTATTGGTAGAAGAAAGGAAATCATTATCCCTATATTAGGAAACACTTTCTTTAGTTCTTAAAGGTTTAAGAAGAAGGCTCCCCCTCGCTCCGTCGTCGTCACTTGCTCGACCTCGGCTTCGGCTTCGAATTTTGACGTGATTCATTATTAATATTTTTGGACAAAATTTATTTCATCAATCACATTAATTAAATTCATTTTTTCTAATTTCTTTTCTGTTATAAATTAATTCAAGATGTTATTTAATTAGTTAATCAACAAAATAATTTAATATAACATAATTTATTTAAATTCCAGTATAGCGGTAACACTTTTCCTGAAGAGACATGTTTTTACCAGAAAATCATTATTTTTCCCAAATGAGACACAACTGTCTGAAACGACATGTTTGAATAGAAGCGTTCACATCATTGTCAACAAACGTGTTTCTTTGCATCAAGTGGCTATAAATAAGAGATTGTTTTCATTTTTCAAGACATTAGAAAATTTTCATTCATGCATACATTTTCTCTCATAAAAAAAATTGTCAATCGACTGAATCTATGTGTCCTCTAGTTACCGTTCTTGTGTTGGCTGAAGTTATTGAAGTTTGAGGTACCACTACTTCTTTAACATGTTAATCCATTTTATCTTGGGAGAAATTAATCTGTAATCTCGGGTATTGTGAGGGGATTAAATTTCTTAAGTAAATACAGTGATTTCTGTGGACTCGGATTTACCATATTATATATATTTCATCTGTTTTCATTTTCTGTATTTTTGACTAGCCTGAATACATGAAATACGAATCTTAAGAAATTTAATAGTTTCTTTATTTGAGGTTTCTGGAGATTAAAACCTTTATAGTTTTCTACTATGTTTGAATTTTTAAAATTCATTCGATTAATGATTAAAAGAACATAAAAACTTTATCATTAAATTAGAATATGTTGTGTAAGTATCTATTTTTACTGTTAAAATTTCACATAATAAAATTGTCTGTTATTTATGACAGAAAAAATGACTAATTCAAGTCAAGTAAATGTTGGAACAGTGATTGCTGCAACAGTAAGTGTTGCAACAATATCGGTTGCACACAATCGTTCAACTGCTGCCCTGGCACCGACTGAGAAACCTGCAAAGTTTTCTAGAGTTGATTTCAAGATATTATAGCAGAAGATGTTCTTTTATCTCACTACGTTATTTTTACAGAGGTTCATTAATGAGAATGTTCCTATTATGTAAGATGAAACTCCACTTGAAGAACGATTCTTGGTAACAAAAGCATAGACACATTAAGATATTTTGTGTAGAAATTATATTTTGAGTGACCTACAAGATGATCTGTACAATGTGCACGATAATGTCAAAACCTCAAAAGAACTCTAGATGCTTTAGAAAAGAAGTACAAAACAGAGGATGTCAGAATGAAGAATTTCATTGTGGCAACATTTCTAGACAATAAGATGATAGACAGTAAGACTGTCATCACCCAAGTTCAAGAAGTGCAATTCATAATCCATGATCTCCTTGCTGAAGGTATAAATATATTTAATGCCTATGTTGTAAATATTAATATTATTCTTAATACTCACATAATCTTTAATGTAGGATTGGTTGTGAATGATGTTTTTCAAGTGGCTACAATTATTGAAAAGTTACTTCTATTGTGGAAGGACTTTAAAAACTACTTGAAACATAAAAGCAAGGAGATGATTGTTGAAGATCTCATAGTAAGGTTGAGAATCACAATGGATAACAAGGATGTAGAAAAGAGGTCACATGGTAATTCAACAATATCTGGAGTAAATATTGTCGAAGAAGATCCCAAAAAATTAAAGAAAAGAAAGAAAGTGACTAGTCCAAAAAGCAATCCTCTAAGAGGAAATTTAATGGGAGTTGCTTTAATTGTGGCAAACGTGTCCATAGGTCTACTTAATGTCGGGGTCCCAAGAAGGACAAAAGAAGAAGGATCATGCATATTTGGCTGAATTTATAGGAGAAATGAACAATCTTTGTACAATGCTTTCAGAATGTAACTATGTCAGAAATCCAAGAGAATCGTGGATAGATTCTGGTGCCTCGTGTCATGTATGTTCTAACAAAGAATTATTTTCATCATATACTTCAGTACCTACATACGAGAAGTTCTTTATAACAATCTATGTTGTTGCAAAGATGTAAGGAATTGGTAAGGTCCTATTAAAATGACATCAGGCAAGGTGGTAACTTGGAACATGGTTTGGTATGTCTGAAATTGCAAAAGAATTTATTTCTATTCCAGTTCTGACTAAGAAATGGATTCAAATGTGTATTTATTTCTGATAAAGTTGTAGTGAGTAAGAATGAAATGTATGTCGGAAAAGGTTACTGTCACGACCCAAAAATCATGAGTCGTGATGGCACCTATGTTCCCAACCGATAGGTAAGCCAACCCAACAAGTATCACCAATTCAACTTAAGCGTGAGAAAGATAAGTATCAAACTAATATCTAACATACTAAGTATTCAAATAAATGCGGAATATAAATAAAACTACCCCAAGATTTAGTGTCATAAGTACAAGAGCTTCTACAATATGATACAATTCCAAACTAATATAAAAATCTAAACTTAAGAATTATCCTATCAGCATAACAAAATAACCTAATAAATAGAGGTAGACTGAAGGTGTGGGCCGCAGAATATCCCAAACAGCACACCACAACTCCAAGATAATTCAAACTCATATCCAATCTCGAAGAACGTTCCCAAATTGAAAGTCAATCACTCAATCTGCACCACAAAAAGTGCAGCAAGTGTAGTATGAGTACGAAACCACGTGTACCCAGTATGTCTCATTGACCGACAACGAAGAAGTAGTGACGGGAGTTATATAAGAAAATAAATTCTTAGATTGTACAAGTATATATATATATATATATTACACTTACTATTTAAGTTTCATCAATAAAGGAAATCAACATTTAATATTTTCCAAACACCAAACGAAACATATAGTTATCAAGAATGAATGATGGGATGAAATGCAATGCAATATGATGTCATGTAATGATATGTCTCAGAATACCCAGTACTCACTCAACCGTATATACATGATACTCCTCGGAAATACATCGAGAGTTCATGACCCATGGGGGACTCGCGAGGTCCATATACCGACACGGACGATCTCCACGTGTCTGTGCGGACGATCTCAACGCACTATCATAATATCAAACAATTTTCGCACGGACGGTCTCCACGTGCCCAAATTACAATCTTAACATCTCACCATCCCCAGCACGGACGATCTCCACGTGCCCAACTTATACTCAGTCTCATCTCTATGCATGTGCACAATATTGTTTCAATAGAGGGGATGATGATGCATCTCAATCAATCAATGTGAATATAATACATAACCACCTCAATTATCTCAACTATACGGGTGAAATAAATAAACACAATCACACAAGGAATTCAAGTCAATAATAAATCAGCTAATGCCCATATGCTTTGGCATTCTCAAATTTCAGTCCACATTCTATAATAGTACTTTTCCTTTTTATAACACCGGTACTCGTACCAATGCCCGTCACACCATTGATACGAGACCCCCATCTTTCGCCCTTACCCCTTGGTCTATTTTCATTTTTTAAATCTTTAATTAGGAAAACGTCCTTCAACAAGTCTAAAAAGTCTTAACATACCTTAGATGCCGAGCTTGTGCCACGAATCTTTTAAGATTTTTCCTTTCCTTTTCGCAAGGTTTCGGAACGTTCCCAATCTACCAATTTTGCAATATTCGTAAGTAAGCAATTTTTGTAGACATTCAAATTATTTTATGTCTATCATAGACGCTAACACTCACTCATTTTTTCAACAAACTCCAAATCTTGATATATATTGGCATGCCAAATTTTTCATACTTGCTAAATTTCAAGCCAAGAACTTAACTCTAACCTCTTCAAATGGACTAAAATTCAATGTTAGATCATATAAAATAACACCTAATAATTAATTACCAATTAAAAATCTATTATCATTGTATACATTATTATTATTTTTTTTTTGCGTAAACCCATTTGTAAACAAGTGCCAATTTTCTAGAATATTTATCAAATTCCAATCATTGGCAATCATTGACAATGATTGGCTCAATCTTATTCCTACCATTACGAAACTAACAATATATATAATAAATTCTTTTGACAAAATCACAGAAAACATTAGCCTCATGACCATTCGACTATTCGACTTCGATCGATTTTTTTATATATATATATATATATATATATTTGAATACTAACCCAATTGCTAACAATGTAATATAATTTAGTAATCATCACCAACTTACCCATTATTTCTTATCACCCATCATCAATATAGCATAAAATAATAACATAATCCCAAGCACTCCGACAATATATTACTATATATAGAATTGAAAAGAACGAATATCCCATATCTTTACCTGAACAATGGCTATGATTTTTCTCCCTCTCGCTGGTCGCCTGTGGTAAGGTTTCGCTTCCATTTTTTTTTTTCTAAACAAGAGTTTATTAACCGTGAAACCCCACTAACCTATTATCTATATTACTTATTTAATAAAAGTTTCATCAATTGGGTACTCATAGTTATCTAATAGTTTAAAAATACCCCTTTAAATTTTTCAATGGAGTCAAACTAGTCCTAGTTTTCAAAACGACCTAGCGGGTCGTTACATCATCTACCACTAAAACAAACGTTCGTCCTCGAACGGTAAAAGAATAGGATATCAATAGACGCTCAAAAAGTTAGAGATATCTGGTCTATATGTTTGAATTGTACTCCTTAGTAGCCTGATCATCCAGATGATACTTCTTCAATATCAAAAACATTACTATTACACTCAACAATAAAAAAAAAAAAACAATATAACTCAAGTTCAACTTTCCTTTCTTTTTGAATCTCATCACACCTTTTATGAGTGAAACCTTTAACAAAACATGTTCTCCAATCATGAGCTATAAATCACGAACCTTTTTAATTTGTATAACTCTCACCTGTTTTTAAGCGATGAGAAACCTATCTTGAAGGACTTGACCTTATATAAGAATTTTCTCAATCGATCAGTGTCCCACAACCCAATCAGCTCAATACATCATATTTATCTTTTGGATATCAATATGTCCTACCATGCAATATCTCGAATGACGCTTTCTCACTATTCAATTGATAATTGTTGTTCTATGTATACTCTACTAAAAATAAGAACTTGACCCAATCACCACTAAAGTTGCTCACACACGCCTGGAACATGTCCTCTAAGACCTAAATAGTTTATCAACAGACCATTGAAGGTGAAAGCTTGTAATAAAATCCAACCTAGTACCAACTCCATATGCATAGACATCCAGACATGAGATATCAATTATGTATCTCAAATAAATTTAAAATGGGCATCTCATACAGGTAACTATCTCCTGAATGTAAATCTAGACTAACTTATTCAAACTACAAGTAATCTGAACTAATATAAAATATATACACTTGGTAAATCGGTCCATTCTAACCCATATAACATCAAACTTGCACAATATACGTGGCAACCCTGCCAAAAATTTCATAACAATATATTTCCACTTCAACTCTAGTATAAAAGCATCATTTAATTCCTACTTTCATGCTTTTGGTGCTCATAATTTTCTTGATAACAATTCAAACACGAGATACAAATTCAATCCCTTCATACGATATTATCAATAATATTGCTTTAAAATAAAATATACTCCAATTGCCTCTAGATAAAATTAAAAAATTGAACTATCGAACTCTTTCATGATTAATCTAGTCAGCTCACATATTGGAAGAACATAATTAAGTCTATAATACTTAAAACTCATTCACCACCAAGAATGTCTTCCTTGACTTCTCCTTATAACACCTTATCGTAAGTCGTACACAAATTTCCATCACCAAACTATCGAACATGAATAAGCATCTCACCTCATGTAACAAAGGTAGACTACCCATACTCACTGTATTTCGCCCTAAGTAATCCACTAGTACATTTGTTTTGTCCATACGATAAAGATTAATCATTCCATAATCCTTGAGAAACTTCCATATCCATTGTATTAAATTTAGATTTCTCTTATTAAAACTTATACTAAACACCTCGCAATACACACTATAAATAAATGCCTCTACAATTTTAATGCAAGCACCACCACCACCAAGTTTAAGCTATAACTAAGATAGTTCTTGTCTTGAACTTTCAACTATCTCGAAGCATAAGCTATTACTTACCTTTCTTCATTAATACCCAACCAAAAGATAAATATAAAGAAAGACCATCCAAACACAGCTGTTGTTCGGGCCTAAAAACAGTATCATACTAACCTCTGAATTCGATCTCCACCGTTCAAATCAACCATTAACATGTCACGAACAATCAATTTAAATTTCAGCTCGATCCAACGGTTAATTAATCAGGAAATACAATCTGAAGTTTTTTGGTCGAAGGGAAAAATGCAGCAAAACAAACCTTTTTCTTCTCTCTTCTCTCCTCTCTCTTCTCTTGTTAAAAGCTCTCTAAAAAAAATCTATTATGTCCTTAAGTCTTTTAAAAGAAATACTACTGAGTAGTTGAGTTATTCCCTCAAGACCATCCTCTATTTATAGAGTTGTGTTTTTTTTTTTTTTCCTACAAGTCAAAACCAACTGGAAATAGGATTACAATTCAAATCCTTTTCCTAATAGAATTGAAAACAAAATAAAGAGAATAAATCCAATTCATTTTCAAGTAGGATTAGACCATGAGCCCCTTGGTTGAAACATGGGCAATAGCCCAACATTGAGCTTTAGAAAACTCACCTCACACACATCAAACCATTGAAAAGTCAATTATTTCTAGGTTAATCTAGTTAATGCATGTGTAATGAATGCGAGCACCATTGATACTAACCAACTAGGCGTAAGAAAATCCAAATATCATAGCTAAAATAGGCCAGTCCCAATTCCAAACTGCCTCAATTCTCTTGGGATCCCTGTTAATACATTTCTTGGTCACTTACATTTCAACCATGCCACCAAACTAATCGAAATCCACACTTAAAAAAACATGAATAAAGCTTAATTTTCTTCAGAGTCTAGAGAATCATCCTCAAATAATGCTCGTAATCCTTCCTACTATGGGAGTATACAAATATATTCTAGATGAAAATAATAACAAAGGAATCTCAATATGATAGAAACACCCAATAAAAATGTACTTGATCCAACAAAATTCCTTACTCAACAAGTCTTGTTATCGTTCTTTCAAATTTATCAAAGTATTCCAATAAGAAATAATAGAAATAGGCCAAGTGTTTAACTATAAGTCAATAATAATTTTTTATATCAATCTCACATGGAATGCCCTTAAAAAAATTCTTGCACCATTTAAATGATTTCTAAAAGAGACATAGCATCACTAGTATCACAACTTAAGACCAATAGGTGAAGCAACCCTTATTCCTCACAGTGAAACTTTAGAGACAATGATGCCTTTCTTAAATGGGTGATGATACTATCCCGCCACTTAAATTTTTTTTAAATATTAGAAATATTTGAAGTTAGTGTCTTATACTTATAGTCATAAATTTCATGACAATGAGAAATTCAATCCATAACCAAATGATGTTTAAATCTTCCTCATATAAAATAACTATGATTTTCCACGTGTCATATACTATTAAGTCAATATAAGATCGATGTAATCGATCTACCACTAAGAACCATCTACAGGTGTGGGAATATGTATAGGCATAAGAGAAAAGGTCACAAAGCATATCCAGATTCAAAATAAGGTACATACTTACGTAAAATAAAGTAGATCCACTTTCGAAATAAAATTATAGTCAACCGAGAGCATATCGAACTATACTTTGGACAACCCAGGTTACTCAAATAGAGTTATTTATTTGCAGAGGTAATATAACCAATCATCATTGTATTGTTCTATGATCTGTGTATTGATTCATAACTATTTTGTACCCATCTCTACAAGTGTTCTCATATAGCTTCATACAAGTATCCTTTCCAACATCCTTTGACAAAAGAATTTTTTTTCCCCCCTCTCAATTTCAACAATATTACTGATCCTTAATTCAATATATAAAAAGCTCCCCGCAATATGAATTTATCACTATTTATCATTAATTATTCATTAAAATATTCTTGCTAGTCGATATTAGTATAGCCTTTTATAATCTCTTGATGTATTTAACTTAACTCACCTTGTTGATTCTATCAAATTAAATATCAATATGGTCATCGTGCCATTCAACTTGAACTATTCAATTTATCTTCAATATACCTCCACTCTAAAGGATAAAAAGGGAAATATGTCATACAAATCTTATAACAAATCTTAGTCTCTCAACATCATGATAAGTGATCAGATTTTATATCTCTACTCAACTTTTTCCCATAGCCTTACCATAATGGCTAAACTCTTATTTGATCAATTGAATGTTCCTAATCTTATCATTATCTTCAAGGCATCAACATATACCATTTCATTACTAAATTATTCACATATCATAAACACATGTTATAAAATTGTCCCTAGTAAATTCAAAAGAAGTTCAAGTATCCTTGTCTAAATCACACCTTGAGAAAGTTGTTCTTACTATTTCAAACCTCGTCAATTTCATTATTAAAATTCTAAATGCTCAATACTAAGTTATTTTTCTAACCACACAACTTATGTACTAAACCGCATAATATCATCCCCTACCACATATGTCAAATTTGAAAATGTCTCCTCACCGTTGGTGAGAGAATGAAACAAGAATTTTGACCTTAAACCAAACCACACACGCACGATTAGGAATGAAAGAAGAAAGTTTCCTAAAGTCCTGTAGTCTCTCAAAGATAAGTAACGGACGTCTCCGCACCTATCCGTAAGACTCTACAGACTCAGCTCTTGTACTCGTGAGACCGATGAACCTAGGGCTCTGATACCAATTTGTCACGACCCAAAAATCATGAGTCGTGATGGCACCTATGTTCCCAACCGATAGGTAAGCCAACCCAACAAGTATCACCAATTCAACTTAAGCGTGAGAAAGATAAGTATCAAACTAATATCTAACATACTAAGTATTCAAATAAATGCGGAATATAAATAAAACTACCCCAAGATTTAGTGTCATAAGTACAAGAGCTTCTACAATATGATACAATTCCAAACTAATATAAAAATCTAAACTTAAGAATTATCCTATCAGCATAACAAAATAACCTAATAAATAGAGGTAGATGAAGGTGTGGGCGCAGAATATCCCAAACAAAGACACCACAACTCCAAGATAATTCAAACTCATATCCAATCTCGAAGAACGTTCCCAAATTGAAAGTCAATCACTCAATCTGCACCACAAAAAGTGCAGCAAGTGTAGTATGAGTACGAAACCACGTGTACCCAGTATGTCTCATTGACCGACAACGAAGAAGTAGTGACGGGAGTTATATAAGAAAATAAATTCTTAGATTGTACAAGTATATATATATATATATATATATTACACTTACTATTTAAGTTTCATCAATAAAGGAAATCAACATTTAATATTTTCCAAACACCAAACGAAACATATAGTTATCAAGAATGAATGATGGGATGAAATGCAATGCAATATGATGTCATGTAATGATATGTCTCAGAATACCCAGTACTCACTCAACCGTATATACATGATACTCCTCGGAAATACATCGAGAGTTCATGACCCATGGGGGACTCGCGAGGTCCATATACCGACACCTGACGATCTCCACGTGTGCGTGCGGACGATCTCAACGCACTATCATAATATCAAACAATTTTCGCACGGACGGTCTCCACGTGCCCAAATTACAATCTTAACATCTCACCATCCCCAAAGACGGACGATCTCCACGTGCCCAACTTATACTCGCCTCATCTCTATGCATGAGCACAATATTGTTTCAATAGAGGGGATGATGATGCATCTCAATCAATCAATGTGAATATAATACATAACCACCTCAATTATCTCAACTATACGGGTGAAATAAATAAACACAATCACACAAGGAATTCAAGTCAATAATAAATCAGCTAATGCCCATATGCTTTGGCATTCTCAAATTTCAGTCCACATTCTATAATAGTACTTTTCCTTTTTATAACACCGGTACTCGTACCAATGCCCGTCACACCATTGATACGAGACCCCCATCTTTCGCCCTTACCCCTTGGTCTATTTTCATTTTTTAAATCTTTAATTAGGAAAACGTCCTTCAACAAGTCTAAAAAGTCTTAACATACCTTAGATGCCGAGCTTGTGCCACGAATCTTTTAAGATTTTTCCTTTCCTTTTCGCAAGGTTTCGGAACGTTCCCAATCTACCAATTTTGCAATATTCGTAAGTAAGCAATTTTTGTAGACATTCAAATTATTTTATGTCTATCATAGACGCTAACACTCACTCATTTTTTCAACAAACTCCAAATCTTGATATATATTGGCATGCCAAATTTTTCATACTTGCTAAATTTCAAGCCAAGAACTTAACTCTAACCTCTTCAAATGGACTAAAATTCAATGTTAGATCATATAAAATAACACCTAATAATTAATTACCAATTAAAAAATCTATTATCATTGTATACATTATTATTATTTTTTTTTTTGCAGAAACCCATTTGTAAACAAGTGCCAATTTTCTAGAATATTTATCAAATTCCAATCATTGGCAATCATTGACAATGATTGGCTCAATCTTATTCCTACCATTCTGAAACTAACAATATATATAATAAATTCTTTTGACAAAATCACAGAAAACATTAGCCTGCAGCCATTCGACTATTCGACTTCGATCGATTTTTTTATATATATATATATATATATATATTTGAATACTAACCCAATTGCTAACAATGTAATATAATTTAGTAATCATCACCAACTTACCCATTATTTCTTATCACCCATCATCAATATAGCATAAAATAATAACATAATCCCAAGCACTCCGACAATATATTACTATATATAGAATTGAAAAGAACGAATATCCCATATCTTTACCTGAACAATGGCTATGATTTTTCTCCCTCTCGCTGGTCGCCTGTGGTAAGGTTTCGCTTCCATTTTTTTTTTCTAAACAAGAGTTTATTAACCGTGAAACCCCACTAACCTATTATCTATATTACTTATTTAATAAAAGTTTCATCAATTGGGTACTCATAGTTATCTAATAGTTACCTCTCTTATGACCTTTTCAAACTCAATGTAATTGAAATTGATATGAATAAAATTATGTTTCTTCTTACTTGCTTGATTCTAAATGTTTATGAAATAAACGTCTGGGACACGTTAATAACAAAACCTGGTGAAAACTGATTAACGTAACTTTTTTGCCTAAATTTGAGTGCCATAAACCAAAATGTCAAATTTGCATTGAATCTAAGTATGCTAAGCATCCTTATAAATATGTTGAAAGTAATTCAAATCCTTTAGAACTGATTCATACTGATATTTGTGACATGAAGTCAACTCCATCACGTGGTGAGAAAAAGTATTTCATAACTTTTATTGACAATTGCACTAGATAATGTTATGTTTATTTGCTAAATGGTAAGGATGAAACAATAGATGCATTTAGACAATATAAAATTGAAGTTGAAAATCAGTTGATAGAAAGATCAAAATGATCATAAAAGTGATAGAGGCGGAGAATATAAATCTCCTTTTGCAGAAATATGTTTGGAAAATGAAATAATCCATCAATTTTTGGTCCTTACACTCCACAATCTAATGGGATTGCGGAAAGGAAAGATCGAATATTAAATGAAATGATGAATGTCTTATTTATAAGTTCAGGTTTACCACAAAACTTGTGGGGAGAAATTATCCTTACTGCAAATCGAACACTCAATAGAGTGTCTCACACGAAGACACATGTTATTCCCTATGAGAAATGGAAAGGTAGAAAATCTAACTTGAAATATTTTAAAGTGTGGGGGTGCTTAGCCAAAGTCCAGGTTCTTATACCTAAGAGGGTTAAAATAGGGCCTAAGATTGTGGATTATGTATTCATTGGATATTTCACTACAGTAAGGCATGTCGATTTTAGGTTCATAAGTTTGAACATCCGTATATTCATGATAATACGATAATGGAATCAGGTAATGCTGAATTTTTTGAACATATTTATCCGTATAAAACTAGACTTGAGTCATCTAGTGGGGATTCTAAACAACCTCGAGAAGAAACAAAAGAGAATGAAACCATTGGAGAGAGCCCAAGGAGAAGTAAACGTCAAAGGACAACTACTTCATTTGGATCTGATTTTGTAACATTCTTTCTTGAAAGTGAGCCTCAAATATTCAAGGAATCAATGTTGTCCAGTGACTCAACCTTTTGGAAGGAAGCGGTTAATAGTGAGATTGAATCAATCCTAAGCAATCATACATGGGAATTGGTTGGTCGTCTTCTAGGGAACAAACTCTTGGGTTCAATATGGACCTTTAAACAGAATATGAAAGATGATGGAACTATTGACAAATATAAAGCAAGACTTGTTGTCAAAGTCTTTAGACAAAAATAAGGCCTTGATTATCTTGACACATACTCGCCAGTGAAAAGGATTACATCAATTCAGATGTTAATTTCCCTAGCCGCAGTATACAGTCTTAAGATCCATCAAATGGATGTGAAAATGACCTTCTTAAATGGAGAGCCAGAGGAATAAATTTAATGGAACATCCTGAGGGCTTCATAGTTCCTAGTAAAGAAAATAACGTATGCAAACTTGTTAAGTCACTTTATTGACTAAAACAAGCATCCAAACAATGATATGAAAAGTTTGGTCAACCAAAATGTGATAAATGTGTTTACATTAAAGATACTCCAAATAAGGAAGTCATTGTATGCCTATATGTGGATGACATGGTGATAATGAGAAAATACATTGCCAATGTAAAAGCTACTAAGTGTATGCTCGCTAGTAAGTTTGATATGAAAGATCAAGGAGTTGCTGATTTGATATTGGGAATTAAGATATGAAAAATCATTTTAATTTCAAAAGGGCAAACACTGCAATTGATGTGAACCTTCATCTTGCAAAGATTAAAGTTGAAAGTCCTTCTCAATTGGACTATGCCAGAGTGTTGAAAAGTTTGATGTATGTCATGTATACGACCAGACATAGCTTGTGCTATAAGTAAACGGTGTCGATTTAGAAGTATTCCAACCAAAATCATTTGTTGGCAATGAAGAGAGTTTTGGGGTACTTACATGACACTCAAAACTATGTTTTGCTTTGCAACAAATATCCATCAGTTCTTGGAGGATATAATGATGCAAATTGGATTACTGTGTCAATTGAAACAATATCCACAACTGTATAAGTTTTCACTATTGGTAGAGGAGCAATATCTTAGAAATCATCCAAATAAACATGTATAGATCCCCCTATAATGGAGTCTGAATTCATCGTCTTAGAAAAGGCAGGTGAAGAAGGTGAATGACTTTGGAATTTCTTAGAGATATTCCATTTTGATCAAAACCAATTGCCCCTATATGCATACACTGTGACAGTTAAGTTCTTATATGAAGGCTTGGAAGCGTTAGGTATAACGAGAAGTCTCGTCACATAAGACGAAGACGTAATTCTGTTAGACAACTAATCTCTATTGTAATCTTCACAATTAAATGTGTAAAGTCAAATGATATTATGTCGGATCCTATTACAAAAGGCCTAACTAGAGAGGGAGTTGAGAGATCATTGACGGGAATAGGACTATGGCCAAGTACAAGTCATCTTGTCTATCTAGAAGACTGGAGATCCCAAGATCTAGGTTCAAGGAGATAAAACAAAGTCATTGATGAGGGTTCAACATTGTCAAAAACTATTTTATGGTTCATTCTCATGTTGAGACAATTTTCAGTAACCAAGATAAAGACATAAGGAATTTTTAATGGTTTCTAAGTTTGATACAGGGTTTATGAAATAGTTCATTTACGGGATAACATATTTAGAAATAACCTATGTGAGTATGTAGTGTAAGTTGCTTCAAGGAGTATCCGTTAAGGTCAGTTCTCTAAGCACTTACTAACCGAGATATGTTCATGGATAAAACGAACAAAAAAATAAGAACTAAGAACAGCTCAAAGGTTGATTGTGTGTCTTATGTTGTCTAGGCATACACCAAATCTTTATTGTTCAAAGATATTAAATCTACCGATTAACCGAGTATATCTAATATATGTTCACTACAGAAAGTTTAAAAGGAAACCTACTTATTCAGATGTGATTAACTCTTACTTACAAGACACACAAGCTTTCATGCATATGTTTTAACAATAGTATTCCTCCACTCATGTATTTTGCATATAGAATGGAAGCTGGTAATTGTACGACTAACTTGTTTGTTTTCGTTCTTATCTGTTGACATAAATATAAGTTCCTTTTACATATTTATAGCAATAAATTATATGCCATGATAAACTTTATCTCTTCTAAATTAATTAGATTAGGAGGATTTTTTAAGATATTTTTATTATTGGTCAAGTTTACATTAATAATAAGTTGAAATAATTTTCTATATAAAGATAATTTTAGAGGTTAAATTTAGTTAGAAGTAATGGTATGTTTCAACATTCTTTTCCAAATAATTTAAAAGAAAATTTTAATTAATATGTCAATTTAGCTAGTCAGTCAAATATTGTAATGATCTTGAATTAGGGCAAAACGGCCAAATGCTATGCCTCTTCTATGTTTAATTTATAAGCATTTCTTTTAACTTCGTTTATTACACTATATGTACTCTAAGTTCTAAAAATTAACAAATAAGAATGGCTCAAAAGTGTTTTCTCTCTTTCTTCAATATATAATTTCATTGACTGAACAATAGCATTTGAGATTAACATGGTTGTAAAATGAATTTGAGTTTTATTGATGCGTTACTATCTATATTAATGACTGATATTCTCAAATAAATTAGAGATTTATTCATTTTACATTTAAGGAAATAATGATTGATATATTTTTTTACTGCAGTAAATGTCATATATATGTTTATTTAAAAAAATAAGATAGAAAAATACTATAGCTATTTAGTATTATTTAATTGTGTTTACTTTACATCAACATAATAAGTAGTTTAAAAATTATATGTCACATGTTGAGTTGATCTCCTATCATTCTCTTTTTCACATGTCTAGATAAAAATTAATGGTCGGAGTTCATTTGGTATTAAAAGATTAAAAAGGAAAATGTTTGAATAAACTTATTTATAGAAGATTTGGCAGCTACACCTAAAGACTTTCTAATTAATCAAAGAATTCTAAATATTGAAAATGAAAGATGCGGACGTCTACAAACTCTTCGTATTCTTTTAGAGCATGTGACTGCTATTTTTTCGGAACTGGTGGAAAACTCGTTCAATAGAACCTTAACCAAATTCAAACACGGGAAGAAGAGTGGAGGACCCTTTTATGAGACAGGGAAGACCTTATTACTAGGATGACCTCCCGCATCCGCGATCGAAACAACTAAGAGTCACTCGACTCTTTGGAGTTTAATAAGAAGGTTTAAATAAGTAACTGTAGACGCAAAATAGTGTAATTCTTCCTTTTCTTTGCTTAGTGAGAAATATTCCTATGATAAGTCTCTTTGTTGTGTTTGCATGTATCCCTAGCAGTCTAATAGTCTTCAATGCTTTCGTTGTGCACTTTGTAATATTATGTTTATTTATGTGGCTTGTCGGAAAGTCAATGTAGTAAAATGTTAGATATGACCAATATAAAGATTATTAACAAGAAAACCATATACATAAATTTGTGTTTACTATTTCTAGATTTATCCTTCTAGAATTGACATGAGGGACGTATTATGTTGCAAAATGTAGCTCTACAATAAATCCTAAGCACTCCTAATATTCAACATTGGGGCTCGCCTAACATTATTAATCCTTAAAATTGTTGAATACGAGTTATTTTTTAATAATTCCTAAATTGATTTATCGTTTAAATTAACAATAGTGATATAATAAATTTTTTATTAATATACATGAAAATTATAAAGAAATGGAGCGTAGTAAAAAGAAAAAAAAAGATCTTTTATATAATTGAAGTTCATTTCCTAAAGGAACTAAATAGAATATTACCCCCATTTTCCTCAAATTATATATTGTCACGTGTTACTTTTTATTGTCATAATTTAACTAATATCTTAAATTAATATAAGAAATTTATTAAATATGATTTGAGAAACGTGTCGTGTGTACGAGGAGAGTAGAAATATATAGTGATACAATTTATAGAAAATCACACTACAAAAATAAGTTATTGAGATGGAAAAGCTCAAGGCTATATAAGCTCTACATTGGCTCTCAGTTAAACTTATGTAAAATTTAAATCCCATGTAGTGCAATAAGATTGTAGAATGTGAAATTTATTGATAAATCCATACTAAATTTTAGATTAATATATAAATTCATGATATATTTGATCACGTCAAATTACTAGTTGATCAAGATGGATTAATATTTAAGTCAAGATATATAATTTGAATACAGACCAAATTACTTTATCGCTTCTAAATTAATTATATTAGGAGGATTTGTCAAAATATTTTTATTATTCGTCAAGTTTACATTAATAATAAGTTGAAACAATGGAAGCTGGTAATTGTACGACTAACTTGTTTGTTTTCGTTCTTATCTGTTGACATAAATATAAGTTCCTTTTACATATTTATAGCAATAAATTATATGCCATTATTAACTTTATCTCTTCTAAATTAATTAGATTAGGAGGATTATTTAAGATATTTTTATTATTGGTCAAGTTTACATTAATAATAAGTTGAAATAATTTTCTATATAAAGATAATTTTAGAGGTTAAATTTAGTTAGAAGTAATGGTATGTTTCAACATTCTTTTCCAAATAATTTAAAAGAAAATTTTAATTAATATGTCAATTTAGCTAGTCAGTCAAATATTGTAATGATCTTGAATTAGGGCAAAACGGCCAAATGCTATGCCTCTTCTATGTTTAATTTATAAGCATTTCTTTTAACTTCATTTATTACATTATATGTACTCTAAGTTCTAAAAATTGACAAATAAGAATGGCTCAAAAGTGTTTTCTCTCTTTCTTCAATATATAATTTCATTGACTGAACAATAGCATTTGAGATTAACATGGTTGTAAAATGAATTTGAGTTTTATTGATGCGTTACTATCTATATTAATGACTGATATTCTCAAATAAATTAGAGATTTATTCATTTTACATTTAAGGAAATAATGATTGATATATTTTTTTACTGCAGTAAATGTCATATATATGCTTATTTAAAAAAATAAGATAGAAAAATACTATAGCTATTTAGTATTATTTAATTGTGTTTACTTTACATCAACGTAATAAGTAGTTTAAAAATTATATGTCACATACTGAGTTGATCTCCTATCATTCTCTTTTTCACATGTCTAGATAAAAATTAATGGTCGGAGTTCATTTGGTATTAAAAGATTAAAAAGGAAAATTTTTGAATAAACTTATTTATAGAAGATTTGGCAACTACACCTAAAGACTTTCTAATTAATCAAAGAATTCTAAATATTGAAAATGAAAGATGCGGACGTCTACAAACTCTTCGTATTCTTTTAGAGCATGTGACTGCTATTTTTTCGGAACTGGTGGAAAACTCGTTCAATAGAACCTTAACCAAATTCAAACACGGGAAGAAGAGTGGAGGACCCTTTTATGAGACAGGGAAGACCTTATTACTAGGATGACCTCCCGCATCCGCGATCGAAACAACTAAGAGTCACTCGACTCTTTGGAGTTTAATAAGAAGGTTTAAATAAGTAACTGTAGACGCAAAATAGTGTAATTCTTCTTTTTCTTTGCTTAGTGAGAAATATTCCTATGATAAGTCTCTTTGTTGTGTTTGCATGTATCCCTAGCAGTCTAATAGTCTTCAATGCTTTCGTTGTGCACTTTGTAATATTATGTTTATTTATGTGGCTTGTCGGAAAGTCAATGTAGTAAAATGTTAGATATGACCAATATAAAGATTATTAACAAGAAAACCATATACATAAATTTGTGTTTACTATTTCTAGATTTATCCTTCTAGAATTGACACGAGGGACGTATTATGATGCAAAATGTAGCTCTACAATAAATCAATGAGTAGAAATATATAGTGATACAATTTATAGAAAATCACGCTACAAAAATAAGTTATTGAGATGGAAAAGCTCAAGTCTATATAAGCTCTACATTGGCTCTCAGTTAAATTTATGTAAAATTTAAATCCCATGTAGTGCAATAAGATTGTAGAACGTGAAATTTATTGATAAATTCATACTAAATTTTAGATTAATATATAAATTCATGATATATTTGATCACGTCAAATTACTAGTTGATAAAGATGGATTAATATTTAAGTCAAGATATATAATTTGAATAAAGACCAAATTACTTTATCGCTTCTAAATTAATTATATTAGGAGGATTTGTCAAAATATTTTTATTATTCGTCAAGTTTACATTAATAATAAGTTGAAACAATTTGCTATATAAAGATTATTTTACACTTGTGAATTTAGTTAGAAGTAATTGCATATTTTCACATTCTTTTCCAAATAATTTAAAATAAATTTTTTATTACTATGTCAAAATTAGGTGGCCAGTCAAAGAATATAATAATCTAGAATTGGGAAAAAATGGTCAAGTACAGTGACTCATCTACGTTTAATTTACAAACTTTTCTATTAAATTCAGTTATTACATTGTATGTAGCCTAAGTTTCCAAAACTAATGGAAAAAATGGATAAAAAGTGTTTGCTCTCTTTCTTTTATATATATATATATATATATATATATATATATATATATATATATATATATATATATATATATATATATATATATATATATATATATAATATCATTGATTAAAAATAGGATTTGAAATTAATTTGGTTGCACAGTGAATTTGAGTTTATTGATAAGTTACTCTCTATATTAATGACTGATATTCTCAAATACATATGAGCTTTATCAGTTTTAAATTTAAGAAACTAATAATTGGTAAAAAAATTTAATGTGTTAAATTTCATTAAAAAAAATTGAACAATAATATAGAAAAATACAACAGCTATTTATTACTGTTTGATTGTGTTTACTATATAACAACCTAATCAATAGTTTAAAATGTATGTGTGATGTGAAGAGTTGATCTTCTCTCATTCTTGTTTCTCATTTGTCTAGATAAAAATTAATGATCGAGATTCATTTGGTCTAAAAGGATTAAAAAGGAAAATGTCTAAATGAACTTATTCATAGAAGAAATGGCAAAGAAAAGGGAGATATGGATCCAGTTACAACTGAATTTTTTTTTAATTAATTAAAGAATTCTGAATATTGAAAATAAAAGACTCAAATGACGACAAACTCTTCATGATTTTTTAAAGCATGTGTCTTTTGTTTTATCGGAGCTCGTAGAACAACTCGTTCAACAGCTTTTTAACCAAAATCAAACACTAGAAGAAGAGTGGAGGACCCTTTCCCGAGACAGTGAAGACCTTATCATTAGGATCGTCTTCTGCATTCGTGGCGGAAACAGCTAAGAGTCAGTTGACTATTTGAAGTTTAATAAGAATATTTAAATAAGTTTCTATAGATGCAAAGTAGTGTGTTTCTTCATTTTCTTTGTTTAATGGAGATTTATTCCTATCCTAAGTGTCTTTGTTGTGTTTGCATGTATCCCTAATAGTCAAATAGTCTTCAATATTTTCGTTGTTCACTTTATAATGTTGTGTTTATTGAGGTGGCTTGTCAGAAAATCAATTTACTAAAATCTTAGATCAGAACAATAAAAAAATATTAACAAGAAAAATCATAAAAATAAATTTGTTTTTATTATTTTTTAATTTATACTTCTTTAATTATGTTGCAAAATGCAGTTTTACAATAAATCAATGAGTAGAAATATAATAGTGATATAATTTATGACAAATCACACAGCAAAAACAAGTTATTGAGATAGAAAAGCTCAAGGCATTGTAAGCTATACATTAACTCTCAGTTAAACCTATGTAAATTCAAATCTCATGTAGTGCAATAGGATTGTAGACAGTCAAAATTTTATGGATAAATCCATTTTTTTATTAATCTATAAATTCATGATATATTGACCAAGTGAAATTGTTATTTAATTATGTTGGATTACTATTTAAGTCAAATATATAATTTAAATAAAATCCAAATTACTTTATCTCTTTTAAATGAATTATATTAGGAGGATTTGCCAAGATAGTTTTATTATTGGTCAAGTTTCCATTAATAATAATTTTATATAATTTACGATATAAGATTATTTTAAACTTTGAATTTAGTTAGACGTAACTGTATATTTCTACCTTTTTTTCCAAATAATTTAAAAGCAAATTTTAATTATTATGTCAAATTTAGTTGGTCAATCAAAGATTATAATGATCTTGGATTTGGAAATCATGGCTAAGTGCAATGACTCTTCTATGTTTAGTTTACAAACATTCTTTTAACTTCGTTCATTACACTATATATACTCTGAAGTTTCAAATATTAACAAAAAAGAAACAACTCAAAAGTGTTCTCTCTCTTTCTTAAATATATAATATTATTGATTCAACAATATGATTTGAAATTTATGTGGTTGCACCGTGAATTTGAATTTTATTGATGAGTTACTATATATATAATGATTGCTATTCTTAAACACATTTGATACTTATTCGTTTAACTTTAAGAAATTAACGATTGGTAAATTCTTTTAGTGTGTTAAATTTCATAATTTTTTTAAAAAAATAATATAGAAAAATACATTTATTATTATTTAATTGTGTTTACTTTACATCAACGTAAAAAATAGTTTAAAAAGTATGTGTCACGTGTTGAGCTGATCTCCTATCATTCTCGTTTTTCACATGTTTAGATAAAAATTAATAATCGGACTTCATTTTACAATCAAAAGACAAAGGGAAAGTGTTTGAATAAACCTATTAATAGAAGATTTGGCAAAGCAAAGGGAGATATAAATCCAGCTACTACCTAAAGACTTTCTAAAATTAATTGAAGAATTCTAAAGGTTGAAAATGAAAGGTGTGGACGTCTACAAACTCTTCATACTTTTTAGAGCATGTGACTGCTATTTTTTAGAAATAGTGGAACAACTTGTTCAACATCTCCTTAACAAAATTCAAACATGGGAAGAAGTGTAGAGGACCCTTTCCCTAGATAGGGAAGACCTCATTATTAGGATGATCATCCGCATCTGCGGCAGAAAGAACTAAGAGTCACTAGATTCTTTGCAGTTTAATAAGAAGGTTTAAATAAGAAAATGTAGACGTAAAGTAGAGTGCTTCTTCTTCTTCTTTGTTTAGTGAGATATATTCCTATGTTAAGTCTTTTTGTCGTGCTTGAATATATCCCTAGTAGTCTAATAGTCTTCGATGCTTTCGTTGTTCAAATTGTAATGTTATGTTTAGTTATGTGGCTTGTCGGAAACTAAATTAATTCAATTGTTAGATTTGACCAATAAAGTAACTATTAACAACGAAAAATCATATAAATAAATTCGTGTTTATTATTTCTGAATTTATCCTTCATGAATTGACACTAGGAACGTATTATGTTGCAAAATGCAGTTTTACAATAAATCAACGAGAAGAAATATGATATTGATACAATTTATAGAAAATGACACCGCAAAAGCAAGTTATTGAGATGGAAAAGCTCAAGGCTATATAAGTTCTACATTAGCTCTCAGTTAAATCTAAGTAAAATTCAAATCTCATATAGTGCAATAGGATTGTAGAACGTAAAATTCAATTGATAATCCATATTAAAATTAAAATTAATCTATAAATTCATGATATATTTGACCACGTCAAATTACTAGTTGATAAAAATGAATTAATATTTAAGTCAAGATATATAATTTAAATAAATACCAAATTACTTTATCTCTTCTAAATTAATTATATTAGGAAGATTTTTCAAGATATTTTTATTATTATTTAAGTTTACATTAATAATAAGTTGAAAAAATTTAAGATATAAAGATTATTTTACACTTCAAAATTTTGCTAGAAGTAATTGCATATTTCCACCTTCTTTTCTAAATAACTTAAAAGAAAATTTTATTAATATGTCAAAATTAGTTGGCCAGTCAATGATTATAATGATCTTGGATTAGGAAAAAAATGGTCAAGTGCAATGACTCCGCTAGGTTTAATTTACAAACATATATATATATATATATATATATATATATATATATATATATATATATATATATATATATATATATATATATATATATATATATATATAATCTCTTTGATTAAACAATAGGATTTGATATTAATGTGGTTGTACAGTGAATTTGAGTTTTATTAATGAGTTATTATTTATATTAATGACTTACATTCTCAAATACGTATGATCTTTATTCGTTTTAAATTTAAAAATTAATGATTGATAAATTTTGCTAGTGTGTTAAATTTCATTAAAAAAAATTGAAAAATAACACAGAAAAATACAATAGCTATTTATTACTATTTAATTGTGTTTTCTTTACATCAACCTAATAAATAGTTTAAAATATATGTGTGATGTGAAGAGTTGATCTCCTCTGATTCGCGTTTCTCATTTATCTAGATAAAAATTAAAGGTCGAAATTCATTTGGTATCAAAGGACTAAAAAGGAAAATGTCCGAATGAACTTATTATTAATAGAAGATTTGGCAAAGCAAAGTGAGGTATGGATCAAGTTACAAGTGAAAGATTTTCTCAAATTAATCAAAGAATTGTGAATTCTGAAAATGAAAGGCTAAGATGTCAACAAACTATTCATGCTTTCTTAAAGCATGTGTCCCCTGTTTTACTGGAGCTCATGGAACAACTCGTTCAACAATTCCTTAACCAAATTCAAACACTTGAAGAAGAATGGAGGACCATTTCTCGAGACAGGGAAGACCTTATCATTTGAATGACCTTCCGCATCTGTGGTGAAAACAGCTAAGAGTCAGTTGACTCTACAAGAAAGAAGACATGTACCAACAAAAAATTTTGTTGCTACATATTGTGTATTGTTGCCAAAAGTACTTTTGGCAACGACAAAAAAGTTGTTGCATGTCGTTGCCTTAAACCCCGATGCGATAAGAATGCGCAACAACATACAATGTTGTTGCAAAAAGCTAACTAAACGCAACAAAAAAATCGTTGCCACAAATTATATTTATGTTGTTTAAAATTTGTATAGTTGTAGCTTAAAATGATATCTAGCAACAAAAAATTATCGTTGCATAAATATTAGATTTTTTCCTTACAATATTATTGTTGCCATAGAGATATTGGCAGAGCCACACAATTTCAATTTCCTCTTAATCATTTATTGAACTCTAATAAAAACGTAAATGAAAAATGACTTAATTGTCAAATTCTTATCAATAAACATATTATAAACATGTAAAGATCAACACATAAAGTTTTTGCAAAAGATACACTTCTAAACCAATGTGATTTCTTAAAGTACATTTTGCTTACAAAAAAAAGTAAATCAATATTCAATATTATAAAATTCTAGAATCTTGTTTCAACTAATTGAAACTGTTGGATCATATTTCCAGTTGTGTTGATTTACACAGCCAATCCTACAAATGGAAGTACAATTATATTTTGTTAAAACAAATTAATGCAAAGTATATTCAAACGGTGAAATAGATGCATGTCTACATGAAACTCACTACACTTAAATACAAAAATTAGCTACACAAGTTGAAAAATGAGCTAGAATATCTACTTACTACTACAAGATCAATTATTGATCAACAACCATAATTATGTATAGATTTTAATAATAGCATTTGTTAGTGAAAAAACTTAAAGGATAATAAAATTGTAAGATTACAATTGAAAATACAATAAAGAAATTAATCTCTTCAGGCTGAGGCGCGGATATCTCGCTCTCTTTAAGGAGATTCAAGCCCACTGCAGCAAATATTTTCACCGGTCCAGCAGTAGTCCTCTTTGACTTGTCCCCTCCAGGATACAACAACCTTCACAAAGTATAACTAAACAACTCTGGATAAGAGTTGAGTCCAAAGCTCCAAAAAAAGAACATCTTTCTTCAACTAATAAGAACTCTCTTTTAGACTAATTCTTTCACTCTTTGTTTTCTCTTGTTTTTTGTGTACCAAACCTAATGAGGACCACCACTATTTATACTACAACAAGTCTTCCTAGCAATAAATAGGAAGATAATAGTATAGTAAATGATAAAAATAATGGTCTTAGAAGTTACATAGGTTACAAGGATAATGGAGGAGTAAAGAATGAAATAAAGATGAAGAATAACAAATGCACCAACGTGCAAATGTTACATTTTGACCATTGCAACATTTATCAAAAAGTAAAGTGCATTATTATGCATATGGTCATTAAGTGACCATTCAGTAATAGGGACAAATGCACAAATGCAATGCACTGCAACAGTCATAACCTCAATTCATATAGCCTTTAACATAATAATATGAAACAATTTAATAATAAAGAAATATTAAAATGCTCAAAAGACCAATAATCCCCTACTCATTTTAATATTAGACAAGAGAGTATATCAGTTGAAGGAAGATTACTATGCATAACGAAGGTGTGCTCTACATTGAACCTCCACTTAGTGAAACAATAACTTTTACTTCAGAGTCGTAGTGGTCTCAGACTTGAACTATTACTGTTTAAGAGAAATAAAATATCACTGCTCACACATAATAATCAAGTGTTGACATGAGCTTTAAAGCCAACATGTTATGGCCATGTGCTATCCCAATTTCGTGAGTGCATTTTAGAATAAGTCAATTCTAATAGGAAGCGACCTACTTCCACACATCACATAGGTGAAATCTGTCGAGAGTGCTCCTGTAAGTTTAACTCTCCACCCATACGGGCTACAAATATCCATTAAGAGTTTTATCAACTCAACCTTCACAAACTACAGGAAATAATGCACCCACATCATAGGGAGGGAATAAAAAGATAGTGTATTTTCACAAGTCATCATATGATTAGTTTTTCCCTTTGAACCTGGTTATAGGATCTCTAGTCCCCAAGTTGGATTTCCTCATATATGACTCAAGGATTTGTAGGCTTCAATCCCATCGCCCCCGATGTGCTCCAGAGTTTTTCTCTTGTTAAGGCCTTCGTAAAAGGATCTGCAAGATTATCACAAGATTTGACATAATCAACATTAATGGTACCATTTGTCAAATACGATCTTACATTACTGTGTTTCCTTCTTATATATCTGGATTTACCGTTAAAATAACGATGTTGAACTCTACCAATTGCAGCGGTGCTATCACAATGAATGAAAATAGGAGAAATTGATTTTTCAAAATAAGGAATTTGAAACAACAAATCTCTTAACCAATTCGCTCCTCACTAGCCGAAGCTAAAACAATTAGTTCAGCCTCCATGGTAGAGTTAGCAATTATAGGTTGTTTTTTTATCCTTAACTAACATCACCACCACCTAAAGTAAATACATAACCAGTGGTAGAACATGAATCACCTGACAAAGTATTCCAATCTGCATCACAAAAGCCTTCAAGTACAGCAGAATATTTTTTATAGAACAAACCACCGTTTTTTGTTCCAATTAAATATCTCAAACTCTTGTTATAGCATGTCAATGTTCATTACCTGGTTTGCTTGTAAACCTGTCAAGTACTCCTACTGCATATACAATATCAGGTCTAGTGCAATCAGTCACATATCTCAACTTCCGATTATGCTAGCATATTTCTTTTGATTTATTACATCATTTTCACTTTCAACAGAAAATAAGTGAACACTTGAATCAAAAGGAGTAGCAGCATGCTTGCAATCATGTAAGTTATATTTTTTTAAAGTTTTCTCAACTTAATGTGATTGGTCAAGGAAAATCCCTCACATGTTCTTGTTATTTTTATTCCAAGAATAAAATTTGCCTCACCGAGATTTTTCATATCAAAATGGCTTCTGTGAACATTTTTAGCTTCATCAATAACATTCATGTTAGATCCAAAGATCAACAAATCATCAACATATAGGAAAATGATCACATGTGAATTATTCCAAGACTTGTGATATATGCACTTATCACACTCATTTGTTTTATAATCATTTTCAATCATGCAGGAATCAACCTTTTTATGTCATTGCTTTGGTACCTATTTCAAGTCATATAGGAATTTAGTAAGTTTACATACTTTGCTTTCTTGGCCTGCTTCAACAAAACACTCGGGTTGGTCCATATAAATTTCTTGATTTAGGTCTCTATTTAGAAAAGTAGTTTTTACATCCATTTGATGAATTTGCAAATAAAAAATTGCAGTCATAGCAACTAAAAGTCTAATTGATGTAATTCTTGTTACCGGAAAAAAAGTATCAAAAAAATCTAGGTCTTCTAGTTGTTTAAAACCTTTTGCAACTAGCCTAGCCTTGTATTTATCAATAGAACCAGCCGGTTTCAACTTTTTTCTTAAGACCCATTTGCAACCAATTGTTTTACAACCTGGTGGTAAATCAACTAACTTCCAAGTTTTATTAGAAATTAGAGATTCCATTTCATCATTTACAACATCTTTTCAAAAAATAGAATCATGTGAAGATAATGTTTCTTTCAAAGTTAGAGGGTCATCTTCAACATTAAACATATAAAAATCAGGACCAAAATATTTTTCTACTCTAGCTCTTTTACTTCTTCTTAACTCAAAATCACCAACTTCTTTATTTTTCAAAGTTGAAGTAGAAGAACTAGGTAGTGACAAAATATTTTGTTTAATCCTTTGACCCCCACTATTTTTAGTATCAAAAACAAATTTATTTTCATAAAAAATAGCATCACCAGATTCTATTACAATATTATCTTCAAGATTAAAAAATATATAACATGTACTATTTGAAGCATTAACCAAGAAAAGCACAAGTAGTAACTTTCTTACCCAACTTTGTAATCTTGGGATCCATTAGCCTCACAAAGGCTAGACAACCCCAAACTCTTAAATATCCCAAACTTGGCTTGTAACCTTTCCACAATTGAAAATGTGTCAATTTAGAATTTTTATGAGGCACACGATTCACATAACAAGCAGTTAATATAGCTTTACCCCGAAAATATAAAGGTGCATGTGATTCAATCAGCATGACATTAGTCAATTCAACCAAAGTTCTATTTTTCATTTCTGCTACTCCATTAGACGAAGAAGAGTAAGGAGGAGGAGTTTCATGAATTATTCTCAATGATCTAACAAAAGAATTAAACTCATTTGATTTATATTCACGGCCTCTATCACTTCTAGTTCTTTTTTATTTTTCTTCCAAACTGATTTCAACCTCATTGAGATAAGTTTATTTTTCATCAAGTAAACATATGTTAACTTACAAAAATAATCAATGAAAGTGATAAAATATCTATTAACTCCACGAGTTAGAATTTCACCATGTTCACAAATATCAGTATGAATTAATTCTAACAAATCAGTTTTTCTTTCAACTTGAAAATGAGTCCTTTTAGTGATCTTGGCTTTACTACAAGCATCACACTTTTTATTATTCTTTTTAACCATTGGTATTAATCCTAAACTACTCATAATTCCAACATAACGATCATTAATATGATACAAACGAGCATGCCAAAAATTAGTAGAAGAAAACATATAAACAGAAGTAGAAATTTATTCATTTCAACAATTAACTTAAACATCCCATCACATGCATACCCCTTCCCCACAAAAATACCTTTCTTCACTATTACCTATTGATCAGATTCAATAATCTGTTTAAAGCCTGCTTTATTAAGAAGAAAACTAGACATCAAATTTTTTCTCATAGAAGGAGTATAAAGTACATGTTTCAATGTTAATATCCTTCCAGAAGTAAAACACAATTTAACATCTTCGTTTTCAAGCACTTGAGTAGTGTGAGCATCACTAAGCATGATGATTTTGGGCTCTTCAAAATGAGTATATTTTTTAAACCAGTCTTTGTCATAACAGACATGACGAGTTTGCACCAGAATCATCCCACCATCCATCAACATTCTCCACCATGTTTATGTCAGTAATCACCGCCACAAAAGATTCTTTGGTAACGTTTGTCTGATGGTTAGGATCACGTTTCCGAAATCTGCAAAATCGAGCAATATGCCCACTCTTGCAACAAACAAAGCATGATCCCTTTTCTTCAACTTGTTGATTTTATGCTTGGTGATTTTCACTATTATTTTTTTGGGAGGTCTACCATTATTTTTCTTGAATCTTTTCTTCTTAGGTTTTAAAGAAGTATTTTTGTGAGTTTCAGGAGTAGCATTATTCGAAGTAATTAAATATACATTCGATGTGACGTTGTTCTCTTCTGTTTGTAAAAGTGCATCTTGGCCCCTTACTTCTTCTTCCATGCGGATTTTCATTATCAAGGTTTCAAAAGAGGTTTCCTATTGTTTGTGACGCATAGTTTTTTGAAATTCCTTCCAAAAAGGTGGAAGTTTATCTACTATGCCACAAATAATAAGGTTATCTCCAATTTTAACCTCTTCGAACCTAATCTCTCGAACAATCATGATAAAGTCTTTAGTTTGATCTACCACTATT
This sequence comes from Solanum arcanum, assembly GCA_027789145.1. Lineage (NCBI taxonomy): Eukaryota > Viridiplantae > Streptophyta > Magnoliopsida > Solanales > Solanaceae > Solanum > Solanum arcanum. The sequence goes on along the minus strand of CM050933.1, from coordinate 60,455,572 downwards.
TGTTGTCAACCATTTGAAAACGAAAAAATCTACTAGCTGCATATTTTTTCGCCCCAGCCTCTTCGGTATCATAATTACTCTGCAATGCCTTCAAAATTTTCTTTGCACTAGAGTAAGTTCTATCATAATAATCATAAAAATTATCAGATAGACAATTAAGAAGATAATACCGACACTTATAGGAATCACCATCATACTTTTTCACTTTCTCAAGATGAAAATAGTTTCATCATCATTCATAATGGTGATGTCTTCTTTATTTGGATTCTTCTCGTTTAATACATCGGAAACATTAAGAAGACTTACGTAGAAAAGTTCTTTACCATTCCATCTCTTGAAATGGTTACCATTGAACCGAAATGAGTTGTTAAGATCTCCCATCTTGACATCCGCGATTTTTTCAATTGTAGCCATCTTGAATTCTCCTTAAAATTGTTAGTGAAAAAACTTACAAAATAATAAAATTGCAAGATTACAATTGAAAATAAAATAAAGAAATTATTCTCTTCAGGTTTAGGCGCGGATATCTCGCTCTCTTTAAGAAGATTCAAGCCCACTGCAGCAAATGTTTTCACCGGTCCAGCAGTAGTCCTCTTTGACTTGTCCCCTCCAGAATACAACAGCCTTCACAAAGTATAACTCAACAACTCTAGATAATAGTTGAGTCCAAAGCTCCACAAAAAAGAACACCTCCCTTCAACTAATAAGAACTCTCTTTTAGACTAACTCTTTTACTCTTTATTTTCTCTTGCGTTTTGTGTGTACTAATCCAAATGAAGACCACCACTATTTATACTACAAGAAGTCTTCCTAGCAATAAATAAGAAGATAATGGTGTAGTAAATGATAAAGATAATGGTCTTAAAGTTACATAAGTTACAAGGATATTGGAGGAGTAAAAAATGAAATAAAGATAAAGAATAACAAATGCACCAACGTGCAAATTTTACATTTTGACCATTGCAACATTTATCAGATAGTAAAGTGCATTATTATGCATGTGGTCATTAAGTGACCATTGAGTAATAGGGACAAATGCACAAATACACAAATGCAATGCACTGCAACGGCCATAACCTCAATTTCATATAGCCTTTAACATAATCATATGAAACAATTTAATAATAAATAAATATTAAAATGCTCAAAAGATCAACAGTATTCATGATAGACTACTTTGTATAATATTATAGAATCCAATATCTTCATGCTCGCCAAAATAGTTACTTTTTTGTTGTCACAAAATAGAAACTTGACATGTTCAATAGAAGTTGCCTGAAGTCAAAGAACAAGTCAAGAAAAATAAATTTTAATACTAGATAAATGCATCATCCAAATGACATTAACTGAAAAATAAGAGCTGCGGAAGAATCACCAAAATTCCTATCAGCCACCGTACTAACAATGCTAATTATTATGAAAATTTTTATTATGAGAGAGGCATAGATATTACGTAGCAGATAATAGTTTTGTGAGGTACTTTTGTGTTTTGCCAAGTGGAATTTGGGTCCCACTTGCAAGAAAAATGGCCTAAAGTGACTTTTTTCTTTCTCTTTTCTCTCTTCTCCTTCGTCCAAATTTTCTGCTTATGTTATTTAAAATTTGCCAACGAAATTTTTGTAATGTTTTTGGGTTATCGGTTCTGTCATGTTTTAATTTTAATAGAAAATATAATAACATAAAAATCATTATTAATTAAATAAGACAAGAAAATGGACATAAAATGCATTTTTGACATTATCAAAATAAAAATTTAAATCAAATTATAAAACAAATACAAAAATATTGGTTATTATAAAGACAAATACATAAGTATGAATCAAGAGTTCAAAAGATTAATTCTTCCCATAATCTTGTTATTTTTTTAATATGTATTTATTTAGTTCAGGTGAATCAAAGTAGTCAATTGTTTATGGACAGTTAAATAGTAAAAATAATGGAGTGAAAATTTCTATTATAATAAATCAATGCATGCATGATCTTCTACAAGCGAACACAAAAATAAAAAAAGCAATATAATATAAGTTTTCATATTTCTATATGTCATTATAAAATATTTTTTTTGAAAAATACATTTATGAAATTAAGACACAAGATTTTTAAATACTGATATTTTGTAGTTTCACTTTCTTCGATCCCTTAAAACTTATCGAATAAATTAAATTAAAATTTTTCGACACACCTATTCTGTTTTTTCTCAAATAAATGACGACGCAAAAATTATTATTTCTAACTTAACTAGAGATTTCAAGTTTAAGTTTTAAATATGAAATTTTTTTGACAAGCAATATATCATTTCAAACAAAATCCTAAACAATATAAATCTTAAATAGTCATGTTTTAATTCATATGCTGAATATTAAATCAATAAATAAATAAAATATCATAAAAAATAAAATTATGTTGAGAGTTAACAGTACTAGGAGAAAAAAATGCAAGAAAGTGTTTTTGAAGAAAGAAAAAGTATTAAAAGAGGCTAAACCTAAATTAGATTAGGAAATGAAAGAAAGTGAAATGTGGTCCCATAATATACACTTGGCAGCTAAACAACCCCTCACACAACGGATAATAATTGCACCTCGTACAGGATAAAAATTTTCTAATTATAATACTACATCTTAAAAAATATTATACTTAAGGAGACTGCATATTTTTTTTTCATACATTCATTATCATCTAGCCACCAATTTTATTAATTACAAAACAAAAAAATTGCATTGTATAGTTGGTCTGCTTCCTATAATTTTCAGTTATATTTAGCAAAGAGACTATATTCTCTTTACATTTTTTAAAAAAATATAGTAGTCTCTTAAACATTTGCATTAAGATATTCCTTGAAAATAGAAATATAATGATTGTTTGTAATATAAAGGTATGCTTACCTACTAAAATATTCTTCTGAGTAGTTGAATTCAGCTAAACATTATTACTATTCATTACCCCTTATGGAGAGTGCCTTCAAAAATTTATTTTTTCACATTTGTCATAAAGCATAAAATCTGCAATGAGGCATAGTATATATTAGCATAGGCATAACTTATAAATATAGCAATAGATGTTGCACATGAATGTTTAGACTTACTCTATTGGGACCAAGATATGATTTTCAATAACCAAAAAAAGCATAGGCATAACTTTTAAACATAAGCAAGATGCTGCACATAAAAGTTTTGGACACATAAACAATAAAAACAATATATTTAGTGATTTCCTACGAATGAAATCTAGAGAGACTTGAATGTATACCTACTTGTGTAAATAAGGTATTCTAGATAGACCCTGAATTAACAAAAAGCATGATCAAATCAAGATTAAAAAAAATAGAAAAGGATTTAAAATACACGCAAAGTATTAAAAATAGTACAAAATTACCATTCATCCACCTATTGGTTCCAAAATACTCTTCCTACCCACCTATTGGCTCCAAAATGCCCTTATCATCCACCTTTGTTTTCAAAATTGCCCAATTATTTAACGGTTTTGAATTTAAACTATTTAAATATTCTTTTAAATATATGGCGCTCAACTATTTGTTAAAATTTAACTTATTAGTATAATTTATAAATCAAATCAGTACCCACTCATTACTAATTAAACCCCGCCTACTTAATAAGCTCATCATATTATTAATGCAACAACAGGAACGCTACTGCCAATGAGTGTTTTTTAAAATTTTGAGGCGAAAATAGAAGCAAATTATCATACATTCAAGTGTCTAAATAAAATTTTTCGATAAACTTAAAAGTCTAACTATGTTTATTTTAATTATTCTTTCGTCTCAATTACGTAATGTTACTTCGTAGATAGCTTTTTTTAAAAAAAATAATATATTTTAGGTTTCAAAACATATCATAAATATTTATAAAATTATATTAAAAAACGTGCGTGAATTAACTTGAGATGTACTACTTCTTTACATTAATCATAAATTTCGAATTCAAGTTTTAAAGAGAATCATATTGAAATTGTCCTCCTAAACAGCTCAACCTAAATTTGATTGGAGCTTTGATTCGATCTCTATTAATTTTGGATCATCTTAAGGAATCTATAATTTTATCGTTTTTTAGTAGTGTTTATGACGATTTTGATATCATAATTGGTTATTAATTGGGTGACATTTAGTTAGTAATAAGTGGATAATTGATTTGTTTATAAATTATATTAATAAATTAAATTATAACCAATAGTTGAACGCTAAGTATTTTAAAAAACATTTAAACAGTTTAATTTTAAAATAGTTAACTAAATGTTCAATTTTGAACATAATGATGGATGACAAGGCATTTTGAAGTCAATAGTTGATTGAAAAAGCATTTTAGAATCAATAGTTGATTGAAAAGGCATTTTGAAACCAATAGATGTATGGATGATAATTTTATATCATTTTCAATATTTCAATACTATTTTAAGCCCTTTTCTGTTAAAAAAATATATATATAAAGACATCAAATTAAGATGACAAAGATAAATAAAAATCAACAAGAAGAAACTAGGTCATTAGATATAATAAACACGAACAAATAGCAAAAACAAACTAAAATGTTTGAATCAAATTTGCATTTCTTAAAATAAGTTGTGAGTTTTACTCTTACCTAATAATTTTGGTCTTCAGCAAGCATATCAAAACAATACATCAACTTGTAAACTGTAGATCTAATATTAACATCTAATAGTTAGAAATTTGACCAACTAGTGAACTATTTTAATCCAAACTAGTTGAACTGGGTAAATAATACCCTGTACCAATTTCACTATATTACGACCAATTATATAAAATTATAGCATAACACACACACAAAAAAAAGATGAAATATTGAAGAGTTAGAATCGAGATATTAACTTGTTCATATTGGAAGAATTAGGGGAAATTCAAAACCTCTTGGGATGATTGGAACCAAAAAAATCACATTATCGATGGAATCAAAGGGCAAAAGCTACAAAATAAAGAAGAAATCTTATTTATAAAAATAGCAATAGTGACTACATTAGAGGGGAAGAAGCTTACAAATTCAAACCCTAGCTTTGGGCTAAGGAGCAGTTAGCGCTCCTACATATCAGATCTGAAACATTTTGACGGGAGTTGGGACAAATAAAGGCAGGATTTGCCCAAAAAAAAAACGAGGGAAGTTTTGGCGCCTCAGCCTTGGTTAAAATGAAAACATTAATTAAATTAATTCTAGAAAAAAAAAGAAAAGAAAAGCAGCAAGTTGTTGGGAAAGTAAGATGTTTACATAAAATAAAAATATTATAGCAACAATAAAATATATTGTTGCCAATTTATTTAACATGTTGAATTTATTATGTAACCCAGAAACATGGTAACAAAATTATAATGTATGCCAACAAGAAAAGGATCATGGGTAAAAAGTTTATTATATACCAACAACTAAATTAAGTTGTTCCCATTTATTGATTTTTAGCAACAATATCATTATTGTTGCTAAAATATTGTTGCAAATTCTTATTTTCTAATAGTGTTTTCGTTTTAAATTTTAAAATAATGATTGGTAAATTTTTCTAGTGCGTTAAATTTAATTTAAAAAATTGAAAAATAATATAGAAAAATACAATAGCTATTTATTACTATTTAATTATGTTTTCTTTACATCAACCTAATAAATAGTTTAAAATGTATGTGTGATGTGAAGAGTTGATCTCCTCTGATTCACGTTTCTCATTTGTCTAAATAAAAATTAAAGGTCGGAATTTATTTGGTGTCAAAGGACTAAAAAGGAAAATGTCTGAATGAATTTATTATTGATAGAAGATTTGACAAAGCAAAGGGAGGTATGGATCAAGTTACAACTAAAAGACTTTCTCAAATTAATCAAAGAATTATGAATGTTGAAAATGAAAGGCTCAGATATCAAAAAACTCTTCATGTTTTTTTAGAGCATGTGTCCGCTATTTTACTGGAGCTTGTGGAACAACTCGTTCAACAACTCCTTAACCAAATTCAAACACTAGAAGAAGAGTGGAGGACCCTTTCTCGAGAAAGTGAAGACCTTATCATTTGGATGACCGTCCGCATCCGCGGCGGAAACAACTAAGAGTCAGTTGACTCTTTTGGAGCTTAATAAGAATGTTTAAATAAGTATCTATAGACGCAAAGTAGTGTGTTTCTTCATTTTTTTTTTGTTTAATAGAGATTTATTCCTATGCTAAGTTCTTTTTGTGTTTGCATGTACCCTAGTAGTCTAATAGTCTTCAATGCTTTCGTTGTTCACTTTATAATGTTGTGTTTAGTTATGTGGCTTGTAAAAAACTCAATTTAGTAAAATCATAGATCTTACCATTAAAAAAATATTAACCAGAAAAACCATAAAATAAATTTGTTTTTCTTAATTCTGAATTTATCATTCTTTAATTGACATTAGGGGCGTATTATGTTTCAAAATGCAGGTCAACAATAAATGAGTAGAAATATAATAGCGATACGATTTATGAAAAATCATACAACAAAAGAAAGTTATTGAAATGGAAAAGCTCAAAACTATATAAGCTCTGCATTAGCTCTCAGTTAAATCTATGTAAAATTAAATCTCATATAGTGCAATACGATTGTAGCCACTGAAATTTTATTGATAAATTCATATTAATTTTTGAATTAATCTATAAATTCATGATGTATTGACCAAGTCAAATTAATGATTAATAAAGTTAGATTATTATTTAAGTCAAAATATAAAATTTAAATAAAGTCCAGATTACTTTATCTCTTCAAAATGAATTATATTAGGAGGATTGGTCAAGATATTTTTATTGTTGGTCAAGTTTACTTTAATAATAACTTTAATAATTTACATTACTAAGATTATTTTACACTTTGAATTTAGTTAGAAGTAATTGTATATTTTCACCTTCTTTTCCAAATAATTTAAAAGCAAATTTTAATTAATATGTCAAATTTAGTTGGTCAGTCAAAAGTTATAATGATCTTGGATTTGGAAAAAAAGGTCAAGTGCAATGATTTTGCTATGTTTAAATTACAGACATTTCTTTTAACATTATTTATTACACTATATGTACTCTAAGTTTCAAATATTAATAAAAACACAACTCAAAAGTGTTTTCTCTCTTCTTAAATATATAATATCATTGATTCAACAATAGGATTTTAAATTAATGTAGTTGCAAATTGAATTGAATTTTATTGATGAGTTATCATATAGATTAATGACTGATATTCTCAAAGGCATTTGGTATTTATTCGTTTTAAATTTAAGAAATTGATTATTTTCAAATTCTTTTAGTGTGTTAAATTTCATAATTTTTTTTTCTGAAAAATAATATCAAAAAATACAGCAGCTATTTATTATCATTGAATTGTGTGTACTTTATATCAACGTAGTAAATAGTTTATAAAGTATCTGTCACGTGTTGAAGTGATCTCCTCTCATTCTCGTTTGTCATGTGTCTGATAAATATTAATTGTCGGGATTTATTTGGTATCAAAAGAATAAAAAGGAAAATGTTTGAATGAACTTATTAATAAATATTTTTCGTAGCAAAGGGAGAGATGGATCCATCTAACACTAAAAGAATTTCTCAAATTAATCAAAAAATTCTAAATGTTGAAAATGAAAGGCGCGAACGTCAACAAATTCTTTATGCTTTTTTAGAGCATGTGATTGCTATTTTTCCGGAGCTGGTGGAACAATTCGTTCAACAACTCCTTAAAGAAATTCAAATACAGGAAGAAGAGTGGAGGATTCTTTCCCGAGATAGGGAAGACCTTATTATTAGTATGACCTTCCGCATCCGCGGTGAAAACAACTAAGGGTCAGTGAACTCTTTGGAGTTTAATAGGAAGGTTTAAATAAGTGTATGTAAACGCAAAGTAGTGTGTTTCTTCTTCTTCTTCTTTGTTTAATGAAACTTATTTTTATGATAAGTGTTTTTGTTGTGTTTGCATGTATCCTTAGTAGTCTAGTAGTCTTCAATGCTTTCATTGTTCACTTTGTTATGTTATGTTTATGTAACGACCCGTTTAGTCGTTTTGAGCAGCAGATTTTATTTCTGGAAAAACTGGCCAAGACTACAGACACCACGACGGACCGTCATAGGCACGACGGTCCGTCACAGAGGTTTCGTTCCATGACACTTAGAATTCTGAAATTGGGTACTGAAAATCGACTCTCTGAACTTCGTAACGGAGTGGCAGGACGGACCGTCACAGGTGTGACGGACCGTCACAGGCCATTCACCCAAAATAAGGTTTCTGACCCTTGCGACGACCACCGTGACGGACCGTCGCAGGCATGACGGCCCGTCACAGGTCGCGTAGTCCCAGTCAGAATCGGATTTCTTTCCACGTTTTAAGGGACGTTTTGGACTATTCTTTCCTTAATTATAAAGTTTGAGGGTTATTATTAATAAATCTAATTACTTGGGGGTTAAAATAGGTAACCTTAAGTTAATTAGTGGGTCATTATTACCATCTTTCATTCTTAATTATAGAATAATTAGGGTAAAAGAAAGAGGGTTTGAATAAAACAAAAAAGAAAGAACAGAGAGAGAGAGAGTATTGATCGATCAAATTGGTTGAGGAGGATATCAAAGCTTGGGAAATTGCTTGTTGATTCCAATTCTTCGGTGGAGGTAGGTTATGGTTCTCTTACGATATTCGTAGTAAACTCTTAATAGTGAATGATATGTATTGATAGTATTGTGAACCCTTCTATATGCTTAAACTGTATGCTTGCATGAATATGATATATATATATATATATATATGTAATTATATAAGCATGATGAAGCTATTAAATCCCAAATCTTGATAAAAACCCTAATTCACTTGTTAATGATGATGCCTTGGTATAAAAGAAGGCTTGACGAATTAGGGGATCGGGTGCCACGTTCCGGTACCAGGATAGAATGAATATGAGGATCGGGTGCCACGTTCCGGTACCAGGATAGAATGAATATGAGGATCGGAGTGTCACGTTCCGACACCAGGATAGAATATGAGGATTGGAGTGTCACGTTCCGACACCAGGATAGAATATGGATCGGGTGCCACGTTCCGGTACCAGGATAGAATGAATATGAGGATCGGGTGCCACGTTCCGGTACCAGGATAGAATGAATATGAGGATCGGAGTGTCACGTTCCGACACCAGGATAGAATGAATATGAGGATCGGGTGCCACGTTCCGGTACCAGGATAGAATGAATATGAGGATCGGAGTGCCACGTTCCGGCACCAGGATAGAAATAGAGGAGCGGAGTGTCACGTACCGACACAAGAGGAAGAAAGATAATGAATCTTGACAGATGATAATGAATATACTCAATCTAATGAACTTAATTCCCAAATGAGTATGGTATTGAAGCTTGAGTCCTCATGTGTGAACTCGGTTGTAGTTATTGATGAATTCATGTTGTTATTGCTACATGTTGAGTATTGTAGTTGATTTACATTATTATTGATATATACTGTTCCCTATTTTGAGTTGGCCGATGATATCTACTCAGTACTTGTGGTTGTACTGACCCCCTACTTTTTATGTTTTCTTCTTTGTTATTTGTGGAATGCAGCAAACGTTCCGTCAACTTCAACTCAACAGTAGATCTAGCCAGTCTTCACTTCATCGGAAATTCAGGGTGAGCTAATGCGTCTAGCTTGGACTGGGTCTTCTTCTTCAAGTCTTGATGCCTTGAACTTCCGTCATGGACTAGCTAGTATTTGTTTTAGCTTCTTAGACATTCCTAGTTTAGTAATTTGAGATAGATGTTCTTGTGATGATGACTTCCAGATTTTGGGGATATTAATAATAGTTTTGAATTGTTTTATTAATGAGTTTAAGTCTTCCGCATTTCTTTTGTTGATATTGTATTAAAATGTTAAGGTTATATGGGTTGGTTCGCTCACATAGGAGGGTAGATGTGGGTGCCAGTCGCGGCCCCGATTTGGGTCGTGACAAACTTGGTATCAGAGCATTAGGTTCGTTGGTCTCATCACACAAGAACAGGTCTAGTAGAGTCTTAAGGAACGGTAGGGGGACGCCTTTACTTTTCCTTGAGAGGCTATAAGACTTTAGGAAAATTCCATTCTTTCATTCTTTCTTTCGTGCTACTACTTGAGTCCAATTGGTATCTGGGCGATACGAATTGGTATCGACCATCTTCACTCTATTTCGCAGATGGTTAGAACTAGAGCAACGACCGCACCAAAGAAGAACAACGGCACAACAAGAAACATCCGAGCCACCCACCTGGCCGTGGCTCGAGGAAGAGCAGCGGCAAGAGGCCGTGGTAGAGGTCGTGGGAGGACGTCCTCTAGAGGAAGAGGACGAGCACCTAGCCCATCTGATACTAGGGCGGTGACTCCTCCACCGACTGAAGAGGTGATAAGAGAGGGTGAGGAAGGGGAGAATGAACAAGGGCAGAATGAGGAATTGCCACCCCAACCTACCCCAGAGATGATCAACCAAGTACTTGCTTATCTTAGTGGATTATCTGATCACGGTCAGGCACCTCCAGCGGTTTCTGCACCAACACCTCCGGTTTCAGAGGTACGACATGCGGCTACTATGGCTCCCCGCATGGATGCCTCATTGGAGATAGGCACATTTCCACGTTTGACTACTGGACCGATAATGACAAACGACCACCACGAACTTTTCAGTAAGTTCTTGAAATTGAAACCTCCAGTCTTCAAGGGTGCAGAATCTGAAGATGCTTATGATTTTCAGGTTGATTGTCATGAGCTACTACACAAGATGGGGATAGTAGAACGGTTTGGCGTTGAGTTCGTAAGCTATCAGTTTCAAGGGAACGCCAAAATGTGGTGGCGATCACATGTCGAGTGTCAACCGACAGAGGCCACACCTATGACTTGGGCATCCTTCTACTCGCTTTATGGAGAAGTATATCCCAAGGACTTTGAGAGATAGAAAAAGGGATGAGTTCTTGAGTCTCGAGCAAGGTAGGATGACGGTTAACGCATATGAGGCTAAGCTTCGTGCTTTATCAAGGTATGCCACTCAACTCTGTTTGATCCACAAGAACGGATCCGCCGTTTTGTAAAGGGGTTGAGGTCGAGTGCGGATTTCAGCCTTACAGGTGGCTACGGCAACATCCTTCCAAGAGGTGGTAGACTTTGTGATAGAGGTGGAAGGAGTGAAGCCAGATGACTTCACCACTACATCAACATCAAAAAGGTTTCGAAGGGGAGGTGAGTTTAATGGTTCTCACTCCAGAGGACAGAGCTCCGGAGGTTACTCAAGTCGACCAATTCAGTCTTCACTACAGACTGTAGTTGGGGGTCCACCTCAGAACGGTCAACACTACTCCGAGAGACCTATGCATGAACCCCGAGAGTGTTATGGATGTGGGAGGTTGGACACATTAAGAGGTATTGTCCAAACCAGAATTACAGAACCCCAATAGCTAGAGGTAGAGGTGGTCATGGTAGAGGCCGTTTTTCTGGAGGACGTGGTGGTCGAGGTAATGGTGGTCACCAAAACGGCCGAGGAGATGGGAAAACTGGAGCCACTACTACGCAACATGGTAGGGGCAACGGACAGACGAGTAATGGGGCCCATTGTTACGCTTTTCCTGGGAGATGCAGGCGGAGGCATCGATCTTTGTCATCACAGGTAACCTTTTGATTTGTGATTGCATGCCTTCCGTATTGTTTGATCCTGGATCCACGTTTTCTTATGTATCTTCCTCATTTGCTAATGGTCTAAATCTACATTGTGAATTACTTGATATGCCTATTCGTGTTTCTACTCCGGTGGGTAGTCTGTGGTAGTTGAAAGGGTATATAGGTCTTGTTTGGTGAACTTTGTGGGGAGCAACACTTATGTAGATTTGGTTATTTTAGAAATGGGTGACTTTGATGTAATTCTGGGTATGACTTGGCTTTCTCCGAATTTTGCGATCTTGGATTGTAATGCTAAAACGGTGATGTTAGCCAAGCCTGGGACAGATCCGTTAGTGTGGGAGGGTGACTACACTTCCAATCCGGTGCGTATCATATCCTTTCTTCGTGCTAAGAAAATGATTAGTAAAGGGTGTTTAGCTTTCTTGGCACATCTCAAGGATGACACTACTCAAGTACCGTCAATTGAGTCGGTTTCGATAGTCCGTGAGTTTCTGGATGTGTTCCCTGCAGATCTTCCTGGTATGCCACCAGATAGGGATATTGACTTCTGTATCGATCTTGAACCGGGCACACGCCCCATTTCTATACCCCCTTATAGAATGGCTCCCGCAGAGTTAAGAGAGTTAAATGCACAACTTCAAGAGTTGTTGAGCAAAGGCTTTATTAGACCAAGTGCATCTCCTTGGGGTGCTCCGGTCTTGTTTGTGAAGAAGAAGGATGGGAGTTTTCGGATGTGCATAGACTACCGGCAGTTGAACAAGGTGACGATTAAGAACAAGTATCCTCTTCCTCGCATTGATGACTTGTTCGATCAACTACAAGGTGCATGTGTCTTCTCGAAGATCGACTTGAGATCCGGTTATCATCAATTGAAGATACGAGCGACGGATGTGCCAAAGACTGCTTTTCGAACTAGATATGGGCATTATGAATTCGTAGTGATGTCTTTTGGTCTTACGAATTCCCCTGCTGCGTTCATGAGCTTGATGAACGGGATTTTTAAGCCATATTTGGACCTCTTCGTAATCGTATTTATTGATGATATATTGGTATACTCAAAGAGAAAGAAGGAACATGAGGAGCATTTGAGAATGGTGTTAGAGTTGTTGAGGAAGAAAAAGCTTTACGCCAAGTTCTCTAAGTGTGAGTTTTGGCTAGATGCAGTGTCCTTCTTGGGGCACGTGGTTTCGAAGGAGGGGGTGATGGTAGATCCTTCTAAGATGGAGACAGTGAAGAATTGGGTAAGACCCACTAATGTGTCAGAAATAAGAAGCTTTGTTGGGTTAGCTAGCTACTACCGCCGATTTGTCAAGGGATTCTCTTCTATTGCTTCCCAATTGACGAACTTGACTAAGCAGAATGTTCCATTTGTATGGTCAGATGAATGTGAGGAAAGCTTTCAGAAGCTTAAGACTTTGTTGATACCGCACCAATTCTTACCTTGCCAGTAGAGGGTAAAAACTTCATTGTTTATTGTGATGCATCCTATTCTGGGTTGGGTGCAGTGCTAATGCAAGAGAAGAACGTGATTGCTTATGCTTCAAGACAATTAAAAGTGCATGAACGTAACTATCCAACTCATGACTTGGAATTGGCCGCGGTAGTGTTTGTATTAAAGCAATGGAGGCACTATTTATATGGGGTTAAGTGTGAGGTCTACACGGATCATCGTAGCCTTCAGTATGTCTTTACTCAGAAAGATTTGAACTTGAGACAGAGGAGATGGATGGAACTACTGAAGGACTACGATATCACTATCTTGTATCATCCGGGGAAGGCGAATGTTGTGGCAGATGCCTTAAGTAGAAAGGCGGGAAGCATGGGAAGTCTAGCTCATCTGCAAGCTTCTAGACGCCCATTGGCTAGAGAGGTTCAGACTCTAGCTAACGACTTGATGAGATTAGAAATAAATGAGAAGGGAGGATTGTTAGCTAGTGTGGAGTCGAGATCTTCTTTTCTTGACAAGATTAAGGGAAAACAGTTTGATGATGAGAAACTAAGGCGAATCCGAGACAAAGTGTTGCAAGGAGAGGCTAAAGAAGCAACAATTGATGAGGAAGGTGTTTTGAGGATTAAGGGAAGGGTATGTGTACCCCTAGTTGATGATTTGATCAACACTATTCTGGCAGAAGCTCATAGCTCAAGGTATTCTATACATCCGGGTGCAACCAAGATGTATCGTGACCTAAAGCAACACTTTTGGTGGAGTAGAATGAAGCGTGATGTTGTTGACTTTATTGCTAAATGTCCAAATTGTCAACAAGTAAAGTATGAACACCAAAGGCCCGGAGGGACACTTCAGAGAATGCCCATTCCTGAATGGAAATGGGAGAGAATCGCAATGGACTTCGTGGTTGGTCTTCCAAAGACATTGGGTAAGTATGACTCCATTTGGGTGATTGTCGATAGGCTAACGAAATCTGCTCATTTCATTCCGGTCAAGGTGACTTACAATGCCGAGAAGTTAGCCAAGATCTATATTTCAGAGATTGTTCGATTGCATGGGGTTCCACTATCCATCATATCAGATAGAGGTACGCAGTTTACCTCTAAGTTTTGGAAAACATTGCATGCGGAATTGGGAACTAGGTTGGACCTTAGTACTGCTTTCCATCCTCAGACCGATGGTCAGTCTGAAAGAACGATTCAAGTGTTGGAGGATATGCTTCGTGCATGTGTGATAGAGTTTGGTGGCCATTGGGATAGCTTCTTACCTTTGGCAGAGTTTTCATACAACAATAGCTATCACTCAAGCATTGATATGGCCCCATTTGAAGCATTGTATGGGAGGAGATGTAGATCTCCCATTGGTTGGTTTGATGCATTCGAGGTTAGACCTTGGGGTACTGATCTCTTGAGGGATTCGTTAGATAAGGTGAAGGGCATTCAAGAAAAGCTTCTAGCAGCGCAAAGTAGACAAAAGGAGTATGCAGATCGAAAGATTAGAGACTTGGAGTTCATGGAGGGTGAACAAGTCTTGCTGAAGGTTTCACCTATGAAAGGGGTGATGCGGTTTGGCAAAAGAGGTAAGCTAAGTCCAAGGTACATTGGGCCATTTGAGGTACTAAAGCGAATAGGAGAGGTGGCTTATGAATTAGCCTTGCCTCCAGGGCTGTCCGGAGTACATCCGGTATTTCATGTATCCATGTTGAAAAGATACCACGGAGATGGAAACTACATCATCCGTTGGGATTCAGTTTTACTTGATGAGAACTTGTCATATGAGGAGGAGCCTGTTGCTATTCTAGATAGAGAAGTTCGCAAGTTGAGGTCAAGGGAGATTGCATCCATCAAGGTTCAATGGAAGAATCGACCCGTTGCAGAGGCTACTTGGGAGAAGGAGACAGATATGCAAGAAAAATACCCACATCTGTTTACAGATTCAGGTACTCCTTTTCGCCACTGTTTTTCTTCTTTTGATCGTTCGGGGACGAACGATGGGTAAATTGGTATCTATTGTAACGACCCGTTTAGTCGTTTTGAGCAGCAGATTTTATTTCTGGAAAAACTGGCCAAGACTACAGACACCACGACGGACCGTCATAGGCACGACGGTCCGTCACAGAGGTTTCGTTCCATGACACTTAGAATTCTGAAATTGGGTACTGAAAATCGACTCTCTGAACTTCGTAACGGAGTGGCAGGACGGACCGTCACAGGTGTGACGGACCGTCACAGGCCATTCACCCAAAATAAGGTTTCTGACCCTTGCGACGACCACCGTGACGGACCGTCGCAGGCATGACGGCCCGTCACAGGTCGCGTAGTCCCAGTCAGAATCGGATTTCTTCCCACGTTTTAAGGGACGTTTTGGACTATTCTTTCCTTAATTATAAAGTTTGAGGGTTATTATTAATAAATCTAATTACTTGGGGGTTAAAATAGGTAACCTTAAGTTAATTAGTGGGTCATTATTACCATCTTTCATTCTTAATTATAGAATAATTAGGGTAAAAGAAAGAGGGTTTGAATAAAACAAAAGAGAAAGAACAGAGAGAGAGAGAGTATTGATCGATCAAATTGGTTGAGATGGATATCAAAGCTTGGGAAATTGCTTGTTGATTCCAATTCTTCGGTGGAGGTAGGTTATGGTTCTCTTACGATATTCGTAGTAAACTCTTAATAGTGAATGATATGTATTGATAGTATTGTGAACCCTTCTATATGCTTAAACTGTATGCTTGCATGAATATGATATATATATATATGTAATTATATAAGCATGATGAAGCTATTGAATCCCAAATCTTGATAAAAACCCTAATTCACTTGTTAATGATGATGCCTTGGTATAAAAGAAGGCTTGACGAATTAGGGGATCGGGTGCCACGTTCCGGTACCAGGATAGAATGAATATGAGGATCGGGTGCCACGTTCCGGTACCAGGATAGAATGAATATGAGGATCGGAGTGTCACGTTCCGACACCAGGATAGAATATGAGGATCGGAGTCACGTTCCGACACCAGGATAGAATATGGATCGGGTGCCACGTTCCGGTACCAGGATAGAATGAATATGAGGATCGGGTTCCACGTTCCGGTACCAGGATAGAATGAATATGAGGATCGGAGTGTCACGTTCCGACACCAAGATAGAATTAATATGAGGATCGGGTGCCACGTTCCGGTACCAGGATAGAATGAATATGAGGATCGGAGTGCCACGTTCCGGCACCAGGATAGAAATAGAGGAGCGGAGTGTCACGTACCGACACAAGAGGAAGAAAGATAATGAATCTTGACAGATGATAATGAATATACTCAATCTAATGAACTTAATTCCCAAATGAGTATGGTATTGAAGCTTGAGTCCTCATGTGTGAACTCGGTTGTAGTTATTGATGAATTCATGTTGTTATTGCTACATGTTGAGTATTGTAGTTGATTTACATTATTATTGATATATACTGTTCCCTATTTTGAGTTGGCCGATGATATCTACTCAGTACTTGTGGTTGTCTTCGACCCTACTTTTATGTTTTCTTCTTTGTTATTTGTGGAATGCAAAGAAACGTTCCGTCAACTTCAACTCAACAGAGATCTAGCCATCTTCACTTCATCGGAAATTCGGGTGAGCTAATGCGTCTAGCTTGGACTGGGTCTTCTTCTTCAAGTCTTGATGCCTTGAACTTCCGGCATGGACTAGCTAGTATTTGTTTTAGCTTCTTAGACATTCCTAGTTTAGTAATTTGAGATAGATGTTCTTGTGATAATGACTTCCAGATTTTGGGGATATTAATAATAGTTTTGAATTGTTTTATTAATGAGTTTAAGTCTTCCGCATTTCTTTTGTTGATATTGTATTAAAATGTTAAGGTTATATGGGTTGGTTCGCTCACATAGGAGGGTAGATGTGGGTGCCAGTCGCGGCCCCGATTTGGGTCGTGACAGTTTAGCTATGTGGCATGTCAAAAACTCAATTTAGTAAAATGTTAGATCTGACCAATAAAAAAATTATTAACAAGAAAAACCATATAAATGAATTTGTGTTTATAATTTCTGAATTTATCTTTCTTGAATTTACATTAGGGATGTATTATGTTGCAAAATGCAGTTTTACAATAAATCAATGAGTAGAAATATAATATTGATACAATTTATAGAAAATGACACTGCAAAAGCAAGTTATTGAGATGGAAAAGCTCAAGGCAGCTCTACATTAGCTCTCAGTTAAACCTATGTAAAATTTCAAATCTCATATAGTGCAATCGGATTGTTGAACGTGATATTTTATTGATAAATCCATATTAAATTTGGATTAATCTATAAATTTATGATATATTTGACCACGGCAAAGTACTAGTTGATAAGGTTGGATTAACATTTAAGTCATGATATATTTGTCATTATCTACATGGAGAAAGAACAAAAAATATCTCAAGTCAATATGACTACATTTATCATGATGATCATGGGAGCATATGCCACGATTTTCAACCTGTCGATTTGAAGCTTCATGCAATCGGCACCGTGAGACACATCACTTTTTATTTTTTTGTGTAGGTTTACGATGGATTGAAAACAACCTTAATATCATACCACAAAAAATGAGGGGTAATCCATAATTGACGAGGAACCACATGATGCATCTTCGTTTATAGTTGTGATTTTAACGACGAATCATACTTGGAGTAATATTTTAGCGATTGTCGATTTGGTGGAGACGAACCAAACTTCGTACATCTTCTTTTATAACTACGACTGTAGCGATGAACCACATTTGGTGCCTTTTCTTTTGCAATTGCAACTTAGTGATGAACCACTCTTAGTACTTCTTCTTCTATAATTGCGGCTTTGCTGAAGAATCATACGTGGATCATCTTCTTTTAAAGTTGTAACTTTGATGACGAACCACACATTAAATATGCTCTTTTTTTTTTGCAGCTCCGTCTTCGACGACGAACAACATTTGATATATCTTATTTTGTAGTTTCAACTTTGATGACAAACCACACTTGGTGCCTCCTCTTTTGCAATTACGATTTTAGCAATGAACCATGCTTCATACATCTTCTTCAACAATTGCATCGTGGAACATGTTCTTTTAGAGTTGTGTCTTTGATGAATAACCACACATGTAATATCATGTTTTGCATCTACGGCTTTGATGACGAACCATACTCGGTGTCTCTTCTTTTCAATTGTGGCTTTAGCGATGAACCACACTTAGTACATCTTCTTCTACAATTTAGTCGTGGAGTATCTGTTATTTTTTTGTAGCTTTAGCGAGAACAACACTTAGTGCATCTTTCTCTAAATTGAAGCTTGGCAAGGAATCACAATTTATGTCTTTTATTCCGTAGTTTTAACTTTGCCGAGAAAGAGATTTTTGTGTAGTGTGTCATAGTTTTGGAGAACAACTACTTGTCACGTGATCAATTTCACAAATCAGACTTCAAAATATGCCCCAATGCCAAAGATAGAGACTCACTTATGCTGAAGACTTGGCTCACATTTGAGAAGTATCATGATTTAAAAACATACCTCCAATTTGAAGAGCTTCTAAACTTGAGACTTTGCACGAATTCGATGAGCTTCATGAAAAGCATATTACATTTGTGTGTCGAGAAGTATTTTGACTAGAATATTTTTCTCAAATTTGATGAGCATTGAAACATGAAGATTCAACAGAATTTGATGAACTTTACAACATGCATTTTAGACTCGTGCGACGAGGAGCATTTTTATTTGAAGATTTTGCTCAAACTTGATGAGCTTTGAAACTTGAAAATGCAACATAATTTGATGAACTTTATGACATGCATTTTAGGCTCATGCATCGAGGAGCATTTTGATTTGAAGATTTTGCTCAAATTTGATGAGCTTTAAGACTTGAAGATTTTGCTCCAATTTGAGAAACTACTTGACTTGAAAACTTAGTTCGAATTTGATGTGCTTCATGACACATACTTTTTTATTTGTGCATCAATGAGCACTTTGATCTGAAGATTTTTTGCTCGAAATTGATGAGGATTGAAACTGGAAGATATTTCTCAAATTTGAGAAGTTGTGTGACTTGAAAACTTAGCTTGAACTCAACGAGCTTCACGACAAAATATTTAGCTCGGATTTGATGAGTTTTACGCTATGAAGACTTTAGTTTGAATTTAATTAACTAGGAGTATTTTGATTTGAAGGCTTAACTAAAATTTGAGGAGCTTTTGGAGCATGCAAATTTATCTTGAACTTGATGAGTTTGATTAAATACATTTTAGGCTCGTGTATTGATGAACATTATGATTTGCTGTTTAGGATCGTACATCAAGGAGCATGTCAACTTACATAGACTCTTCAATTTTGGTTTCAGGTGAAAATGTGTGCTCATCCTCAATATCAATTATATTTTCTTTGTAAGTTTCTAAGTTGGACAACTCTTGATCTTCATTTGAATTCATACTCAATTTCATATCATAAGCATGCATCTCTAGTTCTTCAAACATTTTAGGCTTTAATCCTTGCAATATGTAACTAAGATCCCAATGCATACCTTGGATACATATTTCGCTCCCAGAAGTTTCACTAAGGCAATCCTTGAAATTAAGGCTCAAGATCCTTTAGCGATTTATAAAGTCAATGACTTTTTCATCATTTCTTTGACGGGCGTTTTCAATCTTTATCATTCTCACAACACGCCTTGTGCTATAAAACGTTTAACGAATTGTTGCTCCATCTGCTTCCAGCTATCGATGGAACTTGACTCAAGATCCATGTACCACTCGAAAAAAATTCTTGTGATAGATCTAACAAATTGCTTAACAAGATAATCATCATATGTTCCAGCTTTGTTGCAAGTTTCCACAAAGTGTGCCACATGTTGTTTCGGATTTCCATTGCTGTTGAATTGTTGGAACTTAGAAGGTTGATAACAAACATGTATTTTTAAGTTATCAATTCTTTGAGAATATGAATTTAAATATGTGAGAAAAGACTTGGACATGGACTCAAATTCATCCTTGACAACCTCTTTGATGAATTCTTTCAACCTGCGAACAGGAATCAGATCTTCGGCAGGAACTTGAGACTCTTTGATGATTATTTCTTGTTTTGTGAAAGACTCTCTTTTTTCTTGAGTTTTATGAAGATCTAAACAAAACTAGGTGGATTCTCTTTTCTCCATATTCTCCATCATGTTTGTCAACTTGAGCCTTCAACTGCTTTAGCCAAATTAGTGATTTGTTCTTCTATAGTGGAAGTTTCGACCACCATTGTGTGCATTACCATCACAGGTGATGTAGAATAACATCGATTTTCCCAAACTTGATATGCAAACATGTTGTGTGGGGTAGATCATGTGCTTAAGACATCATTGTCGACTAAATCGAAGGATTTTTTAAATGTGGATAGGCTCAGTTGTGAAACAACACTCTAGACCGTTTTTGTGATGTCTTCTTTTGAGGCTTTTACATAGACTTTATACCATTCTATATGAAGCAGAGACAATAGCAGATTCAGATGACACTCCGGAGGTTTGTTGTTCTAGAAATTTGGCTTGACTCCTTGTGACAAGTTTCATGCTTCCCATCGTAATATCAAGGATATTTTCTACAATAATGCAAAATTTAGATCCATCAATTTTTGCGAACGCAGATTCAGATTCGAATGCAGATGCGGATACAGATGCATATCTAGATTTGGATGCAAATGCAGATTTTGAGTTGATCTTCTTGAGATTATCTCGATATTTTTGAAATTTAATTTTTTTAAGAGAAGAGAGATGTAAAATTGGTCCCATCGGGAATGTCAATTTTTAAGCGTCTAAAGTTTCAATGTTGAAATACAACAAACAGAAAAGGAAAATAGCAAGCAAACATTAATATTTTTATTTGAATTTATGCGAAGATTACAATCTTTATAAATCTTTAAGAAAATATTTGCAATCTCCTGATTCTTCTATTCAATGATGTTCTTGATTTGGTGGAATATTTGCGACTCAACTTTTAGAGCGAAGAGTTCTTTGTACTTGCAGTGCAACACTTAGAGCGAAGACTTCTTTGTTTGCTAAATACTGGAAATCACCACAGAAGATCAAGGATTCTCTATGTATTTATGTGTCTTCTTTTTTTCTTCCTTCTCTTGGTCTTATGAAGACCTCTATATATAGGCTTGAGCTAGGATTTTAGGGATATTTTTGTCCAAGCAATTTTGGTCCTTGGACTTGAAGAACATGAGTTGGGTTCGTCTCGTCAACTTAATTGACTAACCCAAATGTAATTTGAACTTTATTTAAATCATTTATTTTGGCTTAAATATTAATCCAACTTTATTAACCAATAATTTTACTTGGTCAATATATCATGAATTTATAGATTAATTAAAAATGTAATATGAATTTATCAATCAAATTTCATTGTCTATGAGTATCAAAACAACAATAGTATTATACAATACTAAAATATGGTAGGGCACTTACATGCAGTATTAACTTCAAGGCCTACAGACAAGTGGAAGATTGGCTCTTTTTTTGGTCTAAGTCGAGAAGTTGTATATGCAAAAAGAAGAATCCTAACAATTTTTGAAGAATATAAAATATACAATATTTAAAACAAAAACACATTCATTCGTAATAAACTACTTCAGATATACGATTTATCGAGTTAGACTAATAATCGAATATGAAGTTCATGCAAAACTTATTGGACCTCAAGCATATGTGCCTAAACTTTAGTATTTGAACATAGAATTCGTCAACATCAATTTTAGAAACTGTACATAAAAAGTTGTCCTGAAATGAGTAGACATGCAAAAAATTTGAAAAGCGGAAGCCTCTTTATAACAAGTCCATCAACTTCAATAAGAGTGGTCTCATTTGTTCAAGACTTATTGGGTATTAAATGAATCTTTAGACCTTGAAATTGGAAGTGATATACCAAAGCCCATAAAAGTCTATAAAGCAGCCTAAACTGAGTCTCAAGCCTCTTTCTAGAAGCGAACACTATCATAAAAATAGTTTTATAGCAGTAACAAATATGCATATTAAGAAATAATGTTACTTTTATCGATATTTGTTAATTGGAATTGGATTCAATATCGTAACAGGATTTCTAAATTTTTACAAAGAGTGTTAAGTGTCATTAAAAAAACATATTAAGTGACAATCAAACTATTGTTTAAGTTAATTATCACGAAACAAATTTTTTAATGTAATGAAAACAGGAACAACATTGAGTTTGCCTTTTTATTGCTCTATTAGAATACATTTCAATATTTCCGCTTACTTCTTTCCTTAAAGCTTCTTATTCATCTACTTGTTCTTGGATATGGAAAATCATTATTTGAGGTAAAGATCTTTTACTAATGGGCATTAGATGGAGGGTAGGCTGAAGAGAAAGTATAAAGTATGGACAAACCCGTGTATTTCTAACTCTAGTGGTTTCAAACCTAGTCTGGGGCATGCTCCAATATATGTCGAGTTGAGAATGAATAATCTTATTGAGGAAACTACCATACATGGAAATTGGATGAGCTTCAGAATTGTTTTTGCCTAAATGACGTCCATACAATAATCTTTATACCTATGTCACCTACAGGTTCACCAGATAAGACTATTTTGCACCATACTATGTGGTTAAATCAGGATACCACTTAGCTAGGTAAATGTTTAGATGTGAACAAGGGAGTAATGAGACAGCCCAATCTAGTAATCAATATTCCTTAAAAGAATTCTGGAACTTTTTATGGTCTATGGATATTAAAAACAAGTATAAGCACTTAATTCGGAAATGTATTTTAAATGAATTACCGGTCAATCACATGATTTTTAGGAGAATGAGACATATGTGCGAAGTGTGTAAGGTCTATGAACTTGATAATGAAATGATTGATCCCATGTTGTTTAGGTGTCCTAGTGCCCAATTAGTTTGGAAATCTATCCATTAATTGGTCAAGTTTAGAAAATACTTTGAATTTTGCTGGATGGTGGAATGGTTTATTTACAAAAACTAAAAAATATCTTGAGTCTATTGAGCTTAAGAAATTAAGTATTTCTATTATGTGGCAAATTTGGAAGGCTAGAAATTCAAAGAGTTTTAATGGAGAAAATTCTGATCCTAATTATATTGTTAATGAAGCTCGTTTTAATTTCCCTGAAGATGAAAGCAATTTAATTCCTTCGTTTCCTCTATAGTTATATCTTCTTGTAATGATGATAGCTATGACACAAAATGGGATTGTTGTGTTTGCAGATGCTAGTGTACATAAGGAAAAGAAGACAAGAAGCATTGGTTTGGTGTCTTTGGATAGCTATGGTAACCTACTTCATGTCTTTTGTTCCCCAATTCAACATGTTGGGCCGGAAAGCCATCACTGCTGAAGCAATTGCAATTCGTATGACGCTGCAAAATCCTAGAGAAAAGGGGTGGACAAAGGTGCAAATTCTATCAGATGCAAAAAATGTGGTGGATATTGTAGTACGAAAGAACTATAGGCTCATAGGAGATAGAGACTACTTGTGAAGATATTTTAAGCCTTATGAAGTGCTTTGAGGTGTTCAATTTGAAGCATATTCCAAGGTCTTGAAATTTACTCGCTCATAATTTAGCAAAATTTTTTACTTCATTAGTATGCAATGTTGTTTGACTTTCCAATTTCCCTTGACGGATTGTAAATGATGCTATCCCATCTTTTTAGTCTTTCAACATTTTTATGCACATTAATATAACTAGCATGTTGGTTGTAAAAAAAAATACAATTCAATAAAAAGTGTCAAACTTAAAAAATTTGATTTAGTGGAAGTTTGTATATACTTAAAAGAAAAAAAATTTGAGGTCTTGACTAGTCCATGTACATAAGAAGCTCAATTATTTATGGTGTATATCATATTACCGCAGACATTTATAAACTTTAAATCTTGATTCACCTATCTCCTTCCTAGAAATAAATTCTAAAAAGAATAAGAAATGAAAAACACACAACCTTTTCTCTTCATAGTGGTAGCCCCTTTATTAACCATCAACAAATAGAGATGTTTATAATTGTGGCTTTCCTTCTCCATTGTTGCTTTATAACTCTTTAATAATAGAACACCTTTTGATAAACTACAAATGCATTTGCTTTTTAAGAGGAATGTTCTTTTTGATGTTCAAATAAAAAAATATAGTATGATTATTTAGAGTCGGCATAATGCATAAATATGTCACTTAACTAGGTCTCAATTGACATTGATGTCTTTAAATTTTAAGTGTGCATAAGTAAACACTTAAAATTTGTACGTATGACTCTTATGTCTACTGTTAGGATCGAATCCACACACACACACTTGATGAATGAAGAACACAAGAACTTTCAAGAGAAAGAGATGAGAGATCTAGAGAGAGAAAGAGAGAAACCAATATTTCGTTGTAACACCCCGTGAGTAAACTTCCACGGCTATGGATATATATATTAATAATTCAGAGTATTTTTGGTTACAGAGAATAACCCCCGGCAACCTCAAGACGGAGGTTGAACCGTGTGAACATTAATATATGACAGTACATCAAATATTAATCAGGCTCCACAACCTAACAATTCTCCCACTTGGAGACTGATTCAGTCATCCAAAAAATACATTCTCAAAAAAAATCTCTTCATCATCAACATTTTTACCGCACCACAACATCTGTAGCAACAACTACAGAAGACCGACCGAGGTTTTGTATAACCCCAGTTTTCCAACATCAACACATTTCGTCAACATGTATGCCGGGTTCTTTGCACCCTCTATCTTCTCCAAGCACATATCACCATTCTCCACTGCCCTGCGAGTGAAATGGTACCGCCTTCTGATGTGCTTTGTCTTCGAATGATAGACTAGATTTTTCACCAATTGTATGTCACTCTGACTATCTGAGTAAAGAATCTTCTCGCTCTACTTTTTGCCCAATTCCTTTAGATAATATTCCAGCCATATCATCTCTTTCCCAGCTTCAACTATTGCCACATACTTAGCTTCAGTAGATGAAAGAGAAACACACTTCTGAAGACTGGACATCCAACTCACTGTTGTTCCACATATGGTGTAAATGTACCCGGATGTACTCTTGCTCGAGTCCACATCCCCACCAAGATCAGCATCCACAAAACCCTGTAGAGTCACATTGCTTTTGCCAAAACAAAGTGAAGTACAAGATGTACCTCTCAGATATCTCAGAAGCCACTTCACAGCTTCCCAATGCTCTTTCCCTGGGTTCTCCATGTACCTGCTGACAACTCCCACTGCATGTGCTATATCAGGTCTAGTGCAGACCATAACATACATCAAACTCCCAACTGCTGAAGCATATGGAACAAGTGTCATATGCTCACGTTCCTCGGCTGTTTTGGGTGACTGCTCCTTTGACAATTTAAAGTGATTTGCCAATGGAGTAGTCATGGGTTTAGCATCATTAACCCTGAATATGCTCAACACCTTCTCAATGTACAACTTCTGAGATAGATTTAAAGTGCCAGCAGATCTATCCCGAGAAATCTTCATCCCTTAAATCTGCTTCGCTGGACCCAAATCTTTCATCTCAAACGCTGCAGACAACATTGTCTTCAGATTGTTAATCTCCCTCATAATAGATCCTGCAATCAACATATCATCCACATACAAGAGTAGAAAGACATATGAATCAGTGTATTTCTTGAAGTGACAACAAGGATCCTTTTCAGCTTTGCAGAATCCACTCTTGGTCATGAAGGAGTCAAACTTCTTGTACCACTTCCTTGGTGCTTGTTTTAGTCCATACAAGCTCCTGGTGAGCTTGCACACCATGTGTTCCTTGACTGGAACCACAAATCCTTTCGGTTGCTGCATATAGATCTCTTTGTCCAGATCTCCATGTAAAAACGCTGTTTTTACATCCATTTGCTCTAGATGCAAATTCTCCGATGCAACAATACTCAACATAATTCGAATAGAGGTTAACTTCACAACAGGAGAAAATATTTCAGCATAATCAATACCTTTCCTTTGTGAATATTCTTTAACCACCAAACGAGCCTTGAACCTTCTTTTGCCATTTGGTTCAGTCTTGATTCTGAACACCCACTTGTTCAACAAATCTCTCTTTCCTGCAGGTAACTCAGTCAACAACCATGTGTCGTTCTTCTCAAGTGACCTCATATCATCATCCATGGCTTGCTCCCACTTGATCGAATCCTCCACATGTAGGGCGTCATCAAAAGACTCTGGTTCCCCCTCATCAGTCAGCAATAGATAGTGTAATGAAGGTGAATACCTATCTGGTGCCCTGATAGTTCTGGATGATCTCCCTAACACCTGCTCAGGTGTAACTTGCTCCACTTCAGATTCTTCAATAGGAGTTGGTTGAGTATCTGCTTCGACATCTCTGGGTTACTCTTCTCCAACTCAACCTCAACTCCCACTTGCTTTGTAATCTTTAGAACCTTCTGTCCTCTGTCCTTGTACTAGACAGACTCATCAAATGTCACGTCACAATGTCTCAGGATCAATCTATTCTTGTCATCCCAAAATCTGTAACCAAACAAATTAGAACCATCGCCTATGAAGTAAGACTTCACAACCTTGGCATCAAACTTGTCTCTCTTTTCTAGATTAACATGAACATAAGCAGTGCAACCAAAAGTCCTCAAGTGTGAATACTTTAGTTCTTTTCATGTCCACAACTCCTCTGGAATCTTGAAACATAAGGGAACTTATGGTCCCCTGTTGATTAAGTATGCAGCTGTGCTCACAACATCCTCCCAAAATGTTTTGGCCATCCCACAGTGTATCCTCATACTCCTTGCACGCTCATTCAATGTTCTGTTTATCCTCTGAGCAATTCCATTCTGCCTTGCCTTACCAGGAACTGTTCTCATCAATCTGATTCCCTCAGCTGCACAAAATGCCTTGAACTCTGATTTGTCATACTCTCCTCCATTATCAGACCTTAGGCATTTGACTTTCAAACCGTGATTCTCAACTTCAGCTTTCCACTTCTTGAAAGTTGCAAACACATCTGACTTATGCTTCAAGAAGTAAACCCATACCTTTCTGCTGGAATCATCAATGAAGGTAACATAGAATCTGGATCCTCCAAGTGATGATAATGAAGATGGTCACCAAACATCAGTATGGACCATTTCCAACCGCACTTTCTTTGTCTCTCTAGGAGTCTTTGTGAAGCTTACTCTTTTCTGTTTTCTCATAACAAAGCTCTCGCAAAGACCCATATCAATAGACTTCAGACCCTCTAATGCCCCTTTTGCAACCAACATCTTCATTCCTTTAGCACTCATGTGTCCAAGTCTGTTGTGCCACAGACATGAACCGGAAGCACCTTCAGCAACAACGACCATGTTAATACACCCTGCAGTGGTGTACAAGGTTCCAGATTTGGTGTTACAAGCTACTACCATAGCACCTTTCACAATCTTCCACGAACCTTTCCCAAACTCTGCAACATATCCCGTGCTATCCAACTGACCAACAGAGATCAGATTTTTCTTGAGCCCATGAATATATCTGACATCCTCCAATGTCCACTGGTTTCCCGAGGTGGTCTTTATGCAAACATCCCCCTTTCCTTCAATCTATAAGGCTTTATTGTCAGCAAGATACACCTTTCCAAAATTTTCAGATTTGAAATTTCGGAACAACTCCTTGCTTGAAGACGAATGGAAAGATGCACCAGAATCCAAAATCTATGATTCAACCGGGATGTTCACACTAAGGATTAGAGCATCCCCAATGTCCTCTGTTGAATTTACAAAATCATTGTCATCTCCAGATTTCTGATTCTGTTTCTTCTTTGGCTTTGTACAACTCGTCCAAAAGTGCCATTTTTCTTCACAGTTCCAACAAGTCACGTTTGATCTATTTGGAGATTTTCCTCGATTCTTTGATTTTTATCGACCATGTTGATTTTGGCCTTTCGTCTTTCTTCTCCCCCTTCGGTCAATGCTGAGAGCACTGCCCAATGAATATCTCACTTCTCGTTTGCGAATACTTTCACTAAGGACAACATCACGGATTTTATCAAACTTCAATTTCTCAGATCCACGGGGATTGCTAATTGCAGCAACAACAGTATCCCAAGACTCGGGCAGAGATGACATCAAAATCAACACCTTAATTTCATCTTCAAAATTAATATCCACAAAATTGAGTTGACTCACAATCATATTGAACTCATTTGTATGATCAAAACATATTCATTTTCAGACATCTGTAAATTGAACAATCTATGCATCAAATGTACCTTGTTCATCGCCGATGGTTTTTCATACATGTTTGACAATGCCTACAACAGATTGGACGTAGTCTTCTCCTTCAAGATGTTGAACGCCACGTTTCTTGACAAAGTCAACCGGATCAACCCTAGAGTATGGCGATCCTTGAGCTTCCACTTCTCCTCCATCATGGATTCTGGCTTCACCCCGATCAATGGTTCGTGAAGATCTTTCTGGTACAGATAATCTTCATCTGCATCTTCCAGAAACTGAAATCGGATCCATCAAACTTCTCGATTCCAAGCTTCGAACTATCCATCTTTAGTGATCGTATTAAATCTCCTTAGCTCTGATACCAGTTGTTAGGATCGAATCCACATACACACACTTGATGAATGAAGAACACAAGAACTTTCAAGAGAAAGAGATGAGAGATCTACAGAGAGAAAGAGAGAAATCAATATTTCGTGGTAACACCCTGTGAGTAAACTTCCACGGCGGTGGGTATATATATTAATAATTCATAGTATTTTTGGTTACAGAGAATAAATAGTACAACCTAAAATTTGGATCGAGCCGATGCCCCGAACCCCCCCCCCCCCTTCGTATGGGGGGCTCCCGCCCCCCATAACCCCAGACAACCTCACCGCGGAGGTTGAACCGCGTGAACATTAATATATGACAGTACATCAAATATTAATCAGGCTCCACAACATAACATCTACTTGCTCAACTTTTACTTATTTATTTATGCACAACCAAAATTGAAGGGTAAAATATCAATTGTCACCAAAATGATACAATTATATATTATTCCTTTATATCAAATAAGTATTCTATCAAAAATTTTTATTATGAATGAGACACAACTTACACTAGTTGTATGAGGAAGTACTTTATTATTATTATATTTGAACTCGTGAAACTTGCACTTTATTTTTCTTCTTTGCCTCATATTTCTCTTTCTTGTTTTTCTCTTTCTTGTTTTTTCTTATTTTCTATTTTTTTTCTTAAATTTATTTTGAAATCGATTTAATTACTCTTCATTTTATACATGTGAAAATAATTATTTACCTATTTGTTTTAACCATTTTTTTTAAAAAAATATTTTATCATTCAAAATAAAAAGGCAGGAGCATATAAAAATTCAAGTTAATTCTTTAAATGGTCACATATCTTAAATATTGAACACTAAAATTATTTCTATTTTTTTTTTCGATTTTCATTTGTAGGACTTTAAAATTTTTCCACCTTCATATTTCATATCATTTTAATTTCTACTTTTAAAATTTATCTAAATTTTTACTTTATTTGAAAATTTGAAATACAATTTTCAATTTGAAGGTATATTACAAAATTAAAAAACAAATTAGTATAATCTCTTTTTAGAATCATTATTCACTTTTGATATTATATTTATGTTTCATCACATTTTGTTAAATAGTCTTGTAACATTTCAATGAACTCCTCAAACTACTTATTCATTGAAGCAATGATTTACAATAAAGAGAAGACATTGGAGCATAATTTTAAATAGAAAAAAATTTAATTTACTAGCGCTTAAAACATGTGCTCTGTACTTCTTTCGTAAATTTTTAGTTGTTTGTATTTAATTTGATACATAATTTAAAAAGTAATAAATAAGATACATATTTTTATTTTACTAAATATTATAAGTTCATATTGAAAAATAATAATAGTTAAATAAAAAATTAACTTTAATAATTTACTATAGTGAAAAGCAAAATAAACATCTACATTTTGCGTAATGAACAACCAAAATTAGGGGTGAGTTTGGTACGAAGGAAAATGTATTTTCCTAGAAAATGTTTTCTGGAAAATAAATAAATATTTGACTTATTTTCTCATGTTTGGTTGGTGAATAGAAAATAATTTTTCAGAAAAATATTTTAGTGTTAGTTTTTTGAGTAAAAAATATTTTTGGAAAATATTTTTTAGTTTTTACTAGAGTAGAAAATAATTCTTGAAGTTGAATTTTTTTTAAAAAAACAAACTTAAATTTTTTTTCACAGTGGGGTGGAGTTGGAGGCTGGTAGGGGGGCTAGTGGGCTGGGGGTGGGTGGGTTGGGGGCTGGGGTGGGTGGGTTGGGGGCTGGTAGAGTGGGGGGCTGGTAGGCGTGGGTGCGTGGGGAGGCTGGTAGGGTGGGGTGGGTAGGGAAAGGTTGGAAGAGAGTTTTGGAAAATGTTTTCCTTAAATATTGAAGGAAAGTTATTTTTCTTAAATTTGAGGAAAAAGAGTTAATTTGGAAAACATTTTAAAAAACATTTGACCCAACCAAACATGAAAAAATTGAAAAACATTTTCCAAAAAATGTTTTTCTCCATACCAAAAACATCCTAGAAATGAATAAATTTCAATAAAGACAAAATATTCTAGCAATGAAGCAATGACATTCAAAAAAGACAAAACATTCAAACATTAAATTAAAATAGAATAAAGTTTTAATTAAGTAGCCTAAAGACATTGGTTATATATATATACTCCTTCCCTGACTTTATTTATGTTTGATTTGATATACTTTTATGAAGTAATTGATAAAATATAATATTTTATTATATTATTTCTAAATTAAATACTTTGAGAATTAACTGTAGTTTAATAACAAAGTAGATTAGGAACTATCTAGTTAGCGAAAAATATTTTTTGATTTTTTAAGTTGAGTAAGTAAAAGTGAACATTTAATATCTTAATATAATCTACAAGTAAAATTAGACGGCGAGAGTATCTATTTGATTTGTATAAATGTCGAATGTGAATAATTTCACTAATAGAAATAGAGGCTTTTTTTTCTACCATGAATTGATGAAAAATTTATTTTAATAAACACGATTTTTATTCAGTCAATTCCCATTAAATCAGTTTACTTGAAAAACACATGATAAAAAACAGATGTCACGTAAATAAGTTGAAGCTTCCTAATTAATCTGAATGACTTTTTTTTTTTTTTTTTAAAATATAATTGATTCTATTAAAACATCTATGAAATTCAACGACACTGCATTTGATGGGCAAATCAAATCTTCATAATAGGCAACTTATTTACATGAGAATTGTTAGTCTTGAAATTCAATATCGATCTTGACACTGCATTTGATGTTGTCTTGAGCAAATTCAATTAATATTTTAAGAAGAAAATTAAAGAAGGTAAATTTGCTTTTGACAACTTGTTGCCCCCAAAAGCAAGTGTTTTTATGATTATATGTTTGCTAATTGTAGTTAAAACATTCTTTTCAACAAATTCATGCGATAATACAATGGATTGATAAAGATGTCTAAGGGTTGTGTTGATAAAGTGTTTAAATTTTTTTTGCTTGATTTGGTATACTGAGAATAATTTTGTGTAATTTAAAAGGCATATTTATCAATAACACATATGGCTAATATCATAATTTATTATATTAGTTGTACACTCTATAATACTGAATAAAATAATGTATAATTAGTACATGTATTATATATAGGCTGAAAATCCTGTCAAATAAAAATTAAAAAAACTCAATTAATATCTATAATTAGTACATGTATTATATATATGACTACTCATAAGTAGTCATAGTTGAAACATGTTCTTCTCTTTATCTATATTTTTCTTCACAAATTGTACGCTTCATTATTTTTGTGTTGTCTATTGCTTTTAACTTTAAGCATAATTAAGTTGTACTAATTCAAATTCACAATGTCATAGTGTTTAAAAAATGTCTCTATCTATAATTGTCAGAACAATTTTAAATATTAATATTGTCTATCAAATCCAAAATGATTATTTTGTCTGACTTAGTATTCATGCAAAATAACGTAAGCATAGTTGGTTTAGAGATACCTCATGTCCATCAATTTTAATTTCTAAGAATGCGTCTATATTGGTAGAATAAAAAATTTTACTAAGAAATAATGTATATTATAATAAAGTACATGTAAAAGTAAGAGAAGTCAGCATACATTATATATATATATATATATATATATATATATATATATATATATATATATATATATATATATATATATATATATATATATATATATATATATATATATATATATATATATATATATATATATATATATATATATATATATATATATATATATATACACACACACACATAAAATTAAAACTTTAACCTAACTAAGCAATGTAATTTTCCTACGAAAAACATCTCTTAACATAAGGTGGCTCCGCCGCGCCAAAGTTAACGTGTGAGATTGGAGTCATGAAAAACTCCGTCCACGTCCCCTTTACCAATGGATATTGGAAAGTGATAATCCTATTTCTTTTATACCATCTTACTACGTAAATCATAAATGTTGTATTTTTCTGTAGTTGTACACAAAAATAGCTTCTTAAGTCCCCAAACTTAAGAAGCTAGGGGTGTGCCCGTCGGCCCCTGACCTTCCTCCGGTTACTGAAGGTGAATTCATTTTTAATTATCCTAAACAAGACTATCATTCATTAGTTAGGATTAGGGAAAAAAGCTAGCTGGAAGTAATCTCTTCTTCTTAGTGAAAGCTAAAGGCCCTGGTATAGTAAGAGTGTAGTGCGTTCTCTCTTTATTCTGTAGATGCGTTCTTAGGAAGGGACGCAAGAATTTTGGATGTAGATCGGCCAATCCCGCCATGTTCAAGTGATTGCCCCGAGTCGAGCGAGATTGGAGACTGCCTTAATGATTGTTCGTAATGGGCCTACCATTTAACGTACGTATGTCATGTAGTTTTGTGTACCTTTGTCGTCCCTCAGCCCCTCTCCCACCCTTTCTATCTATCATTAGAAGTAGGGCGGGTGGCATACCTTACTGAGCTATTGATCGTGAAGCTATCGCCCGGTTCAACCAGCCGTCCGTCCTGGTGCCTTTGCTACTGATTTGACGCTTTTTATCGTTAATCCGGGTTCACCTTGGCCCTCGCCCCAGAGTTCTTATGAAGACTCTGGTGGTGCATGTGTATGATAGCGCCCCCCATAAGCGTCAAAGATCGGTGATGTTGTCATGATAAGTGTGTGAAGTCGATAGTGTACTCGATGATTGAAAAACCTATCACTTGCATCAACTTCCCGTGGCTAGTAGGGAGAACTTTAATGTAATTGCGGGTCCATTAGAAAAAACTTAGGGGTTCGCCTCCTGACTTCAAAGCCTTTATTGAAGTGATGAGCTTTGAAGATATGATTTTCTCGTTTGGATTCTTTGATTGGGATTTCAATGACAACAAATGTACTTGGAGCAATAATCAAACAAGTCAACATTGTATCTGGGCCAGACTAGATAGAATCCTTTTGAATGGGGACTCCCCGCTTCTATATAAAAGTCGTTTTGCTTCCACCAAAGTTGACTATACTCCAATCACTCTCCTCTAGTAATCTTCTTAGAAGATTATTATACTCGTACACCTGGAGTCTATCGTTTCCAAAGAATGTGGATTCAGCATTACATTGATCTCAACCATGCTCGGGAAATCCTTTTCAAGTCTTCTCCAGGAAGATTGACTCAACAAATAAAACACTGAATTGGCGAACTATTTCAAAATATAGAAATACCGAAAACAAAGAAGGTCAATTTGATCTTGAACAGAGTTGGTCTGCTGATAAGAAAATGGAGTTTGATTCGGTCAACAGTAACATTGAAAAACTTCTGCTTTACGAAGAAAGATAGAGAATAAGCACCTTGAACCAAATTCAAAACTTGTCTCTGTATGGCAGAAAGCTCTCAATTTATTTTATACATTACTTTCTTCTCAAGGTTTGGTGCTTGAAGATGATATCCTTGAGATCATCCCCTCTCTAGTCATAGAGGAAGATAATAAGATGCTTACGAGCCCTCTTAATATGAAAGAAGTTCAAAAGCTAATTTTTAGCATGTCGGCGCGCACTAACCCAAAAAAGGTCTCTCCTATCCTCTAAAGTCATCAGGCTTTCCAGATTCTTTTTATATAGAAAATATTGTTGGGATTTCAAAAACATCCAGTTGGGCACCTTATTTCTTCACTGAAGGTGCGATCCCCCATTCCATCAATGCTACTTTCCTTTCTTTGATTCCTAATATTTTGATCTAGGACTACCTCTATTTAAATCTAAAAAGAAATTCTCATCTTCTAGATAGAGTATAATATAGAGTGGTAGGAGATTAAAGTATTGTTATCTAGTGGATTTTGCAAACATGTTCTTTTCTCGATGCCTATACACATTCTTGCAGGGATTCTATTTTCAAAGGGAGTTCTGGACCAGTTGAAAAAAATGTTAGCTAACTTTTGGGAGGCAGTGATGAAGACAAAAGAAAGCTTCACTGGATAATTTTTTGATACTATGTGCCTACCTATTCAAGAAGGGGCTTTGGGTCCTCCTCCTACAAGATATTTTCAAGAGCTTTTAAAAGCTTTTCGTATGAAGTTTACCTTGTCAATAAGAGAGGGTCACTTTCAATGAAAAGAATATCAGAGATCGTGGGGCGGAACCAGAAATCAGTGCTATCTCCATTTCCAATTCGCCATTTTTAGCCCTTAAGTATTAGTGGGGTTGCCTGAAAATAGAACGGATTTCACTCTAAGTCCTGACAACCTGGTTTGGAAGCAACAAATAATATGGGTTTTCAGATATTTTCTTTTGAAAAAAGCAGTCCAAAGTATGACTCCCTCTTATTAACCAGGTCAACTCCTTTACTAGTTATTTCTCCAAAATCATAGATGTTCAACTATATAAATCATATTATTTCTCCGATTTGAGATAATTTCTTAAACTATCCTCTTAAAAGAGGTAATTATTATGAAATATCTTCAAACTCATTGCTCATTTACAAAACAAGGTTTTTCTTTGCTCAACGTAAAAATACTTACTCTGGTTGAGATAATTACTCAAAAAGGCCTCTTTAAGAGGTAACTGCTCTCTACTCAATCTTTCTGGAAATTCTTTTACTTTTCTCAAAATCATACGATCTTTCTTATTGTAAAAATGAAATATTTGAGAAATACTTAGTTCCATTATACTCTTCTCAACTCTAGGTTAAAATTCTTTCTAAAACTCCTCTTAATTAGTTTCTCATAACTCAATTTAAAACAATAATGTTGGCTTTAAAAGATTCACAACATTTATAACTAAAAATAGGGTTCATGCTAAAATATAATCATGAACAATTCAACTCAAGGATCTTAACAATTATATATATATATATATATACTTGTTTTCAACTCACCAAAATCAAGGATTCCTTTTAATTTATTTGTTTTCAAAAGTAGCCTTTCTATTTGATGAAAAGTTGCGACTTTTATAAAAAGTTGTGATTTTCTTGAATAGTCGTGACCTTTATAAAGAGTTGTGACTTTTATAAAAACTTGTGACCTTTCTGAGAGGTAACTTTTCCAAAGAGTTGTAACCTTTCTGATAAGGCACAATAAACATTTGTTGGCTATAAATAGAGGGATTACTCTCATTTTAAAACAACCAAAGTTCTGAACTACTTCGTATTCTTATTTTTTACACTTAAATATTCATGTACTTTGCTCTTGTTAAGTGGCTCTCTACACCGTAGTTTTTATTATCAATACACTGGTGAATAGAATCCTCTTATCTTGAGAGAATCTATTCCTTTAAACCCAAGTATTAGAGGGGAACAGTTTTTTTAAGAGTACACTATGCACTTAGTGGACTTGCTTTTATTCTTTCTGTTTCATCCTATTGATACATATCCTGGTACTTTTTTATTTACTCTCATTAATTTATGTGTATGTTATTAATTGTTATTTTTGAATACATCTTTTAAACTTTGTTGTTTATATTTCTTCAAAGTTATTGTTACAAGCATTTGTTTGTACAGATTAAATAACACACGTTAATTGAGTATCCATGCATGTTTTTCTACTAATATTGTTGAAGATACGGTAAAAGAATTCCTTAAAGATCTCTACTACAATATCTTGAAGACAAAATTCAAATTTGATATGTCATTATAAGCACAAAAAGACCTTTAAAATGATTTTTATTAGCATAGCTTGAATATAAAATTCAAATTTGATATGTTATTGTAAGAACATAAAGACATCAAAAACTTTATTGCACCTTGATTTTCGAAGTGAATCAGGAAAAGAACACAAGAATGAATACATTTTTGACATAAGTTCAAGGATGTGCGGGATGACCTATAGAGGAGTATGACTAGATTGCAACCTCTTTTAATCCTAAAGACATAGATAACTACACAATAAATTAATTACTCATATTCAATGTGAAGTATGGAAAAATTTCTCAAGTTTACTGCAAGTTGTAAATACTTTTCTGGAAGTAATAGATTTATTTCTCGACATTGTGATTGGAATAGAAATGTAGTTTAATAATGAACTTCAGCATACTGTTATGTTGATTTTTTTAAAAACACTCAAACAAATTGAATAGTTTTTTATATTATTATTCCCACTCAATTATATATAATAAGTTTAATTATTGTCCAATATGATACATTCTTCCTTCAATTTTTATTTAAATAATTTCTTATGATACATTTAAATAAGAACTTCAAGATGATATATGTAGAGCAAAAAGTAGGATTTAACTTTCTACACGTTAGAATTAGAATATTTATTCCACTTTTCTGACTCTTACAATTTATTTAATCCTTCACTAACAATTATTTATTTATTAGAATATTTAATATTACTGATTGATGTTCATTTTATTCCTCAAAAACATTAAATAGTATCACTTTGTGCAAGCAAAAGGACAAGTCAGAAAATCAAATTAAAGACATTTTATAAATTACGTAATATTAATTCCCGCGCTAGGCACGGGTAATTTTACTAGTAATACATAAGAAAACTCAATACTCAAAACTCAACAATATTATTCATCTCAAGAATACTCAATTAATAGAGCCCATGCTGAAGCATAAACATGAACGAATAAACTCAAGAATCTCAAAGCATAACATATAGCAACTTAACCATTAGGAACAAAACTAAATACTCAACAACAAGCTCATCTCAAGAACTTTCAAAACTAAGGGTATAAACTGAATTGAGATGTAGGGAGTAAGGACAAACTCGTTTTATTTTTTGGAATGTTTGTGACCATAAGTTACGATAGGACTAAGTCCTTAGAAAGATTGCAATAACAAG
Source organism: Solanum arcanum (assembly GCA_027789145.1). Classification (NCBI taxonomy): domain Eukaryota; kingdom Viridiplantae; phylum Streptophyta; class Magnoliopsida; order Solanales; family Solanaceae; genus Solanum; species Solanum arcanum. Next base: position 60,418,186 of record CM050933.1, on the reverse strand, counting down.
AAGTAAATAAATGTTGAAATTAAATATTGAACATATAACTTTACATGTAAACCTCCTTGCTCAAGGGAGTAAAACCATGACTTGTCTCAAATGATTTTCAAACTACTTTTACTAAAACTTCACAAGAAAAAGTAAAGCCTAGTTTACAATACACACGAGATTATCCTACTAATCTCTATCCTGAGTAATACACTAACACTCAATGAGATAAAGCAATGCATTTATTGCCCACTATACTAATCCAACTTATTAATATAGACTTTGACGTAAGACACTAAGTAACTAAGCTCAGTTCTTACAACGATTCACCCAAGGTTGAAACGTTTATATCACAAGAGAAACGATTCCTACAATATACGCCCAACTACAAGCAATAAAAGTTACAACAGATTTATAAAGCAATGATACATTCTATTAGATCCCTTGTTGTTTTGAAGCTTGAATATCTCTCTCTTTGAATGAATTGAGTTGATTTGTTGTTTGTCACATTGAATATATCAAAGATCAAGAGGTAATAAACGACGGACAAACAACCTAATCCCTTCTGGATGGTGTAGTACTCTTCGACTACCAACTTCTGGCACGGACAACTTTCCAACTGTACATCATATGATTGTGGAGAAACATACTGTGCAGAGGACCTGGTCTCTACAGTTGTGTGAAGATCATATAAACATCTTGGATAATTAAGACTTATCACTATCACAATAAATAGTCTTACGTACCTAAAAGAACAAAGTTCTTGTCATAATCGATTAAGCTCGAAGAATGCTTGAAACATTAGTTTTTGTGCTCTTGGAACCTTTCTCTAATGCTTGAAGTGTTAATGAATATAAAAGAACTGATTAACAATTTTTAAGCCTTTAACTAGGTGAAAATATCGTGGTTTAGGCTTAGAATAAGGCTTATAATAACATAGCTTATGTACCAAACACATAGGGAAATTACGAAAATGATAGGGTAAAAAATAATATTATATAGTACTACAATATGGTAGAGAGCATACATTCAGTATTAACTTCAAGACCAAAAGGCAAGTGGAAAATTGACTCCTTTTTTGGTCAAAGTCCAGAAATCATGTAAACTAAAAAAAGGAATCCTATAATTTTGGAAAAATACAAATATAAAATACTTAAAACAAAAAAAAAAAATTCATTTGTATAAACTACTTCAAATATATTGTCTTTCAAGTTAGGCTTGAAATCGATATGAAGTTTAGGCATAACTTATTGAACTTCAATTATATGTCCTGGACTTTATTATTGTGTCCAAACATAAAACTTGTCAAAATTAATTTTAGACAATATATATATATATATAAAGTTATTATGAAATGAGTATACAATTTTTTAAAAAAATTGAACAAGTTAAATGGTAGGTTAAACTCGAATATCAGTGCACTTCTTCTCATTTAGAAATGGCCCAATAATGTACCATGAGAGTGGAAGCAATTCTAACAAAGCCCACTAGAATATATACATTTCGATCTTGAGATAAATTTGAGTTAGTGAAATATGAATTATACTTGAAATAAATGGGATGTAAATATCAACGTAGCAAAACGTATGCATAATGTAATATTCATCTATACGGTCTCTTCAAGTTTCATAAACTTTTAAAGTTGAAAGGATGTATGCAGTGGCGGATCTAGCCTTAGCTCTTCCCTAATCCAGGTACATAAGAAACACAATTATTTGTTGTGTATATTAACTTTATACTATTGTAAAAATTTATAAACTATAAATTTTAGATCTATCCATGGGCGTACTAATTCTTTCCTAACTCCATCTATATTTAGAAAGCCTCTCTCCATTTAATTATGTATTCATCATTTTTCCTTAGCAAACACTAATAAGTTGCACAATTCACATGTGCATAGTTAGTAAAGTTATAGAATATAGAATGCATAAACTCAAAATCCTCAATCTCTGCCTTTTCTAACAGGTAAAGATTATCAGATGATATAAAAAATTCTCACCATGCGAATATATATATTTTGAACCATATGAATAATACTATGGATAACACAAGGCACCTCAAAATTATTTCTCTTTCTTAAATATATAATCTCTTTAATTCCATAATAGGATTTTAATAAGTGTAGTTGCACAATGAATTTGAACTTCATCAATGATTTACTATGTATATTAATAACTAATATACTCAAACACAATTGAGCTTTACTCACTTAAATTGAATAAATTAGTTATAAAATTTTATAGTATGTTATACTTCATAAGTTTTTTAAAGAGAAAAATAAGACAAATGAGTTATTTATTATTGTTTTTATTTGTTTACTTTACACCAACATTATGAATGATTTTAATATATATATATATATATATATATATATATATATATATATATATATATATATATATATATATATATATATATATATATATCACGCATTAAGTTGATCTCCTTTCGTTCCTTCTTGTCATGTGTTTAGATAAAAAGTAATGATTGAAATTCATTTGTTATCATAAGACTAAGGGTGTGCTTGGTATGAAGAAAAAAAATTCGAAAAGTGTTTTTCAATCTTCTCAAGTTTTTGTGTTAAATGTTTTCCAAATCAGCTCATTTTCTTTAAAATTAAGAAAAATTACTTTTCTTCAAAACCTAAGAAAAACATTTCCAAAAATCTCTTCCAACTTAAAATTATAATTTTTTATTGTTGAAAAAATTAATTTATTTTGTCCCTACCCTCAAACTAGCCACCCACCCACCCCGAAAAAATAATAATCTAGAGATTGTTTTTTCAAAATATTTTAAACTTTAATATTATTACTCAACCCTAACCCCTACCTCAGCCCCTACCTCCACCACCAACTCACTCACCCCACAAAATAATATTTACAGTTAATTTTTAAAAGATATTTTTAATTTCACCTTTTTATTTTTATCCCCCCTATTCGCACCCCCCTCCCCTCCTTCCATAATCCCCCTTACCAGCCCCCCACCGCCTTCAAAAGAAAATTTAAGTTTGTTTTGAAAAAATATTTTATACATTAAATATTTAATTTTTTTTACTCCCACCACAGATCCCCCCCCCCCTCCCCCTCCGAAAAAAAATTTAAGTTTTTCTACGCCCACCCCAACCCCCCAAAAAATTATGTTTTTTAAAAAAAGATATTTTCAACTTCAATATTTTATTTATCATTCCTACCCTCGAACCCACAACCACACCCCATCCTACCTACTCACCCCTACCAGCCCCCAGCCCCACTATCAACCCCCAAAAAGATTAATTTGTTTGTAAAAAAATATTTTCAACTTCAAATTTTTTGTTTATTACCCCTATCCTTGACCCCCACCCCCCCAAAAAATTAAATTTGTTCTTAATGTATTTTAAATTTAGAAAATTATTATCTACTCTAGTAAATATAAAATATATTTCTCAAAAATATTTTTATTTATTAATCAAAATCTCTTTCGAAAAATATATTTTTCTACTAAACAATCAAACACGAGAAAATAATTTAAAAATCTACTTGTTTTAAAGAAAATATTTTTCATGAAAAACATTTTCCTTCATACCAAACAAACTCTAAAAGGAAAATGTCATAATTAACTTATTAAGAAGAAAAAGCCTTGATTTAATGAAATTTGAGACCTAACCGTGGAAATAAAAAATCAACCATGAGAAATAAAATTAATATTTTTATTAACGACGATAACCATTAAAATGTCGTTTTTCTTATCCTTGAACTTAACATTCTTTACCTGGAGTGTAGAGGAGTAATATATGCCTAAAAATTAGTTTAACATAAATACATCACCTCAATATTAAACATTTAACAATTTGATTGACTTAAATTTTTGTAAGTTATAATTGGGATATATGTAAATGAAATAACATTTTGGTACGTCTTAGAGTAATTAAGTGACATGTAAATTGAAACAAAATGAGTAAGGATTCTTTCAGCAGTAAGTCAGTGTTGTTCATACGAAAGGTAAATATCCTTGAATGGTCAGAGAGACCAATATCCAGCCATGGATTTGCAACGGAACTGAGAATGGTATTATTTAATATTATTTATTGAAGCATTGGTGGTGGTGGTTGTTGTTGTTGGGTTTTAGCAAACTGTGAATGGGAAAAGAGAAGAGAAAAACTAAAAAGTGAAGGAACCAATTTTGTAAGAAAAATGAAAAGTCATTTACAAAGTGAAAAAAAAGAGTCATTTTTCCCTTATTGGTTGAAGAAAGCAAATTGTTATCCTTATATTAGGAAACACTTCCTTTACTTATTAAGGGGCTAAGAAGAAGGTGTCCCCTCGCGCCGCCGTCGTCGCTTGCTTGGCCTCGGCTTTGAATTTTGATGTGATTCATTATTAATATTTGTGGATAAAATTTATTTCATCAATCTCATTAATTAAATTCTTTTTTCTAATTTCTTTTAAGTTATAAATTAATTTAGGATGTTAGTTAATTAGTTAATTAACAAAATAGATTTAATGTAATAGAATTTATTTAAATTCACGTGTAATGGTAACAGTTTTCCTGAAGGGACATGTTCCTTCCAGAAAATCGTTATTTTCCCCAAAAAGACACAATTGTCTGATACGACGTGTTTGAATAGAAGCATTCACACCATGTCAGCAAACGCGTTTCTTTGCTGCAAGTGGCTATAAATAAGAGATTATTTTCATTTTTCAAGACACTAGAAAATTTTCCGTTATGCATACATTTTCTCTCATAAACAATATTGTCAATCGACTTAGTCTGTATGTGCTCTTGTTACTGTTCTTGCGTTGCTGAAGTTATTGAAGTTTGAGGTACCGCTAACATGTTAATCCATTTCATCTTGGGAAAAATTAATCTGTAACCTCGGGTATTGTGAGGGAATTAAATTTTTTAAGTAAACACAGTGATTTCTTTGACTCGGATTTACAATATTCTATCTATTTCATCTATTTTGTCTTTATGTATTTTTGACTAACCTGAATACATGATATAAGAATCTTAAGAAATTTAATAGTTTATTTATTTGAGGTTTCTGGAGATTAAAACCTTTATAGTTTTCTAGTTTGAATTTTTAAAATTCATTCGATTAATGATTAAAAGAACATAAAAACTTTATCGTAAAATTAGAATATGTTGTGTAACTATCTATTTTTTACTGTTAGGATTTCACATGATAAAATTGTCTTTTATTTGTGACAGTAAAATGACTAATTCAAGTCAAGTAAATGCTGGAACAGTGAGTGCTGTAACAGTAAGTGTTGCAACAACATCGGTTGAACACAATCGTTCAACTGCTGCCCTAGCACCGACTGAGAAACCTGCAAAGTTTTCTAGAGTTGATTTCAAGAGATGACAGCAGAAGATGTTCTTCTATGTCACTACCTGAAGTTTGCAGAGGTTCATTAATGAGAATGTGCCTGTTATGTCGGATGAATCTCCGCTTGAAGAACGATTCTTGGTAACAAAAGCATGGACTCATTCAGACTTTTTGTGTAGAAATTATATTTTCAGTGGCCTGCAAGATGATCTTTACAATGTGTACGGTAATGTCAAAACCTCAAAAGCATTTTGGGATGCTTTAGAAAAGAATTACAAAACAGAGGATGTCGGAATGAAGAAGTTCATTGTGACAATGTTTCTGGACTATAAGATGATAGACATTAAGACTGTGTTCACCCAAGTTCAAGAACTGCAGGTCATAATCCATGATCTCCTTGCTAAAGGTATAAATTTAGTTAATGCATATGTTGTAAGTACTAAGCTTATTCTTAATACTCACATAATCATTAATGTAGGATTGATTGTGAATGATGTTTTTCAAATGGTTACAATTATTAAGAAGTTACCTCTATTGTGGAAGGACTTCAAAAACTACTTGAAACATAAATGCAATGAGATGATTGTTGAGGATCTCATTATAAGGTTGAGAATCGAAATGGATAACAAGGCTGCAGAAAAAAGGTCACATGGTAATGTAACAATATTTGGAGTAAATATTGTTGAAGAAGATCCCAGAAAATTAAAGAAAATTGACAAAGTGTATGGTTCAAAAAGCAATCCTCCTAAAACAAAATTCAATGGGACTTGATTTAATTGTGACAAACGTGGTCATAGGGCTACTTAATGTCGGGGTCCGAAGAACGACAAGAAGAAGAAGAATCATGCAAATTTTGCTAAATTTATAGGAGAAATGAACGATCTTTGTGCAATGCTTTCAGAATGTAACTATGTCGGAAATTCAAGAGAATGACGGATAGATTCTGGTGCCTCATATCATGTTGTTCAGACAAAGAATCATTTTCATCATATACTTCAGCACCTACTGATGAGAAGTTGGTTATAACAATCTCCGTTGTTGCAAAGGTGGAAGGAATTGGTAAGGTCCTATTAAAAATGACATCAAGCAAGGTGGTGACTTGGAACATGGTCTAATTGCAAAAGAACTTAGTTCCTATTCCAGTTCTGACTAACAATGGATTCAAATGTGTATTTGTGTATGATAAAGTTGTAGTGAGTAAAAATAAAATGTATGTCGGAAAAGGTTACCTCTCTGATGGACTTTTTAAACTCAATGTTTATGAATAAAAATTCTACTTCTTCTTACTTGCTTGAGTCTAAATGTTTATGAAATGAACGTTTGGGACACGTTAATAATAAAACCTGGCGAAAACTGATTAACTTGAATTTTTTGCCTAAATTTGAGTGTAATAAACCAAAATGTCAAATTTGCGTTGAATCTAAGTATGTTAAGCATCCCTATAAATTTGTTGAAAGGAATTCAAATCCCTTAGAATTGATTCATACTGATATCTGTGATATGAAGTCAACTCCATCACGTGGTGGAAAAAAGTATTTCATAACTTTTATTGACGATTGCACTGGATATTGTTATGTTTATTTGCTAAATGGTAAGGATGAAGCAATAGATGCATTTAGACAATATAAAACTGATGTTGAAAATCAGCTGGATAGAAAGATCAAAATGATCAAAAAAGTGATAGAGGCGGAGAATATGAATCTCCATTTGCAAAAATATGTATGGAAAATGAAATAATCCATCAAACTGCTGCTCCTTCACTCCTCAATCTAATGGGATTGCAGAAAGGAAATACCGAACATTAAAGGAAATGATAAATGTCTTATTTATAAGTTCAAGTTTACCACTAAACTTGTGGGGAGAAGTTATCCTTAATGCAAATCGAACACTCAATAGAGCGTTTCACACGAAGACACATGTTATTGCCTATGAGATATGGAAAGGTAGAAAATCTAACTTGAAATATTTTAAAGTGTGGGGGTGTCTAGCCAAATTTCGGGTTCTTATACCTAAGAGGGTGAAAATAGGGTCTAAAACTATTGATTATGTATTGGATATTTCACTACAGTAAGGCATGTCGATTTTAGGTTCATCAGTCCGAACATCCGTATATTCATGATGATACGATAATGGAATAAGATAATGTTGAATTTTTTGAACATATCTATCCGTATAAAACTAGACTTGAGTCATCTAGTGGGGGATCTAAACAACCCTGAGAAGAACCAAAAGAGAATGAAACCAATGAAGAGAGTCCAAGGCGAACTAAATGTCAAAGGACAACTAATTCATTTGGATCTGGTTTTGTAACATTTCTTCTTGAATGTGAGCCTTAAATATTCAAGGAATCAATGTTGTCTAGCGACTTAAACTTTTGGAAGGAAGCGGTCAATAGTGAGATTTAATCAATCCTAAGCAAACATACTTGCGAATTGGTTGGTCTTCTTCAAGGGAACAAACCCCTGGGTTCAAAATGGACCTTTAAAAAGAAGATGAAAGATGATGAAACTATTGACAAATATAAAGCAAGACTTGTTGTCAAAGTCTTTTAAAAAAATAAGGTCTTGATTATTTTGACACACACTCGCCAATGACTAGGATTACATCAATTCAGATATTAATTATCCTAGCCGTAGTACGGTCTTGAAATTCATCAAATGGATGTGAAAACGATCTTCTTAAATAGAGAACCGGAGGAAGAAATTTAATGGAACACCCTAAGAGCTTCATAGTTACTGGTAAAGAAAAGAAAGTATACAAACTTTTTATGTCACTTATGGACTATAACAAGCACCAAAACAATGATATGTAAAGTTTGAACAAATCAGAATGTGATAAATGTGGTTACATTAAAGATACTCCAAATCAGGAAGTCATTGTATGACTATATGTGAATGACATGTTGATAATGAGCAAAGACATTGCCAACGTAAAAGCTACTAAGCGTATGCTCGCTACTAAGTTTGATGTGAAAGATCTAGGAGTTGCCGATTTGATATTGGAAATTAAGATTATCAAAACTCCTAATGGTCTAGCAATGTCTCAATCTCATTTAATTCAAAAGGTACTTGAAAATCTCAAGCATTTAAATTTCAAAAGGGCGAACACTACAATTAGTGTGAACCTTCATCTTGCAGAGAACAAAGGTGAAAGTCAGTCTCAATTGGACTATGCAAGAGTGTTGGGAAGTTTGATGTATGTCATGAATTATATACGACCAGATATAACTTGCGATATAAGTAAACTGAGTCGATATATAAGCAATCCCAATCAAAATCATTGGATGGCAATGAAGAGAGTTTTGGGGTACTTAGATGACCCTCAAAACTATGCTTTGCATTGCAAACATATATCTTTCAGTTCTTGAAGGATTAACCATGTAAAGAAGGATAATATGTCAGATCCAATTACAAAAGACCCCCTAATCAGAGAGGGAGTTGAGAAATCTTTGACGGGAACGAGACTATGGTCAAGTACAAGTCATCTTGTCTACCTAGAAGACTGGAGATCCTAAGATCTAGGTTCAAGGAGATAAAATAAAGTGATTGATGACGGTTCAACATTTTAAAAAAAATTATTTCATGGTCCATTCTCATTATTAGACAATTTCAGTAACCAGGATAAAGACATAAGGACTTTTCAATGGTTCCTAAGTTTGACTCTGGGTTTATGAAATAGTGCATCAACGGGATAACACATTAATAAACAACGTATGTGAGTGTGAAGTGTAAGTTGCTTCGAGGAGTATCTTTTAAGGCCAGTTCTCTAAGCACTTACTAACCAAGATGTGTTCATGGATGAAACGAACAAAACAATAACAACTAAGAACAGTTCAATGGTTGATTGTGTGACTTATGTTGTCTAGGTATACACCAAATCTTGACAGTTCAAAGATATCAAATCTAGCAATTAACCGAGTATATCCGATATATGTTCACTACGAAAAGTTTAAAGGGAAACCTACTTATTCAAATGCGATTAACTCTTACTTAGAAGACACACAAGCTTCCATGCATATGTTTTAACAATAGTCATTCTCCACTCATGTATTTTGCATATAGATTGGAAGCTGGTAATTGTACGAGTAACTTGTTTGTTTTCATTCTTATCCGTGGACATGAATATAATTTCCTTTTACATATTTATAGCGATAAATTATATGCCTTAATTAACTTTATCTCTTCTAAATTAATTAGATTAGGAGGATTTTTTAAGATATTTTTATTAGTGGTCAAGTTTACATTAATTATAAGTTGCAATAATTTACTATATAAAGATTACTTTACAGTTTGAATTTAGTTAGAGTAATTGCATGTTTCAACATTCTTTTCCGAATAATTTAAAAGCAAATTTTAATCAATATGTCAGTTTAGCTAGTTAGTCAAAGATTGTAATGATCTTGAATTAGGAAAAAACTGTCAAATGCTATGACTCTTCTATGTTTAATTTATAAGCATTTCTTTTAACTTCATTTATTACACTATATGTACGCTAAGTTTTAAAAATTAACAACTAAGAATCGCCCAAAAGTGTTTTATCTCTTTCTTCAATATATACTCATTGATTCAACACTAGGATTTGAGATTAATGTGGTTGCAAAGTGATTTGAAATATTATCTATCTAAATTACTAATATTTTCATCATTGTAACATTTGAGCTTTATTCATTTTAAATTTAAGAAAATAATGATTTGTAAAATTTTCTAGTGCACTAAATATCATATGTTTTTTTTTTTTAAAATAAGATAGAAAAATTTTATAGCTATTTAGTATTATTTAATTATGTTTACTTTACATCAGCGTAATAAAAAGTTTAAAAAGTATATGTCACGTGTGAGCTGATCTCCTATCATTCACTTTTTTCATGTGTCTAGATAAAAATTAATGGTCGTGGTTCATTTGGTATTAAAAGACTAAAAAGGAAAATGTTTGAATGAACTTATTTATAGAAGATTTGCCAAAGCAAAGGGAGATATGGATCCAGCTACCACCTAAAGACTTTCTCAAATAACTCTAAATATTGAAAATGAAAGATGCGGACATCTACAAATTCTTCGTCTTGTTTTAGAGCATGTGTCTGCTGCTTTTCCGGAGCTGGTGGAACAACTTGTTCAAAATCCCCTTAACCAAATTCAAACACAGGAACAAGAGTGGATGACCCTTTTCCGAGATAGGAAAGACCTTATTACTTGGATGACCTTCCGCATCCGCGGCCAAAAAAACTAAGAGTCATTCGACTCTTTGGAGTTTAATAAGAAGGTTTAAATAAGTAACTGTAGACGCAAAGTAGTGTATTTCTTCTTTTCCTTTGCTTAGTGAGAACTATTCCTATGATAGGTCTCTTTGTTGTGTTTGCATGTATCTCTCGTAGTCTAATAGTCTTCAATTCTTTCGTTGTTCACTTTGTAATGTAATGTTTAGTTATGTGGCTTGTCGGAAACTCAATTTAGTAAAATGTTAGATATGACCAATAAAAAAATTATTAAGAAGAAAATCATATAAATAAATTTGTATGTACTATTTCTGAAGTTATCCTTCTTTAATTGACACTGGGACATTGCAAAATGGAGTTTTACAATAAATCAATGAGTAGAAATATAATAATGATACAATTTATAGAAAATCACACCGCAAAAGCAAGTTCTTGAGATGGAAAAGCTCAAGGCTATATAAGCTCTACATTAGCTCTTAGTTAAACTTATGTAAAATTCAAATCTCATGTAGTGCAATAAGATTGTAGAACGTGAAATTTTATTGATAAATCCATACTAAATTTTGGATTAATCTATATATTCAGATATGTTTGACCATGTCAAATTACTAGTTGTTAAAATTGGATTAAATATTTAAGTCAAGATATATAACTTAAATAAAGACCAAATTATTTTATCTCTTTTAAATTAATTATATTAGGAGGCTTTGTCAAGATATTTTTATTATTGATCAAGTTTACATTAACAATAAGTTGAAATAATTTACTATATAAAGATTATTTTACACTTTGAATTTAGTTAGAAGTAATTGCATATTTCCACTTTCTTTTTCAAATAATTTAAAATAAACTTTTTATTAATATGTCAAAATTAGGTGACCAGCCTAAGATTTTAATGATCTTGAATTAGGAAAAAATGTCCAAGTGCAATGACTCATCTATGTTTAAGATACAAACATTTCTGTTAACTTCATTTATTACATTGTATGTACCCTAAGTTTCAAAAACTACTGGAAAAAATGGATAAAAAATGTTCTCTCTTTCTTATATATATAATATCATTGATTAAAAAATAGGATTTAAAATTAATGTGGATACACAGTGAATTTGAGTTTTATTGATAAGTTTTTATCTATATTAATGACTGATATTTTTAAAAACATATGAGCTTTATTCGTTTTTTTATTTAAGAAATTAATGATTAGTAAATTTTTATAGTGTGTTAAATTTTATTAAAAAATTGTTAAAAAATAATATAGAAAAATACAATAATTATTTATTACTATTTAATTGTGTTTACTTTACATCAACCTAATAAATAGTTTAAAATGTATGTGTGATGTGAAGAGCTGATCTCCTCTTATTATCGTTTCTCATTTGTCTAGATAAAAATTGATGGTCGGGATTCATTTGGTCTAAAAGGACTAAAAAGGAAAATGTCTGAATGAACTTATTCAAAGAAGATTTGACAAAGAAAAGGAACATATGGATCATGTTACAACTGAAAGATTTTCTCAAATTAATCAAAATATTCTGAATGTTGAAAATGAAAGGCTCAGATGAAAACAAACTCTTCATGATTTTTTAGATCATGTGCCTGTTGTTTTATCGGAGCTCGTGGAACAACTCGTCAACAACTCTTTAACCAAAATCAAACACTAGAAGAGGAGTGGAAGACCCTTTTCCGAGAAAGTGAAGACCTTATTATTAGGATTGACTTCTGCATCCGCGGCGGAAACAACTAAGAGTCAGTTGACTATTTGAAGTTTAATAAGAATGTTTAAATAAGTTTCTATAGATGCAAAGTGTTGGGTTTTAAACGGTGTGAATGGAAAATAGAGAGTTGCAACTTTTATGAAAAGTTGCGACTTCTATGAAAAGTTGTGAATTTTATTGAAAGTTGTGACTTTTATGAAAGGTGATGACCTTTCCGTAAGATTGTAACTTTTCCAAATGTTTGTAACCTTTCTGGTACAGCACAATAAGAACCTTTACCACTACCCTTTGTTTTCTATAAATTGAGGGATTTCCTCGCATTTCAAATTTAGAATTTATGGACTTCTTCAACTATTAAATCTAGTACTCTAAGTGTACTTTACTGCCGTTTAGTGGTTCACTGACACTGGAGTTTTTGGTATCTATACTCAGATGATTGAGATTATTTTACCCTAGGAGGTCATATTCCAAATCAAACCTCGGATACTAGAGGGAAATAATTTCCTTAAGGGGACACTGTGAGTTCAGTGAACTTGATCTTTTTCCTATTAAAATTTTTTCCACATTCTGGTACATCTTTTACAAATTTTAGATTTGTGAATTAATTTCAGTTCTTCTATTCTTTTGTTCTTCACTGGTTCATTAAACTTGGTAACTTCGTGTTTCTGCAAAGTATGTTGGAATCAGTAAGATTCTTTAGACACATATTAACAACAATTCTTCTTTAAGAAAAATATTTCGTATATTTTTTCTATTCTGTTTCTGATTCTAGTTTCGCTACTAGTTTTAATTTTCTAATTGTGAAAATGTTCTTAAACCTTGTTGTCTTACAAAAATGTTCAAAGTTTTGTTCTAAGTATGTTTGGAATACAAGATGATCAACAATCTTAAGGAAATTATAATAGTGTTAGTATTTTTTGTATTCTACTGATTGAGAGAATTTGATCATGGAAGTAGACGATAAATGCATTACTTCTCCATAATTCGTTGCTTTGTTTAGCAAGGTCGAGGTGAGAATGTAACAGAAATTTTTTGTGGTATTCCGTTTAATGATTATCAGGCATTCTTCTTATTAAATTGTCTAAGGAGGAAAATAGTTTCTAAGAGTTATCATCTTTGATTTTTTTTAATCATGTATATCTTTGGAAAAAGACCTATATGTTGTGGAATGAATTTTACTTGACAAATATTGTTGTTTTTTAAATTCTTTAGTTTATCAAAATGAGAGATGCATATTTTTGTTTGATAAAAGAGTGTGTCAAAATGTTATAGTTGGAAGACTATTTGATAAGAAAAACATTGATAAGAAAAACATTTCTATGTGATAAAGAATATGTGTTATTCTGTTTGGAGAAAAAAAACTTTTGTAGTTTTGTACTCCATGAGAAATATTAATGTGTCTGAATTTTGTAGACTAAAAACTTTTACGGTTTTATACTCTGGATAAATTGGACTATGCAATTGGTTTGAAGAAAATGAAAACTTCACATAATAAGTCAGTGTTGTACTTTTGATTTTCTATAAACTTCAATGTAATATAGAAATAAGTTGTACAATTTTTTATTCTTATTGTTAGTATTTAAAATATTAAGTGGTATGTCTATTTATGATAGAAGAAAAATACCACTGACTTAGAATTTGTGATTTTGTGTCTCAATGGAATGAACTTTGACATTGTGTAAACATTGTCAAACAGAATTGCAGCACTATAATTCTTTCGTAGAATAATGTTTCCAACATTAAAATATTTGAAAAAACTATTTTCAAATGCTTGAAAAATATTTTTGAGATCACATTTGAAATATGGGGGTTCTTTGCTTATGATTAGACTTGGTGTCTAATTTAACTTTGGAGCAGAAGATATGAAATTCAATGATACTTTTGTATTATGTTATACCCACAAAATTCTTGGAGTATATTTGGTATTGTGGTTGTTGAGTTTCTCTATTACTAGTATATATTATGACTAGTATGAAACAGCCAAATTACATATATACTTGTTCAAAATAATTGTGTTCTTTTATGGAAAAAAAATATCACTTAAAATATTGTGATTTTTCATGAATAGATATGTCCATTATGAGAAAAGTATTTGCATAGACATGAATATTGGTGAATAGTCATTTGTTATGTTTTTTTAAAAATAACATTTGGACTATATTGTCTTTATTGCCTTTATTAAACCCGATGAAACTTAGGTGAGAGCCCTAACCCTCTGGTCTGTGGGTAAACCCTTCAAAGATAGAAAGCCAGTGTCCTCTTTGAAGAGTTCTTCGGTGAAAGGATCGCTAGCATCCAAGGATGATCTGAGCTGAGGTCTAGCCCCAAAGGGATAAGGAGCAGAGCAACTGGCGTATATTGAAAGTTATGGAAATGTCTTTTCTGAAAAGGACATTTGACAATCTAAACAATTTTTGTATCACACAAACTTGTAAGAAATAGGAACAAAGTATTAGTGAGAAAAAATCTACCCTGTGAAGAGCTTTTCAAACTCAATGTTTTTATTTGTTCTTACTTGCTTGAGTTAATGTTTGTGACATGAACGCTTCGGGCATGTCAATTACAAGACCTTGTAAGGAAAACTGATCAACTTAGAAGTTTTGCCTATCTTTGAGTGCATTAAATAAAAATGTCATGTTTTTGTGGAATTGATTTACACTGACATTTGTGATATGAATTTAACACCATCTCATGGTGGCAAAAAGTATCTAGTTACTTTTATTGAAACTACATTAGAAATGACTATGTGTATTTGCTGATTGGTAAGGATTAAGCAGTAGAAATGTCTAGACAATGTAATATCGAAGTTGAAAATCTGTTTGGAAAAAGATAAAAAGTGACAAGAATAAAGAATATAAATTTCCTTGTGCAGAAACATGTTTTGAAAGTGGAATTATCCATCAAACTATTGCCTTGTTTACTTCAATATAATGAAAACTTGAACGTTGAAAGACATGATGGATGCATTATTTATAAGTTCGGGTTTACCGCAAAACTTCCGTGGATGAACTATTCTTACTGCAAAAGTGAACAACAAAAAGTTGTCTTTTTAGAAAGAAAGTATTTTTGTTTGTTCATGATAAAATCTTTTCCATATGAGAAATGGAAAGGAAGGAAATCCAACTTTAAATATTTCAAACTGTAGGGGTGTCTAGCCAAAGTCAAGTTCCTATTACAAAAATAATTAAAATAGGACCTATAACTGTGGATTGTAAAATTAGACTTGAGTAGTCTAATGAAGGGTTTAAAAGGCCTAGGAAAGGAAAAAGTATAATGTACTTAATAAAGAGATTCTGAGGCGTAGTAAATGTCAAAGGATATTTACTCTTTTTTAATATGATTTTGTATCATTTTTTGTGTCTTCTATAGACTCATCCTTTGAAAAGATTGTGTCAATAATGAGATTGATGCAATCTTGAGCAATCGTATTGGAAGTTAATTGTTTTCTTCTATAAAATAAACCGTTAGGTTCAAAGTGAATCTTTGGAATAAAAATAACAGTTGATGGAACTGTTGAAAAATATAAAGCAAGACTTTGTGTCAAAGGCTTTAGATAAAAATAAGATTTTGATCTTGTCGATATATATACTCGTGAGTAACTTGAATTACAGACATTCGGATGCTAAAATTATTAGTTGTGGTATATGACCTCTAAATTCATCAAATTAATATGAAAAGAACTTTCTTAAATATAGAATTGGAGGAAGAAATTTACATGGAACAACCCAAGGATTTTGTGGTTCCTGGTAAATAAAAAAAAGTGGGCAAACTTGTTAAGTCACATTATGGACTAATACAAGCACCCAAACAATTACATAAGAAATATGACCAAACAATGTTGACAAATGGATTTAAGAATGATGAAAGTGATAAATATATTCACATTAAAATCATAAGGTCATTTTTTTATATTGGTGATATGTTGATCATCAATAGAGACACTAATGACATAAATGCTACTAGATGTATGCTAGAAAACAAGTTTGGGATGAAATATCTTGGAGTTGCTGATGTGATCTTAGGTATAAGAATCCTTAGAACTCCATAATGTTTAGCATTTTCACGGTCTCATTGCATTGAAAAGATACTTGAATAGTTCAAATATTTGTATTTCAATATTGTCAGGTCTCAAATAAATGTGAGTTTTGCATTTCAAAAGATTGAAAGTAAAAGTGACTCACAATTGGATTGTGATAGAGTATTGGGAAGTATAATGTATATCATGAAGTATGCGCGATAAGATATAACATTTGCTATTAATCAAATAAGTCAGTTAACAAGTTATCCCAATAGAACTCATTAGATGACAATAAAATGTGTTTTGGAGTATTTGATAAATACATAAAACTATGTCTTGCATTATAACAATATCCAACAGTATTAAAACGATATAAAGATGCAAACTGAATCACTGGACAAATGAAGTAAAATCCACGAGTGGATATGTATTTACTCTTGGTAGAGGAGTAATCTCTTAGAAAAATTTCAAAAGAGACATATATCGCTAGCTGTACAATGATCTTTGAGCTAGGTGCTCTAGATAAAGTCGGTGAATAAGTTGAAAGACTCCGAAATTTCTTGATAGATATTCTATTTAAGTCCAAACCATTGGCCTTAGTATGCATACACTTTCACAGTCGAGATGCAGTAGGTAGGGCATGGAGCATGACGTATCGCAGAAAGTCTCATCATATATGACATAGACATGATATCGTTAGAAAACTACTCTCTAGTGGAATTATCAGAATTGACTATGTAAAGTCAAATGATAATGCGTCGGATCCACTTAAAAAAGGCCTAACTAGAGAGAAAGTTGAAAGATCATCTAAGGGAATGAATTTTACGGCTCAGGAGAAGTCATCACGGCGACAACTCTATCTAGCACACTGGAGATCCTAAGAGCTAGATTCAAGGAGAAAAAAAAGTTGTGAATGACGGTTCGACATTGTCAACAAACTCAATCCATTCTCATGATGAATACAATGCTCAGGGACAAAGATACAACATTAAGGCTTGTTAATGAGCCAATAAAGCTTAATGGTTTTAATGATTTGCTAAGTTTGGCAGAGTTGACCAAATAGTGTATCTACGCGATAGCACGATTAGAAATCACCTATGTGAGTGTGAAGTGTAAGCCACTTCAAAGAATATGATTGTCAAAGGCACATCTCTCTATACACTCATGAAATCAGGTGGTGTTCATGGATGAAAAGAACACAACTGTAAGAACCATAAACGGTAAAGGGTTAATTGTATGGCATATGATTGTCTAGGTATACACCAAAGCTCGATGGTTCAAAGATATCTCATCTATCGATTGACCGAGTATATCCAACCTATGTTCACTACAGAAAGTCCAAGGGAAAACCTACTTATCCAGATGCAATTAATTCGTGCTTGTAAAGTACACATACTTGTCCATTTCATTGTCTTGGAGTCATTCGTCATTCATGCGAGGGATTGTTGGGTTTTAAACGGTGTGAATGGAAAATAAAGAGTTGCATTTTTTATGAAAAGTTGCGACATTTATGAAAAGTTGTGACTTTTATGGAAAGTTGTGACTTTTATGAAAGGTGATGACCTTTTGGAAATATTGTGACTTTTCCAAAGGTTTGTGACTTTTCGCACTACCCTTTGTTTTCTATAAATTGAGGGATTTTCTCTCATTCAAAATATAGAATTTATTGACTTCTTCTTCAACTACTAAATCTAGTACTCTAAGTGTACTTTACTGTCGTTTAGTGGTTCACTGACACTGGAGCTTTTGGTATCTATACTCGGATGATTGAGATTATTTTACCCTGGGAGGTCATATTCCAAATCAAACCTCGAATACTACAAGGGAATAATTTCCTTAAGAGGACACTGTGAGTTCAGTGAAATTGATCTTTTTTCTCTTAAATTTTTTCCAGATTTTGGTACGTGTTTTACAAATTTTAGATTTGTGAATTAATTTCAGTTCTTTTATTCTTTTGTTCTTCACTGGTTCATTAATCTTGGTAACTTCGTGTTTATGCAAAGTTTGTTAGAATCAGTAAGATTCTTTAGACACATATTAACAACAATTCTTCTTTAAGAAAAATATTTCGTATATTTTTTCTAATCTGTTTTTGATTCTAGTTTCACTACTAATTTTAATTTTCTAGTGGTGAAAATGTTCTTAAACCTTGTTGTCTTACAAAGATGTTCAAAGTTTTGTTTTAAGTATTCATAAGATACTTAGAACAAAAATTTTAAGAACTCGGTAAGACACAACAAAGTTTAAGAACATTTTCATAACTAGAAAATAAAAAACTAGTAGAGAAACTAGAATCAGAAACAAATTAAAAAATATATGAAATATTTTTCTTAATGAAGAACTGTTGTCATCTGTGTTTCTGATTCTAGTTTCTCTAAGTTTTTTATTTTCTAGTTATGAAAATGTTCTTAAACTTTGTTGTGTCTTACCGAGTTCTTCAAAGTTTTGTTCTAAGTAACTTACGAATACAAGATGAACAACAATCTTTACATATTGTTAGACCATCACAAAGAAGTGTGTTTCTTCTTTTACTTTGTTTAATAGAGATCCATTCTTATCCTAAGTGTCTTTGTTGTGTTTGCATGTATCCCAAATAGTCAAATAGTCTTCAATATTTTCGTTGTTCACTTTGTAATGTTGTGTTTATTGAGGTGGCTTGTCAGAAACTCAATTTAGTAAAATCTTAGATCAGAACAATAAAAAAATTAACCAGAAAAACTATAAAAAGAATTTTTTTTTCTTATTTCTTAATTTATACTTCTTCAATTTCCATTAAGGGCGTATTATGTTGCAAAATGCAGTTTTATAATAAATCAATGAGTAGAAATATAATAGTGATACAATTTATGAAAAATGACACCGCAAAAGCAAGTTATTGAGATAGAAGCTCAAGGCTATGTAAGTTCTACATTAACCCTGAGTTAAACCTATGTAAAACTTAAATCTCAATAGTGCATTAGGATTGTAGACAGTGAAATATTATTGATAAATCCATATTAAATTTTTTATTAATCTATAAATTAATTCTATATTGGTCAAGTGAAATTTTTTATTAATAGAGTTGAATTACTATTTAAGTCAAAATATATAATTTAAATAAAATCAAATTACTTTATCTCTTCTAAATGAATTATATCAGGAGGATTTGCCAAGATATTTTTATTATTGGTCAAGTTTACATTAATAATAATTTTATATAATTTACTACATAAAGATTATTTTACACTTTGAATTTAGTTAGAAGTAATTGTATATTTCCACCTTCTTTTCCAAATAATTTAAAAGCAAATTTTAATTAATATGTCAAATTTAGTTGGTTAATCAAAGATTATAATGATCTTGGATTTGGAAAACATGGCCAAGTGCAATGACTCTTTTATGTTTAGTTTACAAACATTCTTTTAACTTCGTTCTTTGCACTATATGTACACTAAGTTTCAAATATTAACAAAAAGAAACAACTCAAAAGTGAAGTGACTTCTCTCTTTCATATATATATATATATATATATATATATATATATATATATATATATATATATATATATATATATATATATATATATATATATATATATTATGATTGCTTATTCTCAAACACGTTTGATACTTATTCATTTATCTTTAAGAAATTAATGATTGGCAAATTATCTAGTGTATTAAATTTCATAATTTTTTTTAAAAAAACAATATAGAAAAATACAATAGTTATTTATTATTATTTAATTGTGTTTACTTTACATCAACATAATAAATAGCTTTGAAAGTATGTGTCACGTGTTGAGCTGATCTCCTATCATTCTCCTTTTTCATGTGTCTAGATAAAAATTAATAGTCGGGCTTCATTTTGGCATCAGAAGACTAAAAAAGAAAATCTTTGAATAAAGTTATTAATAGATGATTTGGCAAAGCAAAGGGAGATATGGTTCCAGTTACCAACTAAAGACTTTCTAAAATTAACCAAGGAATTCTAAATGTTGAAAATGAAAGGTGTGGACGTCTACAAACGCTTCTTGCTTTTTAGAGCATGTGACTACTATTTTTTCAGAGATGGTGGAACAACTCATTTAACTTCTCCTTAACAAAATTCAAACACGGGAAGAAATGTAAAGGACCCCTTTCCCTAGACAGGGAAGACCTTTTTATTAGGATGACTTTCCGCATCTGCGGCCGAAACAACTAAGAGTCACTAGACACTTTGGAGTTTAATAAGAAGGTTAAAATAAGTAAATGTAGATGTAAAGTAGTGTGTTTCTTCTTTTTCTTTGTTTAGTGAGATATATTGCTATGATAAGTCTCTTTGTTGTGTTTGCATGTGTCCCTAGTAGTCTAATAGTCTTCATGCTTTCATTGTTCACATTGTAATTTTATGTTTAGTTATGTGTCTTGTCGGAAACTCAATTAAGTAAATTGTTAGATCTGACCAATAAAAAAATATTAACAAGAAAAACTATATAAATAAATTTGTGTTTATTATTTCTGAATTTATCCTTCTTGAATTGATATTAAGGACGTATATATTATGTTGCAAACTACAATTTTACAATAAATCAACGTGAAGAAATAAAATAGTTATACAATTTATCGAAAATCACACCGTAAAAGCAAGTTATTGAGATAGAAAAGCTCAAGGCTATATACGTTCTACATTAGCTCTCAGTTAAACCTATGTAAAATTCAAATCTCATATAGTGCAATAGGATTGTAGAACATAAAATTTTATTGATAAATCCATATTAAATTTTAGATTAATCTATAAATTCATGATATATTTGACCACGTCAAGTTACTAGTTGATAAAGATGGATTGATATTTAAGTCAAGATATATAATTTAAATAAAGATCAAATTACTTTATCTCTTCTAAATTAATTATATTCGGAGAATTTGTCAAGATATTTTTATTATTGGTCAAGTTTACATTAATAATAAGTTAAAAGAATTTACGTTATAAAGATTATTTTACACTTTAAATTTAGTAAAAGTAATTGCATAGTTTTCCACCTTCTTTTCCAAATAATTTAAAAGAATTTTTTTATTAATATGTCAAAATTAGCTGGCCAGTCAAAGATTATAATAATTTTGGATTAGGAAAAAATGGTCAAGTGCAATGACTTTCCTATGTTTAATTTACAAACATTTCTATTAACTTCATTTATTACACTGTATGTATTCTTAAGTATTAAAAACTAATTAAAAAAATAGCTTTAATGACTGATATTCTCATTAATGACTGATATTCTCAAATACATAACTTTATTCATTTTAAATTTAAAAATTTATGATTGGTAAATTTTTTTAGTGTGTTAAATTTCATTAAAAAAATTGAAAAATAATATAGAAAATACAATACCTATTTATTTCTATTTAATTGTGTTTTCTTTACATCAACCTAATAAATAGTTTAAAATGTATGTGTGATGTGAAGAGTTGATATCCTCTCATTCTCGTTTCACATTTATCTAGATAAAAATTAAAGGTCGGAATTCATTTGGTATCAAAGGACTAAAAAGGAAAATGTCTGAATGAACTTATTATTAATATAAGATTTGGCAAAGCAAAGGGAGGTATGGATCCAGTTTCAACTGAAAGACTTTCTCAAATTAATCAAAGAATTCTGAATGTTGAAAATGAAAGGCTCAGATGTCAACAAACTCTTCATGCTTTTTTAGAGCATGTGCCCGCTGTTTTACCAGAGCTCGTGGAACAACTCGTTCAACAGCTCCTTAACCAAATTCAAACACTAGAAGAAGAGTGGAGGATCCTTTCTCGAGAAAGAGAAGTCCTTATTA
Source organism: Solanum arcanum (assembly GCA_027789145.1). NCBI lineage: Eukaryota > Viridiplantae > Streptophyta > Magnoliopsida > Solanales > Solanaceae > Solanum > Solanum arcanum. The sequence continues at coordinate 60,396,165 of CM050933.1, read as the reverse complement.
TTAGGATGGCCTTCCGCATCCGCGCAGAAACAACTAAGAGTCGTTTGACTCTTTTGGACCTTAATAAGAATGTTTCAATAAGTATCTATAGACGCAAAGTAGTGTGTTTCTTTATTTTTTTTTTTTTGTTTAGTTGAGATTTATTCCTATGCTAAGTTCTTTGTTGTGTTTGCATGTGTCCCTAGTAGTCTAATAGTCTTCAATGCTTTCGTTATTCACTTTATAATGTTGTGTTTAGTTATACAGCTTGTAAGAAACTCAATTTAGTAAAATCATAGATCTGATCAATAAAAAAATATTAACCATAAAAATAAATTTGTTTTTCTTATTTTTGGATTTATCATTCTTTAGTTGACACTAGGGGCATATTATTTTTCAAAATGCAGTTTTACAATGCAGTTTACAATATAGTAGTGATACAATTTATGGAAAATCACATCACAAAAGAAAGTTATTGAAATGAAAAAGCTCAAGACTATATAAGCTCCACATTAGCTCTCAGTTAAATCTATGTAAAACTCAAATCTCATGTAGTGCAATAGGATTGTAGACACTGAAATTTTATTGATAAATTCATATTAAATTTTGGATTAATCTATAAATTCATGATATATTGACCAAGTCAAATTAATGATTAATAAAGTTGAATTATTATTTAAGTCAAAATATAATTTAAATGAAGTCCAAATTACTTTATCTCTTCTCAAATGAATTATATTAGGAGGATTTGTCAAGATATTTTTATTATTGGTCAAATTTACTTTAATAATAATTTTAATAGTTTATATTACTAAGATTATTTTAGACTTTGAATTTAGTTAGAAGTAATTGTATATTTCCACCTTCTTTTTCAAATAATTTAAAAGCAAATTTTAATTAATATGTTTAGTTGATCAAGTCAAAGATTATAATGATCTTGGATTTGATTCAACAATAGGATTTAAAATTAATGTGGTTGCACAGTAAATTTGAGTTTTATCGATGAGTTATCATCTATATTAATGACTGATATTCTCAAAAACATTTGATAGTTATTTGTTTTAAATTTAAGAAATTAATTATTTTTAAATTCTTTTAGTGTGTTAAATTTCATAAGTTTTTTTTTTCTGAAAAATAATATCGAAAAATACAATAGTTATTTATTATCATTGAATTGTGTTTACTTTATATCAAAGTAATAAATAGTTCATAAAGTATCTGTCACGTGTTGAGCTGATCTCCTCTCATTCTCGTTTTTCATGTGTCTAGATAAAAATTAATGGTCGGGATTCATTCGGTATCAAAAGAATGAAAAGGAAAATGTTTGAATAAACTTATTAATAAAAGATTTTCCGTAGCAAAGGGAGATATGGATCCAGCTATCACTAAAAGAAGGAAAATGTTTGAATGAACTTTTTAATAAAAGATTTTCCGTAGCAAAGGGAGATATGGATCAAGCTACCACTAAAAGAATTTCTGAAATTAATCAAAAAAATTCTATATGTTGAAATAAAAGCGCGAACATCAACAAACTCTTCATGCTTTTTTAGAGAATGTGATTGCTATTTTTCTAGAGCTGGTGGAACAACTCATTCAACAACTCCTTAACAAAATTCAAACACAGAAAGAAGAGTGGAGAATTCTTTCCCGAGACAGGGAAGACCTTATGATGAGGATGACCTTACGCATCCGCGGTGGAAACAACTAAGAGTCAGTGAACTCTTTGGAGTTTAAATAAGTGTATGTAGACGCAAAATAGTGTGTTTCTTCTTCTTCTTTGTTTAGTAAGATTTATTTCTATGATAAGTGTTTTTTTGTGTGTTTGAATGTATCCCTAGTAGTCTTGTAGTCTTCAATGCTTTCGTTGTTCACTGTGTAATGTTATGTTTAGCTATGTGACTTGTCGGAAACTCAATTTAGTAAAATGTTAGATTTATATTTTAAACCACTCTACTTAACTCTTTGTCAATTGAACCCTTTAACTTAAATAAAATGAAAATTTTAAATACCTATAACCATTAACCTAGCTTACATGGCATTTTTGCTACTCACTTAGAGTGCGTGGTATCACACTCATGAAGCGAGTGAAGCAAAGAATTTGCTTTTAAAAAAATAATTAATAAAAAAAAAAAAGAAAAACAAAAGTTTCTTCCGCTTTCGCTTCAGCTGTATCTCTTCTAAATTGTCTATTCAACCTCCATTGACGGCTGGATGTTTTAGCGAGTTTTAGCACGTAATGAAAGTTTCAATGGTGCAAGAAAATTTATTGTCAATGATAATCGTTTTGGTGGTAATTTTGCTTCGATAACTATGGGTCTTTCCTAGTGGATTGGTGGTTATGAGATTGTTTGAGTGCCGAAAGATGAACAGAATTAGAGAGGACAGGGAATGAATTTTAATTTTTTCTGCATTGAGCTCTGTTTTTTTTACTGTGTGCTCTTCTTCTTCTTCTTCTTATTCGAGGAAGCCCCAAAAATTTCTCACAAAATTCAGATCCAAAAATTCTAGTAAGTTATAATTAGTTAGTAACTGTCAATTATTAAGATGTAAAATCATATAGGTATACCAATAAATAATGTGAAAATCCTCTCCTTTGTACTTCGAGCTTAATCTCAAAGAAAAAGAAACTTAAGGGCAGTGTGCGTGATGGGGAATTGGGTTGACAGTGGTTCTGGGTTTGGGAAGGTGGGAAATGGAAGAGAAATAATAATTTTATTTTATTTTGAAAATAGAAAACTTATTACTATTTTTATTTAATTTTTTTTAATAAATAAAATAGTTATAAAAATAATAATGACTTAGCATTAATTTATGTGACATGGATATGACATGCCATTAATATAAGGGAGAGTGAGGTACACAGATAATTGGAGGGGTTTAAAGTCTCATTTTAATTGAGTTTAAAGGTTCAATTTACAAAAAAGTTAAGTAAAAGGGTCTAGAATACAAACACATACAAATATAAGAGTTCATCAAATTATTTTGACAAAAAATTATTAACAAGAAAAACCATATAAATAAATTTCTGTTTATTATTTCTGAATTTATCCTTCTTGAATTTACATTAGGGATGTATTATGTTGCAAAATGCAGTTTAACAATAAATCAATGAGTAGAAATATAATAGTGATACAATTTATAGAAAATCACACCGCAAAAGCAAGTTATTGAGATAGAAAAGTTCAATGCTATATAAGCTCTACATTAGAGCAATAGGATTATTGAACGTGAAATTTTATTGATAAATCCATATTAAATTTTGAATTAATCTATAAATTCATAATATATATGATCACGTCAAATTACTAGTCGATAAAGTTGGATTAATATTTAAGTCATGATATATTTGTCATTATCTACATGGAGAAAAGAACAAAAAATCTCTTAAGTCAATATGACTACATTTATCATGATGATCACGAGAGCATATGCCACGATTTTCAACCTGTCAATTTGAAGCTTCGTGCAATCAGCACCGTGAGTCACATCACTTTTTTTTGTAGGTTTACGATGGATTGAGAAAAACCTTAATATCAATACCACAAAAAATGAGGGGTAATTCATAATTGACGAAGAACCACCTAATGCATCTTCATTTATAGTTATGACTTTTACGACAAATCATACTTGGTGTAATATTTTAGCGATTTTCGATTCGGTGGAGAAGAACCACACTTCGTACATCTTCTTTTGCAGCTACGACTATTGCGATGAACCACATTTTGTGCCTTTTATTCTACAATTGCGACTTTAGTGACGAACCACTCTTAGTACATCTTTTTCTACAGTTGGGGCTTTGTTGACGAATCATACGTGGATAATCTTTTTTTTAGAGCTGGACTTTGATGACAAACCAAACATTAAATATGCTCCTTTTTTTGCAGTGGCGGCTTCGACGACGAACAATGCTTGATATATCTTGTTTTGTAGTTTCAACTTTGATAACAAACCATACTTGGTGCCTCCTGTTTTGCAATTATGGTTTTAGTGATGAACCACACTTTGTATATCTTCTTCAAAAATTGTGTCATGGAGCATTATCTTTTAGAGTTGTGTCTTTGATGAAGACCCACACATGAAATATCATGTTTTGCATCTGCGATTTTGATGACAAACTTCACTTGATATCTCTTCTTTTGTAGTTTCAATTTTGATGACGAACCATATTCGGTGCCTCTTCTTTTGCAATTGTGGTTTTAGCAATGAACCACACTTAGTACATCACTTCTACAATTTAGTCGTGGAGTATTTGCTTCTTTTTTTTTTGTAGCTTTAGCGAGAACAACACTTAGTGTATGTTTCTCTAAATTGAAGCTTCGCGAGGAATCACAATTTATGTATTTTCTTCAGCAATTTTAACTTTCCTGAGAAAGAGATTTTTGTGTAGTGTGTCCTAGTTTTGAAGAACAACTACTTGTCACGTGATCAATTACACAAATAAGACTTCAAAATATGCCCCAATACCAAAGATAGAGACTCACTTATGCTGAAGACTTGGCTCACATTTGAGAAGTATCATGATTTGAAAACATACCTCAAATTTGAAGAGCTTCTAAACTTGAGACTTTGCACGACTTCGATGAGCTTCATGAAAAGCATATTAGTTTCGTGCATCGAGAAGAATTTTGACTAGATTATTTTGCTCAAATATGATAAGCATTGAAACATGAAGATTCAACAGAATTTTACGAACTTTATAACATGCATTTTAGACTCGTGCGCCGAAGAGCATTTTTATTTGAAGACTTGCTTGAAATTGATGAGCATTTAATCTTGAAAATTCAACATAATTTGATGAACTTATGACATGCATTTTAGGCTCATGCATCGAGGAGTATTTTGATTTGAAGATTTTGCTCAAATTTGATGAGCTTTGAGACTTGAAGATTCATCTCCAATTTGAGAAACTACTTGACTTGAAAACTTAGTTCGAATTTGATGTGCTTCAAGACACATACTGTTTTACTTGTGCATCAATGAGCATTTTGCTATGAAGATTTTTGCTCGAAATTGATGAGGTTTGAGTTGAAAATTTTGCTCAAATTTGAGAAGCCCTGTGACTTGAAGACTTTGCTTGAACTCAACTAGCTTCACGACAAAACATTTAGTTCGGATTTGATGAGTTTTACGCTATGAAGACTTGGTTTGAATTTCATGAATTAGGAGTATTTTTATTTGAAGGCTTAAATCAAATTTGAGGAGCTTTGGAGCATGACAATTTATCTTGAACTTGATGAGTTTCATCACATACATTTTAGGCTCGTGCGTTCATGAGCATTATGATTTGCTGTTTAGGATCGTACATCAAGGAGAATGTCAACTTACATAGACTCTTCAATTTTTGTTTCAGATGAAATCGTGTGCTCATCCTCAATGTCAATTATATTTTCTTTGTAAGTTTCGAAGTTGGACGACTCTTGATCTTCATTTGAAGTCATACTCAGTTTCATATCATAAGCACGCATTTCTAGTTCTTCAAACATTTTAGGATTTATTCCTTTCAATATGTAACTAAGATCCCAATGCATACCTTAGATGCATATTTCGATCCCAGAAGTTTCAGTAAGGCAATCCTTGCATTTAAGGCTCAAGCTCCTTTAGTGATTTATAAAGTCAATGACTTTTTCATCATTTCTTTGATGGGCGTTTCAATCTCTATCATTCTCACAACACACCTTGTGCTATAAAACATTTAACGAGTTTTTGCTCCATATGCTTCCAGTTATCGACCACTCGAAAAAAATTCTTGTGAGAGATCTAACTAATTGCTTTACAAGATAATCATCGTACGTTCCAGCGTTATTGCAAGTTTCCACAAAGTGTGCCACGTGTTGTTTCGAATTTCCATTGCTGTTGAATTGTTGCAACGTAGAAGGTTGATAACAAACATATATTTTTAAATTATGAATTCTATGAGAATATGAATTTATATATGTGAGAGAATACTTGGACGTGGACTCAAATTTGTCTTTGACAACCTCTTTGATGAAGTCTTTCAACTTTCCAACAGGAATCAGATCTTCGGCAGACACTTAAAAATCTTTGATGATTGTTTCTTGTTTTGTGAAAGACTCTTTTTTCCTGAGTTTTATGAAGATCTACACATAATTGGGTGAATTCTCTTTTCTCCATATTCTTCATTATGTTTGTCAACTTGATAATTTGGATGTCTTGATCTTTTTTGTACTTTGATAGGCCTTCAACTGCTTTTACCAAATTTGGAATATGTCTTTCTATGGTGGAAGTTTCGACCATCATTTTGTGCATTACCATTATACGTGATGTAGAATAACATCGATTTTCCCAAACATGAGATGCAAACATGTTGTGTGGGGTATATCATGTGCTTAAGACATCATTGTCGACTGAAGCGAAGGGTTTTTTGAAATGTGGATAGGCTCAATTATGAAACAACCCTCTAGACCGTTTTAGTGATATCTTCTTTTGCGGCTTTTGTACGAGACTTTACACCATTCTATATGAACCAAAGACAATATCAGATCTGGACGACACTTCGGAGGTTTGTTGTTCTAGAAATTTGGCTTGATTCCTTGTGACAAGTCTATTGCTTCCCGTAGTAATATCAAGGATGTTTTCTACAATAATGAAAAATCTAGATTCATCAATTTTTGCGGACGCAGATCCAGATACGAATGCATATGTGGATACAGATACAGATATAGATTTGGATGCAAATGCAGATTTTGAGTTGATCTTCTTGAAATTCATCTCGGTATTTTTGAAATTTGATTTTTTAAGAGAAGATATGAGAGGTAAAAATTGTGCCACAAGGCATGTCAATTTGTAAGCGTCTAAAGTTTCAATGCTGAAATACAATAAACAAGAAAGGAAAGTAGCAAACAAACAACAATATTTTTATTTGAATTTATGTGAAGGTTACAATCTTTGTAAATCTTTAAGAAAATATATGCAATCTCCTTATTCTTCTCTTCAATGATGTTCTTGATTTGGTGGAATACTTGCGACTCAACTATTAGACCGAAGAGTTCTTTGTACTTGCGGTTCAACACTTAGAGCGAAGACTTCTTTGTTTGCAGAAGACTTGCAAATCACAAGTGAAGAGCAAGGATTCTCTATGTATTTCTATGTGTCTTCTTTTTTTCTTCCTTCTCTTGGTCTTATGAATACCTCTTTATATAGGTTTGAGCTAGGGTTTTAGGGATATTTTTGTCCAAGCAATAATGGTCCTTGGACTTGAAGAACATGAGTTGGGTTCATCTTGTCAACTTAATTGACTAATTCAAATGTAATTTGAACTTTATTTAAATCATATATTTTGATTTAAATATTAATCCAACTTTATTAACTAATAATTTGACTTGGTCAATATATCATGAATTTATAGATTAATTAAAAATGTAATATGAATTTATCAATCAAATTTCATTGTCTATGAGGATCAAAACAAAAATAGTATTATACAATACTAAAATATGGTAGGGCACTTACATGCAGTATTAACTTCAAGTCCTAAAGGCAAGTGGAAGATTGGCTCTTTTTTTGGTTTAAGTCGAGAAGTTGTAGGAGTAAGAAAAAAGAATCCTAACAATTTTTGAAGAATATAAAATATATAACATTAAAAAAAACACATTCATTCGTAATAAACTACTTCAGATATACGATTTATTGAGCTATACTAGAAACCAAATATGAAGTGCATGCAAAACCGATTGGACTTCAAGCATATGTGCCTAAACTTTAGTATCTGAAAATAGAATTTGTCAAGATTAATTTTAGAAACTATACGTAAAAAATTATCCTGAAGTGAGTAGACATGCAAAAATATTGAAAAGTGGAAGCCTCTTTATGACAAGTCCATCAACTTCAATAGAAGTGGTCTCATTTGTTCAAGACTTATTGGGTATTAAATGACTCTTTAGACCTTGAGATTCGAAGTGATATTCCAAATCCCATTAAAGTCTATAAAGCAGCCCAAACCCAGTCTCAAGCCTCTTTCTAGAGGCGAACACTATCATTAAAATAGTTTTATAGCGGTATTAAATATGCATATTAAGAAAGAATGTTATTTTTATCGATATTTGTTAATTGAAATTGGATTCAATGTCGCTATAGGATTTCTAAATTTTTACAAAGAGTGTTAGGTGTCATTAAAAAAAAATTAAGTGACAATCAAACTATTGTTGTAAGTTAATTATCACGAAAGAAATTTTTTAATGTAATGAAAGCAGGAACAACATTGAGTTTGCCTTTTTATTGCTCTATTAGAATACATTTCAATATTTCCGCTTACTTCTTTCCTTAAAACATCTTATTCATCTACTTGTTCTTGGATATGGAAAATCATTATTTGAGATAAAGACCTTTTACTAATGGGCATTAGATGGAGGATAGGCTGAAGAGAAAGTATAAAGTATGGACAAACCCGTGTATTCCTAACTCTAGTGGTTTTAAACCTAGTCTGGTGCATGCTCCAATATATGTCGAGTTAAGAGTGAATAATCTTATAGAGGAAAGTACCATACATGGAAATTGGATGACCTTCCGAATTGTTTTTGCCTAAATGACGTCCATACAATATTCTCTATACCTATCTCAACTACAGGTTCACCAGATAAGATTATTTTGCATCATACTAAGTCTAAAAAGTATGAGGTTAAATCAGAATACCACTTAACTAGGGACATGTTTAGATGTGAACAAGTGAGTAATGAGACAGCCCAATCTAGTAATCAATATTTGTCAAAAGAATTCTGGAACTTTTTATGGTCTATGGATATTAAAAACAAGTACAATCACTTAATTTGGAAATGTATTTTAAATGAATTACTGGTCAACTACATGATTTCTAGGAGAATGAGGCATATGTGTGAAGTGTGTAAAGGCTATGGACTTGAGAATGAAACGACTTATCACATATTGTTTAGGTGCCCTAGTGCCCAATTAGTTTGAAAATCTATCCATTAATTGACCAAGTTTAGAAAATACTTCGGATTTTGCTGGATGGTGGAATGGACTTTTTACTAAAACTAAGAAATATCTTGAATCTATTGTGTTAAAGAAATTAAGTATTTCTATTATGTGGCAAATTTGGAAGGCTAGAAATTCAAAGAGTTTCAATGGAGAAAATTCTGATCCTAATGATATTGATAATGAAGCTCTTTTCGATTTCCATGAATATGAAAGCAATTTGATTCCATTTCCTCTATAGTTATATCTGATTGTAATGATGATAGAAATATAACTATGACATAAGATGGTATTGTTGTTTTTGCAGATGCTAGTGTACATAAGGAAAAGAAAACGACAGGCATTGGTTTGGTGTCTTTGGATAGCTATGTATCCTACTTCATGTCTTTCGTTCCCCAATTCAATATGTCGGGCCGGAAAGTCATCACTGCTGAAGAAACTGCAATTCGTATGACGCTGGAAAATTCTAGAGAAAAGGGGTAGATAAAGGTGCAAATCCTATCAGATAAAAAAAAAGTGATGGATATTGTAATACAAAAAACTATAGTCTCATAGGAGATAGAGACTACTTGTGAAGGCATTTTGAACCTTATGAAGTGCTTTGAGTTGCTCAATCTGAAGCATATTTCAAGGTCTTAGAATTTACTCGCTCATAACTTAGCAAAATTTTTTATTTCATTAGTATGCACCTTGATGGATTGTAAGTGATGCTATCCCATCTTTTAAGTCTTTCAACCTTTTTATGCATTAATATAACTAGCATGTTGGTTATAAAAAAAAAGAGAGAATACATTTCAATAAAAAGTGTCAAACTTACAAAATTTGATTTAGTGAAAGCTTATATACACTTAAAAAAAAATTGAGGTCTTGCCTAATCCATGTACATAAGAAACTCAATTATTTATGGTGTATATCATATTATAGCAGATATTTATAAACTTTAAATTTTGAATTCACCTATCTCCTTCTAGAAATAAAATGTAAAAGAATAAAACATGAAAAACACACAAACTTTTCTGTTCATAGTGGTAGGCCCTTTATTCACCATCAACAAATAGAGATGTTTATAATTGCGGTTTCCTTCTCCATTGTTGTTTTATAACTTTTTAAGAATAGAACACATTTTGGTAAACTAAAAATGCATTTGCTTTTTAAGAGGATTTTTTTTAATGTTCAAAAAAAAAAATATAGTATGATTATTTAGCGTCGGCGTCGGCATAATACATAAATGTCATTTAACTAGGTCTCAATTGGTATTTATGTCTTTACATTCTGAGTGTTTACAAGTCGACACTTAAATTTGTACGTATGACTCATATGTCTACTTGCTCAACTTTTACAAGTTTAAGTATTTACCTATGCACAACCAAAATTGAAGGGTAGAATATCGATTGTCACCAAAATGATACACTTATATATTATGCCTTTATATCAAATAAGTATTCTATAGAAAAATTTTATTATGAACGAGACACAACTTACACTAGTTGTATGAGGAAGTACTTTATTATTATTATATTTAAACTCGTGGGACCTGCACATAGTTTTCTTCTTTGCCTCATATTTCTCTTTCTTCTTTTTTCTCGTTTTTTGTTTTTTCTTTCTTAAATTTATTTTAAAACCGATTTAATTACTCTCTCATTTTGTACATATGAAAATAATTAGACCTATTTGTTTTAACCATTTTTTTTTTTTAAAAAAAGTATTTTATCATTAAAAATAAAAAGCACGAGCATATATAAATTCAAGTTAATTCTTTAAATGGTCACATATCATAAATATTGACCACTAAAATTATTTCTGTTTCTTTTTTTTCATTTTTCATTTATAGTACTTTTAAAAATTTTCCACCTTCATATTTCTGTCACGACCCAAAAATAGGTGTGATGGCACTTGTCTTATCCCAGCAAGACAAGTCAGCCTAAAACCCAATATCTAACAAAGTGCGGAAGTAAATGACAATCCAACAACAATTTCTAGTATGAAACCAAGTCATATAATTCAATCCTCAAAACCAGGTTGTCACGTGCACAAGCCTCTAATGTAAACATTAGAATTGAAACAAAATAGAAATCTAAAATGAAGTTGTCTTTCAAGTAAAAACAAAGTCATAAACTGGAGTAGGAAAGTTCGCTGAGATGACAAGCAGCTACCTCACAATCCTCCCAAGATACCTCGAAAACGAAGAGAATAGAAGGTATCACAAAGATCCAGGCTCGTATCCTACAAAAATTAGTAGAAGCAAGGGGTGAGTACCAAACCACGCGGTACCCAACAAGCAAACCTCTAAACACAAGTTATGTGAACAAAATACGGGCACTTCTTACACCATATATAAACCTCCACGCTACAGTCTAATAGTTTACAGTTTACCAAACACACAACTCAATAACCACACTCTATCAGTTAACACATTCTCAATAACAACTCAATAATCAACAGTCACAAGCTTCACAGAGAAACACTCAAAAGATCAACAAAACACATGTTCAAGTTCATCAATAATAAAATGTGTAATGCCATGAGATGCAATGTCAAGTATAGTGATGCATGTCTTCCCTAACGATACACACCCACTGTCTCTCAGTCCGGGACCCATGGGGGACATATCTGTCCATGCATCTGTCGCGGCGCACGACACAACCCTCGATAAATAGTAACCTTCGCGGCGCGCGATACGTCCCTCGAAATATAATATCCATCGCGGCGCGCGATATGACCCTCGAAAATAGTACATCATCCTCTTACTACAACCATGTCTCAGATACAATGCAAATGACATGCTCAAATGAAAAGGGGGAGATAACCATTTGATAACAAAGCACAATTTACAACAAGAAATACAACACCAACAAATAAACAACAAGACTCCAAATCATTCTCAACATCACACAAGGAAATACACGAATTTCTTACGCTTAACAAAAGTTTAGAAATCCACTTGCCTTAACCACTCGAATAATCACTCTGGGACTTGAGCCTTCCCTTTCCGTTGAGCTTCCAAATAAATGCAATCAATGCAAGTATATATATTCACAATAAGGTTTCAGAACTAACAACACTCACACTTTTGTGTGTTTAATCTTGACCTAAAATTTCACCTCAAATTTATAATCAAGTTCGTAATTCTTGATGCCAACTAACATTTCAACTATTATATTTTCCAAGTTTCAAGTCTAAGGTTAAATCATATTTTCTTCAAATACTACAAACCTAATAATTATCATATAGTATAATACACTCAATATCTAATTACCTATCTTAATATATCAAAATTTAATTCATCATAATTATTATTATTATACTAAACACATAAAACAATACCACTTCGAATAGTTAAACATAATGACTTAACCCTAAAATCTCAACTAATTTAATATTATGAGTTTAATATGTTAATTTCATGAGATTTTCCGCCGAATTGGTTGCTTAATCATCACTGCCACATAATGGAGTCATACTTTGCAATTCTTATACATATATATAACACAATGCATATCCAATTATTGCTAATACTAATTAACGGCAACAATAAATAAATAAGAATACTTATGTTTAACAATTACCTGGACACGTTATGCCTCTTCCTATGTGTTTGTCGGCCGCCACTCGGTGCAGGTTAATTTCTTTCCCTTTTTCTCTTATCTCCTTTTTGTTTTTAATTAAAGTAATTAGGTATTTAAGTGGTAAATTTTACGAACTTAATTTTATTATATGGAACAAATGGTATAAGATCTTAAATAAAAGATACTTTAGTCCATTAACTATCAATTAATTAACTCAAGTTACACTAATATTTAAAATTTCCAAAAATGACCTTCCGGGTCATTACATTATCCACCACTAAAAATCATGTTCGTCCTCGAACATAAAGTAAAAGAAAGTACCTGATGCTTCAAAAAGTCGAGGATATCTGGCACGCATGTCAGAGTCTGTCTTTCAAGTTGCCTCTCCCACTGATCGGTGCTTCCATTGCACCTTCACTGAAGCAATCTCTTTGGTCCTAAGCTTTCGAATTTGCCTATCCAAAATAGCTATAGGCTCCTCCTCAAATGTCAAGTCTGGACCCAGCTCCACAGAATCGAGTGAAATCACATGAGATTCATCCGGAGTATACTTCCGAAGCATAGAGACATGGAAAACAGGATGAACTGCCGACAAACTAGGTGGCAAGGCTAACTTATAGGCCACCTCTCCCACTCGGCTCAAAATCTCAAAAGGTCCAATGAACCTAGGGCTAAGATTGCCCTTCTTTCCAAACCTAATCACACCCTTCATGGGTGATACCCGAAGCCAAACATGATCACCCTCCATAAACACCAAGGCTCTAACTCTCCGGTCTGCATAACTCTTTTGTCGACTCTGAGCTGTCAATAATCTATAATGAATCATATGAACTTGCTCCATAGCATCTCTAAGCAAGTCTGTATCCAAAGAGTTCATCTCCGCCGAATCAAACCAACCAATAGGAGATCTACACCGTCTACCATACAATGCCTCAAATAGGGCCATTTGGATACTAGAGTGATAACTGTTATTATAGGCGAACTCCGCTAAGGGTAAATGTTGATCCCATCTTGAACCAAAATCGATCACACACGCTCGAAGCTTATCTTCCAATACCTGAATGGTCCGCTCAGATTGATCATCTGTCTGAGGGTGAAATGTCGTACTCATATCTAACTGAGTACCCAGACCATGTTGTAATGCCTTCCAGAAGTGAGAAGTAAATAGTGAACCTCGATCTGATATAATAGAAACAGGAACTCCATGTAGTCGCACAATCTGACTGATATATAGTTCGGCTAACTTTTCTGCTGTATACTTTACCCGAATCGGGATGAAGTGGGCAGACTTGGTCAGCCTATCAACAACAACCCAAATAGAGTCATAACCACCCACTGTGGTAGGCAAACCCACAACAAAGTCCATAGTAATCCGCTCCCACTTCCAAGTAGGAATAGGCATCCTCTGAGATACACCCCCGGGCCGCTGGTGCTCACATTTGACCTGTTGGCAAGTCAAACACCTAAAAACAAAGTCTGAAATATCTCTCTTCATCCCACACCACCAGTAATGCTGACTCAGATCATGATACTTCTTCGCCGCTCCCGGATGGATGGAATACCGAGTACAATGGGCCTCCTCAAGAATCAATCTAATCAAATCGCCTGTCCTGGGCACACAAATTCTGTCTCCGATCCGCAAGACACCATCAGAATCAAGGACAACCTCCTTAGCTTCCCCTCTCAATACTTTGTCTCGAATGAGACATAATTTTTCATCATCAAATTGGTGTGCACGAATTTGCTCGACTAAAGAAGACCGGGCCTTAATAAAAGCAATCATCCCATCACTCTCTTCTGAAATCTTCAAGAGGACAAGACTGTTAGCGAATACCTGCACGTCTCTAGCCAATGGTCTCTCCTCAATACTAAGCGCGGCAAGACTCCCCATGCTTGGAGTCTTCCTACTCAAAGCATCGGCCACAACATTGGCCTTTCCTGGATGATACAGAATGGTCACATCATAGTCATTTAGCAACTCAAGCCATCTCCGTTGCCTCAAGTTCAAATCCCTCTGGCTAAACATATACTGAAGACTCCGATGATCAGTGAAGATATCACAATGCACTCCATACAAATAATGACGACATAACTTAAGTACAAATACCACAGTCGCCAACTCCAAATCATGAGTAGGGTAGTTTTTCTCATGGGATTTCAACTGCCTAGAAGCATAAGCAATCACTTTCCCCTTCTGCATCAACACACCACCCAAACCAACTCCTGAAGCATCACAATACACAGTAAAGTCTACACCTTCCTCAGGTAGAGTCAACATAGGAGCAGAAGTCAACAAAGTCTTGAGCTTTTGAAAGCTCTGCTCGCACTCATCAGACCACTGAAAACGCACATCCTGTCGAGTCAATCTAGTTAATGGAGCTACAATAGTAGAGAAACTCTGAACAAATCGTCGATAATAGCCTGCTAATCCCACAAAACTTTGAATCTCAGTAGGTGAAGTAGGTCGCGTCCAGCCTCTAACTGCCTCAATCTTGGCCGGATCTACTCTAATACCCTCCTTAGACACCACGTGTCCTAAAAATGCCACAGAAGTAAGCCAGAACTCACACTTTGAGAACTTGGCATACAACTTCTCTTCTCTCAACCTCTGAAGTACAATTCTCAAGTGTCGGACATGGTCCTCCTCAGTCTTGGAGTAAACCAAGATGTCATCGATGAAAACAATCACAAAAGAATCAAGGTATGGTCGAAACACCCCATTCATCAACTCCATGAATGCTGCAGGGGCATTAGTCAATCCGAAGGAAATCACTAGGAATTCATAATGCCCATACCGAGTCCGAAAAGCTGTCTTAGGGATATTTGATGCCCTAATTTTCAACTGATGATACCCAGACCTCAAATCAATCTTAGAGAACAATGATGCTCCCTGTAACTGATCAAATAAGTCATCAATACGCGGAAGAGGATACTTATTCTTAACTGTTACCTTGTTCAACTGTCTGTAATCAATACACATTCTCATAGTCCCATCCTTCTTCTTCACAAACAATACAGGGGCACCCCAAGGTGATACACTAGGGCGAATAAAACCCTTACTCAATAAATCTTGCAACTGATCCTTCAATTCTTTTAGCTCTGCAGGGGCCATACGATATGGAGGTATAGAAATAATCTTAGTGCCCGGCTCCAAATCAATAGCAAAATCGATATCCCTATCGGGAGGAACACTAGGAAGATCATAAGGAAATACATCGAGAAACTCCTGAACCACGGGAACAGAGTCCATAAGAGGTGGTTCAACTCTAGTATCCCGAATAAAAGCTAAGTAAGACAAACACCCTCTCTCCACTAATCTCTGAGCACGGATAAAAGAGATGACCTTGCTAGGATAAGAACCACTAACACTCTTCCACTCAACCCTTGGAACACCAGGCATTGCTAAAGTCACAGTCTTAGCATTACAATCAAGGACAGCATGATAAGGAGAAAGCCAATCCATACCCAAGATAACATCAAAGTCCACCATCCCCAGAATGATTAAGTCTACCCAAGTGTCATACCCAGCCAAAGAAACAAGACAGGATCGATACACTCGATCCACCACTAAGGGCTTACCCACGGGTGTAGAAACACGAATAGGTACAGTCATGCTATCACATATCATATCAAATTTAGCAGCAAAATACGTAGACACATAAGAGAATGTAGAACCTGGATCAAACAACACAGACGCAGGTCGATGGCATACTGGGATGATACCTGTAATAACAGCATCGGAGGTCTCCGCCTCAGGTCTCCCGGGGAAAGCATAGCAGTGGCCTCCTCGTCCACCTCCATCCTTGGTGGTACCTCTACCCCCACTCTGCTGAGCTGCAACACCACTACTAGAAACTCTATCACCTCTACCTGACTGAACTCTGCCACGACTTCTACCCTGTGGTGCTGGTGGTCTAGTCTGGAATGAAGAATTAGGTCGAAGCCCACCACGACCCCTTTGAGAAGTACACTGCCGCATTAGATGATCGGGATCTCCACAAGTAAAACAAAATCTCTGACCTGGGAACTACTGTGTGGACCCTGAAAACCCACTATAATTGCCTCGCCCTGTAGGTCGCTGTTGTGAACCGTACGAGCCCTGACTCGGGCCATAAGAACCCCTAGATGTCTGGCCACCCTCAAATGTCGGCATAGATGCATGAATAGGTCCCATTCTTTGAAAAAGCACCACTCACTCTCTGTGATCCCCTACCTCCAGATGAGGCACCATGAAACTGACCTGATATACGAGCTCTTTTAGAGTCCCCAAACTCCTCTCTCTCCATCAATTCCGCCTCTTTGGCGGCGCTCACAATGGACTGGAAAGAAGCCCCCTCCCTAGATGTCCAAACACGGTGACACGATAGAAAGTCAATCCCCTCACGAATATGCGGATCCTCTCTGTCTCATTTGGAATAATGGCCAACGCATGCCTAGATAACTGGCAAAAACGCGCCTCATACTCTGTAACCGATAAACCATCCTGTCTCAGACTCTCAAACCTCAAAACTCCTCTCTCACGCTCCATGGGATAAAACGATCTTGGAATGCACTAGCAAACTGCTCCCAAGTCACTGGAGGAGATCCAACTGGCAAAACCCCCGAATAAGTCATCCACCAGTCTCTCGCTGGTCCACGAAGCTGGACTGTAGCATATCGAAACCCATGTGACTCAGCTAATCCAACCACCTCTAGTAACTCTCGGCAGGTAGTTAGAAACTCATGAGCGTCCTCGCTCTTCCCACCCTGAAACTAAGGTGGATCCATCTTTCGAAATCTCTCATACCTACGCTGTTCATCCTCTGTCAGAACAACCATCGATGCAACTTGACCCCCAACTGCTGGTGCAACATCATTCTGAACCTTGGGATCTACTGGTAGTTGCCCCACCGCATCCTGAACAACTGGAGCTTGTTGCTGCTCTTGGGTCTGAGCCCCCTCTCTAGTACGAGAGTCATGTGGTGTGGTAGTCGCACCACCACCCTGAGAAAAGCCCTCAAGCACACTTAACACCCTCAATAGTGTATCCTAAAGCAAAGGTGTGACTACAGGATCTGGAGGAACCTGGTCCTCCCTGCCATCAATCTGAGGTTCTGTAGAGACCTCTCAAGCACGACCTCT
The DNA here is from genome assembly GCA_027789145.1 of Solanum arcanum. Classification (NCBI taxonomy): domain Eukaryota; kingdom Viridiplantae; phylum Streptophyta; class Magnoliopsida; order Solanales; family Solanaceae; genus Solanum; species Solanum arcanum. Next base: position 60,378,550 of record CM050933.1, on the reverse strand, counting down.
CACTGGTGCTGCTCCACGTCCACGACCTCTGGCTACTGTCGTACTACTAGCACGACCTCTAGCTCGAGATCTACCCCTAACCCTAGCTGGGGCCTCAACAACTGCCTCGGGAAGTGCCTCCCCTCTACCACCAGTAACATTAGTTCTAGCCCTCGTCATCTGTCAAAAGAGTATACAACAACTCAGTACTAAAGAAGGTGACTACGCACGATGAGAAAGAATGAATAAAAAGAAGTTTCCTAGTAATCTTTATAGCCTCTCAGAGATGAGTACAGACGTCTCCGTACTGATCCTTGAGACTCTACGTAGACTCGGCTTGTACACATGTGAGACCTATGAACCTGGGGCTCTGATACCATTTTGTCACGACCCAAAAATAGGAGTGATGGCACTTGTCTTATCCCACCAAGACAAGTCAGCCTAAAACCCAATATCTAACAAAGTGCAGAAGTAAATGACAATCCAACAACAATTTCTAGTATGAAACCAAGTCATATAATTCAATCCCCAAAACCAGTTTGTCACGTGCACAAGCCTCTAATGTAAACATTAGAATTGAAACAAATAGAAGTCTAAAATGAAGTTGTCTTTCAAGTAAAAACAAAGTCATAAACTGGAGTAGGAAAGTTCGCTGAGATGACAAGCAGCTACCTCACAATCCTCCCAAGATGCCTCGGAAACGAAGAGAATAGAAGGTATCACAAAGATCCAGGCTCGTATCCTACAAAAATTTGTAGAAGCAAGGGGTGAGTACAAAACCACGCGGTACCCAACAAGCAAACCTCTAAACACAAGTTAAGTGAACAAAATACGGGCACTTCTTACACCATATCTAAACCTCCACGCTACAGTCTAATAGTTTACAGTTTACAAAACACACAACTCAATAACCACACTCTATCAGTTTACACATTCTCAATAACAACTCAATATTCAACAGTCACAAGCTTCACAGAGAAACACTCACAAGATCAACAAAACACATGTTCAAGTTCATCAATAATAAAATGTGTAATGCCATGAGATGCAATGTCAAGTATAGTGATGCATGTCTTCCCTAACGATACACACCATTGTCTCTCGGTCAAGGGATCCATGGGGGACATATCTGTCCATGCATCTGTCGCGGCGCACGACACGACCCTCGATAAATAGTAACCTTCGCGGCGCGCGATACGTCCCTCGAAATATAATATCCATCGCGGCGCGCGATACGACCCTCGAAAATAGTACATCATCCTCTTACTACAACCATGTCTCAGATACAATGCAAATGACATGCTCAAATGAAAAGGGGGAGATAACCATTTGATAACAAAGCACAATTTACAACAAGAAATACAACACCAACAAATAAACAATAAGTCTCCAAATCATTCTCAACATCACACAAGGAAATACACGAATTTCGTACGCTTAACAAAAGTTTAGAAATTCACTTGCCTTAACCACTCGAATAATCACTCTGGGACTTGAGCCTTCCCTTTCCGTTGAGCTTCCAAATAAATGCAATCTATGCAAGTATATATATTCACAATAAGGTTTCAAAACTAACAACACTAACACTTTGTGTGTTTAATCTTGACCTAAAATTTCACCTCAAATTTATAATCAAGTTCGTAATTCTTGATGCCAACTAACATTTCAACTATTATATTTTCCAAGTTTCAAGTCTAAGGTTAAATCATATTTTCTCCAAATACTACAAACCTAATAATTATCATATAGTATAATACACTCAATATCTAATTACCTATCTTAATATATCAAAATTTAATTCATCATAATTATTATTATTATACTAAACACATAAAACAATACCACTTCGAATAGTTAAACATAATGACTTAACCCTAAAATCTCAACTAATTTAATATTATGAGTTTACTATGTTAATTTCATGAGATTTTCCGCCGAATTGGTTGCTTAATCATCACTGCTACATAATGGAGTCATACTTTGCAATTGTTATACATATATATAACACAATGCATATTCAATTATTGCTAATACTAATTAACGGCAACAATAAATAAATAAGAATACTTATGTTTAACAATTACCTTGACACGTTATGCCTCTTCCAATGTGTTTGCCGGCCGCCACTCGATGCAGGTTAATTTCTTGCCCTTTTTCTCTTATCTCCTTTTTGTTTTTAATTAAAGTAATTAGGTATTTAAGTGGTAAATTTTACTAACTTAATTTTATTATATGGAACAAATTGTATAAGATCTTAAATAAAAGATACTTTAGTCCATTAACTATCAATTAATTAACTCAAGTTACACTAATATTTAAAATTTCCAAAAATGACCTTCCGGGTCATTACAATTTCATATTATTTTAATTTTTACTTTTAAAATTTATCTAAAACTTATTTTTTACTTTATTTGAAAATTTTGAAATACAACTTTCAACTTGAATGTATATCTCAAAATTAAAAAAACAAATTAGTATAATCTGTTTTTAAAATCATTTTTCACTTTTGATATTATGTTTATGTTTCATCACATTTTGTTAAATAGTCTTGTAACATTTCAATGAACTCCTCAAACTAATTCATTGAAGCAATGATTTACAATAAAGGCAAAACATTGGAGCATAAATTTAAATAGAATAAAATTTAATTAACTAGCGCACAAAACATGTGTTCTGTACTTCTTTCGTAAATTTTTAGTTGTTTATATTTGATTTGATACATTATTTAAAAACTAATAAATAAGATACATCTTTTTATTTTCATAAATATAATAATTAAAAAATAATAATAGTCAATAATACGAAAATTAGAAATTAAATAAAAAATTAACTCTAATAATTTTCTATAGTGAAAAAGCAAAATAAACATCTACATTTTGCGTAATGAACAACCAAAATTAGGGGTGTGTTTTGTACGAAGAAAAATATTTTCCATGTTTTTCTAGGAAAACAAGTAGATATTTGATTTTCTAATGTTTGATTGGTGAGTAGAAAATATTTTTCGAAAAAATATTTTAATGTTTGTTTTTTGAGTAAAAAATATTTTTGAAAAATATCTTTTATGTTTTACTAAAGTAGAAAATAATTCTAGAAGTTGATTTTTTTTTTTATAAAAAAACAAACTTAAAATTTTTTCATGATGGCGTGGGGTTGGGGGCTGGTAGGGGGGCTAGTGGGCTGGGGGTGGGTGGGTTGGGTGGTGGGGGCTGGTAGGGGTGGCTACGTGGGGGGAGGGGCTGGTAGGGTGGGGTGGGTAGGGAAAGGTTGGAAGAGAATTTTGGAAAATATTTTTCTTAAATATTGAAGGAAAGTCATTTTCTTTAAATTTGAGGAACATGAGCTAATTTGAAAAACATTTTTTAAAACATTGACCCAATTAAATATGAAAAAATTAAAAAATATTTTCCAAAAAATATTTTCCACCGTACAAAAAACACCTTAGAAATGAGTAATTTTCAATAAAGACAAAATATTAGCAATGAAGCAATGACATTCAAAAAAGACAAAACATTCAAACATTAAATTAAAATAGAATAAAGTTTTAATTAAGTAGCCTAAAGACATTGGTTATATATATACTCCTTCCGTGACTTTATTTATGTTTGATTTGATATACTTTTATGAAGTAATTGATAAAATATAATATTTTATTATATTATTTCTAAATTAAATACTTTGAGAATTAACTGTAGTTTAGTAACAAAGTAGATTAGGAACTAACTATTTAGCGAAAAATATTTTTTGATTTCTTAAGTTGAGTAAGTAAAAGTGAACATTTAATATCTTAATCTAATCTACAAGTAAAATTAGACTGCGAGAGTATCTATTTGATTTGTGTAAATGTCGAATGTGAATAATTTCACTAATAAAAATAGAGGCTTTTTTTTCTACCATGAATTAATCAAAAATTTATGTTAATAAAAACGATTTTTATTCATTCAATTCCCATTAAATCAATTTACTTGAAAAACACATGATAAAAAACAGATCTCACAGTAAATAAGTTGAAGCTTCCTAATTAATCTGAATGGCTTTTCTTTTTTTAATATAATTGATTCTATTAAAACATCTATGAAATTCAATGACACTGCATTTGATGGCAAATCAAATCTTCATAATAGGCAACCAATTTACATGAGAATTGTTAATCTTGAAATTCAATATCGATCTTGACACTGCATTTGATGTTGTCTTGAGCAAATTCAATTAATATTTTAAGAAGAAAATTAAAGAAGGTAAATTTGATATGATACATCAAAAACATCAATAGTATGAGATTTTTCCTTTAGAAAACTCAAAGATTGACAACTTGTTGCCCCCAAAAGCAAGTGTTTTTACGATTATATGTTTGCTACTTGTAGTTAAACATTTACTTTTCAACAAATTCATGCGGTAAAAGATATACAATACAATGGATTGATAAAGATGTCTAAGGGTTGTGTTGATAAAGTGTTTAAATTTTTTTGCTTGATTTGGTATACTGAGAATAATTTTGTCTAATTTTAAAGGCATATTTATCAATAACACATATGGCTAATATCATAATTTATTAAACTAGTTGTACACTCTATAATATTGAATAAAATAATATATAATTAGTACATGTATTATATATAGGCTGAAAATCCTGTCAAATAAAAATTAAAAAAACTCAATAATTATCATTATCAATATATATGACTACTCATAAGTAGTCATAGTTGAAACATGTTCTTCTCTTTATCTATATTTTTCTTCACAAATTGTACGCTCATTATTTTTGTGTTGTCTATTGCTTTTAACTTTAAGCATAATTAAGTTGTACTAATTCAAATTCACAATGTCATAGTTTTTAAAAAAAATATCTCTATCTATAATTATCAGAACAATTTTAAATATTAATATTGTCTATCAAATCCAAAATAATTATTTTTTCTGACTTCGTATTCATGCAAAATAACGTAAGGATAGTTGGTTTAAAGATACCTCATGTCCATCAATTTAATTTCTAATAATGCGTCTATATTGATAGAATCATAAATATTACTAAGAAATTCAGTTCTACTATATTATAAAAGTTTGTTTATGCCCATTTCTCTTCTATCCATTTTCCCCAAGTTTCTATTTGGATTAATGACATGTGTCATATGTTAAAATAAATGGTTAAAATTTAATTTTTCAAAATTAACCTCTAACCATGATTTAGTTAATTAATACATTATATATCAAGTATTAAAATTATTATAATCTAACAATCTAAAATTATTATAACAAACTTTTCTTCCTTTTTTTTTTATCGTAGGATCTTTTTTTTATTTATATAATACTTTTACTGTAATCTTTTGTTAAAAGCATATTGATCCGTGATTAATAAATTACCTAGAGATAATCAAACCATTTTAACAAACTAGTTTCAATTTCATAATAAGATTATGAATACGGTGATACCAGTACATAAGATAGTTAGTTATAGTTTCTATACATCTATTCAGTTAATTAGATGAAAAGATTATTTAGAAGAAAATTTTAAAAAATCTTACCTATAATAAAAATTAAGGAAGATAATCCCCCCCCCCCCCTATATTTATGGACAAGATAATATGTTGCTAAGATATCTATATTATAATACAAGGTAAAATCTAGCTAAATAAACAATTCTAGAATAGTGTCTTGCATTTATTGCTAATTCTTTCGCTTAGAAGTCTCTTTAACGGATGATCAACGTTATAAACTCGCCTTATTGCTACTTTCCGGACCAAGGAGGTATATAATAGGAAAACAATTATCAACATAGATTTAGTGTATACTATCTAATAGGATAGGATTGGTTTGTTTGAAGTAACAACTTAGTCAAATATCGAATATGATGCTAAATATGAGGTAAAGATAAGGTTTAGTAAAGCAACACACGTAATCGGACCAAGGTGCGGAGTGAGATTCTCTAGATGCCAGACAAAGGATTTAGAGATACCTAACTTATCCTTTGCATAAAAGATACTAGGTTAGGATTTTTATAGCTAGATTTACTGAGTTAGGAGCCTGTGGGGAACACTCACGCCCTTGTTTCTCTCATTACTTGATTAAACTTCAATATTTGAACATGTCACTTGTTTACTTTAATTTAGATAATTGCTTTTATTAATCAAAACCCCTTTAATTATTTGTTTTTGGGAAATAATTGACTAAATAGAAGTAATAACAGTATAAAGTCCAGTCTGAACCATTTTCCTTGTGGGAACAATCCCAACCTCACTAGCTGGGTTCTTTACTTGATACGGCTGAAATTGATGACACTTTTCCCTATGAGCATGTATTGGCCGCCTCTCAAGACTTGATTCCATGGTTCGCAAATTTTGCGAATTTTCTGGCTAGCGATATCATACCACCGACTTGTCCTTTTATCAAAGAAAAAAGTTCATGTATAATGTGAAAAAGTTCTTTGGGGATGAGCCCTACTTGTATAGGAGTTGTGTTGACGGTCTTATTCGGCGTTGTGTGCAAGAAGTTGAGATGTTGAGTGTTTTGGAGGCATGCCATTCTTCACCCATAGGTGGACATCACAGTGGTATCCGGTCTGCTCACAAGATCTTACAATAAGGCTTCTATGGCCAACTATTCATCAAGATGCTCATGAGTTCGCCAAGGCATGTTATAGATGCCAAAGAGATGGCGTCATTTCAAGAAAGCAAGAGCTCCCTTTTAAATTCAATTCTTGTTATTGAGTTATTTTATGTGTGGGGTATTGACTTTATGTGTGCTTTTGTGAGTTCTCATGGGTTAAAGTACATTCTAGTAGCGGTTGATTATGTGGCTAAATTGGTAGAAGCTATCAAACTCGCAAATATTGATGGGAAGAGTGTCACTACGTTCTTGAAAAAGAATATATTTTCCCGATTTGGCATCCCAAGGGCTATAATTAGTGATGGGGGATCCCACTTTTGCAACAAATTGTTTAAGGAAATATTGGAGAAATATGGGGTTCGCCATAATGTGGTCATTCCTTATTATCCTCAAACTAGTGAGAAAGTTGAGGTGTCAAATAGGTAGATTAAGCAGATTTTGTGAAAATGGTGAACGCTAATAGAACGGATTGGTCAAGGAGACTTGATGATGCTCTTTGGGCCTACCGGACAGCATACAAGACTCCCATAGGTATTTCCCCATATCAACTAGTATATGGGAAGGCTTGTCACTTACTAGTCGAATTAGAGCATAAAGCCATGTGGGCAATGAAGAAGTTGAAAATGGATTGGAACGAAGCTGCAGAACAGAGGTTAAGTGGGTTGAATGAGCTCCATGAATTTCGCCTAAAATCCTATGAAAGTTCAGCCCTCTACAAAGAAAAGATAAAGAAGTACCATGACCAAAACATTTAGAAACACGATTTTATGGTTGGCGATTTGGTTCTTTTATTCAATTCTAGGTTACACTTTTTTTCGGGCAAACTAAAGTCCAAATGGACTGGCCCTTACTTGATCACCCAACTATTCCCTTACGGAGTGGTTGAGTTGGAAAACAAGGAGGGTGTGCAGTTTAAGGTGAACGGAAAACAAATCAAAATTTATCTAGGGAATGTTTAAACGGCGAATGAAATGATCAAGGCATACCATCTTGATGAAGTCTGAGTAATCAAGTGACCTCCGTCGTGGCGCGACATTAAATCAAGCGCTGGTTGGGAGGCAACCCAATATGTATTCTCTAAGCCAACTATATCTTTTTATGACTTTCTAGTAATAGTTGCATTTTCGTTTTTTTTTTGTTAGAATTGTTGGGTATACCATAGTTTAGAGTCCGTGTACGAAAAAATGTCCAGAAAATACAAAAAGAACAGCTTCGTGGGTGTTAAATTCGCAGCAAGCACATCACCATAAAATTGGTGTGCAGAACTCATTGACGGACCGTCACGCCTGCGACTGACCGTCGCAAGCATCCATCGTGCCCATGTATGTTTTTCCATTTTTCTAAATTAGGGCACCCATGACGGACCCCATGACGGACCGTCATACCTGTTAAGGACCGTCAACGGGGACTCGTCACATTAATACCCGTAAACCCGACCCGACTCGACCCGACCAGCGAATATTAAAAGTTTTTAAGCCTTTTAACTTCCCACCTCTTCATTCTAACCGTTTCTTTCCCTCACTTCCCCCATTTACTCCCTATTCAACTACCTAACACTCTCTTCCTATCCCCAAAACATCATATTTCCCATCCCTCCCCAAATTCCCCTAATCTTCCCTCTTCCAATCTCCCTACTTCTTCAAGTAATCTGCCGGTCTAAGTAAACTGTTCTTCTGCTGATCAAGAGTTGTGTGCCTTACTTTGTTTTCATCTTCTCCTAATATCAGGTATGTGATTCTGATATGTATATCATCTACATTTCTTTCTTGTTTTCCCATGCTACATGCTTGATTCTGAATGTTAGAACTTCGAAATTTGACCCCTAATGCATGATACAAACTCACCCCATTAATCTTACATGCCTTAAGAACCTTCACATAGTAAACAGAATGGGGGTGTTGTGTTAACTAAATCAAATAAGGGTGTATGTTTGTGATAATTGTTTCTGACCTAGGTTGATAGTCCTCCAAATTGGAATGCTAAAACTCGAGAAATTATTGCCTTAGAATTGCTACTATGCTGGGTAATTGGGTTAGAAATTTTGGGTTGATAAGTATTCTTTCGATTAGAATTTTACGGGACGATTGAGGCATCCCCAGTTCTTTCGTTGAAAGACAGAACGAGACCCCATCGACGGATCGTAATGCCCTCGACGAACCGTCATGGGTCCATCCTACCAATTACCCTTTATTTTCTCAAAGTGTCTGTTGACGACCTCTACAATGGAACTTCGTGCGCTCGACGGTCCGTCATGTGCAACCATCATGGTTGTCAGAGACCCTATTCCTAAGGGTCTAAAAATTTTCTCCAAGTGTCGAAAGACGGACCTTCGTGCCCTCGATGGTATGTCCTGCACAACCGCCATGGTTGTCTAAGACCCTATTCCTAAGGGTCTCAAAATCTTTTCTAATTGTCCAATGAGGCACCTCTATGACGGACCATCATGATCTCGATGGTCCGTCCTCCAAAACCATCGTGGTTGTCAGAGACCCTATTCCTAAGGGTCTCAAAATCTTTTCTAAGTGTCCAACGGCGAACCTCTATGACGGACCGTCGTTCTCTCGATGGTCCGTTTTGCACAACTGTCATGATTGTCAGAGACTTTCTTTCTGAGAGTCTCCAACAAATTTTCTTAAGTATTTCATGACAGACCGCCATCACGGTCCGTCATGCTCACGATGGACCGTCAACTAGTTCGCCGTCCAGCATAGTAACTACAATAATACCATTTCAATTTTGGTTTTATGTTTTTGTATTCTTCTTTGCATGTCTTTTTTATTTCTACTAGTACTAATTGTTGTTCTTTTCACGTACTAACACATATGGCACCAAAGCTAGATCGCGCGTATGACGATGAGCGTGACCCTGAATACGTTCTTCCAAGCACTATCAGTCCTGCACGGGCTGCACATACAACCAAAGCCATCCCCACAAAGGTGACGCCCGACGTAGTCACTGCCTCCCAGTCTGAAGAGGAGCGCTTACTGACTGGAACGCCTTCTGGGTCTGCTACATACTCCAGCGATGCTTCCGGTTCTTAGGAAGTATCATGTTCATAAGAAGTCTGCAGGTCTGAGGAGGCTTATCCTCCAGCCACAACATTCCAGTCCGCCTCGTCTGATGAGGCTGATAATGCTGATTCCACTCCAGCATCACTGACTGGAGTCCCCGCCCCGGTTACCGACAAGCCCAACCAGTTGTGTGTTGAGGGGCATTTTAAGGTGTACACAAACGCCAAGCTGCCGAATGATAAGGGGGTTATGACGCGGACCCATACACTGGAGAGGCGGTTCCTTACGGAGAGTCTCCCCACCATGCCGGCAATTCATGCCCTCTTCACTAGGTACTGTCTAGAATTGACGGCTCGTGATGTGGTTCGATACAGTGAGGAGTTGGTCAGAGAGTTCTACGCCTCATATGAGGCAACTCTCCGATCCCTGATAGACAGGCGAGTTGCCCCCACCAAACACGCCCCGCTAGAGCAAATCCGATTTTGCGGCAAGCGGGTGGAAATGTCCTTGGCAGCTATCGAGCGGTCTCCATATAGCGAGAGTGTTGATGCCAACCGGAATCCTATAACTGCCAAGTTTGACTTCCGGTGGAAACTGGTTAAAGATGGACAGTTCTTGCGTAAGCCAGATTTGAGAGAGACCACTAATAAGTTGATTTCGCGGTATTTGTCTGTTGATGGCGAGGCTGCTAACTGGGTACTCGAGCCGAAAGGAGCCATAAAGAAGGCTACCCTGACCTTCACGGCTGAGTTTTTGCGGTTGATAGTCTCCACTACCTTTCCCCCACTTTTGCAGACAATATTGTCACATGCGATCGCAGTTCTGATGGCGGCGATGATAGCAAGGTTCGAGGTGGACTTCGCTTGGCTTCTTCAAATGTTCACGCATGAGAGGGCCTTCAAGGTCACTACTACTTACCCATTTCCGTGCATGGTGTTTGCTTTGTGCAGGTACACAAGTGTGCCTATTTGGCACATTGATCAAATCAAGTCCCCTCCGGGCACTATTGATATAGGCCTTATCAGGGCTGAGGCCAATGTGTTGGCTCCACACAGAGGTCCCCGCCCGGAGGTACCTCCGCTTCGTGAGAACTTGGCGGACAGTGTAGAGCAAGACCATGCGGCTACCCAGGCTACATCTGAGCCCACAGACCCCACCTCGGTCGAGTCTATCCCGGGAGGTAGCACCGCTCTGAGCTCCTCTCGCTCGACTCCCTTCGCCACTCTAGTCCCACTTGCTAGTGTATAGACACTTGAGGCCCAAATGACCACGCTTCTGCATTACATCCAGCCTTGGATGTAGAGGTTTATTGCTGAGGCGGAGGAGTGCATGGAGTAGAAGAAGGCCCAACACACAGAGAGGAAGATCATGGAGGTTCATCAGCACCTAGACGCTTTTGAGTTGTGCTAACCCGGCCAGCCCCTCCGGTGAACATGTCGACACTTCAGGGTGTTTTAGAGAGTCTGAGAGTAGACGTGGACACGATTCTAGAGCCTAGGGTGCCCGAGTCTAAGGCACCTTCTACATAGCCCGTCGAGGATACTATTTTGGCGGCCTTATTATCCATTGTTGCACTGCCACCACCTCCACTACGAGAGAATGCCAAGAGGCGTAGAGGTCGAAATGAGAATGAGGCTAGGCCACAAGAAATGGGAGCACCGAGAGTTGGAGGCTGCGAGGAGATCCTCAATTGCTGATGAGGAGGCTCGTCAGTTGAGGGCTATTAAGTTGGCTATTGGAGTGTCTAGCTCCAGACTTGTTGACATAGAGAAGAGCACTTGTGATTGTGCTCTAATTGTTGAGAGAGGCACTACTAAGGGTGTTGTTTATGCTGAGGACACTACTGAGGGTGTCCAGACTACAGAGGGAGTGGGTTCCTGGACACCAGACCCACCACCTTGTTGATCGACGGCTGTTTGCGCCTCAGGTTTGCTTCACCTACCACTCTATTATTTTGGATTCTTTTATGCAGGACAATTGCATATCTTTTTGTTGGGGGTGGGGTAAATGGAGAGTGAGCGTTGGGGTGAAGTCTGAGTAGCCCAACTCATGATCCTCTTTCGGGGTTTTTCTTGCCTGTGTTCTTTTTCCCCAAGAGACTGATTATTTTTATTGTTGAACCGACATGTCTATATCTTGTGTACATAGTATAACTATGAAGCATGATGACTAAAATAGAAATGATATCCTGATGTAATGAAAATGATGCATGACTAGGCATAGTAACTGATAAATGTGTGGATCTCAGCATTACATAGAGATACACCACTACATGACCCGAAATCTAAGACTCAAACTAGGTTTCTGATAATCTGGTAGAGTAATGAGATGTCAATTGAGTGTGAGGAAAATTTGAATAGTCCACTATTCGTATTGATCTAGAACTTGCCTGGTTAGTTCTGCTAAAAGTAAGTTGTAATAGACAATTAGGAAAGGATCATAGACCCTTGTTCAATATAGCCAATCTTAGCCTAAACAAAAGAAAGCAGAATGAAATTAATCCCTTTTTCATCCAAATGATTTGAGCTTAAAATAGACCTTTCTTTTTCACCCCAACTGATCCTTTCGGGGAATCATGTGTTGGCCCTGGTCCCTCCTTGGACATGTGCACCTCAGCTTATGCCAAAAGCATAAGCTGAGGGTGGCTAATGCAGAAAACAACCTTGTCGTGTTCCTGACCCAACTTTGGGTATTCTGTACTTTGACTCATGGAAAAGCCATGAGTTGAGGGTGACTATTATGAGGAATGCTCCGGAAAGTGGGTTGATAGAACAACGAGAGAGAAAGAACAAAAGAAAAGTGACTCAAGAAAAGTTGAAAGAAAAGTGAAATAATTTTTTTTTGAAAATGTGAAAATACAAGCAAGAAAAGAAAAGAGTCACTTACACAAAATAAGAAAGAGGAAAATAGCAAAGTGAAAGAATATAAGAAAATTAAGAAATATGGCGGGATAAAATAAAGGTAGGACACTTAATCGATATGTCAAGCAGGCCAACAAGTTACTAAAATATACCTAAATGTACCCTTCCTGACCCTAAGCCTATGTTACAAGCTAAGAAAGTCCTATTGTGATTCCAAGAGTTATTACGGCGAACTTAAAGCAGTGAAAATAAGGACAAGCCCATGGCAATATGTATAAATGAGTTGCGAAGTTGTTCTGAGAGCGAGTGCTGAAAATTAAGCCTTATACTCAAACTGAAATCATTATGTGAAAAATGAGGATGTTATTTTGAAGTGAGAACACTAGTTGTAATACCGGAAAAATTAGCACCTAGGTGAGAGATCGAAGAGGATAGGTGTCAGTTTGTGGTGAGTATGTGTCATGGTTTGATCCACAAAATTCAAGCCTAATAGTGATAGCATGCATGAACATAATGAGAATAATCAGGATTGATAGCCAAATGATTGCGAAAGCTAAATTACGGATACTCTTGTACAAAAATTTTGTATTGAGTCATTGTGCGTCGCTTGAGGACAAACAACCAATTTAAGTTGAGGGTGTTGATGTATCGTGGTTTCACGGTACTTTCAATGCCTTTTTCTTAAGTTTAGTGTGTGTCTAAAGTCTTTTTGTATTAATTTTTTGATGTAGTTTTTTGTTTATTCTCGGGATATCTGTCCAAAGGAGAACACAGAGATTTTGAGCTGAAAGTGCAGAAGTGACCACCTATGGACCCCACCACAGTCCGTCGTAACTGTGACTGTCCGTAGGGGTAAACTGTCGTGAGAATATAATAGTTGTTGAAGGAAGTTGGGGAATTCTAACGAAGTGTGGGACTACTGAAGCTCACGATGGACCGTCATAGCCACGATGGTCCGTCTTGCACATTCGTCAAGGCTAACAGAGAGTAATCCCAGTACCGAACTTCAGAAGATTCTAAGTGTCATGGAACGAAGCCCCTCTATGGACCGTCGTGCTTGAAACGGTCTGACACACCTGTCCATTGAGGGTAAAAGAGAGTTGATGAAGAAAGTAGCAGAAATTAGTGCTATGTATGGAACGACGATAGCCACGGCGGTCCTTCGTAGTCACGACGATCCGTCATGAAGGTCGTCGACTTGGACGCGTTTTTGGCAGATTTATCCTTAAATAGATTTTCGTCTTTTATTAGGTTTTGTTTTATTATAAATAGTTCAAAAAACCTCGTTTTGGGGTTAGATCTTTGGGATTTTTTTTCCAGTTTTATTGTCTAAGTATTGAACTCTTGTTTTGGAGATTTGATATTGCTTTTCCGGAATTGATTATTGGTGTATTGTGATTTATTTCTGGAATTTGTTCATTCTCATCAAAGTAAGTGCATGAATTCTTATATTGTCAATATGAATTGTGTGATTATTAGCATATGTAACTAAACTCCATAACTTGGGTTGTGGGAACCATGAGTAAATAACAAGGTAAAATCTAGCTAAAATAACAATTCTAGAGTAATGTCTTGCATGTATTGCTAATTCTTTCGCTTCGAAATCTTTTTAACGAATGGTCAACATTAGAACTCGCCTTATTTCTACTTGCCGGACCAAGGAGGTAGATAATAGGAAAAGAATTATCAACATATATTTTGTGTATACTATCTAATAGGCTAGTGTCTGTTGGTACGAAGTAACAACTTAGTCAAATATCGAATATGATGCTTAATATAAGATAAAGATAAGGTTTAGTAAAGCAATACACGTAGTCGGACCAAGGTACAGAGTGAGATTCTCTAGATGCCGGACCAAGGATTTAGAGATACCTAACTTATCACTTTGCATGCAAGATACTAGGAAACGATTGTTATAGCTAGAATTACTGAGTTAGGAGCCAGTGGGGAACACTTATGCCCTAGTTACTCTCATTACTTGATTAAACTCCAATCTTTGAACATGTCACTTCTTTACTTTAATTTAGCTAATTGCTTTTATTAATCAAAATCCACTTTACTTATTTGTTTTCGGGAAATAATTGACTAAGTAGAAGTAATAAAAGAATAAAGTTAAGTGTGAACCATTTTCCTCGTGGGAACGATCTCAACCTCACTAGTTGGGTTCTTTACTTGATACGACCGCTTTCTACTTTGTTTCGAGAAGTAAATTTGAGGGTATCAGATAGGAGCCGCAGATTGGAGCCTCGATGGAACCTCACGTAAGTTCTCACTCATCACTTCATCTCGTTGAACTATCCATGATGTGATTCCCTTATAGTCCAGAATATGTAGGATTTCCAAAACATGGACTCGGTCACAAAAACTTTCTTTCAAATGAGAATTCGGTCAAAACTTATAGTGTTGTCTACTTTTTTAGTTGCAAGCTCTTCGAGCCTTCGTTCAAAGGGAGGCAAAATATAGACACATAATTTTTTTACCAAACTTAATGTTTCACGCGATTTTTAATGCTTGAATATTTTTTAAAAATAATAAAAGAAATATCTTTTGATATTATTTTATTAAGTAAAGATATGAAAACATAAAAAAAATGAATAACATTTGTAGATTAGAAAGAAAAGAAATTAAACAAAAACTATATATATTCTTTTAACTCAAGTTTTAATAAATTGGTTAGTGATTTGAATATTTACGTTTTTAGTTCCATTTATTTAACTTTTATATATTTTTATTAATTCAAATAAGTTGTTATTATTATTATTATTATTATTATTATTATTATTTTTATTATTATTATTATTATTATTATTATTATTATTATTATTATTACCAACAAATATGTAAAATAATAATAATAATAATAATAATAATAATAATAAAAAATTAATTAATTAACCTGAACACTACCAACTACCAAAACTACCCCATAACCCCACTAACAACCTTACATTTTCCCCACTTCCCCCAACCACTTATAAGTTATAACACCCCTATACATACTACAATACTACCGCAACACAGGCACACCAAAAAAATACAAGAAAACAAAAAAGAAACGCCAACAATTCAACAAACCAACATACAGAGATATACGAAAAATATTAGCAATACGAAAAAAAAAAAAAAAGACAACCAATAAAACTATTTTTCTCTTCCTTCTAGTTACAAAAAATATAAACACAACCTGAGAAAAAACGCAAAGGTTAAGTTTGAGGTTTGTTCTCGTAATTTTGAATTTATAATTTTTAAATATAATTTTTTCTTTTCGTGAATTAATTTTGATCGAAGATAACACTTGATTTTTATTGTATGGTTTGATTTCATAATTATATAAGAGGTGATTCAAATGTTATAAAGTTATTAAAATGTTATGTGCATTTAGCCTTGTCATTATAATATTGAAATACATTTGTATATTTGTATCGTTAAATTTGGAGTAAAATGTGATATAATATATAATTGTTTCTTGTTCACTAATTGAGGATTCAATATTTTTCTTATTCGCTCTACTCTATTAAGCCGAGACATGACACTTATGAATTGCTATTAACTAATTAACTTTCTCAATTCACATAGTTTTGAGTTATTCGTAGGTGGCATAATTTAAAAATAGACTAAGTAAATTATTATTCATTAGCCAAATGCATTTTTTGACACAACATAGTCTCAATCATCTATGGTATTTTAGATTTTTGGTATTCTATATAAAATGGATCTAATGCTAGCTTCAAATTTTCTGTAAATACTAAAATTTATATTATTATTTTTTTAAAATAAAGGAAACTTTTAAGATTTCATTAATTTATGACATTAAATTTTCGCTTCATAACTTGCAAATAACGAAAGCCATATTTTATTTGATAAGAACCTTTGTTACACATTTTCGAACAATTAAAAAACTCGAGGATTCCTAAACTGTTCCCTTGATTAATAAATTTTTTTATTCATTTATAGTTCGGAGATCAAATAAAAGTTATTTTCTTTTGATTAGAGATTAAATAAAAAAGATAACTTCGAACATCATAACTCAAATCCCCATATTCAATATCACCGCTTTAATTGGAAAACCCTTTCCACCTGTCGAAAATAGAGGTGTGACACTCTGACTTGAACTGTATATATGCCTAACATGTAAACTTATCTTAGTGCTATTATCACCATCTGCTAGTGATGGAAATGCGAAATGATGGATTGGTTTTAATTTATTGATTCTTACTCACTAGGTCATTTGAATTTGAACCAGAATCTTGATCAAATTTAATATGATCGTTTTAATTCTTCTTAATTGTCTCTAATTCGATTATTTTTCTTAATTATCCTCTAATTTAACCGTCTATTTGGAATTGTCTCTATTTATATATTTATTCTTTTAATTATGATGTGTTTTGTTTCTTTATTCGTACAAATAATATTTCTCAAATTCATTGTCTAATTCTGTTTTTCATGATTTGGATTGGACGTGACAGTTTTGTGTATAATACTATCTGCTACACTATAGGTAATAGAAAGGTAAAAGAAATTACAAGGGTTAACCCTAATTTCTAATTATGCCGACCTATCACCTACCCAGGGTTTTTGTTTTATTATGAAGATAGATTATATTGAGTTAGATGGAAAATATTTATGTGGTTATATTTGAGTCAAATATTTTAATAATATTTGAATACTATTATTATCGTTTATGACCAACCTCAAATAAAAGTATTTCTACGATGGAAGAGGGTAATTAATAATATTGTTGATTTAATTTCTTAAAGAAACAAACATTTCTAGCCTCGTTTATCTCTTATGAATTGATTCAAATCTTTAGTTTTTTCATCCCTATAAATCAACTTAATTATTATTCTTTTGGGGTAGATTGTCACGACCCAAAATCGGGCCGCGACTGGCACCCACACTTACCCTCCTATGTGAGCGAACCAACCAATCTAAACCTTAACATTTCAATATAATATCAAGTAAAAGTAATGCGGAAGACTTAAAACTCATTAACAAAATCAATAACTATTATTATCCCCAAAATCTGGAAGTCATCACCACAAGAACATCTACCTTCAAATTACTAAACTAAGAGTATCTAAGAAAACAAAACAAATAGAAAGCTAGTCCATGCCGGAAGTTCAAGGCATCAAGACTTGAAGAAGAAGACCCAGTCCAAGCTAGAAACGTTAGCTCACCCTGAAGATCCGGTGTGACGAAGACTGGCTTGATTTACTGTTGAGTTGAAGTTGACGGAACGTTTGCTGCATTCCACAAATAACAAAGAAGAAAACATGAAAGTAGGGGGTCAGTACAACCACAAGTACTGAGTAGATATCATCGGACAACTCAAAATAGAAAATAGTATATATCAGTTAATATCATAAATCAACTATAAACTCAACATGTAACAACAACAAGTATTATAATCATCAATAAGTACCATTAAGTTCGTCCATGAGGGCTCAAGCCTCAGTACCATGCTCATTTGGGAATTAAGTTCATTATGTTGAGTATATTACCATCTTTCAATATTCATTATCTTTCTTCCTCTTGTGTCGGTACGTGACACTCCGATCCCCTACATGTGTTGGAACGTGACACTCCGATCCCCTATATGTGTCGGAACGTGACACTCCGATCCCCTGTATGTGTCGGAACGTGACACTCCGATCCCCTATATGTGTCGAAACGTGACACTCCGATCCCCTAATTCTACGTGTCGGTTCGTGACACCCGTCCCACTAATACTATGTGTCGGAACGTGACACTCCGATCCACTAATACTATGTGTCGGAACGTGACACTCCGATCCACTAATACTATGTGTCGGAACGTGACACTCCGATCCACTAATCTCATTAGATCCGTTCATCAAGCCTTCTCTATTCCAAGACATCATCAATCCCATTACTTTAATTCATCAAGCCTTCTTTTATACCAAGGCATTATCATTAATAAGTAGATTAAAGTTTCTTTCAAGATTTGGGATTCAATGGTTTTCATCATGCTTATTTCATCAAAATCACATAATCATATTCATGCAAGCATACAATTAAGCATATAGACAGGTTTACAATACCACCAATACATATCATTCACTATTAAGAGTTCACTACGAATATCGTAAAAACCATAACCTACCTCCACCGAAGAATTGGAATCAACAAGCAATTTCCCAAGCTTTGATATTCTTCTTCCTCGTTCGACTCTCTCTCTCAAGCGATCAATCTATCTCTCTCTTTTCTTTTCTCTTTTTTCTTATTCAAACCCTCTTTCTTTTACCCTAATTAGTCTATAATTAGGTATAAAAGATGGAAATAGTAGTCCACTAATTAACTTAAGGTTACCTCCTTTAACCCCTAAGTAATTAGATTTATTAATATTAACCCTCAAACTTTATAATTAAGGAAAGAATAGTCCAAAACGTCCCTAAAAACGTGTAAAGAAATCCGATTCTGACTGGGATTGCGCAACCTGTGACGGGCCGTCGTGACTGCGACGGTCCGTCACGCAGGTCGTCGTGAGGGCCAGGACTTTATTTTCACCACGGACACTGTGACGGTCCGTCACACCTGTGACGGTCCGTCCTGCAAGTCCGTTACGAAGTTCAGAGAGTCGATTTTCAGTACCCAATTTCAGAATTCCCAAGTATATTGAAACGAGACATCTGTGACGGACCGCCGTGCCTATGACGGTCCGTGCGTGTCCGTAATCTTGGCCGCTTTTTCCGTAAATGAATCTGCTGCTCAAAGCGACTAGGCAGTCGTTACAATAGATACCAATTTACCCATCGTTCGTCCCCGAACGATCAAAAGAAGAAAAACAAGGGCGGAAGGAAGTACCTGAATCTGTAAACAGATGTGGGTATTTTTCTTGCATATCTGCCTCCTTCTCCCAAGTAGCTTCTTCAACCGGTCGATTCTTCCATTGAACTTTGATGGATGCAATTTCTCTCGACCTCAACTTGCGAACCTCTCTATCTAATATAGCAACCGGTTCCTCCTCATAAGTCAAATCCTCATCAAGCAAAACTGAATCCCAACGGATGATATAGTTTCCATCTCCATGGTATCTTTTCAACATGGACACATGAAACACCGGATGCACTCCGGACAGCCCTGGAGGTAAGGCTAATTCATAAGCCACCTCCCCTACTCGCTTTAGTACTTCAAATGGTCCAATATACCTTGGACTTAGCTTACCTCTTTTGCCAAACCGCATCACCCCTTTCATGGGTGAAACCTTCAACAAGACTTGTTCACCCTCCATGAACTCCAAGTCTCTAACCTTTCGATCTGCATACTCCTTTTGTCTACTTTGCGCCGCTAGAAGCTTTTCTTGAATGCCCTTCACCTTATCTAACGAATCCCTCAAGAGGTCAGTACCCCAAGGTCTAACCTCAAATGCATCGAACCAACCAACGGGAGATCTACACCTCCTCCCATACAATGCTTCAAATGGAGCCATATCAATACTGGAGTGATAGCTATTATTGTACGAAAACTCTGCCAAAGGTAAGAAGCTATCCCAATGGCCACCAAACTCTATCACGCATGCGCGAAGCATATCCTCCAACACTTGAATCGTTCGCTCAGACTGACCATCGGTCTGAGGATGGAACGCGGTACTAAGATCCAACCTAGTACCCAATTCAGCATGCAATGTTTTCCAAAACATAGAAGTAAACTGCGTACCTCTATCTGATATGATGGATAGCGGAACTCCATGCAGGCGAACGATTTCTGAGATGTAGATTTTTGCTAACTTCTCTGCATTGTAAGTTACCTTGAGCGGAATAAAATGAGCAGACTTAGTTAACCTATCAACAATCACCCAAATGGAGTCATACTTACCCATTGTCTTTGGAAGACCAACCACAAAGTCCATTGCGATTCTCTCCCACTTCCATTCAGGAATGGGCATTCTCTGAAGCGTTCCTCCGGGCCTCTGGTGTTCATACTTTACTTGTTGACAGTTTGGACATTTGGCAATAAAGTCAACAATATCGCGCTTCATTCTACTCCACCAAAAGTGTTGCTTTAGGTCGCGATACATCTTGGTTGCACCCGGATGTATAAAATACCTTGAACTATGAGCCTCTGCCAAAATAGTGTTGATCAAATCATCGATGCGGGGTACACATACCCTTCCCTTAATCCTCAACACACCTTCCTCATCGATTGTTGCCTCTTTAGCCTCTCCTTGCAACACTTTATCTCGAATCCAGATCAATTTCTCATCATCAAACTGCTTCCCCTTAATCTTGTCAAGGAAGGAGGATCTTGCCTCCACGCAAGCTAACAATTCTCCCTTCTCATTTACATCTAACCTCATAAGGTCATTAGCCAAAATCTGCACTTCTCTAGCCAATGGGCGTCTAGAAGCTTGCAAATGAGCTAGACTTCCCATGCTTCCCGCCTTTCTACTCAAAGCATCTGCCACAACATTCGCCTTTCCGGATGATACAAGATAGTGATATCGTAGTCCTTCAGTAGTTCCATCCATCTCCTTTGTCTCAAGTTCAAATCTTTCAGAGTAAAGACATACTGTAGGCTACGATGATCCGTATAGACTTCACACTTAACCCCATATAAATAGTGCCTCCATTGCTTCAATGCAAATACTACCGCGGCCAATTCCAAGTCATGAGTTGGGTAGTTACGTTCATGCACTTTTAATTGTCTTGAAGCATAAGCAATCACGTTCTTCTCTTGCATTAGCACTGCACCCAAACCCGAATAGGATGCATCACAATAAACAATGAAGTTCTTACCCTCTACCGGCAAGGTAAGAATTGGTGCGGTAGTCAACAAAGTCTTAAGATTCTGAAACCTTTCCTCACATTCATCTGACCATACAAATGGAACATTCTGCTTAGTCAAGTTCGTCAAGTGAGAAGCAATAGGAGAGAATCCCTTGACGAATCGGCGGTAGTAGCTAGCTAACCCAACAAAGCTCCTTATTTCTGACACATTAGTGGGTCTTACCCAATTCTTCACTGTTTCAATCTTAG
This sequence comes from Solanum arcanum, assembly GCA_027789145.1. Taxonomy (NCBI): domain Eukaryota; kingdom Viridiplantae; phylum Streptophyta; class Magnoliopsida; order Solanales; family Solanaceae; genus Solanum; species Solanum arcanum. Next base: position 60,357,104 of record CM050933.1, on the reverse strand, counting down.
AAGGATCTACCATCACCCCCTCCTTCGAAACCACGTGCCCCAAGAAGGACACTGCATCTAGCCAAAACTCACACTTAGAGAACTTGGCATAAAGCTTTTTCTCCCTCAACATTTCCAATACTATCCTCAAATGCTCTTCATGTTCCTTCTTGCTCTTTGAGTATACCAATATATCATCAATAAATACGATCACGAAGAGATCCAAATATGGCTTAAAAATCCCATTCATCAAGCTCATAAAAGCAGCGGGGGCATTTGTAAGACCAAAAGACATCACTACGAATTCATAATGCCCATACCTAGTTCGAAAAGCAGTCTTTGGCACATCCATTGCCCGTATTTTCAATTGATGATCCGGATCTCAAGTCAATCTTAGAGAAGACACAAGAACCTTGTAACTGATCGAACAAGTCATCAATGCGAGGAAGAGGATACTTGTTCTTAATAGTTACCTTGTTCAACTGCCGATAGTCTATGCACATCTGAAAACTCCCATCCTTCTTCTTTACAAACAAAACCGGAGCACCCCAAGGAGATGCACTTGGTCTAATGAAGCCTTTGCTCAACAACTCTTGAAGTTGAGCCTTTAATTCTCTTAATTCAGCGGGAGCCATTCTATAAGGGGGTATAGAAATGGGGCGAGTACCCGCTTCAAGATCAATACAGAAGTCAATATCCCTATCCGGTGGCATACCAGGAAGATTTGCAGGGAACACATCCAAAAGTTCTCGAACTACCGAAACCGATTCAACTGAGGGTACTTGGGTAGTGTCATCCCTAAGATGTGCCAAGAAAGCTAAGCAACCCTTACTAATCATCTTTTGAGCACAAAGAAAGGACACGATACGAACCGGATTGGAAGTGTAGTCACCCTCCCACACTAACGGATCTGTCCCAGGCTTGGCTAACGTCACCGTTTTAGCATTGCAATCCAAGATTGCAAAATTTGGAGAAAGCCAAGTCATACCCAGAATTACATCAAAGTCACCCATTTCTAAAATAACCAAATCTTCATAAGTGTTGCTCCCCATAAAGTTCACCAAACAAGACCTATATACCCTTTCAACTACCACAGACTCACCCACCGGAGTAGAAACACGAATAGGCATATCAAGTAATTCATAATGTAGATTTAGACCATTAGCAAATGATGAAGATACATATGAAAATGTGGATCCAGGATCAAACAATACGGAAGCCATGCAATCACAAATCAAGAGGTTACCTGTGATGACAGCATCTGATGCTTCCGCTTCAGATCTCCCAGGGAAAGCGTAACAATGGGCCCTATCACCACCGTCCGGTTGCCCTACCATGTTGTGTCGTAGTGGCTCCAATGTGCCCATCTCCTCTGCCGTTGTGGTGACCACCATTACCTCGACCACCACGTCCTCCAGAAAAGCGGCCTCTACCATGACCACCTCTACCTCTAGCTATTGGGGGTCTGTAACTCTGTTTTGGACAATTCCTCCTAACATGTCCAATCTCCCCACATCCATAACACTCTCTGGAGTCAGGCATATGTCTCTCGGAGTAGTGTTGACCGTTATGAGGTGGACCCCCAACTACAGTCTGTAGTGAAGACTGAATTGGTCGACTTGAGTAACCTCCGGAGCTCTGTCCTCTTGAGTAAGAACCATTAAACTCACCTCCCCTTCGAAACCTTTTTGATGTCGATGTCGTGGTGAAGTCATCTGGCTTCACTCCTTCCACTTCTATCACAAAGTCTACCACCTCTTGGAAGGATGTTGCCGTAGCCGCTACCTGTAGGGCTGAAATCCGCAATTCTGACCTCAACCCCTTCACAAAACGGCGAATCCGCTCTTGTGGACTGAAACAAAGTTGGGTGGCATACCTTGATAAAGCACGAAACTTAGCCTCATATGCGTTAACCGTCATCTTACCTTGCTCGAGACTCAAGAACTCATCCCTTTTTCTATCTCTCAAAGTCCTTGGGATATACTTCTCCATAAACAGGGTAGAGAAGGATGCCCAAGTCATGTGTGTGCCTCTGTCAGTTGACACTCGACATATGATCGCCACCACATTTTGGCGTTCCCTTGAAACTGATAGCTTACGAACTCAACGCCAAACCGTTCTACTATCCCCATCTTGTGTAGTAGCTCATGACAATCAACCAGAAAATCATAAGCATCTTCAGATTCTGCACCCTTGAAGACTGGTGGTTTCAATTTCAAGAACTTACTGAAAAGTTCGTGCTGATCGTTTGTCATCATCGGTCCAGTAATCAGGCGTGGAAATGTGCCTATCTCCAATGAGGCATCCATGCGGGGAGCCATAGTAGCCGCATGTCGTACTTCTGAAACCGGAGGTGTTGGTGCAGAAACCACTGGAGGTGCCTGACCGTGATCAGATAACCCGCTAAGATAAGCGAGAACCTGATTGATCATCTCTGGGGTAGGTTGGGGTGGCAATTCCTCATTCTGCTCTTGTTCATTCTCCCCATCCTCCCCTTCTCTTACCACTTCCTCAGTCGGTGGAGGAGTCACTGCCCTAGCATCAGATGGGCTAGGTGCTCGTTCTCTTCCTCTAGATGACGTCCTCCCACGACCTCTACCACGGCCTCTTGCCGCTGCTCTTCCTCGAGCCANGGCCCGGTGGCTTGCTCGGATGTTTCTTCTTTGTGCCGTTGTTCTTCTTTGGTGCGGTCGTTGCTCTAGTTCTAACCATCTGCGAAATAGAGTGAAGATGGTCAGATACCAATTCGTATCGCCCAGATACCAATTGGACTCAAGTAGTAGCACGAAAGAAAGAATGAAAGAATGGAATTTTCCTAAAGTCTTATAGCCTCTCAAAGAAAAGTAAAGGCGTCCCCCTACCGTTCCTTAAGACTCTACTAGACTCGTTCTTGTGTGATGAGACCAACGAACCTAATGCTCTGATACCAAGTTTGTCACGACCCAAAACCGGGCCGCGACTGGCACCCACACTTACCCTCCTATGTGAGCGAACCAACCAATCTAAACCTTAACATTTCAATATAATATCAAGTAAAAGTAATGCGGAAGACTTAAAACTCATTAACAAAATCAATAACTATTATTATCCCCAAAATCTGGAAGTCATCACCACAAGAACATCTACCTTCAAATTACTAAACTAAGAGTATCTAAGAAAACAAAACAAATAGAAAGCTAGTCCATGCCGGAAGTTCAAGGCATCAAGACTTGAAGAAGAAGACCCAGTCCAAGCTAGAAACGTTAGCTCACCCTGAAGATCCGGTGTGACGAAGACTGGCTTGATTTAGTGTTGAGTTGAAGTTGACGGAACGTTTGCTGCATCCCACAAATAACAAAGAAGAAAACATGAAAGTAGGGGGTCAGTACAACCACAAGTACTGAGTAGATATCATCGGCCAACTCAAAATAGAAAACAGTATATATCAGTTAATATCATAAATCAACTATAAACTCAACATGTAACAACAACAAGTACTATAATCATCAATAAGTACCATTAAGTTCGTCCATGAGGGCTCAAGCCTCAGTACCATGCTCATTTGGGAATTAAGTTCATTATGTTGAGTATATTACCATCTTTCAAGATTCATTATCTTTCTTCCTCTTGTGTCGGTACGTGACACTCCGATCCCCTACATGTGTCGGAACGTGACACTCCGATCCCCTATATGTGTCAGAACGTGACACTCCGATCCCCTATATGTGTCGGAACGTGACACTCCGATCCCCTATATGTGTCGGAACGTGACACTCCGATCCCCTAATTCTACGTGTCGGTTCGTGACACCCGTCCCACTAATACTATGTGTCGGAACGTGACACTCCGATCCACTAATACTATGTGTCGGAACGTGACACTCCGATCCACTAATACTATGTTTCGGAACGTGACACTCCGATCCACTAATCTCATTAGATCCGTTCATCAAGCCTTCTCTATGCCAAGGCATCATCAATCCCATTACTTTAATTCATCAAGCCTTCTTTTATACCAAGGCATTATCATTAATAAGTAGATTAAAGTTTCTTTCAAGATTTGGGATTCAATGGTTTTCATCATGCTTATTTCATCAAAATCACATAATCATATTCATGCAAGCATACAATTAAGCATATAGACAGGTTTACAATACCACCAATACATATCATTCACTATTAAGAGTTCACTACGAATATCGTAAAAACCATAACCTACCTCCACCGAAGAATTGGAATCAACAAGCAATTTCCCAAGCTTTGATATTCTTCTTCCTCGTTCGACTCTCTCTCTCAATCGATCAATCTATCTCTCTCTTTTCTTTTCTCTTTTTCTTATTCAAACCCTCTTTGTTTTACCCTAATTAGTCTATAATTAGGTAAAAAAGATGGAAATAGTAGTCCACTAATTAACTTAAGGTTACCTCCTTTAACCCCTAAGTAATTAGATTTATTAATATTAACCCTCAAACTATATAATTAAGGAAAGAATAGTCCAAAACGTCCCTAAAAACGTGTAAAGAAATCCGATTCTGACTGGGATTGCGCAACCTGTGACGGGCCGTCGTGACTGCGACGGTCCGTCACGCAGGTCGTCGTGAGGGCCAGGACTTTATTTTCACCAAGGACACTGTGACGGTCGGTCACACCTGTGACGGTCCGTCCTGCAAGTCCGTTACGAAGTTCAGAGAGTCGATTTTCAGTACCCAATTTCAGAATTCCCAAGTATATTGAAACGAGACATCTGTGACGGACCGCCGTGCCTATGACGGTCCGTAGTGGTGTCCGTAATCTTCGCCAGTTTTTCCAGAAATGAATCTGCTGCTCAAAACGACTAGACAGGTCGTTACAATAGATACCAATTTACCCATCGTTCGTCCCCGAACGATCAAAAGAAGAAAAACAAGGGCGGAAGGAAGTACCTGAATCTGTAAACAGATGTGGGTATTTTTCTTGCATATCTGCCTCCTTCTCCCAAGTAGCCTCTTCAACCGGTCGATTCTTCCATTGAACTTTGATGGATGCAATTTCTCTCGACCTCAACTTGCGAACCTCTCTATCTAATATAGCAACCGGTTCCTCCTCATAAGTCAAATCCTCATCAAGCAAAACTGAATCCCAACGGATGATATAGTTTCCATCTCCATGGTATCTTTTCAACATGGACACATGAAACACCGGATGCACTCCGGACAGCCCTGGAGGTAAGGCTAATTCATAAGCCACCTCCCCTACTCGCTTTAGTACTTCAAATGGTCCAATATACCTTGGACTTAGCTTACCTCTTTTGCCAAACCGCATCACCCCTTTCATGGGTGAAACCTTCAACAAGACTTGTTCACCCTCCATGAACTCCAAGTCTCTAACCTTTCGATCTGCATACTCCTTTTTGTCTACTTTGCGCCGCTAGAAGCTTTTCTTGAATGCCGTTCACCTTATCTAACGAATCCCTCAAGAGGTCAGTACCCCAAGGTCTAACCTCAAATGCATCGAACCAACCAACGGGAGATCTACACCTCCTCCCATACAATGCTTCAAATGGAGCCATATCAATACTGGAGTGATAGCTATTATTGTACGAAAACTCTGCCAAAGGTAAGAAGCTATCCCAATGGCCACCAAACTCTATCACGCATGCGCGAAGCATATCCTCCAACACTTGAATCGTTCGTTCAGACTGACCATCGGTCTGAGGATGGAACGCGGTACTAAGATCCAACCTAGTACCCAATTCAGCATGCAATGTTTTCCAAAACTTAGAAGTAAACTGTGTACCTCTATCTGATATGATGGATAGCGGAACTCCATGCAGTCGAACGATTTCTGAGATGTAGATTTTTGCTAACTTCTCTGCATTGTAAGTTACCTTGACCGGAATAAAATGAGCAGACTTAGTTAACCTATCAACAATCACCCAAATAGAGTCATACTTACCCATTGTCTTTGGAAGACCAACCACAAAGTCCATTGCGATTCTCTCCCACTTCCATTCAGGAATGGGCATTCCCTGAAGCGTTCCTCCGGGCCTCTGGTGTTCATACTTTACTTGTTGACAGTTTAAACATTTGGCAATAAAGTCAACAATATCGCGCTTCATTCTACTCCACCAAAAGTGTTGCTTTAGGTCGCGATACATCTTGGTTGCACCCGGATGTATAAAATACCTTGAACTATGAGCCTCTGCCAAAATAGTGTTGATCAAATCATCGATGCGGGGTACACATACCCTTCCCTTAATCCTCAACACACCTTCCTCATTGATTGTTTCCTCTTTAGCCTCTCCTTGCAACACTTTATCTCGAATCCGGATCAATTCTCATCATCAAACTGCTTCCCCTTAATCTTGTCAAGGAAGGAGGATCTTGCCTCCATGCAAGCTAACAATCCTCCCTTCTCATTTACATCTAACCTCATAAGGTCATTAGCCAAAATCTGCACTTCTCTAGCCAATGGGCGTCTAGAAGCTTGCAAATGAGCTAGACTTCCCATGCTTCCCGCCTTTCTACTCAAAGCATCTGCCACAACATTCGCTTTCCCCGGATGATACAAGATAGTGATATCGTAGTCCTTCAGTAGTTCCATCCATCTCTTTTGTCTCAAGTTCAAATCTTTCTGAGTAAAGACATACTGTAGGCTACGATGATCCGTATAGACTTCACACTTAACCCCATATAAATAGTGCCTCCATTGCTTCAATGCAAATACTACCGCGGCCAATTCCAAGTCATGAGTTGGGTAGTTACGTTCATGCACTTTTAATTGTCTTGAAGCATAAGCAATCACGTTCTTCTCTTGCATTAGCACTGCACCCAAACCCGAATAGGATGCATCACAATAAACAATGAAGTTCTTACCCTCTACCGGCAAGGTAAGAATTGGTGCGGTAGTCAACAAAGTCTTAAGCTTCTGAAAGCTTTCCTCACATTCATCTGACCATACAAATGGAACATTCTGCTTAGTCAAGTTCGTCAAGTGAGAAGCAATAGAAGAGAATCCCTTGACGAATCGGCGGTAGTAGCTAGCTAACCCAACAAAGCTCCTTATTTCTGACACATTAGTGGGTCTTACCCAATTCTTCACTGTCTCAATCTTAGAAGGATCTACCATCACCCCCTCCTTCGAAACCACGTGCCCCAAGAAGGACACTGCATCTAGCCAAAACTCACACTTAGAGAACTTGGCATAAAGCTTTTTCTCCCTCAACATTTCCAATACTATCCTCAAATGCTCTTCATGTTCCTTCTTGCTCTTTGAGTATACCAATATATCATCAATAAATACGATCACGAAGAGATCCAAATATGGCTTAAAAATCCCATTCATCAAGCTCATAAAAGCAGCGGGGGCATTTGTAAGACCAAAAGACATCACTACGAATTCATAATGCCCATACCTAGTTCGAAAAGCAGTCTTTGGCACATCCATTGCCCGTATTTTCAATTGATGATCCGGATCTCAAGTCAATCTTAGAGAAGACACAAGCATCTTGTAACTGATCGAACAAGTCATCAATGCGAGGAAGAGGATACTTGTTCTTAATAGTTACCTTGTTCAACTGCCGATAGTCTATGCACATCCGAAAACTCCCATCCTTCTTCTTTACAAACAAAACCGGAGCACCCCAAGGAGATGCACTTGGTCTAATGAAGCCTTTGCTCAACAACTCTTGAAGTTGAGCCTTTAATTCTCTTAATTCAGAGGGAGCCATTCTATAAGGGGGTATAGAAATGGGGCGAGTACCCGCTTCAAGATCAATACAGAAGTCAATATCCCTATCCGGTGGCATACCAGGAAGATCTGCAGGGAACACATCCAAAAATTCTCGAACTACCGAAACCGATTCAACTGAGGGTACTTGGGTAGTGTCATCCCTAAGATGTGCCAAGAAAGCTAAGCAACCCTTACTAATCATCTTTTGAGCACAAAGAAAGGACACGATACGAACCGGATTGGAAGTGTAGTCACCCTCCCACACTAACGGATCTGTCCCACGCTTGGCTAACGTCACCATTTTAGCATTGCAATCCAAGATCGCAAAATTCAGAGAAAGCCAAGTCATACCCAGAATTACATCAAAGTCACCCATTTCTAAAATAACCAAATCTTCATAAGTGTTGCTCCCCATAAAGTTCACCAAACAAGACCTATATACCCTTTCAACTACCACAGACTCACCCACCGGAGTAGAAACACGAATAGGCATACCAAGTAATTCACAATGTAGATTTAGACCATTAGCAAATTATGAAGATACATATGAAAATGTGGATCCAGGATCAAACAATACGGAAGCCATGCAATCACAAATCAAGAGGTTACCTGTGATGACAGTATCTGATGCTTCCGCTTCAGATCTCCCAGGGAAAGCGTAACAATGGTCCCTATCACCAGTCTGTCCGTTGCCCCTACCATGTTGTGTCGTAGTGGCTCCAATGTGCCCATCTCCTCTGCCGTTGTGGTGACCACCATTACCTCGACCACCACGTCCTCCAGAAAAGCGGCCTCTACCATGACCACCTCTACCTCTAGCTATTGGGGGTCTGTAACTCTGTTTTGGACAATTCCTCCTAACATGTCCAATCTCCCCACATCCATAACACTCTCTGGAGTCAGGCATATGTCTCTCGGAGTAGTGTTGACCGTTATGAGGTAGACCCCCAACTACAGTCTGTAGTGAAGACTGAATTGGTCGACTTGAGTAACCTCCGGAGCTCTGTCCTCTAGAGTAAGAACCATTAAACTCACCTCCCCTTCAAAACCTTTTTGATGTCGATGTCGTGGTGAAGTCATCTGGCTTCACTCCTTCCACTTCTATCACAAAGTCTACCACCTCTTGGAAGGATGTTGCCGTAGCCGCTACCTGTAGGGCTGAAATCCGCAATTCTGACCTCAACCCCTTCACAAAACGGCGAATCCTCTCTTGTGGACTGAAACAAAGTTGGGTGGCATACCTTGATGAAGCACGAAACTTAGCCTCATATGCGTTAACCGTCATCTTACCTTGCTTGAGACTCAAGAACTTATCCCTTTTTCTATCTCTCAAAGTCCTTGGGATATACTTCTCCATAAACAGGGTAGAGAAGGATGCCCAAGTCATGGGTGTGGCCTCTGTCGGTTGACACTCGACATATGATCGCCACCACATTTTGGCGTTCCCTTGAAACTGATAGGTTACGAACTCAACGCCAAACCGTTCTACTATCCCCATCTTGTGTAGTAGCTCATGACAATCAACCAGAAAATCATAAGCATCTTGATTACGCACTTTGAAGACTGGAGGTTTCAATTTCAAGAACTTCTTGAAAAGTTCGTGGCCGATCGCTTGTCATCATCGGTCCGATGTCAGCGTGGAAATGTGCCTATCTCCAATGAGGCATCCATGCGGGAGCCATAGTAGCCGCATGTCGCATTTCAAACCGGAGGTGTTGGTGCAGAAACCACTGGAGGTGCCTGACCGTGATCAGATAACCTGCTAAGATAAGCGAGAACCTGATTGATCATCTCTGGGGTAGGTTGGGGTGGCAATTCCTCATTCTGCTCTTGTTCATTCTCCCCATCCTCCCCTTCTCTTACCACTTCCTCAGTCGGTGGAGGAGTCACTGCCCTAGCATCAGATGGTCTAGGTGCTCGTCCTCTTCCTCTAGATGACGTCCTCCCACGACCTCTACCACGGCCTCTTGCCGCTGCTCTTCCTCGAGCCACAGCCCCAGTGGCTTGCTCAGATGTTTCTTGCTGTGCCGTTGTTGCTACTGGTGCGGTCGTTGCTCTAGTTCTAACCATCTGCGAAATAGAGTGAAGATGGTCAGATACCAATTCGTATCGCCCAGATACCAATTGGACTCAAGTAGTAGCACGAAAGAAAGAAAGAAAGAATGGAATTTTCCTAAAGTCTTATAGCCTCTCAAAGAAAAGTAAAGGCGTCCCCCTACCGTTCCTTAAGACTCTACTAGACTCGTTCTTGTGTGATGAGACCAACGAACCTAATGCTCTGATACCAAGTTTGTCACGACCCAAAACCGGGCCGCGACTGGCACCCACACTGACCCTCCTATGTGAGCGAACCAACCAATCTAAACCTTAACATTTCAATATAATATCAAGTAAAAGTAATGCGGAAGACTTAAAACTCATTAAAAAAATCAATAACTATTATTATCCCCAAAATCTGGAAGTCATCACCACAAGAACATCTACCTTCAAATTACTAAACTAAGAGTATCTAAGAAAACAAAACAAATAGAAAGCTAGTCCATGCCGGAAGTTCAAGGCATCAAGACTTGAAGAAGAAGACCCAGTCCAAGCTAGAAACGTTAGCTCACCCTGAAGATCCGGTGTGATGAAGACTGGCTTGATTTAGTGTTGAGTTGAAGTTGACGGAACGTTTGCTGCATCTCACAAATAACAAAGAAGAAAACATGAAAGTAGGGGGTCAGTACAACCACAAGTACTGAGTAGATATCATCGGCCAACTCAAAATAGAAAATAGTATATATCAGTTAATATCATAAATCAACTATAAACTCAACATGTAACAACAACAAGTATTATAATCATCAATAAGTACCATTAAGTTCGTCCATGAGGGCTCAAGCCTCAGTACCATGCTCATTTGGGAATTAAGTTCATTATGTTGAGTATATTACCATCTTTCAATATTCATTATCTTTCTTCCTCTTGTGTCGGTACGTGACATTCCGATCCCTACATGTGTCGGGCGTGACACTCCGATCCCTATATGTGTCCGGGCGTGACACTCCGATCCTATATGTATCGGTACGTGACACTCTGATCCCCTATATGTGTCGGAACGTGACACTCCGATCCCCTAATTCTACGTGTCGGTTCGTGACACCCGTCCCACTAATACTATGTGTCAAAACGTGACACTCCGATCCAATAATACTATGTGTCAGAACGTGACACTCCGATCCACTAATACTATGTGTCGGAACGTGACACTCCGATCCACTAATCTCATTAGATCCGTTCATCAAGCCTTCTCTATGCCAAGGCATCATCAATCCCATTACTTTAATTCATCAAGCCTTCTTTTATACCAAGGCATTATCATTAATAAGTAGATTAAAGTTTCTTTCAAGATTTGGGATTCAATGGTTTTCATCATGCTTATTTCATCAAAATCACATAATCATATTCATGCAAGCATACAATTAAGCATATAGACAGGTTTACAATACCACCAATACATATCATTCACTATTAAGAGTTCACTACGAATATCGTAAAAACCATAACCTACCTCCATGAAGAATTGGAATCAACAAGNAATTTCCCAAGCTTTGATATTCTTCTTCCTCGTTCGACTCTCTCTCTCTCAATCGATCAATCTATCTCTCTCTTTTCTTTTCTCTTTTTCTTATTCAAACCCTCTTTCTTTTACCATAATTAGTCTAGAATTAGGTAAAAAAGATGGAAATAGTAGTCCACTAATTAACTTAAGGTTACCTCCTTTAACCCCTAAGTAATTAGATTTATTAATATTAACCCTCAAACTTTATAATTAAGGAAAGAATAGTCCAAAACGTCCCTAAAAACGTGTAAAGAAATCCGATTCTGACTGGGATTGCGCAACCTGTGACGGGCCGTCGTGACTGCGACGGTCCGTCACGCAGGTCGTCGTGAGGGCCAGGACTTTATTTTCACCAAGGATAGTGACGGTCCGTCACACTGCGTGACGGTCCGTCACACTGTGACGGTCCGTCACACTGTGACGATCGGCCCCGCAAGTCCGCTACGAAGTTGAGAGAGTCGATTTTCGCACCAATTTGAGAATTCCCAAGTATATTGAAGCGAGACATCGTGGCGGACCGCGTGCCTATGACGATCCGTCGTGGTGGTGTCCGTAATCTTGGCGATTTTCGAGAAATGAATCTGTTTGCTCAAAGCGACTAGGCAGTCGTTACAATAGATACCAATTTACCCATCGTTCGTCCCGAACGATCAAAAGAAGAAAAACAAGGGCGGAAGGAAGTACCTGAATCTGTAAACAGATGTGGGTATTTTTCTTGCATATCTGCCTCCTTCTCCCAAGTAGCCTCTTCAACCGGTCGATTCTTCCATTGAACTTTGATGGATGCAATTTCTCTAGACCTCAACTTGCGAACCTCTCTATCTAATATAGCAACCGGTTCCTCCTCATAAGTCAAATCCTCATCAAGCAAAACTGAATCCCAACGGATGATATAGTTTCCATCTCCATGGTATCTTTTCAACATGGACACATGAAACACCGGATGCACTCCGGACTGACCCTGGAGGTAAGGCTAATTCATAAGCCACCTCCCTACTCGCTTTAGTACTTCAAATGGTCCAATATACCTTGGACTTAGCTTACCTCTTTTGCCAAACCGCATCACCCCTTTCATGGGTGAAACCTTCAACAAGACTTGTTCACCCTCCATGAACTCCAAGTCTCTAACCTTTCGATCTGCATACTCCTTTTGTCTACTTTGCGCCGCTAGAAGCTTTTCTTGAATGCCCTTCACCTTATCTAACGAATCCCTCAAGAGGTCAGTACCCCAAGGTCTAACCTCAAATGCATCGAACCAACCAACGGGAGATCTACACCTCCTCCCATACAATGCTTCAATTGGAGCCATATCAATACTGGAGTGATAGCTATTATTGTACGAAAACTCTGCCAAAGGTAAGAAGCTATCCCAATGGCCACCAAACTCTATCACGCATGCGCGAATCATATCTTCCAACACTTGAATCGTTCGCTCAGACTGACCATCGGTCTAAGGATGGAACGCGGTACTAAGATCCAACCTAGTACCCAATTCAGCATGCAATGTTTTCCAAAACTTAGAAGTAAACTGCGTACCTCTATCTGATATGATGGATAGCGGAACTCCATGCAGTCGAACGATTTCTGAGATGTAGATTTTTGCTAACTTCTCTGCATTGTAAGTTACCTTGACCGGAATAAAATGAGCAGACTTAGTTAACCTATCAACAATCACCCAAATGGAGTCATACTTACCCATTGTCTTTGGAAGACCAACCACAAAGTCCATTGCGATTCTCTCCCACTTCCATTCAGGAATGGGAATTCTCTGAAGCATTCCTCCGGGCCTCTGGTGTTCATACTTTACTTGTTGACAGTTTGGACATTTGGCAATAAAGTCAACAATATCGCGCTTCATTCTACTCCACCAAAAGTGTTGCTTTAGGTCGCGATACATCTTGGTTGCACCCGGATGTATAAAATACCTTGAACTATGAGCCTCTGCCAAAATAGTGTTGATCAAATCATCGATGCGGGGTACACATACCCTTCCCTTAATCCTCAACACACCTTCCTCATCGATTGTTGCCTCTTTAGCCTCTCCTTGCAACACTTTATCTCGAATCCGGATCAATTTCTCATCATCAAACTGCTTCCCCTTAATCTTGTCAAGGAAGGAGGATCTTGCCTCCACGCAAGCTAACAATCCTCCCTTCTCATTTACATCTAACCTCATAAGGTCATTAGCCAAAATCTGCACTTCTCTAGCCAATGGGCGTCTAGAAGCTTGCAAATGAGCTAGACTTCCCATGCTTCCCGCCTTTCTACTCAAAGCATCTGCCACAACATTCGCCTTCCCCGGATGATACAAGATAGTGATATCGTAGTCTTTCAGTAGTTCCATCCATCTCCTTTGTCTCAAGTTCATCTTTCTGAGTAAAGACATACTGTAGGCTACGATGATCCGTATAGACTTCACACTTAACCCCATATAAACAGTGCCTCCATTGCTTCAATGCAAATACTACCGCGGCCAATTCCAAGTCATGAGTTGGGTAGTTACGTTCATGCACTATTAATTGTCTTGAAGCATAAGCAATCACGTTCTTCTCTTGCATTAGCACTGCACCCAAACCCGAATAGGATGCATCACAATAAACAATGAAGTTCTTACCCTCTACCGGCAAGGTAAGAATTGGTGCGGTAGTCAACAAAGTCTTAAGCTTCTGAAAGCTTTCCTCACATTCATCTGACCATACAAATGGAACATTCTGCTTAGTCAAGTTCGTCAAGTGAGAAGCAATAGAAGAGAATCCCTTGGCGAATCGGCGGTAGTAGCTAGCTAACCCAACAAAGCTCCTTATTTCTGACACATTAGTGGGTCTTACCCAATTCTTCACTGTCTCAATCTTAGAAGGATCTACCATCACCCCTCGCCCGAAACCACGTGCCCAAGAAGGACAATCGCATCTAGCCAAAACTCACACTTAGAGAACTTGGCATAAAGCTTTTTCTCCTGACATTTCCAATACTATCCTCAAATGCTCTTCATGTTCCTTCTTGCTCTTTGAGTATACCAATATATCATCAATAAATACGATCACGAAGAGATCCAAATATGGCTTAAAAATCCCATTCATCAAGCTCATAAAAGCAGCGGGGGCATTTGTAAAACCAAAAGACATCACTACGAATTCATAATGCCCATACCTAGTTCGAAAAGCAGTCTTTGGCACATCCATTGCCCGTATTTTCAATTGATGATCCGGATCTCAAGTCAATCTTAGATAAGACACAAGCACCTTGTAACTTATCGAACAAGTCATCAATGCGAGGAAGAGGATACTTGTTCTTAATAGTTACCTTGTTCAACTGCCGATAGTCTATGCACATCCGAAAACTCCCATCCTTCTTCTTTACAAACAAAACCGGAGCACCCCAAGGAGATGCACTTGGTCTAATGAAGCCTTTGCTCAACAACTCTTGAAGTTGAGCCTTTAATTCTCTTAATCTGCTGCTCAAAACGACTAGACAGGTCGCTACATAGATTGACTTATGTGTGACCTTTATAATTTTTCGTATCTTTTGAATTTTATATTCTTTCCTTGCATATTTATTCTCTTTATTAATTGTTGCCTCATTATTAATATTAATTTTTATAGAAAATTAATTTTAATAATAATAGCAATAAATAAGTTTAATTTGTTGCATTATAACTTAAATTTTTGTGCTAATTAAACAATTGTTTTTTCTTATCTTTGTCAAGTTTTCTTAAATAAAGATTCATTTATTTGAGATCAGATTCTTCAAAATTGATCTAATTTATACACCTGTTGTCTAATTTTGACTTGCTATTCTACATAAATCTCATTCAAACATTGCAGATCAGAACTTTATAAAGTAGTAGTAAAGTGTTTTAGCCTCTTCTCCATTTCACCATAGTAATCATAACTTTTTCAAAGGCTCAATGATTTGAATCCCAATGGGATTGAAACCACCATTAGAGTCTCTAATTAGTTAATACTACCATTATGAATAAAAAACATTATATACAACGCCCTTTATTTTGAATTTTGCAGATTCGCAACAAGCTAATACTCTGATTTGGCACTAATGACCACCCTAAGCTCTCACCAGGTGTAAGTACACAAATCTATTGAATTTACTTCAAGGATTAGCTTAAACATACTCTGCATAATCAGAAAAGGTCTTGATTTTTGAGGCTCATATTATTTGTATTCTTGTATCTGTCTCCTTATGTATGATGTGCCCTGCTTTTCTAGTGTCATGATCGAAGTCTAGACCCTTGACGAGATCGGCGTCGTTGACCTCTCAGAGGTTGCAGACAAGACTACTTACGTCATTCTTAATTCGTCTAGGTTAATTTTAGCGGAAAATTTGAAAATTTTTATTTCTTAACATACATACTAAACATTCTATTAGATTCATAATTGTTCACCATCAACCATCTACAATTAAAATCATCAAATGAAAGAAATAGTTTAATATAGCATTAAATGTATACTTGCCAAAATGGAACCAATACAATGTATGAACAAAAGAGGAATGAAATGCTAGTGGAACATACTCCACTAGCTCATTCCGATAACAAAGATAAAATATAATGAGCAAGCATCCTCGAAAGCATGAGGGCCTACCAAGTCCGGATGAATGCTCCACGTCCAGATGGTTTCAACGTCAACCTATAGCTCTAGCGTCCACCTGTGCCTGCACCTAAAGGAGTTGTATAGGGTTAGTACACACTTGTACTAAGTATGGGTATATGCAAGCACACCAAGGACATGCATGAGTAAGAATTGCTCTTCCATAACAACATGATTATGGAAAGTCAAGTCAGTGGACTTGCCAAATAAGGATTAGGAAAGTTGGTGAGCTTTCAAAATGTGGATTAGGAAAGTGAGTGAACTTTCAAAATTTTGATTAGGATAGTCATGCAATGAGAGTAACATGCATCATCATACTTATCATATTGCATACAACACATCTATCTTGCACATAGCACATAACATATTGCACATAGCACATAAACATTTTGCATATCATTCGTTTATATGCCATGAGACCTTGGAATCATGGACTTGACATCAATACTTCTCAAAAAATGAGGGCCTCAACATATGAGACCTCAACTAGGGAGCCTTCTTTAGCAAACTCAGAGTCTGCTTTATTCATTCATACGTACTTCATTTCATTTAGTTCATAGGCTAGTGTGAACACCAGCTATACATAGGATGTAGTTTAAGACTTTCATCGGGTTCGTGCAATGATCAAGAATGACCTAGTGTCATTATTTAAGTCTAGCTCACCTCTTGATTATCCAATCCTAACACCTTTAGTATCACTCATTTCATTATGTGCATTACTTGAGGCTTGGCTTATTCATTCATAGGGAAGTTTAACTTTAATCGACATAGATCATGTGAGCATCACAAAATCTAGTGTCTCCCCTCACCGAAAAGAGGTGGAATCACCGGCAAAAGTGATCCAAAACATGCTAGAATACATGGGAATTGAACTCCGCCAGATCCCTATATTAGTAGTATAGGTTCGAAGACTAGGAGATATAAGGAGACCCATACCCGACATGCCGGACAGTCTCATATCATGAGAGTTACGTGAACCTCCGCCCTTTCCGAAAGAAGGCATCACCGCTCATAGCTAGTCTATCGGTGCTTAGTATAAAGTTCCATTACATTCAACTCATACGTCATGGAAAATGTCTTCTAGTAAGAGGACATCATAGATAAATAGATGATTTCTCATCTCATCATAAGTATTAAGTGTGTTAATCTTAATACTTTCATTAGAATGTTCATAGAGACTGGTCTCTTCATTAACTTTATACTCTCATAGGTGAGTACATTTTGGTAACGTTTACTTAGGCTCATTTGAGATTGCTCTCATCTTTTACATTAGCCTCATATCATGTTGTCACCACATTCATTAACATTAGAACATTTTCCCTTCATAATTACTCACCCCATTTTACATGAATCTTCATATCATCAAATGCCAATGAACATGACCATTTAGTGTGTTTCACACTCTTACTTAACCCTTCTAGGGTTTTATCATTTCATTGTTCATTTCATCATTTCATTTTTCATTTAATCATGTGACAATGCACTTGGCCATTTAGTGTGTTTTACACTCTTACTTAACCCTTCTAGGGTTACATCTTTTCATTACATACATCTTTACTTATTTTTAAATGTATGATAGACTTATGGGTCTATACATACAAGCCATGAGGCTTCATTCATCATCCGTTTAAGTGATTCATATCTTCCTACTTATGCATCTTGTATGTATGCCAAGATCTCGATTTCAATCTAAGTAGGCAAATTTTTTCTTGAATATTTGATTCACATATGACTTATGTATCAATATAGAATTTGGGCAAGGAAATCCGGTTTCAAATCCCTTGGACAACACTTCACATTTTTCTTTTTATTTAATTTCAGTTCACATGACATTAGGACTATAGATCGAGCCCCAACATCAACATTTCCTTTTTATTTCTATCATTTGGAAATTCTCTTTCTTGGCCGAGGGGTCGTGGGTTCGAACCCCAACAACCCTTTTTTTATTATTTTCCTTTACTGTGTCGAGTTGACCATGATGTTGTGGGTTCAAACCCCCACATCCTCTCTTTATTTTTCTTTTAATTCGCATGTACTGCCTGGAGGTCATGGGTTTAATTCCCACGCCTCACATTTCTTTTATTTTTGATTTTATCTTAACTCTACTTTACCGCCTTGAGGTCGTGGGTTCGATTCCCACGACTCACATTTATTTCTTTTCATATTTCATTAAGTCCTGATTGAGAGGTTGTGGGTTCGAATCCCACTCCTCTCAATTCTTAATTTCATATATTAATTTCCAGCCAGGAGTACCCAAGTTCGAACCCCCTCAGCCCCATTTCTTTATTCACCTTTTTAGTGCTTTTCACGAGTGAGGTCGTGGGTTCGAAAGTTCCAGATTTTTTCATCTGTGTTTAGTCAAAACTAACTTGTAATTTGTTGGAAATTTTATCACATTTTTTAGGTCTCTTCCTTCAACATTTACACGTGAATTCATAGGGTAATCCGTAGATCATTTAACACATTTTGGGGTGCATTTTTCATAGATTCGTTTAGCCAAGAGATTGTTACTTAAATAAGTCACATTTCATCTTTTATGAACATCACTATTTACCTAGGTTTTGCCACGTAAAATAACAACCATAATGTTACACATTTTGTAGCCTCAAGCCGAGACCCTAGTCATAGTCACATTCTTGCACACTCATGCACATAGTTGCGGAAACACATAGGTTGTCATTCATACGATTTCAAATATACAAACATAAACATATTCATCAGGAAAATACAACATGCACCTAAATCTACCAGCAATCATACCCAACGTACGAATCATTGAGAGCTAATGACGGGGACATGCAACAGGGAACAACTCTAGTTTTCAAACTGAATAATCTGAACCTTAAGGTGTCTCTTGGGAAAGGGAACAAAGAGAGAAGAGAACCCATATCTTTTTTCCGTTAAACCCTCAAATTGCTTCCCAAAAATTTCACCCAAGATCACGTCCAAGTCCCCTCAATGTCAACACCACTCGACGGACAACCTCCATTTGCCTAACGCGTGATTAAAGTTTGTTTTCTTGTGATCTCTTGTGAGTTCTTCAAGTGTGAAGAATTTGGTTTATTTTTCTGTTCTTAAAGTTAGTTTAGCAGAGAGAGATTGTGAATGAGAGTGATAGAGACGTGAGAGAGAGATGAGCGTGGGAGAGAAGAGTTTTCTTAGGCTTAGGAGTCTAGTTTAGGACTAAGTAAAATAAGGTTTTATTTAATTATTAAAAGTATGATTTCATTTTATTTAAAATAAGCTAATAAATAATAAATAAAATTAATTTCATTAATTTACCAACTTAAATTAAAAACAAATTTACTTTAGTGCTTCCACCTAGGTTCGAATCCGGGTGGGGCAAGAAATCACTTCAAGGGCCAATTTTCATCCCTCTCTCTGCAAAATACCTCACCATTTCATTAATTAAATAATTAATTATATATGTAGGGTAATTAAGATACTATCCTTAGCCTTGAAATAGACCATTTTACCCCTAGACCCTCCAAACATAAGATTTTCAATTTTTAAGTCCGGTAAAGACTCATTCGAGTAGATCTACGTATTCGAGAGCCCTACATGGCTGGACCCAACCTTTTCTAGCTCAACTAACTCCCCAAGTTAGCTGGCTTGGCCGTAGAAAGGATTCAGAGGTCTGGTTCTACACGCATCAATCCGTATGAACCCGGTCTAATCGTAGACATTCTAGACACATTAAGCATTACTTATCTTATACATTTTTAGGGTTGTTACATAGATTGAGTAGCTTTCTTCCCTCGCTAGGTATATCCTGAAAATGATCAATTTTAAAATCACCTGCAAAAGAGAAACTAGGTTAGTAAAAAAGTCCGCAAGAGTATTTCTTTCTCAAGTGGAATGCTTTATTCTTGTTGAAACCACCTCTCTCAACCTTCTGATGTCATTAACTTTGAGTTCTATACTCCATGGTATATCCCATTCACCCTCTAAAATATGAACCATTGTTAACGAGTTTGTCTCAAGAATAACATGTCTAATCCCATGTTCACTACAATAAATTAGGCTCTCTCTTATGGCTATAGATTCTGCTACCATATTTGCCGTATTTGGAAGTTTGAAACCTTTAGCAACTATCAAATTACCATCATGATCCCAACTACAAAATGTCGCTGAACTAGGTCCAGGATTACCCTTAGATGCTCCATCCGTATTACATTTCAACACATTATTAGGAGGGGGTTCCCATTTGACAATTCAACAATAAAAAACAGGTCTATAATGCTCCATTTCGGCTATTATGTAGGGCCATGAATTGCTGCTACAATTCACATTAAATCTAGCATGAATAAATTTTAAAACTGTATGTGTTATGCCTTAAATAACTCTATCTTCTGAAAAAACACCTCCATGCAATATAATGTTCCTATTTTCCACAAAATCCATAGAATGATGTTAGGGATAGCCTGACACACCAATTTCACTCTATAATTTCCTTCTGTATCCCACCACAACTTTATGGATTGTTTAAGATTCAACATAGAATCCAAAATTCCAGATGCAGATCTAAAGTAATTCCATATTCTTGTTGCAACTTCTCCATCAAGAAAGAGATTCTCTTCAATATCTTCTTCAAGGATTAGCACAACATCTACACTCTTTTTACATATTTGAATTCCATTTATGCATTAGAGACGCCATGTGAATCCTTCTAAACCGAATTCTCCAAACCAAGAATGATATTTTGAAAGGAATTCCTGGGATCCACAACTTTGTCAAGTCTTACATTTATGTATGTCTTGCGCTTTAAAAGTTCCCATGCGGATTTAACTGTGAAAATACCTTTACTGGTTTCTGTCCACCACACTTAATTATTATGATCACTTAGATATGCAGAATTCAAATTGGCTTGAACATGATCCACTACATATTTAAGAACAAGATCTCTCAATAAAGTATAATCCCATCCCCCTCCTTCAATAATTCAACAGTATCTTTCATTGGATAGCATGTGTGCATATCAGACTCATGAAGATATGAAGGACCTAACCTGGACAAATTATCATACCATATAGTAAAGTTGCCTCCTCTAAGTTCCTACCACATGTGTTTTTCTAGCATGTCCCTATTTTCCATCACGTGCTTTCATATTTGTGATCCTCCTTTTGAATTAATTAATACCAAAATTTGCTTTCTGCAATACTTAGTCCACATGGAATTAAACCACATCGTACTTTGAGTTCTAAACTTTCACCAAATCTTTGCAAACATAGACTTTGATACATTAAACATGGACCTGAATCTAAGACCCCCTTCACTAATAGGAAGACACACATCCACTTATTTCGACCAGTGTTTACTTTTGCTATCCTCTTTGTTGCTCCAAAATAATTTTGCAAAGATTCTATGAATTTCTTTAATTACACAAATTGGAGGTGTAATAGCATAAATAACATAAATAGGAATGCTTTGCAAAACGCTTGTCAGTAGAACTTCCTTACCACCATATGACAACATCTACCTTTCCAACTATGCAATCTTCCTTTAATTTATCAAAATAATTTAGAATAATGCTCTTTTCTCTTTCTAGCATGAGTAATAGGACACCCTAAGTATTTCATAGGAAAATACCCTCTTACCCTCCCTATGATTTGCGCCATTTGATTTTTAGTGGTTGTTGCTGTATTCTGGTGAAAGTAATAAGAGCTCTTTTCCTTGTTAATCTTCTGGCCTGATTATTTCTCATAATCATGCAGAATCGACATAATTTTCTCCGAAGATAGACATTAGAACAAAAATAATTATGTCATCAGCAAATGCTAAGTGATTAAGATTAGCACTCCACTTTAACATACCATACCCCACATTATGAGGAACTTCAAACAGTGCATTCAGTGCTCTCGATAGAAGCACAACTGAGATTATAAACAAAGCTGGAGATTAGGGATACCCTTGTTTAACACCCCTAATAGAATGAAAAGATCCATGAGATTGGCCATTAGGAAGAACAAAGTAGTAATTGTTAGCTAGGAGTCTCCAAATTAGATCCACCACCCTTTAAGAGAATCTCATCTTCCTTAGTACTTTCATAAGAAATAACCAAGAAAGCCTATCATACACGTTTGACATATTCACCTTAATGATCACATTTTGGGTTTTCCCCTCTTAGTAATGTTGGATTTTAAAAAAGGTGTGAATGGAAAATGAAGAGTTGCGATTTTTATGAAGAGTTGTGACTTTTATGAAATGTTGCGACTTTGATGAAAAGTTGCAATTTTTATGAAAAGTTGTGACTTTTATGGAAAGTTGTGACTTTTATGAAAGGTGACGACCATTCTGAAAGATTGTGACTTTTCCAAAGGTTTGTGACCTTTCTGGTAAGGCACAATAAGAACCTTTTCTCACCACCCTTTGTTTTCTATAAATTGAGGGATTTCCTCTCATTTTAATATAGAATTCATGGACTTATTCTTCAACTACTAAATCTAGTGTTCTAAGTGTACTTTACTGCCGTTGAGTGGTTCTCTGACACCGGAGTTTTTGGTATCTATACTCTGGTGATTGAGATCATTTTACCCTGGGAGGTCATATTCCAAATCAAACCTCGGATACTAGAGGGGAATAATTTCCTTAAGGGGACACTGTGAATTCAGTGGACTTGATCTTTTTCCTATTAAAAATTGTCCAGTTAAGTGCGTGTTTTACAAACTTTAGATTTGTGAATTAATTTCAGTTCTTCTCTTCTTTTGTTCTTCACTGGTTCATTAAACTTGGTAACTTCGTGTTTCTGCAAAGTTTGTTGGAATCAGTAAGATTCTTTAGACACATATTAACAACAATTCTTCTTTAAGAAAAATATTTCGTATATTTTTTTTTAAAATCTGTTTCCGATTCTAGTTTCGCTACTAGTTTTAATTTTCTAGTTGTGAAAATGTTCTTAAACTTTGTTTATTACAAAGATGTTCAAAGTTTTGTTCTAAGTATGTTTGGAATACAAGATAAACAACAATCTTAAGGAAATTATTATACTGTTAGTATTTTTGTATTCTACTAATTGAGAGAATCTGATTATGGAAGTAGAAGATAAATGCATTACTTCTTCATAATTCGTTGCTTTGTTTAGCAACGTCGAAATGTGAATGTAAACAGAAAATTTTTACGGTATTCCGTTTAAAGATTACCAGGTAACCTTCTTATTAAATTATCTATGGAGGAAAATAGTTTCTAAGAGTTATCATCTTTTGATTTTTTTTAAATTATGTGTATCTTTCTGCAAACCATATGTTGTGGAATGAATTTTACTTCGCAAATATTGTTGCTTTTAAAATTCTTTAGTTTGCAAAAAATGAGAGATGCATATTTTTGTTTGATAAAATAGTATGTCATTATAGTTGGAAGACTATTTGATAAGAAAAACATTTGTATGTGATAAAGAATACGTGTTATTCTGTTTGGAGAAAAAAAAGACTTTTGTAGTTTTGTACTCAATGAGAAATGTTAGTGTGTCTGATTTTTGTAGACTAAAAACTTTTGTGGTTTTATACTCTGGATAAATTGGACTATGCAATTGGTTTGAAGAATATGAAAACTTCACATAATAAGTCAGTATTGTACTTTTGATATTCTATAAACTTCAATGTAATATAGAAATAAATTGTGCAATTTTTTTGTCCTTATTGTTACTATTTAAACTAAGTGGTATGTCAATTCATGATAGAGGAAAAATACCAATGACTTAGAATTTGTGATTTTGTGTCTCTATGGAATGAACTTTGACATTGTGTAAACATTGTCAAAGAGAATTGCAGCACTATAATTTTTTCGGAGAATAATATTTCCAACATTAAAATATGTGGAAAAACTATTTTTGAGATCACATTTGAAATGTGGGGGTCATTTGCTTATGATTAGACTTGGTGTCTAATTAAACTTTGGAGCAAAAAATATGAAATTCAATGATACTTTTGTATTATGTTATACCCACAAAATTCTTGAAGTATATTTGGTATTGTGGTTGTTGAGTTTCTCTATTACTAGTATATAGTGTGACTAGTATCAAACATCCAAATTATAGATATACTTGTTCAAAAGAATTGTGTTCTTTTATGAAAAAAAAAATCACTTAAAATGTTGTGATTTTTCATAAAAAGATATGTCTATTATAATAAAAGTATTTGCATAGACATGAATATTGGTGAATAGTCATTTGTTATGTTTTTGTAAAAATAACAGTTGGACTATATTGTCTTTATTGAACCCGATGAAACTTTGTTCATAGGTAGTTCTATAACAATCACATTGAAAGTTATGGAAATGTCCTTCTGAAAAGGATATTTGACAATCTCAACAATGTTTGTATCACACAAAATTGTAAGAAATAGGAACAAAATATTAGTGAGGAAAAAGCTATCTCGCGATGAGCTTTTCAAACTCAATGTTTTTATTTGTTCTTACTTGCTTGAGTCAATGTTTGTGACATGAACACTTGGGGCATGTCAATTACAAAACCTTGTAAGAAAAACTGATCAACTTAGAAGTTTTGCCTAACTTCGAGTGCAATAAATAAAAATGTCATGTTTTTGTGGAATCTAAGTATGTTGAGTATTCTAATAAATCTGTTGAAAGGAATTCTAATCCCTTAGAATTGATTTACACTAACATTTATGATATGAAGTTAACACCATCTCATGGTGGGAAAGAGTATTTGTTACTTTTATTGAGAATTGCTTTAGAAATGACTATGTCTATTTGCTAAATGGTAAGGATGAAGCAATAGAAATGTCTAGACAATGTAATATCGAAGTTGAAAATCAGCGTGGAAAAATATATAATAAGTGATAAGAATGGAGAGTATAAATCTCATTGTGCAGAAATATGTTTGGAAAGTGAAATATCAAACTACTGTCATATTCACCTCAATCTAATGAAAAACCGAACGTTGAAAGAAATGGTGGATGCATTATTTATAAGTTCGGATTTACACAAAACTTGTGTGGAGGAACTACCCTTACTGCAAAAGGTATCAACAAAAAGTTGTCCTTTTAGAAAGAAAGCGATTTTGTTTGATTAGAATACAATCTTTTCCATATGAGAAATGGAAAGAAAGGAAATCCAACTTGAAATATTTCAAAGTGTGGGGATATCTAGTCAAAGTCCAAGATCCTATTCCTAACAGAATTAAAATAGGACCTATGACTGTGGACTGTAAAATTAAACTTGAGTAGTCTAGAGAAGGGTCTAAAAGGCCTAGGAAATAAAAAGGATAATATACTTAATAAAGAGATTCAGAGGCTTAGTAAAATGTTATAGAACATTTACTTCCTTCGAATATGATTTTGTAACATTTTCTGTGTCTTCTGTAGACTCATCCTTGGAAAGATGGTGTCAATAAACAATATTGAAAGTTAATTGATCTTCTTCAAGAAAATAAACCTTTTGGTTGAAAATGAATCTTTAGAAGGATAAATAACAGTTGATGGAACTGTTGAAAAATATAAAGCAAGACTTTGTGTCAAAGGCTTTAGAAAAAAAATTAAGATTTTAATCTTGTCGATATATATACTCGTTAGAAATTAGAATTACATTCATTCGGATGCAAAAATTATTACTGTGGTATATGACCTCCAATTTCATCAAATGAATGTGAAAAGAACTTTCTTAAATGTAGAATTGGAGGAAGAAATTTACATGGAACAACCCGAGGGTTTTGTGGTACCTGGTAAATAAAAGAAAGTCTGTGAACTTGTTAAGTCACATTATGGAAGCACCAAAACAATGACATAATTCAATCAAACCATGTCGGCAAATGGATTGAAGAAAGTGGAAGTGATAAATGTGTTCACATTAAAATCAAAAGGTCATTGTTTGTTTGTATATTGGTTATATGTTGATCATCAATAGAGACACTAATGACATAAATGCTACTAAATGTATGCTATAAAACAAGTGGAATAAAAATTATTGGAGTTGCTAATGCGATCTTAGATATAAGAATTCGTAGAACTCCATAATGTTTAGCATTTTCATGGTCTCATTGCATTGACTAGGTACTTAACTAGTTCAAATATTTGAATGTCAATATTGTCAAGTGTCCAATAAATGTGAGCTTTGCATTTCAAAAGAGTGACAACAAAAGTGACTCACAGTTGGATTGTTCTAGAGTTTTGGGAAGCATGATGTATATCATATAATGTGTGTGATTAGATATAGCATTTGTTATTTTAAACTGAGTCGGTTCAAGGGTGATCCCAAATAAATTCATTAAATGACATTAAAAGAGTTTTGGAGTATTTAAAATAATACTTAAAAATATTTCTTGCATTATAAAGATATCCAACAATATTGAAAGATATAGTGATGCAAATTGAATCATCGGAAGAATGAAGTAAAATTCATGAATGGATATGTATTTACTATTGGTAGAGGAGCAGTCTCTTAGAAATATTTCAAAAGCGACATGTATCGCTAGCTCTACAATGATCTTTGAGCTAGGTGCTCTAGATAAGGTCGGTCAATAAGTTAAAAGATTCCGGAATTTCTTGAAAGATATTCTATTTTGGCCCAAACCATTGGCATTAGTATGCATACACTTTCACAGTCAAGATGCAATAGGTAGGGCATGAAGCATGGCGTATAACGGAAAGTCTCGTCATATACGACATAGACATGATACTGTTAGAAAACTACTCTCTAGTGGAATTATCAGAATTGACTATGTAAAGTCAAAGGATAATGTGTCGGATCCACTTACAAAAAGGCCTAACTAGAGAGAAAGTCAAAAGATCATGTAAGGGAATGAATTTACGGCTTAGGACAAGTCATCATGGCGGTAACTTTATCTAGCATACTGGAGATCCCAAGAGCTAGATTCAAGGAGAAAAACAAAGTTGTGAATGACGGTTCGACATTGTCAATAAACTCAATTCATTCTCATGATGAAGACAATGCTCAGGGACAAGGATACAACATTAAGGCTTGTTAATAAGTTGATAAAGCTTAATGGTTTTAATGATTTGCTAAGTTTGGCAGAGTTGACCAAATAGTGTATCTACGCGATAACACGGTTAGAAGTCACCTATGTGAGTGTGAAGTGTAAGCCGCTTCAAAGAAGTTGATTGTCAAAAGCCTATCTCTCTATACACTCATCAAACCAGGAGGTGTTCATGGCTAAAACGAACACAACCGTAAGAACCATAGATGGTAAAGGGTTAATTGTGTGACATATTGTTGTCTAGGTATACACCAAAGTTCGACGGTTCAAAGATATCGCATTTACCGATTGACCGAGTATATCCGACATATATTCACTACGGAAAGTCCAAAGGGAAACCTACTTATCCAGATGCAATTAATTCTTGCTTGTAAAGTACACATACTTGTTTCGAGTCATTCCCCATTCATGCGGGAGATTGTTAGATTTTAAAAAAGGTGTGAATGAAAAATGAAGAGTTGTGACTTTTATGAAGAGTTGTGACTTGTATGAAATGTTGCAACTTTGATGAAAAATTGCAATTTTTATGAAAAGTTGTGAATTTTATGGAAAGTTGTGACTTTTATAAAAGGTGAAGACCATTCTGAAAGATTGTGACTTTTCCAAAGGTTTGTGACCTTTCTGGTAAGGCAAAATAAAAACCTTTTCGCACCACCCTTTGTTTTCTATAATTTGAGGGATTTCCTCTCATTTTAATATTGAATTCATGGACTTCTTCTTTAACTACTAAATCTAGTATTCTAAGTGTACTTTACTGCCGTTGAGTGGTTCGCTGACACCGGAGTTTTTGGTATCTATACTCTGGTGATTGAGATCATTTTACCCTGGGAGGTCATATTCCAAATCAAACCTCGGATACTAGAGGGAATAATTTCCTTAAGTGGACACTGTGAATTCAATGGAATTGATCTTTTTCCTATTAAAATTTTTCCAGATTTTGGTATGTGTTTTACAAATTTTAGATTTGTGAATTAATTTCAGTTCTTCTATTCTTTTGTTCTTCACTGGTTCATTAAACTTGGTAACTTCGTGTTTCTGCAATGTTTGTTGGAATCAGTAAGATTCTTTAGACACATATTAACAACAATTCTTGTTTAAGAAAAATATTTCGTATATTTTTTTTAAAATCTGTTTCCGATTCTTCTTTCGCTACTAGTTTTAATTTTGTAGTTGTGAAAATGTTCTTAAACTTTGTTTTCTTACAAATATGTTCAAAGTTTTGTTCTAGGTATGTTTGGAATACAAGATGAACAACAAGTAATGCCTGTAACAATCTCATGCGCTAGTAGTACATTTTCAACAATGCTTCTGCCCCTAAAGAAACCCGACTGATTAGGTGAAATTAACTTTGGAAGAAACTTTTCCAGTCTATCATGAATTATCCTGTAGGTCCATCTGGACCACTTGCACTATCACTATTAAGCTTAAATATTGCGCTCTTCAATTTTTCATCATTAGGAATTGACCCCAGTTCAGCATTTCCCCCATCAGTGATTAATTTTGGAATATCATTCAGCAATGTAATATTTGTCTCATCCCTATCCTGGCAAAATTGACTCTGAAATTGATTTATTGCCTCAATAGCAATTTCGTCCTCATTTTCCAGCCATTGCCCCTTAATATTCTGCACTTCTGTTACCTTCATTTTTGCATTCTTCATTTAACCAAACTCTGAAAGAATCTTGTATTTCCAGAATCGTTTTTAAGCCAATCATAACCTGCTTTTTGTTGCCAGAATTTGTCCTCAAGATGGAGATATCTAGAGTATTCAGCCTTGGCCCTTTGCATAATAGCTCTATTTTCCGGAGAAGGAAATTCCTCAAAGTGGTTTTCCTTAATGCTAAGTATTTCTTTTCTACTAATGAGTTGCTGAAAAATATCCCCAACACTATCCTTGCTCCAAGAGGAGAGAGACCGTTTCACCTTCTTTATCTTTCTTTTGAAATCTAAAAAAGGGTTGGCAGATAATTCATAATCCCAATTTAATCTTACAATCTCTTTAAAACCTCTATGTTTAGTCCAGAAATTCAAGAACCTAAAAGATTTTATGAATGTAGTTTTCCTATTGTCACAAGACAAAAGAAGAATGGCATGATCCGAACCAGTTCTTGGAAGGTGCTCCACCTCCATGATATTAAAGTGATACTGGAACACACTATTGACCAAACTTCTGTCTAATCTTTCGAAGATGCAGTCACTTCCAGTCCTACCATTCCTCCAAGTGAAAGGACTGACTTTGAATTGAACATGATACAATTTATTAGATTCTATACAATTAAGGAAATTTTCTACCTCATACCCCATCACTGGTAGTCCACCAATTTTTTCTCCATCATTCAGGACCAC
This sequence comes from Solanum arcanum, assembly GCA_027789145.1. Lineage (NCBI taxonomy): Eukaryota > Viridiplantae > Streptophyta > Magnoliopsida > Solanales > Solanaceae > Solanum > Solanum arcanum. The sequence continues at coordinate 60,327,938 of CM050933.1, read as the reverse complement.
ATTAAAATGCCATCATACTATCCATGGATGACCCTGCCCATCAACAATATGGGATATTTTCTCCCAAAGTTCAAATATTTGATTACGATCACATTTGGCATATACAATAGTCACCACCATTGTAAATTTACAGTAATCTATTAGTTGGAATTTTTCACTTCTAACACATCGAATCCATGATTAACAAACAACCATATCTTTCCATTATTGTTTGCATACCCCTTATCCATGTTAAGCTTTCTGTTAAATCTAATCAGACATCTTTCACGCTGGAATGGTTCCATCAGAGCAATAAAATTGAATTTGCCAAAATTATGAAGCATATGAACTCTTTGAGTAGCATTTTGAGTCGTCACAAATAGAATATTCCATATGAGTGCCTTCATAAAGAATTTTCTTGTTTATTAATCACCTGTCTTTTTGTCTGAGTTCTGATGGGTTGATTAAGTTCACCATTGCTAATTTTTTTTCCTTTCTTTGTTGAATTCATTGACTTAGTACTTCTTGGAGAAATCTTGAGTAAGAAAATAAGTTATCATGTCTAAGCGGTCTATCCTTAGACTTGTGTTAATTTATTAAAATTAGTTTTACATGATTGTTTTAAAATAAAGTTCTCTTATTCTTTATCACACAATTCTTAAATTAATTAATAAGTGACTTTTTTTGCCACATTGTTTATCAACCCTTCACTTAATTCAATAAATGTGGACCTCGAAATGTGCCTAACACCTTACTTTTGAGGTAACGTGAACCCTTACCCAAATATTGGTCTTGTTGACCTTAATAAGGATTAATTACGATAGAATGGTGCCCTAACATGCCTTTAATTCTTTAGGTAGCTTATTCTAATCAAAACCTAAAACTGTGGTCAAGTCGTTGCATAAACACATTTTTTGCAAAATGGGATGTGACACACACTCTGTCGACTCCATCTAGTCAAAGGGGATGCAATAGTGGAGAAGCTCTATAAAACCGCATGTAATAGACCGCAAGTCCACAAAATTCCGGATCTCAATAACTAGCATAGGTCTGGTCCAACCCTACATTGCCTCAATCTTGGTTGGGTTTGAATAGCCTATAATGTTACCACATATCAATAAAATGTCACAGAATTAATTCAGACCTCATAACTTTAGAACTTGGCATAAATCTTGTCTTTCCTCAATATTTGGAATACAATCCTCAAAGTCGATTGTGATCCTCCTCAGTCTTAGACTACACAAAGATTTCGTCACTAAACACTATTACAAAAGAATCCAAATGAGGTCAAAACACCCAGTTCATCAACTCCACAAACGCCTTAGAGGTGTTAGTCAAACCAAAAGACATCACAAGAGACTCATAGTGTCCAAAACGAGTCCTAGATGTTGGATATGTTATGCCCTATTCTTAAGCTGCTGAAAACCAGAACTCAAATCAATCTTAAATAAAAAGATGCACCTTGTAGCTGATCAAACATATCATCAATAGGAGGAAAGATGCTTGTTCTTTACTAACACTTTATTCAACAATGGATAATGAACGCATATCCTCATGTATCCATCTTCTTCCTCACAAACACCACAGAACACCCCATGGAGTAACACTAGGTCAAATGAACCCCTTGCTCAATGAATCCTGCAACTAGTCCTTTAATTCCTTCAACTCCGTTGAAGTCATACAATGAGTAGAAATAGATATAGGTTTGGTGCCCTAATCCAAGTCAATAGAAAAATTAATATCCATATCCAGGTGAACACATTTAGAATATTAGTACGAAACACATCAGAAAATTCTCAAACCACGGGCAGGATATCCATTGGAAATTTCTCAACACTAGTATCTCTAATGAAAGTCTAATAGAGAAAATAACCTCTATTGACCAATCTCTGAGCTCGAACGAAGGATATAACTTTTCTACGTTGGGCACCAGTAGCACACCGACCACTAAAATATCAGGACACCACGTACCTCTAAGGTCATAATCTTAGCATAACAATAAAAAATAGCATGATACAGAGAAAGTCAATCCATTCCCAAGATAATATCAAAATCTGTCATTCCGAGAATGATCAATTTTACCTAATTAACATGCCCGACCAAAGAAACAAGGAATGATAAATATACTCGATCCACTACTAGGGACTCTACAACTGGTGTAGAAACATAAATAGGAAAACAGATGCAATCATACATCACATCAAATCCAAAGAAAAATAGGTAGACATATGCGAGAAAGTAGAACCCAAATTTAAAAATTTAGACACGTGTCAATAGAAAATTAAGACGATACATTGGATCACACCATCAAAAGTCTCGGCCTCAAGCCTCCCTAGAAAATCATAACATTGGCCTTGTCGGCCATATGCAGTCTAAGTAGAACCGCTATCTACACCGTGTGGAGCTGGTGTACCCCTACCAAAACTCATTCCACCTCTACCATATGAAGCACCTCAAAACATACCAGAGGAACGGGCCCTCTTGGATCCCCATACTCTTCAATAACAATCAAATTTTTCTTCCTAGTAGGGATCAGAATACACCGAAAGAAGCCCCCTCTATGGGTTATGTTAACACATATGATCTGATGGAGAAAGCAACCCTCTTACAAACCTGTACACTCTCCCTTCCTCATCTAAAACAATAGTCATAACATGCTTAGAAAGCTCATAAAAATGGGCCTCATATTTTATCACTACCTAAATATCCTAAGTGAAGCTCTCAAACCTCAATAACTCTTAGCTCATAAGCTCCAATGTAACACCCAAAATTCAAAATAAGGCAACTAAAAGCTTTTCAGCAAGTCCCATACGCCATTCACGGTGGCCAACCATTGACCATACGTGGGTCCGTGGTTGGGCTCTTCAGAAAATTCTTCAAGCCAGTTCCACGACTAGACCTACAAACCATATGTGTGTCCATGATCCCTGGACCCAGAGTATCTTGATGGACAAAACTTCCTGTCCAACCATAGTTGTCCATAACAAAGCGCAGGTCCATCCACGTTCCATTAGTCAATAATTCTCAACATTCATATTTGTCTTTCTTGTTCAATTTTTATTTCAGGTTATTGTTATTCCATTTAAATATTTGAGATCTTACTCTACTTTTAATATTTTTAGGATGAATCCGACGAAATGTTGACCCGCTGTATTAAAGATGAGATATGTTCCACCAGAGCTTCAGGTGAGTTGTCTGTTACTCTAAATGCAAAAAAACTTATATTCTGGCTTATTAGATGATTATTGTTACAAGAAGTTACCGTTCAAAATGATTGAGTTGTATCACAATTCTTCACCTAGAACTTGTTCATATGCTATTAATTATTTGTTTGCGGGCTACCCACTAGTGAAACACCTACATTGTGCAACCCCTTAGTGATCCATCAATGATCACACTTTGTTGGTAATTTTGCTTGAATTGCCATGCTTGTGCTGCATGTGGCCTATTATGAAGCCTACAGAGTCTGTATAATTCTATGTTTGGATTTGTTTTTTTTTTTGAATTGTCTGATCAAGTAGCTTAGACATTCTAGAATCCAGTTTCCTTTGCATGTTATGTACTTTTTATAGAGGTATAACCGAGAAATGATATCATCTTGTTGTTTTGCTTTCTTAGGATAGAGTCCTCTTTGGTGTTTTTTATGAATAATTTCTTGTTTGATAGAGGAAAAGAGATTGTATGTTCCCTTCCTGCCAAATACCAAATTTAACTTAATTTTTTTATAGACTCTACTCCTGTTGTTTTAAGTACTGGATATGTGTCTGTTCCATCCTCGCTTTTTTTCTCATTCTTTTTGTACAGAAGTATATAACGTTGCCATAGATAAACATATATTAACTATCCAGGTTGTACTTATTTTATGCCACTCTTCCAAATTAAATTCTCTGTTTTATAATTTCCCTTCTAGAAAATAGTGTGTCATTCTCTCCATTCAGTTCACCCTAAGACATACAATCCATATCCTAACTAATTACATCTGTTGAAAGGAAATTTTCGAGGAAAAAGTAGCTCGACAATATGTTAGGACGATTACACTTCTTGATGTTTGTACTATACCAACAAAGTTGGTAACATATTATTTTATTTTACCTAATTTAGAAAGAAAGGATGTATTTTTTAACTACTAAGATATAAAGTTGTAATTCTTTATACCTCTATTTTGCAATATAATTCTTAAAGTATATTGTTTACATCATTGCGGGATGTTTTCACATACTTGAGAAGAGAATGTTCTAAATGGTTCCTCAACACTTCCATTTAGATCGTAAGACCTCTTCGAACAACTATATTTTCAAATGTTTAAAGCCGAATCAGCACAAATAGAAACAAAAAAAATAGCATCAGTTCGTAAGGCATTCTCCTTTTATTTCAAAATTGTTCTCTTGTGATGAATGCTTTGTTTGTGTTTTACAATAGGTTTGCCTATACACGAGGAATATCTGATTTTGTGAAGATTTTACAAGTAATGCAGTCTTGCAGACTTGTGGTGTCCACAGTCTTATCCTAGATACTACATACTATGATTCAAGGTATTTAGATTGTTAATTCATTCTTGGCTGTGAAGTCAAATAACCTATAAAAATTTATCTGCTTGGTGTAAATTTTAGGTAGTACACAAAATATATGGTTCTATATTTTGAGTGATATGCCCTGGCCATAGAAGAAAATACTTTTAAGAAATTCTCTAGTATGGCTATGTCACATGAATATTACCTAGATTGGCTATATGAATTGCATATATCCACTCCCCCAAAAAGAGATGTCTGTATTATTAACTTTTTACCATTCGTGGTGCCATCAGAAATATCATTACTTCTTAAAGAAGTCCAGCGGGAACAAGATATTTTTCAAAAAAACAGAGTTGCTGCTCTAAGTTATATACATTTCATGATACCCATAAGTTCATTACAATTATTTTTTTTAATATGAAACTTCTCCTCCCTATTAGATTTTTTTAGTGATTTCATATAGGAAGATTTGTGCTTTTCTAGTTGGATTAGTATTTCGCGCGTCATACATATGCTGTTTATTAGTTTTGTTTCGCTTCTTTCTTCTAAAAGAAATTATAGCGAGTATTATGAAGTATGGGCTTGCTGGTTAATATCCATCAAGAACCAACTCAAGTTACGATAATAGTGTTCATCTTTTCCCTTCTTACTGTAGTAATATCAGGTAGTGTTCTTTTTAAACTTTCTATTACAGTCAGAATTGATTTTTGGTTAAATATAGACAAAATGGAAGGAGGACATTATAGGTGAGTTTTAGAAACAATTTATAGTGGGGTAGTGACAATATTCATAGACCTCAAAGTGTGTGTATCTGGGGGGGGGGGTGTAACGACCTGTTTAGTCGTTTTGAGCAGCAGATTTTATTTCTGGAAAACTGGCTGAGACGACGGACCCCATGAGGGGCCGTCATGGGCACGGCGGACCGTCGCAGGTCTCGCTTTCAAAACACTTAGAAATTTGAAATTGGGTGCGAAATCGACTCTGCGAACCGTAGCGACATGGCGGACGGACCGTCGTGGCACGACGGACCGTCGCACTTTCAAGGAAATTGAGTCTCGAACTCTGTGACGCGGAGAAGCGGAGACCAGGACCGTCGCAGGCACGATGGGCCGTCACAGACTGCGTAATCCCAGTCTGGGTCGGATTTCTTTAAATGTTTTAAGGGACGTTTTGGACTATTCCTGCTTTAATTATAAAGAAAGTAGGTTAATAATAATAAGTCTAATTAGTTGGGGTTAAAAGAGGTAACCTTAAGTTAATTAGTGGGTTATTATTGCCATCTTTTATTCTTAATTATATGCTAATTAGGGTAAAAGAAAGAGGGTTTGAATAAGAAAAATAGAAAGAACAAAGAGAGAGAGAAGATTGATCGAGAGAGGAGAAACGAAGAGGAAAACACAAAGCTTTGGGAATTTGCTTGCTTGATCACTAATCTTCGGTGAAGGTAGGTTATGGTTTTCATGCTATCCGTAGTAAACTCCTAATAGTGAATGATATGTATTGGTAGTATTGTAAACCCTGCTATATGCTTAATTGTATGCTTGCATGAATGTGATTATATGATTGTGATGAAATAAGCATGATGAAGCTATTGAATCCCAAATCTTGATAAAAACCTAATCTCTTGTTAATGATGATGCCTTGGTATAAAAGAAGGCTTGATGAACTAAATTAATGAGATTGATGATGCCTTGGTAAGAGAGAAGGCTTGATGAATTGATAGAATGAGATTAGGGGATCGGGTGTCACGAAACGACACGTAGATCTAGGGGATCGGGTGTCACGAACCGACACGTAGATTTAGGGGATCGGGTGTCACGAACCGACACGTAGAATTAGGGGATCGGGTGTCACGAACCGACACGTAGATTTAGGGGATCGGGTGTCACGAACCGACACGTAGATTTAGGGGATCGGGTGTCACGAACCGACACGTAGATTTAGGGGATCGGAGTGTCACGTTCCGACACATAGTAGTAGGGGATCGGAGTGTCACGTACCGACACAGGAGGAATAAAGATAATGAGGGAGCGGAGTGTCACGTATCGACACAAGAGGAATAAAGATAATGAATCTTGAAAGATGTTAATATACTCAATCTAATGAACCTAATTCCCAAATGAGTATGGTATTGAGGCTTGAGTCCTCATGTATGAACTTGGCGGTACTTGGTAATGATTATAATACTTGTTGTTGCTACATGTTGAGTATTGTAGTCGATTTATGATATTACTTGATATATACTGTTTTCTATTTTGAGTTGGCCGATGATACCTACTCAGTACTTGTGTTTGTACTGACCCCCTAATTTTATGTTTTCTTCCTTGTTATTTGTGGAGTGCAGCAAACGGATCGTCGTCTTCAACTCAACCGCAATTCTAGCCAGTCTTCGTCACACCGGATCTTCAGGGTGAGCTAACGCTTCTAGCTTGGACTGGATCTTCTTCCTCATGTCTTGATGCCTTGAAGTTCCGGCATGGACTAGCTTTTACTTGTTTTAGCTTCTTAGAATACTCTTAGTTTAGTAATTTGATCATAGATTTTCTTGTGGTGATGACTTCCAGATTTTGGGGAATAATAGATGTTGAATTTTAGAAGTTATTGAATTGGTTTTTATTTATGAGTTTAAGTATCCCGCATTACTTTCTGTTGATATTATATTGAAATGTTAGAGTTTAGATTGGTTGGTTCGCTCACATAGGAGGGTAAGTGTGGGTGCCAATCGCGGCTCGGTTTTGGATCGTGACAAACTTGGTATCAGAGCATTAGGTTCGTTGGTCTCATCACACAAGAACGAGTCTGGTAGAGTCTTAAGGAACGGTAGGGGGACGCCTTTACATTTCTTTGAGAGGCTATAAGACTTTAGGAAAATTCCATTCTTTCTTTCTTTCTTTCTTTCGTGCTACTACTTGAATCCAATTGGTATCTAGGTGATACAAATTTGTATCTGACCATGTTCACTCTATTTCGCAGATGGTTAGAACTAGAGCAACGACTGCGCCAACACCAACACCGGCAAGACAAGAAACGTCTGAGCCAACCACTTGGGCTGTGGCTCGAGGAAGAGCAACGGCAAGAGGCCGTGGTAGAGGTCGTGGGAGGACGTCCTCTAGAGGAAGAGGACAAGTACCTAGCCCATCTGATGCTAGGGCGGTGACTCCTCCGGCGACTGAGGAAGTAGTAAGAGAGGGTGAGGAAGGGGAGAATGAACAAGTGCAAAATGAGGAATTGCCACCCCAACCTACCCCAGAGATGATCAATCAGGTTCTTGCTTATCTTAGCGGGTTATCTGATCAGGGTCAGGCACCTCCAGTGTTTTCTACACCAACACCTCCGGTTACAGAGGTACTACATGCCGCTGCTGGGGATCCCCGCATGGATGCCTCATTGGAGATAGGCACGTTTCCTCGTCTGACTACGGGGCCCATAATGACAAATGATCAGCATGAACTTTTCAGTAAGTTCTTAAAATTGAAACCTCCAGTCTTCAAGGGTGCTGAATCTGAGGATGCCTACAATTTTCTGGTTGATTGTCATGAGCTACACAAGATGGGTATAGTAGAACGGTTTGGTGTTGAGTTTGTGACTTATCAGTTTCAAGGGAATGCCAAAATGTGGTGGCGATCACATGTTGAGTGTCAACCGACAGAGGCAACACCTATGACTTAGGCATCATTCTCTAGCTTGTTTATGGAGAAGTATATCCCGCGGACTTTGAGGGATAGGAAAAGAGATGAATTCTTAAGTCTGGAGCAAGGTAGGATGTCGGTTACTTCATATGAGGCTAAGTTTCGTGCACTATCCAGATATGCCACCCAACTTTGTTTCAGTCCACAAGAGCGGATTAAATGCTTTGTGAAGGGGTTGAGGTCAGAGTTGCGGATTTCAGCCTTACAAGTAGCGGCTACGGCAAAATCCTTCCAAGAAGTGGTAGATTTCGTGGTAGAGGTGGAAGGAGTGAAGCCAGATGAATTCACCATGGCATCGACATCAAAAAGGTTTCGAAAGGGAGGTGAGTTTAATGGTTCTTACTGCAGAGGATGGGGTTAGGAGGTTACTCAGTTCGACCAATTCAATCTTCACTACAAACTGTAGTTGGGGGTCCACCTCAGACCGGTCAACACTTCTCTGAGAGACCTATGCTTGACTCTAGAGAGTGTTATGGATATGGAGAGACTAGACATATTAGGAGGAATTGTCCAAAACAGAGTTATAGACCCCCAATAGCTAGAGGTAGAGGTGGTCATGGTAAAGGCTGTTATTCTGGAGGACGTGGTGGTCGAGGTAACGGTGGTCACCAAAACGGCCGGGGTGATGCGCAAACTGGAGCCACTACATCACAACATGATAGGGGCAACGGGCAAACAAACGAAAGGGCCCATTGTTATGCTTTCCCTGGGAGATCGGAGACGGAGACATCTGATGCTGTTATCACAGGTAATCTTTTGGTTTGTCATTGCATGGCTTCTGTATTGTTTGACCCCGGATCCACATTTTCTTATGTATCTTCCTCATTTGCTAATGGTCTTAATTTACATTTTAAATTACTTGATATGCCTATTCGTGTTTCTACTCCGGTGGGTGAGTCTGTGATAGTTGAAAAGGTATATAGGTCTTGTTTGGTGAATTTTGTGGGGAGCAACACTTATGTAGATTTGGTTATCTTAGAAATGGTTGTTTTTGATGTAATTCTGGGTATGACTTGGCTTTCTCCGAATTTTTCGATCTTGGATTGTAATGCTAAAACTGTGACGTTAGCCAAGCCTGGGACAGATCCGTTAGTGTGGGAGGGCGACTACACTTCCAATCCGGTTCGTATCGTGTCCTTTCTTCGTGCTAAGAGAATGGTTAGTAAGGGTTGTTTAGCTCTCTTGGCACACCTCAGGGATGACACTACCCAAGTACCTTCAATTGAGTCGGTTTCGATAGTCCGTGAGTTTTTGGATGTGTTCCCTGCAGATCTTCCTGGTATGCCACCAGATAGGGATATTGACTTCTGTATTGATCTTGAACCGGGCACTCGCCCCATTTCTATACCCCCTTATTGAATGGCTCCCGCGGAGTTAAGAGAGTTAAAGGCCCAACTTAACTTCAAGAGTTGTTGAGCAAAGGCTTCATTAGACCAAGTGCATCTCCTTGGAGTGCTCCGGTTTTGTTTGTGAAGAAGAAGGATGGAAGTTTTCGGATGTGCATAGATTACCGGCAGTTGAACAAAGTAACTATTAAGAACAAGTATCCTCTTCCTCGCATTGATGACTTGTTCGATCAGTTACAAGGTGCTTGTGTCTTCTCTAAGATTGACTTGAGATCCGGTTATCATCAATTGAAAATACGGGCAACGGATGTGCCAAAGACTGCTTTTCGAACCAGGTATGGGCATTACGAATTTGTAGTGATGTCTTTTGGTCTTACGAATGCCCCTGCTACGTTCATGAGCTTGATGAATGGGATTTTTAAGCCATATCTGGATCTCTTTGTGATCATATTTATTGATAATATACTGATATACTCTAAAAGTAAGAAGGAACATGAGGAGCATTTGAGAATTGTATTGGAAATGTTGAGGGAGAAAAAGCTTTATGCCAAGTTCTCTAAGTGTGAGTTTTGGCTAGATGCAGTGTCCTTCTTGGGGCACGTGGTTTCTAAGGATGGAGTGATGGTGGATCCTTCGAAGATTGAGACAGTGAAGAATTGGGTAAGACCCACTAATGTGTCAGAAATAAGGAGCTTTGTTGGTTTAGCTAGCTATTACCGTCGATTTGTCAAGGGATTCTCTTCCATTGCTTCCCAATTGACGAACTTGACTAAGCAGAATGTTACATTTTAATGGTCGGACGAATGTGAGGAAAGCTTTCAGAAGCTCAAGACTTTGTTGACTACCGCACCCATTCTCACCTTGCCCGTGGAAGGTAAGAACTTCATTTTTTATTGTGATGCATCCTATTCGGGTTCGGGTGCAGTGCTAATGCAAGAGAAGAATGTGATTGCTTATGCTTCAAGACAATTAAAAGTGCATGAACGTAACTATCCAACTCATGATTTGGAATTGGCCGCGGTAGTGTTTGCATTAAAGCAATGGACGCACTATTTATATGGGGTTAAGTGTGAGGTCTATACGGATCATCGTAGCCTACAGTATGTCTTTACTCAGAAAGATTTGAACTTGAGACAGAAGAGATGGATGGACTACTGAAGGACTACGACATCACTATTTTGTATCATCCGGGAAAAGCGAATGTTGTGGCAGATGCTTTAAGTAGAAAGGCGGGAAGCATGGGAAGTCTAGCTCACTTGCAAGTTTCTAGACGCCCATTGGCTAGAGAGGTTCAGATTCTGGCTAATGACCTTATGAGGTTAGAAGTAAATGAGAAGGGAGGATTTTTGGCTTGTGTGGAGGCAAGATCTTCCTTCCTTGACAAGATTAAGGGAAAGCAGTTTAATGATGAGAAATTGATCCGGATCCGAGATAAAGTGTTGCAAGGAGAGGCTAAAGAAGCAAAAATCGATGAGAAAGGTGTTTTGAGGATTAAGGGAAGGGTATGTGTACCCCGCGTCGATGATTTGATCAACACTATTTTGACAGAGGCTCATAGTTCAAGGTATTCGATACATCCGGGTGCAACCAAGATGTACCGTGACCTAAAGCAACACTTTTGGTGGAGTAGAATGAAGCGTGATATTGTTGATTTTATTGCCAAATGTCCAAACTGTCAACAAGTAAAGTATGAACACTAGAGGCCCGGAGGAACACTTCAGAGAATGCCCATTCCTGAATGGAAGTGGGAGAGAATTGCAATGGATTTTGTGGTTGGTCTTCCAAAGACAATGGGTAAGTATGACTCTATTTTGGTGATTGTTGATAGGTTAACTAAGTCTGCTCATTTCATTCCGGTCAAGGTGACTTACAATGCCAAGAAGTTAGCCAAAATCTATATCTCAGAAATTGTTCGGTTGCATGGGGTTCCACTCTCCATCATATCAAATAGAGGTACGCAGTTTACTTCTAAGTTTTGGAAAACATTGCATGCGGAGTTGGGTACTAGGTTGGACCTTAGTACCACATTTCACCCTCAGACCGATGGTCAGTCTGAGCGAACGATTCAAGTGTTGGAGGATATGCTTCGTGCATGTGTGATAGAATTTGGTGGTCATTGGGATAACTTCTTAGCGTTAGCAGAATTTTCATACAACAATAGCTATCACTCCAGTATTGACATTGCTCCATTTGAAGCATTGTATGGGAGAAGGTGTAGGTCTCCCATTGGTTGGTTTGATGCATTTGAGGTTAGACCTTGGGGTACTGACCTTTTGAGGGATTCAATAGAGAAGGTGAAATCTATTCAAGAAAAGCTTTTAGCGCCGCAAAGTAGGCAAAAGGAATATGCAGATCGAAAGGTTAGAGATTTGGAGTTCATGGAGGGTGAACAAGTCTTACTGAAGGTTTCGCCCATGAAAGGGGTGATGCGGTTTGGTAAAAGAGGTAAACTAAGCCCAAGGTATATTGGTCCCTTTGAAGTACTTAAGCGAGTAGGGGAGGTGGCTTATGAGTTAGCCTTTCCTCTAGGGATGTCCGGAGTGCATCCGGTATTTCATGTGTCCATGTTGAAAAGATACCATGGGGATGGAAACTACATTATCCGTTGGGATTCAATTTTTCTTGATGAGAATCTGTCTTATGAGGAGGAACCAGTTGCTATTTTAGATAGAGAAGTCCGCAAGTTGAGGTCGAGGGAGATTGCATCCATCAAGGTTCAATGGAAGAATCGACCCGTTGAAGAAGCCACTTGGGAGAAGGAGGCCGATATGCAAGAAAGATACCCACATCTGTTTAAAGATTCAGGTACTCCTTCTCGCCCTTGTTTTTCTTCTTGTGATCGTTCGAGGACGAACGATGGGTAAATTGGTATCTATTCTAACGACCTGTTTAGTCGTTTTGAGCAGCAGATTTTATTTCTGGAAAACTGGCTGAGACGACGGACCCCACGACGGACCGTCATGGGCACGACGGGTAGATTTAGGGGATCGGGTGTCACGAACCGACACATAGATTTAGAGGATCGGGTGTCACGAACCGACACGTAGATTTAGGGGATCGGGTGTCACGAACCGACATGTAGATCTATGGGATCGGGTGTCACGAACCGACACGTAGATTTAGGGGATCGGGTGTCACGAACCGACACGTAGATTTAGGGGATCGGGTGTCACGAACCGACACGTAGATTTAGGGGATCGGGTGTCACGAACCGACACGTAGATTTAGGGGGTCGGGTGTCACGAACCGACACGTAGATTTAGGGGATCGGAGTGTCACGTTCCGACACATAGTAGTAGGGGATCGGAGTTTCACGTACCGACACAGGAGGAATAAAGATAATGAGGGAGCGGAGTGTCACGTACCGACACAAGAGGAATAAAGATAATGAATCTTGAAAGATGTTAATATACTCAATCTAATGAACCTAATTCCCAAATGAGTATGGTATTGAGGCTTGAGTCCTCATGTATGAACTTGGCGGTACTTGGTAATGATTAAAATACTTTTTGTTGCTACATGTTGAGTATTGTAGTCGATTTATGATATTACTTGATATATACTGTTTTCTATTTTGAGTTGGCCGATGATACCTACTCAGTACTTGTGTTTGTACTGACCCCCTACTTTTATGTTTTCTTCCTTGTTATTTGTGGAGTGCAGCAAACGGACCGTCGTCTTCAACTCAACCGCAATTCTAGCCAGTCTTCGTCACACCGGATCTTTAGGGTGAGCTAACGCTTCTAGCTTGGACTGGATCTTCTTCCTCATGTCTTGATGCCTTGAAGTTATGGCATGGACTAACTTTTATTTGTTTTAGCTTCTTAGAATACTCTTAGTTTAGTAATTTGATCATAGATGTTCTTGTGGTGATGACTTCCAGATTTTGGGGAATAATAGATGTTGAATTTTAGAAGTTATTGAATTGGTTTTTATTTATGAGTTTAAGTCTTCCGCATTACTTTCTGTTGATATTATATTGAAATGTTAGAGTTTGGATTGGTTGGTTCGCTCACATAGGAGGGTAAGTGTGGGTGCCAGTCGCAGCTCGGTTTTGGGTCGTGACAGGGGGGTTATATGATACTTCCGTATAGTTTTGTTTATAAAACTGGTTGAATGCTTGTCGTAGTGTATGCCTCTTTCGATATGATATGATGTACATATTATTTCATTCGTCCTTTTTCGGAGAGAAGGAAAGTTTGTGCTACTGATAGGGCGAAAACGATGGTTGAAGAACTTGTTCAAATGCTTCCCATAGGAGAAATCAGAAGAAAACTCCAGCCAAAATTACAAAATCTAGAGATATTCCCGTGTAGTTCTATATACCGGGAACACCATTTTGAGTGGTAAATACCCTTAATGTAATGTGACTTTTACGTGTGCTTACTATTTTACTTTTCAACAATAAAACTTTTTAGACTTTTACGTGTGGATTTGTAAATTTACAGTGATGATGACATCTCATTTTTGAGTAGCATTTCTTTCAAGGCTAAATGTTTAGAAATTTAATAGAGTTAATTGAAGTTCAACTTGGTATGAGAAAATAAATGATGATGTTATGTGTTTCTTCTTGAGTATAGACAAGTTTTCAGCTATTTTATTCTGTCAAAGTTACATATTTGGTTGAGTTTGTTACTAAAATCTCAGAACGTAGACCTGTATTAGGGATTGGAAGGAACTCAGGGATTTTTGAGCTATCAAAAGAAAATCTAATCTATATTTGAACTAGTTTGTGTCCATCTTATCCCATGCTGTATAAGCATATCTTGCTAGATCCAAGTAAAACTTATTAACACCTAGTACTCACTTTAAGATGAAGATGTGAAAATGACTTGAAAGAAGAGAAACCATAGCTTGTGTCACACCTAAAATGGAACTGCTAATTAATGAATGAATATACAAAATGTTTACTATATTAGGTTGTTATATTTGGGTAAGTCATATGTTTACACTAGTTGCTTCATCCTAGCATTGTTCGCATTCATTCTCGCTAACTTCATTTTATAATTGTGGTACATGTTCTAAAGTTCTCTTTCACTACTTTTTACTTTAATTCAATCAAATGTTGGTATGTTTCTCTTTTTGATACACTTAATTTGAGTTTTTAGTGGATTTTCTTTTGATGGCTGCAAATAGTATAGGAAAAAATTTATCTTTCATATTCATTTTCTAGTTAAAAATATTATTTCTAGTCATACATGTTACATGCGGTTTAATGTCCTAAGGAATTAGAGCATGAGTGAAGCAAGGATCTTACAAATATGGGAAGTCGTGTGATTGATGAAGACTTCTTGAATAGTTTTGATTAATTTTATTTTAGTTTTGTGAAATTAATTACAAGTACACACCTTGTAATATTGATTTTTTGTAATTGTATTCTAGACAATATACTTTTTATATATTCACATTATAAATTAGACCTTGGACTTAATTAATTAAGATAGTACTGTATAAGGTGACGATCAGAAAAATGGCAAAAAGAAATTGTGGCATATAGATATTTTAAAATAATATTTATAGACTATATAACATTGCCACACTTTTATAGTGTGTCCATAGAATGTTATTTGTGAGGCTTATTCATCTCAAATTGTGCCATATAAATTAGAAAACACAACACATTAGAAGTGTAGCTTTAGAGGAGGTAACAAATGCAGCAGTTTGTAAGTGTGGCCTATGATAGTAAAGGCCACACTTGAAAAATGTAGATTGAGGTCATGAAAAGTGTTACCATATGATGTTCTAAAAGCATAGGCTTTGTAGATTTTAGGCCACACTTTGAAGTGTAGCATTTAAAGCAATACTTAAAAGGTGTGGCCTTAGATCAAAGGTTACGATTGCTTTGGCCACTCCCTAAAAAGTGTTGCCTAAAGTAAAAAAGTGTGCCCTTAGATCAAAGTCTACACTTTTTGATTGTTTAGACAACACTTTTTAAGTGTGGCGAAAGAACTAAAATTGTGTAGTGTCTAACAAGAAGTTAAGTTTGAGCATCAAAGATCGGGAGGTTTATCCCAAGATATAGGTAGTATTACTTGGACGTGGGAAGAGGTGAAGATGGACTTCATTTTTTCTTTGTCTCTCACCCGTAGACAACATGATTCAATTTGGATTATAATATATCATATGATGAAATTGGCTCACTTTATTACCGTTAAGGTTTTCTATTCGGAGGAGGACTATGACAAGTTGCGTATAAGAGAGATAATACAGTTGCGTGGATTAACTTTATTGATTATTTCCAATCGTGGCTCTCAATTCACTTCTAACTATTGGATGTCATTTAAAAAGGGTCTTCACTCCAAGGCTAAGCTTAACATGACATTTAATCCCTAAACCGATGGAAAAGTTCAGAGCACCATCCAAACATTGGAAGATATGTTAAGTTCTTGTGTAATTGACATTAAGGGAAATTGAGATGACCATTTTCGTTGATAGAGTTCACCTATATTAATAATTTT
Organism: Solanum arcanum; assembly: GCA_027789145.1. Taxonomy (NCBI): domain Eukaryota; kingdom Viridiplantae; phylum Streptophyta; class Magnoliopsida; order Solanales; family Solanaceae; genus Solanum; species Solanum arcanum. Next base: position 60,311,955 of record CM050933.1, on the reverse strand, counting down.
CACTCTTTATTGGTATGTCTCCATTTGAGGCCTTGTATAGTAGGAGGTGTATATCTCCTATAGGTTGATTTGAGGTATGAGAAGTTGCTTTCATAGGTCCCGAATTGTTTTTAGAGGAGATTAAAAAAGTCTGAGTCATTAGGGAGAGCTTTAAAATGACTCAAAATGGGCAAAAGTCATATGCCAATATGAGGTGAAAGGATCTCGATCTTGAGGTAAATTATTGGGTCGACTTTAAAATCTCACCCATGAAGGGTGTGATGAGATTCAGCAAGAAGAGGAAACTTAGTCCCCGGTATGTAGGCTAATACCAAATTTTGAGGCATATTGATAAATTTTCCTATGAGCTAGAATTTCCAAGTAAGTTGGCTTCGGTGAATCCGGTGTTTCATGTATCTAAGATTAAGAAGTGTGTTGGAGATCTGACATCCACAATCCCCTTAGAAAGGTTAGGGGCTTATGAAGGTATTTCATATGAGGAAGTTCCGGTAGATATTATTGACTGACAAGTCAAGAGATTGAGAAACAAGTAATTAGTTTCCGTGGAAGTTTTATGGAGGAATCAACTAGTTGAGGGTACTACTTGGGAGTACAAGGCCAACATGAAGTCCCGCTATCCTAATGTTTTTCCATCTACTCCTACTCTAGCTTGAAGTAAGTAGTTCCTCTTGAGTTTTCCTAGTTTTGGGAATTGTGTTTGTTATTTGGGTCCTCCATGATTTCCCTATGTTATTGATGTTTACGTATCAATGAAACATCTTCCAATGAAAAGTGTCTATGATCACACGATAATACAATAACCCAACAAAGGGTTGGGGTCATTTCCACATGGAGAGGTTGTGAGAATTAATAGAAAAATTAAATTTAGTTCTCACTAGTCATAGCTAGAAACAATATCGAATAAAAACATATTAAATTAGAGGGGTGACACAAGTGTCAAATATACATGTGGGGAGGGGGGGGAGGGGTGGGTTGACAATCAAAATTAATAGCTAAAAAAGTAAACCCAATGAGAGATACAAACGAGAAACAAAATTCTTGGGATGTGATAGTAATATGCGATAGTCTAAATTATTAGGTACATACTTTTAACGATAAATTTGTTGAACATTTGTGACTAGGCTAGACTACAGTGGGGGTAAGCTGTCCCTCGAGAAACTTAGCCCAAGTCAAATGGCTTCCTTTGGAACACCCACTTGTCGCAAGAAAAGCAACCTCCGCCTTAGCCCACTAACTCTCTCGAGCTGAGTGTGTGGGAAAAGGACTAGGGTTCACTCTCTCGAGCTGAGCCTCACGTCAACCAATCCCACCATCCATCAACTTAGTAGTCTTGGTTTTACAACCTCTATCTCGAGCAAGCAAAAACATGGAGGTCAAATTGTATTTTCAACTCCATCGCCATTAATTTCATACACAACTACTATGTGAAATCACATTTAAACAACAAATAAACAATCAACAAGCAAGACCAGTAGATAATTCAACCTACATTCACAAAATCACATCCCAAGAATTAGGGTTATAGCTAGACATGTACAAGAGATAGAAATTTATACTAAAAGAGTTTTCATTCAAATGAGTATGAAGAAATATTGTTACATGCCAAAAGTGAAGAATCCAATAGACCCAAGTACAAATTATTGGAGATGATACCTTTGAATCTTCAAGTTATTCAAAACCCTCTTCAGGTTTAGAACTCAAAAAATAAAAGTTAAAAATTACTGTTCAATACTGAAAAATCTATGATATGTAGTATGTCCGAATCGCCGACCAACTCAGAGATCTACCCTTTTGTACTTTTATCGTTGTCTTGTGATTTTCTACATCATCTATGTATTTTGGATCATTGGGCGACACAAAACTACTTTACGGAACTACTCGACAATGCCCTGACTGCTTCTTTTCTCTTCCGATTTGATCTCTTTAGTCAGGACTCATCGCATGGAACAAAAGGCAATCTTCAGGCTTGTCGGCGACTTTCCAAGTGTACTCCTTGATCCTCAGGACATCATTTCTTCGTTCTTGTATGCATTTGTGTTCCTTTTTACCAAGTAGTATCCATTCTTTTCCTCAAATTGAAAATGCCTAAAACTCAAGATTAATCATTAGTTATTGAGACAAAATATTCATTTACAGGCATTTAATCTATTAAAATAGAGTCCTAAATGAGTCCAATTTGTAGATTCATCAACACCCCCAACTTAAACTTTTGCTTGTCCTCAAGTAAAACTCAAGTTCGAAAGTTCCAAAAGAATGTCTCAAACAATGCTACACAAGGCTCAATCATGAATGCACAAAACAAAACTTAACATGTTTATGCAAGGATCAAATGTACACTCAAAGACTCAAGATGTGACACATCATTACAAATATTTTCAAGCTCACAGTACTCGGTTCAAATGCAGGTTGAAGCTCAACCAAAGTGATCAAATTCCCTCACCAAAAGAATGATTCTATTTCACACACAATGGTACATCAATTAACGTTTTGGAATCAATTTCAACGTCACACTCATTAAAATGAACACAATGTATGAATTAACCCATAAGTTTGCCCTTATTTTCCAATCAACTTTCGTTTCATCTCTCTTAAGATAAAAAGGTGTTTTTGGCTTGTAAAGGGGCTAAATACATCGGTATGGTCATTTAGGATCAGTGATTTTTATCCTCAAGATATGTGGTGCTCGTTACATTGACTTTCTCCTTCTTTAATTCTTTTCTCTAGTGGTTATAAGTCATCCCTTTATTCGCATTCCATGGATTTTATGGGGAGCCCCGCTTCTTTTTGTATTTTCATTCTTTATTTCATGACTTTCTCTTTTTCATTCTTTTCTTCTCCTTTTTCATTTCTTTTTTTTTTTGTATGGAGGAATTCCACTTTTTCAACACCATAGGTTATAAGAGACTATTTTTGCATTCTTTTACTTGCCTTCTCTTTTCACCATATCCCCAACTTAGGATTTTTGCCTAAATTGTCTATTTTATCAACCACAAATCAAGTGGATTATGGGTATAAGATAAAGAGAGGTCATGTTTTTGTCCAAGTTTCATCCAAAGAATGATAAGGCCGAAGAAATGTTCAAAAGAGGTTCCCACACTCACAAAGTATCCATAAAAGATGTATATGCCAAATTGGTTCACAGTCTTTCAACGGTACCTAAGATCCTATCAATAGCTCACGTCATTTAGTCAAATGGACTAACTTGGAGAATTCTACGTACAATCATGCACGGTTCATGGTAATCTTAGCACACAAGGCATCAACACTAAAATCAAACAAGACTCAATACTTTTAAAAGCATGCAATGTTCATCGCAAGAAACTCAATTTGACAATTGGTTAATCACAACGAGATGCAATCAGTATATTATCTATGCAACTTTATTTGGCCTCATTTTGGCTGCACTTCCATGTTCATTTGATTTCAAGCACTAGTATTGATCAAATCGAGACTCAAATTTTCCTAAGAACAATCATATTTCAAGTACATACAAGTGGTAGTGAAAGAAGAAAATTTTTCGGATGGATCCAAATTTTTGCAATTTAAACAAAAGGGGAAACAAGCTCAAACATCTGCAAAGATCAATGTACAAAACACATTTTAAAACATAACATTCTAAAATAATATATACACAAAACACAATTCACAAATAATATACAAAAGGTGAGCCTCACCCCACCATAAATAAAAATTCATTTTTCCTCAAATGTAAATAAAAAAAATTCAAAAGTCAATATAATATAGAAAAATAATTAAAAAGGTAAAGTGGGGTCATGTGTACACAATAGTTTCATCTTTGTAGTCATCAGTGCTCGATGTGGCTGACTAGTGTGGGATAATCGCCCTTATAGCTTTTTCAGAAGAGTGTCAACTGACTTGTCTGAGATTGTCAAAGTCATGGGCCACCAAAAAGGAATGGATACTTATGAAGAATACACGTATCCATATCCATGAGGGGATAGTGGGGTCTTGGTTATTGCTCTTCTTACAAGTAATGGGATTCTTGCCCTCGTTCTCGATTTTAGGATTATTTTTGCCTTTTTACTCTTCTTGGAATTTTTAGCTCTCATCTATCAGGGTGTTGTATCTATTCCTGCAACTTTTGGTCCAGCCATTTTTGTAAAGCTTCGAGAAAAAGTTAGAAAGTATTCAAACAAAAAAATTTAAGTTGAAATGAGAAACACTTCACAGAACTAGTTGGCAAAATGCATAAACACTTTGGTGATTCACGAATAGCAGTGCACAGAGGAAAAAATGGTGTAGACAAAGGGTGAAGAAGAGTTATTTTGCCGAGATGAAGAATGCCTTCGACGGCCTTAGGTTTGTGCCAAAAGTTAAAGAATATCTCATCACATTTAGCCTTAAATTAAAGGAGAGATGGGGACTTTAGGTGAACCACCGAATGAGTCGGCAAGCTTGACCAACTCGCCAAATGACCCAACTTTCCTATCTATGACCCAACTTCCCAAATTTAGCACCGCAATCTACGGAAATAAGATTAAAGCATGCACTTGTAAAATTATGCTAAGACCCAGTGAAAATCATGCCCAACCCAAGTTTTTCATCAAATTTAAAGCACATTTTCCTGGAATAGGTCATTTAACTCATAACAGGAAATTTTTTTTGAAAACTTAACAGGTCGAAAAACATTATAATCCTACCAGAAAGTTCTACACCACATAAACAGGGTAATGTCATTGAATTTGTGAAAAAAATTGATAATGAGTAACTCAGGATCGAGAACCAACCTTTTGTGTCGATAATAAGAAATTGAGATTCTAGGCGGCAATGCAATTGAAATCCGAGCATAACGTAATACCCAAAATAAAATATATTTGCGTAAATACAAAGGAAAAGCTGCATGTGTGTGTAAAAGGATTGAAAAGTGAGGGAGTTTTTAAGGAGTTTAAGAAATTTAAACTTTGAATTTAAGGACCATCCATTTCTTTACCCATTCGACGATGTTAGTCGTGGTCACTCATAATTTCGATGACAGGCCGAGTCTTCACTCACCTCATCGAGTTTTACAGAGATCCAAGTCAATATTGGGAATTCAAATGACGGTATATACTGGAACACCGAAAAGGTTGGCGACACTCCAGTTATTTCTTGGGCTCGCTGAGTTTAACATCCTCTAGCTTGGTATTTCCTTGACTCCAACGAGGGAGTGGATCGTGATAGCTGATATTCGGTGATCCACTAAATAATACTTTTGCTCACAAAACTCCTTTTTTCTAACACTAGTCATGTTTCATCCTGCAAAACCAACACACTTTAATTTTACCAAAATATGAATAAAAGAAAATAAGGGGTTTTGGATTTCCTCCCAAACGGCGCCTTGGTTAACGTCATGGCACGACACAAGTCCACTTTAAGACCTCATTCTTAGGTTTAGCTATAGTATCACTAAGAAATCCCCTTTTTTGTCTCAGATTGAGGTGAGACGAGATATGACCCATTTGGGTATCTAACTGCTTGATGGAAACTGAATAGGAGGTGACAATCTATTAAAGAGTGGGCTCATCTTCTTTCATGCCTTTTAACATTTTTAGTGACCCTTCAAATTTGTTGAGGATACATGAAAGCACATATCTATCATGCTCGCCATCTTTCGTATTTAAATTCTGGCCCCTCCATTCACGATCTGGATCCTTCTACCCTTCATCTATAACCCAAGCTTTGTTACCTCCCTATCTTGGTAGTTTTATAGAGCGAACGCCTTGGTTGGATAGGAAGTTACTTCCTCATTATACAAGGCTTCAAACTTTATCTCCTCAGATATGCACACCCGACCCGCACAACATTAACACTACTAGCACTATCCCTCATGAAATTTTAGGATAAAATATCAAGTTGTGTTAGGATCTTGGCTTTGTTTTAGTATCTCTCATGATCTTTTTCAATCTACTCCTTAGATAGCTTGAAGGCTAGAGGAGATACATGGTCCTCACGAGTGTGCCACACCGTGTTGGTGATTGTCATGTCATATAAAAGTTGGGTTGCTACTACATATGGCTACTTCATTGAGCCTCCTGGCGAAAGATAGTCAGCGACTACTTTTTTTACCGAGTCCAAACTATAGTAAAAGTATTGAAGCATCATATTATTAATCAAACCATGGGTTAGGCATTAAAGCACCAACTTTCTGAATTGTAACTATGTATCGTACATAGTCTCTCCTTCCAGACATTTAAATTTCTAAATACTTTACCGAAGGCTCATCATCTTTGAGAGAGGGAAAAAACTCACTTGAAATGCGGTCACTAATTCCTCTTAATAAGTGATGGAGTCACGAGGAAGTTCAGCCAACAACTAGGATGCCTCCTCCATCCCGAGAATGGGAATAACCTCAGCCTGAGAAACTCCTGAGAGATGTTTTTGAAGGATAATGACCCGCATACATCTACGAAGTTTTAAAGATGTTCGGAGGGTTCTCATGAAACAATCCATTGAAGAGTCCCTTTAGCTGCAAGAGTTGAAACATGGTGCTCGTTATATGGAATATTGCATTTCCCTCGGCTGTAGGTAGACAAATAGCTCGAATACCTCCAATGATATGGGGACCATTGATGTTCTGTTCTGTGACATCGTTGAGATTTATGATGTCTCCTTGGTCACCAACCTGGCTACATTAAAATTGTTACCACTCATTCTTTCTGAAAAATTCTCACAAATAAATAAAACAAAACTAAAAAGTTCAAAACTAAGCAAGAATAAAGTTTAACTTAAATAAAAAATTTCATGTAACACCGTGTACTACTAGCAACATAATTTTGATGTCAACATAATAAACGACACAACTTCAAATGGAAGTCTATACGATCGCATAATAGTCCAGTAACCCAACCAAAGGTTGGGGTCATTTCCACAGGGAGTGGTTGTGAGAATTAATTGAAAAAATAAAATTTAGTTCTCACTTGTAATATCTAAGTTCATCATCGAACAAAAAAAATTAAATTATAGGGGTGATGCAAGAGAAAAATATTAATGAGGGGTCTTGCTACAAAAATTAATAGCTAAAACCAATGAGAGATACTAATGAGAGATGGGATTCATTTTATGTTATAGGAATATGGATTAGAATAACCTATTGGGTACATGCTTTTAACAATAAATTTGTTAAAAATTTGTGATTAGGCTAGACTATTGTAGGGTAATATCTACCGCGAGAAACTTATCCCCAAATAAAATGGGTTCCTCTCTGGCATAACTTTCCGCGTTAAAAGAAGCCTCTGTATTAGAGAACTTTCTCTCTCGAGCTGAGTGTGTGGAAAAAAGACTAGGGTTGACTCTCTTGAGCTGAAGCTCCTCATGTCTACGCAATCCCACCGGCCATCAACTTAGTAGTCTTTGTTTTACAACTCTCTGTTGAGAAAACCAAACATACAGAGGTGAAATTGTATTTGCAACTACGACACCTTTAATTTCATACACAAAAACTGAGAAAAATCACATCTAAACAACAAATAAACTATCAACAAGCAAGACCCAACGGATAATCTAACCATATTCACAAAATCACACATTAAGAATTAGGGGTTTAGCTAGATTTGTATAAGAGATAAAGATTTATACCAAAATGAGTTTGCATTCAAATGGACAAGATTTAAGTGTTGTTACAGGCAAAAAGTGAAGCATCCAGGAGATGCAAGTCCAAATTTATGGAAATGAAACCTTTTGAATCTTGAAGTTCTTCAAAATCCTCTTCAAACTTAGAAGTCAAAAATAAAAGCTAAAGTTACAATTCAATACTAAAAATTCTATGACAATTGATGCCATACGAAAAACTAATAACATATATTTATAGTTTTTAAAGATATGTGCTACAGAGGATCACTCGCTGAATAAGTCGAGATCGTCGATCAACTCAGGCATCCACCCTTATGTTTATTCATCATCGTCTTATGCTAGTCAACAACATCTTCGTGTTCTGGATCATTGGGTAACATATTATTACTTTGCCGAACTAATCGGTGATGCGTGGAATGCTTCTTTTATACACTACTTTAATCCTTTTTTCCTGGGTTCAGCTCACTGGAACAAAAGGTGATCTTAAGACCTATTGGCAACTGGACAAGTAAACTCTACGATCTTCAAACATTCATTTCTTCGTTATTTTCAGCCTTTGTGTTCCTATTTGCCAAGTGGTGCCCATGCTTTGCCTTAAACTCAAAATACCTGAAACTCAAGGTATTCATCAGTTAATGAGACAAAATATGCATTTCCTGACACTAAACCTATCAAAATAGAGCCCCAAATGAGTCCGATTTGTTGACAAATCAGATATGCATGTTCATGAGAAATTTATGTTTAGCAAGAACTATGAATATACCTAATTGATTTTCCGCGTTATGTTGTGCATTGAGTAAGAGTTTCCTATATGCTTCATGAGGTGAATTTTTGAACATGCTTTAATTATAATTTTTAGAGTAAATGTCATAAAGACTCCATGACATTGTGTTGAGATGCTTTTATCTTAGAGAAGGTAATTTCTCTTAAGACCGTGAGAAATGGTTAGATTTTATGCAAAATGAGTTATTAGATGTAGTTCCTGTTTTTTTTTTGATGCATTGAGGATCTTATAGTTAGAGTTGATGTTTCCTTCTTTGATTTGTGCATTGTTATGATGTTGCATTCATGATGGGTTGCTAGTCTTGAGTCTTTTGTTTCGAAACATGCTTAGAATATTATTCAAGCATGAATGGTCCTAAGGGGAAGATAATGTAACCCCTAAGATTTGAAATGAGGCTAATAGCATCTTTATAGCAAGTTCCACGTACAATCCACGGTGGCTAACCAGGGACTGTAGTTGGGACCACACATCGTAGGTTGGTCCGTGGTTGGGCAGCTCAAAAAATATCCATGCCCAGTCCACGACTAGATCAAAGGATTGTAGGCGGGTCCATGGTTCGTTGACTGTCTGTCCATCAATGGCAAAAACTCTCTGTCCAGACCATGGCTGACAAGGATGGGCACTAGGTTTATCCATATTCAGTCGGTCAGGGTCCATCGGTCGTGGGATGATAGACATTATCAAGGGCACTTCGGTCTTTTTTGGTTTTAATCCAACTTAAGTGAGGTCGTTCTTCCTCAGTCTAGGGTATAAGTAATTTTAACCAAAAAACTCACCCAATTAAGTCATATTTTAAAGAACCAATAATAATTCCCAAAGTTCATCCCCTCCAAAATATTCTCTCTCTAGAAACATGAGGATCAATAAGAAGAAGGAGATTCGAGCTAGGGATTAAAACAAAGCTTTAGTACATCGAATTCATTGGGATTAATTGTTAAGCTATGGTAGTTTTTATCCATGGAGTCCTCTCAAAGTCTCTAATTTCAAAAAACATAAAAATCACAATTGTTGGGGTTTGATTAAAATGTGATAGGTTCGTTTTAAACTTGATTGTAATGGTTGAATTATGCTAAGTTAAGCATGAATTTATTATTTCCTAAGATTTTAATGGTATATCTCAAAGAACCCATGTATATCCCATATGTTTTTTATGAATTAATACAAGAGATGATAAAATCACTTGAATTATAATTATATCCTTATTCACTGCTTGAATTTAAGATGTCATGATTGAAAGAAATATTAGAACCTCAAGGAGGTATAATATGAGATTATGCATTGACGATGAAATCTGCATAATTGTATTGATGATGCTTTGAGAGTAAAGTATCCATGTTGTTGTTATTGTGGTGTTGCTGAAAGGACATTCTCATATACATACCTATGCATGAATAATGAAGGTTATAAGGTTTAAATAATTTCTCACATAATTGAATCTAAAAGAAAGTTATGATGGATGATGAAAGGTTTTCTCACGCATGATCTAAGAGTTATCTAAAATGATGTACCTTGAATTGGTAGACAAGCGAACCCTTTCATGAGTGACTAATGAGGTATACTAGTGATTTATGTTGAATCGGTAGGACAAAGGCGCCCTTTCATGAGAAATGGAGTTAAATGAAGTCTTAAAAACTACTCCATGGGAATTAAATTCTTAGCACCGAGTGGATATTGCATGAGATGGAAGCTCTCCGGTAGTAAGTTCGAGTTTCTAGAAGCAATCTGTTGAGATGGAAGCTACCCCATAGTAAGGAGGATTTATAGTAACAATATTCTTATCCCATAAACTATGTTCCCTAATAAATTATTTAGATAGTGGATCCACCTAAGAAAATATTTACCGGTTCTACCTTAAGCAAGTACCCCACACCTTTTCGGTGAGAGAATAGCCGAATATCAATTTAAGATCACATGGTCTTATGTCAATGAAGACTTATTTCTCACAATAATAATAAGTTTAATATTGGACTAAGTCTTTCTTAAATAAGCATCCCATAGTGTTCAAAGTAATCATGAACTAAGGCATGCTTTAAAAGTATCTTGTAAGTGCTCAAGGTTTTCAAGAAAAGGCTAGCTTGCATTCAAGATGATGTTTTGAATTATGTTTTTTAACTATCTCCATGGTGATGTTTAAACTTGATAAACTCAAATTTTTAAAGTGAAATGTTCATTTTCGCATGTTTTAAGTATTTTTCTTCATAGGTATCATACTTAGTGCATTTTTATACTAACACCTATTTTTACCTACATTTTTAGCAACTGTAGGGTCAGGTTCTCAATGTGGTAATTTTTGTGGCTAGAGCTTGGATTTGATTGTGTTCCTGATCTTGGTGAGTTCTCATTGTTTGAGGACGAACTTCTTATGTTTTATTTTGTTTCATGTATTTTCCCTTTTGAACATGTTACATGGGATATTCCCTATTTGACTCAAGATTATAACAGATGACTACATTATGAAAACGTATCTAGATTCCGCTTTCATTTGTTAAAAACTTTTTAGAACTGAAATTTGTTTGATCTCAATATTCTTTTTACTTATGTTATGAGAATTAGGAGTCTTGTGTCGAGTCATTCGGGATTCCATACACCTTTTTACATCTAAGGGGTACCCTGAGTCGTGACATCTAATGAATAAAAGGATCCTATAAAAAACTGGAGAAACACATGTCTTTTTACCAAAAAGAGATCTAACTTGTCTAGACCTCACCAAAGTCCTTTACCACTGTCTTGCGCGTCCACAAAACAGAAGTGCAACAAATTTATGCCCCGAATTTCCACCATACCCACTACCTCAAGCATCTCATGGCATTAAATCAAGCTTTTGCATCCTTACTCTTGCTGATTAGCTTAATGTTATTAAGGAATTTCATCCAATTCTATGCGCCAACGATTGTTAATCAGTATATAACTCAACTAAATGCTTTGGGGTCGAATCCAATAGGAAGGGGTACGTGTTTGAGATTCGATAGGAAGTATGAACACAATCAAATTAAACATAGGAATAAAAATTATCAGATAAAACATTTAAATTAGGGGTGACATGAACGTCAAATGCGGGATTTTTGTTTTGATTAGTAGTTACAAAGAGTAACAAATAACGCAAACTAATAATAATGAGACAGTTCTTAGGATGTGATCGATTATAGGCAAATATAGACAAATGGATAATCGCAACTATTAGTAAAGAGCTAGATATTAGTGAGTAGGCTAGGATACAGTGGAGGTAAAATTTCTCTCAAAAATTTTACGCCGAATCATGTGATCTCTCTGGAACATCAATAACCATGCGAAAGAAGAGCATCCCACAGCTTAAACCATCCACTCTCTTGAGTTGAATATGTGGGATTGGTTTTGGGATTCACTCTCTCGAACTGAACCAGGGTAAACTCGATTCCTAAAAATCATCAATCAATAATTTTAGTTCTAACACATCTCTCAAGCAAGAAAAGATCAAATTACCTTTGCAAATATAATTCTTAAATTAAACCATAATTAATGATTAAAATCACTTCTAAATAGCATTAAAACTAACAATTAGCAATACTGATAAACTAAATTAGCCCATAATGACATGACCATACCCCAATAATTAGTGCTTTAGCTAGACCATATAAAAAGGTAAAACAGTGACCAAATTGATTATCCATCAACTTGGAAAGAATAATTATGACCATACAATGTTCCTATTTGAAGAATCCCTAAGACCCACTTCAAAATTCTCAAAAGTGAATTTCCTCAATCCTTCAAAGCTAAGGAAACTAAAGAAAACTTTCTCAAGATGTTCAAATCTTAAAAATAAATTGTACTACTGAGTAATTGATCAGTGATAAGTTATAATTGATCAATGATAAGTGACAAGTGATACTAAAATAAATGTTTAAAAATGTATTTATAGTCATTAAAAATGTGTTATCAAGAGTTACTCGGTGAAGTAAGTCAGGTTCGCCGAAGCACTTAGTGAGCCGCACTTTGGTATCTACCATCACCTTTTTGCCTTGATACTCCGCATCCTCAAGGTCTGAACTTTGAGAGAGTTATCTTGGCTTCGCAGAATCACTCAACGATCCACTGGGTGCTCCTTTCTGTCATCAACTTGGCTCTTTCACTCAGGTATTGGCACCCTAGAACTTTAGGCAGTTTGATGATCCACTTGGTGACACGAAGAGTACTCTTGGCGATTCTCGAGCTCGCACTTTTTCATTTCTTTAGCTTGTTTTGTTCTAATTTACCTGTTAGTGTCCTTTGTTTGTTCCTCAATCCACATGCCTGAAAATCAAGGATATAACACAATTATTGGCACAAATTAAGCATTTAAGGACACCATATCTATTAAATTAAGCCTTTAATGAGTCCAAATCTCTGACTCATCATTTACCTCCCTGAAACTATGGTGGTTAATCTTCTTAAACATCTCCTACCACTACTTCTCAATTTTCATCAAAATAACCTCAAATGGTTTTTGAATACTCATAATTGGTGCTTAAACCAATAGTGGTTGACCCACCTAATCCTAAATATTCAGAGTCTCTTGTTTACCTGGAGTCTATGCCTCTATTCTAGTTTGAACCATCTGTTGTACTTGTCACACCAGTCGAAGAAAAAAGTTCTGTAGCACAACCAACATCCTAAACAAAATCTCCTAAAACAACGAAGCTTCAAACATGGGAGGAACCTAGTCCTCAACAAGCTCAACCTCTAGCTTCGGCAAAACTTCTCTTGTTTTAAATCTTGCTAGTTCCACTCCATAGGTATCATCTCTAATCGATGTTACTCCACACGAGTAGGCTTTGAAGACGTTAGTATGTAGGGTCCCTAGGTCTTTTCCATGAACATTATGTGAAAGTACTTAGTTATTGAATGTTCCTTAAATGTCTTAATGAACATAGTGACTTAAGTTAAATGCATGTTAATGAAAATGTACTTATCAAGAGTAGCTTTAAGGATTCCTTTTACTTAGGTAGTCTTAGAGTAATTCTTTGTAGCGAGTGAGCTTATGAAATGAGAATAATCTTATCTTAGGTAGTCTTAAGGATAACATAGGTGTGTGTGGAGGGATTGTATGGGCGGTCTCTTCACCTCACTCAAGTGAGTCTTAGGAAAATCTTTGGTAAGAGAGTCTTATTCTTAAATGTTCTGAAGTGACGTTATGCTACATTGTGGATTACTTGGAATATGACTTATATGAGTTTATGTTGGATTTTAAGTGACTCTTGTGTTTATGTTATAAAGTTTTCTTCAAAAAGAGCATGTTTTATACAAATGTCCTTTTTGCATGATTTTATTGCATTACACTATACTTTGTGCATTTTAATGTAGTAATACATATTTTTTGTCTTATCTCTAATGGTGTAGGTGGAAACTCAGAGAAATCATTGAACTGAAGCTTGGACATTAGTATTTATTCCAGTAAGTTGGGGTATGTCCTCAATTGATTCGAGGAAATTGTCATTTTTAACTTATGTTGGGCAAGAACATTGTAATAGACTTTGTTATTTCTATTTTGTTGAAGTATGGGTTGTGACCCATCATATTTCATGTGTATAAGATTTCTATAAGAGACTTAGACTTAGTCCTATGATTTTCTTGAAAAGAGATTTTTAAGTATTATCCGATTGTGGTAAAGTTTTAATTCCACACTACTTTTCATACATATGCAATGAATGATGTCAAATGGCTTGCACAAGACCTTCGCCAGGTCGAGTATGTCGTGCCACAATTTTATCATACCTTTTCTTCTAAGGTATACTCTCGGGTCGTGTTATCTGGGACTATAAGGATGCGTCGAATCATAGTGCAACTTGGTGCTAAGTCTACTCAAATTGAACAAATATGAAGATAAAATGCACTAAATACTGAATAGCTCAAAATACTCAAATGTCAATTGAGAATGCAACATTTATATACTGAGAGTGTGACATTCGAAATAAAGAGGAAGATTTTTTTAAATTGACCTAGCTAGTATAATTAATGGACTTAGAGTATTTACACAAACTAGGGTATTGAGTTTTACATAGGGAAGGAACAATGTTTCTAAAAAAATACGATTTAGATTATGTATATTATAACAAGTAAAATTACAAAAACACTATGTCTAAATAAGTTATGTGGAACTTTGAAGAATGCTTCTACCAGCTATTTGAAATGTTGCTTGCCTATTTCTCTTCTTTTCACTGTAAGTTGGAGGTTTATTGGAGAATGCGGTTTCTAAGTATGTCTAACTAGAGTATTAGGCTTATACTGAGTAACTCGACGTAGTTTAGGCATCAAATGACAGAATTTATGTGCCTTATGCATAGCGGGAAAGACTAAAATGACCCCGACTTAAAATTGACGAATTTCAATATAGTACGACATAGTTGTACCGTTATTTAAACTACTACATGTCGACTGATTCGTGGATCATGCCTTGCCCAACATAAATTCACAAAAATGGGAATTATTTTTACACCACGCTTCGATTTTAACAAACTCAGTGGCGTTGGAAATAAGATCTAATTATCTTCAATTTGATATTTCATGGGACGCGTATTTCATTTTGTGCTAAAATATATGACCATTTAAAGTTGACTTTAAAGCCATTACGCTTTAAATATGTGTTGGTCATCACCTACATCTAGACCTACGATTCGTATGTCCAACCACATATCGTATGATCGTGTGTGGGATCATAGACAACAGAATCTTGGACCCTAACGACTGAACACCACCTATGGATTGTCAATTATTCTACGGGTAGTGGACCACGTCCATAATTCTCATTTTTTGACCCTTTAATTCCTTTAAGTATGGGGATAACCTACTAGACCTACCTACAACTTGTTCATTAAATGGAGAACCGTCTTGGTGAACCGTTGTTGAGTGCTAAACCTTGACTTTTATGGGAACTGAGACTGGCCAGCTACGGGCCCACATAAGTTCCTTGGTTCTGGCTATGGTCTATGAGTTGTTCCTTGGTACTTGCACCAGTTTTTGAAAAGTAGTATTTACTTCTTCATGAGATATGAGGTGTTACACATGCTTTATGAGGATTTGAATTTCCTTAAAATTACCCCGCTCCCGGTGCTCAATATTATTTACAATAATATACACTCATGCTTAATGCTTAAAAAGCATACACTTCCTCTAGTTTGAGAAAATTTCTCAAACTATACTCTTTAAATAGCTAACAACTATTGAAATATCTTTAAAACCAAAACTCATTCAAAAATCAAATTTTCTATTTTATAAATGTAAAAACTGATACCATTGTGAATATTTAGTTTTTTATACTATTACTCAATGCATTCATTGAAAAAACTCTTTCTCAAAACTTATCTTTGCTTCCTCAAAACTCAGTCTAAAAGTAAAGTGTTGGTTTTAAAAAGTTTCTAATGATTTATAACTCAACTTATATGGTTCATGAGGTTCTGAACATAAACAACTCAACTCAAGGATCTTAATAGAAATATGAGAAATTAGTACTCGAGACTCCTGAACTCAAGGACTCAAGAACTCGAAACTCAAAACTCAATGATCGTACTCCCCTGTATAATACTTAATTTATCGAGTTCATGAGGAATTACGGTCCAGAACGATTCGACTAAATATTAATGCAAATATAGAACTCATGAATACAACTCTTCTCATTCTCGTAATTATTTGCTTTGTCTTAAAACAAGTTTTAAGTTATTGTAGAATACTTCTCAAAAAGAATCAAAAGGACTCCCTCAAACTTTACTGTTAACTGTATTCTTCAATTTGAAAAGTGAATTTAATAGTTATGATACGATATATAGGATCTATAAATGAATAATGAAGTTTTAGCTAGTTCCAATAAGGAAGAGAGAAAACATATGATTTGAAAGAACTCTAGAAGAAGAAAAGATGGAAAAGGAACGGAGGCAGGCAACCCTAGCGCATTCCTAGAGCAGTGTTCCAATTCTAATCACCTGCTACTTCTTTCTAGCACAACATCAACGCATTGCCCTAGATACCCTGTGCTATGGTTGAGTGTCATACAAGACCCAGAGATATAGGGGCACATTGCCCCAGACTGTATAGTGCTATGAGGATGCATCGCCTCAACCTCTCTAGTGCTATGGGGGCGCATTGCCCAAGCATGAGCCCAAGTCCGAAAAATATGACGAACTTTCTATCTCAATTCCCAACCATATCTCCTCTATAATAGAATGATTTCCTCCAAATTCTCCTAGATTCAAAACCCAAACACCATTCCAATGAAAACCCACACAAAATCCCTGAAGTACAACTCTCATTTGCAATACACTTACCTTAAGAACTCAACAAGACTCCATTGTTAAAGAATGAAGAGAAAACCTCAAAAACATCTCAATAATTTAATAATTTTACTTGAAGAAAAAATTCAGGGTAAAAGTTCACATAGGGCAAACAAACGTAACACTACGTAATCTTATCTACCTCGAAGGTAAAAAATTTCTTGGTGAAAATTGATGAAAATTGTTGAATTCTAAAAACGTTCTTCTTTTTGTCCTCTTCACTTTTTCCCTATTCTTCTAAACACTTTTTGAATGAATAAAAATTTCTTAGTCCGGTTGTACCCTTTTAACTTTGGTGGGTAAAATGTGTTAGGCTAGTGGGGTAAGGAAAACACCAAAATACTCCTCCTTCAAAGTGATGAAAAAATGCCTAAATAAAAGAGGCTTCACTCAAATGAGCATAACACTTTCATCCGAACTCAGAATTTAGCAAACTCGGCTAAGATAAAAAGAGTATTCAAATACCTTTAAATTAGTAGGTTATAAGTCATGTAACTCTTTATATTATAAGAGATCTAGTCAATTGAAGTTTATATAAATAAAAAAAAATTGGGATGATACATATTTAATACCTCGGACTTAAAAATAGCTAATTTTTTAAATAACTAAATTGGAAAGAGATAATTTGAGATTTGTTCAAGTTATTCACAAATTGTGATTTTGGGTGAGTTTCAAATGACCATCACTTTGAGTACAAAATGATTTAGGTAGCCCACAAGGTAACAAATGAAAGATCTTTGAATCACCTTTCCAGCGCCCTTGAGTTTGCAAAATTCTGGGTTCGTATCAGGGAGATATGCCCATTTTAGTTCAGCCTATACAGTTAAGGGAATTCATTTGTTTTAAAGAAAAGTGTTTTGGTCTTTTCCTAACCCCATTGGTCATAATCGTTTTGTTGGACCTATTAGGAGTAAACTCTTAATTAATGTCTGTTTAAAGTAAGTCTAAAAATGTTTGCAAGGTGAGGGTAATGTTCAAGAGGAGGAAAATCTTCAACTTTCAAGTGTTCAAAATTGTTGCAAGCTTTGATGATTTTTGTAGATTTAGATTCTTATGTAGTACTTAAGTTTTCATAGTGATTGTTTAGTTCACCCTCACATTGATCATGAGTTTTCTTATTGAATTAGTCCATGATATTTCATGTATTATGTTTTTAATGAGTTTTCTTGAGGTTTTGTTCTTCAACAGTCATTAATGGAGTTTGATGATTTCTTGAGAAGAGGGTTGTGAGTTTGAGTGTTGCTTTAAAGGAAATTTGAGTAGATTTTTATGTACATGTTTAGTTTTATGAATCTAAGCAAGTTTAGAAGAAATGAATGTATATTATATGAATTAGGACCAAAAAAAATAAGAAGAAAAAATCTTCATAATATATTGGAAAAGGAGTGGGGTACCGCTCTCCCGATGCGCCACAATGGGTGGCGTGGGGATCCCAAAAGTGACACCCACTAATGATGTAACATCTCATAATTTGTATTATCTTATAATAATCTAAGAAACTAAAACTTTTCACTTCTGTAAAGAAAGGGAAAATGCACAAGTACCGCCTCAATCTATGCCCGAAATCTCAGAGACACACTTATACTACACTAAGGTCCTATTACCCCCCTAAACTTATTCTAAAAGTAACTTTATACCCCTTATAGGCCTACGTGGCACTCGTTTGAAAGAAAAAGTCAACCAGCGTTGGGCCCATAAAATAGTGCCACGTAGGCCGAAAAGGGGTAGAAAATTATGAATAAAATAAGTTCAGGGGGGTAATAGGACATTAGTATAATATAAGTGTGTCTCTGAGATTTCGAGCATAGGTTGAGGGGGTACTTGTGCATTATCCCTTTAAAGAAAAGGGAAAAATATGGAAAATTTCCTAAAGCTAAGGAGATGAGTTTTTGGCCATTTTCAAACAGTCATAACTTCTATCATAGGATGAGTTCAGTTCAGTTCTTTATATAGTTTGATATCCCTTTGAAAGATGTTTCAACAAAGTCAAGTTTGTTCGTTTACAATAATGTATAAGGGAAATATGCCTTTTAGTAGTTGGGTTGTTGAAACAAAGAAAGTCCAATCAATATATAAGGAAGGGAAGACAGACTTTTTAGCACTTATTTAAAAATTCATTTTAAGGGTGTAATTGGGATTAAAATAAATTTAGTTCAGATTATAAATGTTCTTTTACGCTAAGGGCTTGCGAAAAGAGAGAAGAAATGAATGATAAGGGATAAAAGGTCAAATTTTCCCCAAGAACACCATGGGATTTCAAGTGGAATTCATAGTGGGTGATCGTTATCAACATATGTGAGATTTTTCGTTTTGTGTTAATCCATCCGCACACCAAACTTGTTTCAATTCAGAAGTTTAGAATTTATTACATAAGTAGAAGTGAATTCTTGATAATCTCGTCGACTACGTTTTGGATTGAGTTTATTACATGCCCATTGATGTTGATTAGTAGTTTTCTATGTTATTTTTGTGTTAGATTTGATGGAATTGAAGGTATTGATGATTCCTATGGGTTAGGGGATGAAACCATAGAGGTTTAGGAGATTTAGAGCTAGAAAACGAGTTTAAATATTCGTCAGATAAACTTGTGCAAGTCCAGGTGTGTCGCTCGTGATGTATGCCAAAAGAGGACTTCAATTGATTGAGTATTGGCGCTGCGCACCACCAGTGCGCCTGGATCGGCGTTTTTCGCCTAGTTTTCATAGTTTCACCCTTTTAAGTCCTTCTAAGGTACATTAACACCTTTAAGTGACTCTAATTACTTACAATAATATCTAAACACCTAGACATCACTAAAGAACGTAGATCATAACCTTGAATCCATAATCCAATTCAAGAAAATTTAAGATTAAATACATAAGAGTTACAAGTTAAGAATCAATTCAATGTAAAGTTTCTTAAATTTTTGAAGAGTCTTTATTAATCATTTTGATTTCCTCATAAGTTTCAAGTTATAATCGGAGTAAAGAGTAAGAAGTTGAATTCCTTTCTTCAAGAAATATAAGAGAACTAAGTATTCCCTAAGAGTTTAGTTAAGCTCAAGAGTTTCAAGTTAAGCAAAGAGTAAAGAGTTGATTTCTGTTTTAAAAATTTATAGGGAAACTAACTATTCCTTAAAATTTATAATTTTTTTGACATTTTTAGCAAGAAAAAGGAAGCTAGACTTCCAACAGATCTTTTGGCTAGTTTTAGAACAGAAAAGGGAAACTATGATTTCCAAGAGTGATTTTCAAGCTAAGTTTGAGCAATTACCTCAAACCACAGAAGAAGTTTTTTTGTAAAATATATGAGCTAAGTAATTTGGGAGTAGTATTGATCACTAATATATGGATGTGATTTATATTTACTCAAGCCCCTATAAAACATGTGGCCAACATGGACAGAAGAAGGGTCATACTTTTTAAATGATTCATTAGTGCATTTTAGCATAGACTAGTGGATCCACTTTGTAATTCAGGTTTTATACCGACGGAAAGGTATAGGACGGTCCTCTTTCAAAGTGAGGTAAGACATTTTACCATCTCTTAGGATCATATTGATGTTGTTAGTTAGAGAATGTCGCACAAAAACTATATTACTTTCATATATAAGCAAAATTGATTTTTTATTGCATTTTTTATCAACTAAGTTGTTTTACTGTTTTACAAAGTTTTATGTATATCGCATGTATTTTATTTGCTTTATATTAAGTTCTGTAATTCATGAGTTGACCAGTGCCAAAATAAGTTTATTCTTATTTCTTTCAAGCTTAAAGTTGTTGTTTAGCTCTCCAACTCGCATGATCGCACATTCAATTTACTGATATCGTTGGCCTACATCGTCTTATGATGCAGACGCAGGTTATCATGATCAGCATCCAGAGCCTTGTTGATCCATTTTGGGTATCCAGATTTCGTGGTGAGCCTCCTTGCATCTGGAGGACTCTTTTATTGCTTTCAATATTTACATTTATCGAATGCTGATGGGTTTGTCCCAACATTCATATTAGTATTATATTGGCTTTATAGACATGTAATCAGTCTGATAGTCTAGTTTTAGTCTCTATTTATTTACAGATATTTCATAATATGAGACTTAATTCCACTTTGGCCAAGTTATTTTACATTAAGTAATTCTTAGAGAATGTTCTTTCTTATAAAGAATTAAGTCTTTCTCATAGTTAAGTAATGCAGACCAAGGGTTCACTCAAGGACGTCAATGGTTATTGGATGCTAGCCACTCCAGGGTCTAGACTCGGGGCATGTCAAACTTTGTATCATAGCTCAGAGTTCAAGAGTCCTAGGGAGTCTATGAAGCTGTGTCTGTAGGGTATTGGTCATTGGTGTGAAGCGTGCCACATCTATGATTAGGAGACTACAACATTTAGGAATTCCTCATTTCTTTCATATTCCTTTTTGTGTGTTAGAATTTATCCCTAAATGTTGTCTAATTCATGCATGCACGTGTTTCAGACCATTATTCCTCTACAAAGAGCAACAAAAGGTCGTCCTGCCAGAAGAAATGTATATGCGCCAGAGGTACCTAACACACAAAAGGTGCAAACTCAAGGAGAAGTCACCAATGCTGAGTTTCGTGAGACTATTCGAATGTTAAGCCATATGGTGAGTAATCAAGTTGGGAAACAGAGAGGAGCTTAACAAAAGGATGTTGACACCTCAAAGATTCGCGAGATTCTGAGAACGAATCCTGCCATCTTCACCGGTTCAAGATGTACTAAGGATTCAGAAAACTTTATGCAAGAGTTGAAAAATGTTTTCGATGTGATGCATGTAGTTGATACAGACAGAGTTTATATAGTAGGATATCAAATGAAGAATTTTGTAGGACTAATTTCGATAAGTGGAGGGAGAGGAGAGATGAGGATGCAACACATCTGAGTTGGGCCTGTTTTGAAGAGGATTTCTTTGGGGCGTTTCTTTCCTCGAGAACAGAAAGTGGAAAAGGTACGGGAGTTACTTACACTGAAACAAGACTCCTTGTCTTTTCATGAGTATCGGTGGAAGTTCACCCAAATATATTTCTATGCTTCGTGAATGGTTAAAAATATGATGGGCAGAATGGTCTTGATTGACGCTGGCTTGGGCCATGCATCAAGCAAAAATGGCAGAGTTGCAACCTTGTACAGTGACATGGATACATCCAGATTAATGGTTAATGTGTAACAAGTTGAGGAGGATAAGCTAAGTACAGAGAGGAGCATAGCAACAAGAAAGTTAATAGGGAATGATTCTGGGCAGTAGAAGGGTAGTTCAAATCGGCCATAGTTTCAGAAACAATATGAGAGTGCACCATCATCTACTAGTGCATATACACCAATAAACATATGTGAGTATAATGTCTAGAATTTGAAGAACTTCAAGGCTAGACCATCCCAGTCCCAAGGTAGAGTGGCAAAATAAGGTAGTTGTTCTACTGCATGTCGTACATGTGGTAGCAACCATTTTGGTAAGTGCAGTGATGGCTAGTCAAGTTTCTTCAAGTGCGGTCAAGAGGGTAATTTTATGAAATAGTGTCCTATGAATAACTAGAGTGGTGGAAATATTGGAAGTAGAGTTAAATATTCATCAGTTGCACCACCAGTCATGGCTTCACCTATAGGGGCCATTTTTGGTACTAATAGAGGGGCAACCCGCCTCTATGCAATCGCTAGCCTCCAAGAGCAAGAGAGCTCTCCAGATTTTTTCATAGTTATGATCAACGTATTTACTTTAGATGTTTATGTTATGATAGACTGAGGAACAAGTTTATCTTTTGTAACTTATAATGTTGCAGATCAGTTTGAGATTCTTCCTGAGTAACTATGTGAACCTTTCTGTGTTTCTATCCCTATTGAAAATTCTATACTAGCGTAAAGAGTGTATCGTTGTTGTCCTATTTCGATCAATCACAAGAACACCATGGCTAATCTAGTGGACATAAATATGGTTAATTTCTCTGTCGTTTTAAGTATAGACTGGCTTCATGCCATTTATCCGTCAATAGATTGTAGAATTTGAGTTATCATGTTTAAGATTCCTAATGAGCAAGTTGTAGAGTGGTGTAGTAGTTCAGTATTGCCTAAGGTTTGTTTCATTTTGTACCTTAAGTTGATAAAGTTAGTTTCAAAGGGATTTATCTATCACTTAATCCGAGCTAATGACACAAGTGTTGAGGTACCTTCCCTTTAGTCAGTTCCTATGGTAAAAGAGATTCCAAAAATCTTTCCTGATGATCTGCCCAGAGTCCTTCCTAAGAGATAAATAGACTTTGCCATAAACATCATTCCAGATACTCGTTCTCTTTCTACTCCGCCATGTAAAATGTCACTAGTAGAATTTAAGGAGTTTAAAGAAACTTGAAAGATGTATTAGATAAGGATTTATTTGACAAAGTGTCTCACCTTGGGGCCCTCCAATATTGTTTATGAGAAAGAAGAATGGTTCCTTTACGATATGTATAGACTACAACCAATTGAATAAGGTTACCATCAAGAATAAGTATCCTCTCCCAAGGATTGATGATTTTTTTGACCAGCTTCATGTTTCTTAAAAATTGATCACAGATCAAGCTACCATCAGTTAAGATGTAGGGAATATGACATCCCCAAATAATCCTCTAGAACTAGATATGGGCATTATGATTTTTGGTCATGTCCTTTGGTTTGACCAATGAGCCTTCAACATTCATTGATCTTATCAATAGTGTTTTCAAACCTTAGTTTGATCTATTTGCTATCATCTTCGTTGATGACATACTAATATAATCAAGGAATGAAGAAGATCATGCTAGTAACCTTAAAATAGTACTTCAGACTTTGAAAGAAAAGAAGTTCTATGCCAAGTTCTCCAAGTGTGAGTTTTGGCTTAAGTTTGTGGCATTCGTGGGCCACATAGTTTTTGGTGATGGGATTGGAGTTGATATCAAAAACATAGAAGAAGTTCAGAGTTGGCCTAGACTTACATCTCCAACAGATATCAGGAGTTTATTGGGTATGGCTGGCTATTATTAAAGGTTTGTTGAGCAGTTTTCATCTATCTCATCTACATTGACCAAGTTTACCCAGAATGCAATTAAATTTTAATGTCCTTAATGTTGTGAGAAAAGCTTTCTGGAGTGGAAGAAGAGGTTGACTTCTGCTCTGGTTTTGACCTTACGAGAGGGTACTAAAGATTTTGTGGTGTACTTTGATGCATCAAGGGTTGTCTTGGGCTATGTGCTAATGTAAAATGTCAAAGTTATAGATTATGCCTCTAGATAATTGAAGGTTCATCAGAAGAATCATCCAACCCACTACTTGGAGTTGGCTGTTTCGGTATTCGCCTTGAAGATATGACGACACTACTTATACGACGTTCAAGTTGTTATATTCACTGATCACAAGATCCTACAATATGTGTTCACCCAAAAAGAGCTAATTCTCAGAGAGAAGGTGGTTAGAATTTCTCAAGGATTATCAGATAAGTATTCCTTACTACCACAAGTAAAGCTAACGAGGTTGTTGATACTTTAAGCAGATTATCCATGGGGAGTACCACACATGTTTAGGAAGAAAAGAGAGAGTTAGCCAAAGAAGTGCACAAACTTACACGCCTGGAGTCAGAGTCATGGATTCCACGAAAGGAGAAATAGTGGTAACTAATGGGATGAATCATCACTAGTGTCATAGGTGAAAGAAAAGCAAGACCAATACCCCAATTTGCTTGATTTTAAGGCAAATTTTCATAAACCAAACAGTATTAGCTTTTGAACAAGGGGGAGATGGTGTGCTGAAGTACCAAGGTAGATTATATGTGCCTAGGATGGATGGTCTCTAAGATATTCCATTCATCTGGGTTCTAGATATTCCATTTATCTGGGTTCCACCAAGTTGTACCGTGACTTGAGAGAGGTATACTAGTGGTAAGGTATGAAGAAGAACATTGCTAAGCTTGTTTCCAAGTGCCCTAATGGCCAACAAGTGAAAGTAGAACATTAAAGGCCTTGAAGTTTGGCTCAGAATATTGAACATCTGGAATGGAAGTAGGAGATTATTAATATGGATTTCATCACAGGGTTACCAGAGTCTCACAGGCATCATGATTCGATTTGGGTGATTATTGATAAAATGATAAAATCAACCCACTCTTTGTTGATAAAGACAACTCTTTCGGCAGACTATTATGCAAAGTTATACATTCAAGAGGTGGTGAGACTCCATGAAGTCCCAATTTCAATCATTTCAGATAGAGGTGTATAATTTATTGCTCAGTTCTTGAAATCCTTCAAGAAAGGTTTGGGTTCAAAGGTGAACTTAAGCACTACTTTCCACCCTCAAAAGGATAGGCAAGCGGAGTGTACTAAGCAGGACTTAGAATACATGTTGAGATCTTGTGTGATTGATTTCAAGGGAAATTAAGATGATCATATACCTCTCATTGAGTTTGATTACAACAACAGTTACCATTCGGGCATCCAAATGGTTTGTAGGATGCTCTTTATGGGAGAAAATGCAAATCTCCTATTGGATGGTTTAAAGTTGGTCAAGCGGGGTTGATAGGACAAGATATAGTTCACAAAGCCATGGAGAAGGTGAAGGTGATTCAAGAGAGATTTAAAAATGCATAGCGTAGTCAAAAGTTCTACATAGATGTTCGAAGAAGGCCGTTGGAGTTTGAAGTAGATGATTGGGTAGATTTGAAAGTTTTATCCATGAAAGGTGTTATGATATTTGGTAAAAAGGGGAAACTTAGTCCCCGTTATATTGGACCTTATAGAATATCCAAGAGAATTGACAAAGTATCTTAAGAGTTTGATCTACCACAAGAATTCGCAACAATTCATCCTGTATTTCATATCTCCATGTTGAAGAAGTGCATGGGTGATCCCTTATTGATTGTACTAACTGAAAAAGTTGGGTTTAAGGATGGATTATCCAATAAGGACATTATGGTTAAGATTTTAGATCGACAAGTTTGAAAGTTGCAAAAAAAAGAGGTTGCGCCAGTGAAGGTCCTTTGGAGCAACTAATTTGTCGAAGAAACAACTTGGGAAGTTGAAGAGGATATGAACAACAGATATCCACATATCTTTAAATCCGGAGAGAATATAGATCAGTATAATAATTATCTTCTCATTACTTTATGAACTATGAGTAAGCAAGTTATTACTTGCTTTGATTGTTGATGTTAAACTTGAGGTGACTACTTTTAGCTTAGTGAAAGAAATCTCATTCGAGGACAAATTTTCCAAAAGGGGAGATATTGTAACATCTCGTAATTCGTAATATCCTAGAATAAGCTAATAAACTAAAACTTTTCACTTGTGGAAAGAAAAGGAAATATCTGCAAAATTTTCGAAAGCTAAAGAAATGAGTTTTTGATCATTTTAAAATGGCAATAACTTCTAGCTCAGAATGAGTTACAGTTAGTTCTTTATATGGTTTGAAAGTCTTTGGAAATATCTTTCAAACAACGTTGAGTTTGCTCGCTTTCGATATCATATGATGGAGATAAGCCTCTTGGATGTTAGGATGTTAAACGAAGGAAAGTCCAATCCAGATTTGAGGAAGGACAAACTGGTCTTTTTACCCATTTATTTCGAAACTGGTTTAAATGGTTTAAATGGGGTAAAAATAAGTTTCATTTCAGATTTGAGAAGTTCTTTTACGCTTAGGGCTTGGGAGAAAAGAGAAGAGAAGAAGGAGAAGGGAGAAAAGGTCAAAGTTTTGCCAAGAATGCCAAGGTGTTTCGAGTAAAAATTCACCAAAGGTGATCCCTATCAAGGTATGTGAGCACATTTGTGTTGAATTAAGTCATCCGCACACCAAACTTATTATAGTTCAGAAGTTTAGAACTGATTACACGATTAGAAGTGAATTCTTGATAATTTCATCCAATCCCGTTTTGGTTGAGTTGATTACATGCCCATTGACGTTGATTAGTAGTTTCCGATGTTATTTTTGAGTTAGATGTGACATTCTCAAAAATTATAGGTCTAATGAAAATCCAGTATGCCCTTTAGGATACATAGGAACTTCAATGCCCAATATTTAGAAATATTGGGCATACTATAGAAAAATTGGCTAAGGGATATTAGCCAATTTTCTATATACTAATAAGAAATATACTTTTTGGGTTGTCATACCCCAATCCAAGATTGATGATAAATAAATGTACCAACAGTGAAGACCCTAAGCTAAAATAAAATCCATTATGAATAGTTTCACACGAAGTACTAGGCATCCAAGTGTCAAGCCTAGTACCATTCCGCATGACCATTTAAAATGGTCGTGTAAATTAACCAGTGCCCAAGGACATAGTGAGGGTCCTTGGGACAATAAGTAACATTACCAAAACCATAAATTAATAGTTAGCTAGGAATTTACTACCAACCCATGTGCAAGCATATGTGCAAGACATGTGAAGAAGCACCAAAGGAGGGGACCACCCTAACCGAATTCAATTAGGGTAGTTGACGGGACAAAAACGTGCATAAGCGACCACTCCATGTGGGGCCTAACTTCCTAACTAATTTTAGACTCTAAGGTACTGTAATAAATAGATAACTAACCTAGGACTAACCCAATTGGACCCATTAGGGCACCACACAACCTAGGACCAAAACCAGGTTGACACTAACCTAGTACTAATTAAAGAGAGAACCTAGTACATAACCTAGTATGATCCAAAAGGTTAGTTATGCTCTTAACAACATAGGGGTACTTTAGTAATTCCATTAGGTTACCTAATAAATTTATTTATCAAATTAATTAATTAATTTAAAAGGGCTAAAAACGAAAATAAAAAGGAAATTTTCAGATTTCGGTTAAGACAAGAAAGGGACAACCTAGTACCTAACCTAGGATGGTCCAAAGAGTAAGTTAAGATCCTAATGAATTAAGGGTAGTTTAGTAATTAAAATTGGATACTTAATTAATTAATTTATCAACTTAATTAATTAATTTAAAGGGGAAAAACTGAAATCCCAAAACAATTTTAAGATTTCGATTAAAACAAGAAAAAGACAACCTAGTACCTAAACTAGGATGGTTAAAATGATTAGTTATGGTTATAACGACTTAAAGGTACTTTAGTAATTACCCTAGGTCACTTAATTAATTAAATTATCCATTCAATTAATTAAATTAAAGGGTTCAAACTTAAATTCTTACACTAACCTAGTACAACTCAAGAAACATCCTAGTACTTAACCTAGGATGGTCCAAAAGGGTTAATTTTGGTTCCAATGACTTGAGGGTACTTTAGTACTTACGCAAGGTACCTAAATTAATTAAATTAAGGATTTAATTGATTAATATAAAGTCAAAACGTTGACCAAAACCATGGTAAACACCAATTTCAAGATTTGACAGTGTTATATTCTCTGATATTTAGTCAACTTAGGAGGAGTTTCTAGTAATTAGTTAATTAATTTATTTGATTAACTTATTAAACCCTAAGTTGAATAACTCAAGGTTTTCCTAAAACTAAAAAACACGTTCAAACTCAAACAAATACACAACTAAAACAAAAAAACAAGCGTGAGAAAAACAGTGAATAAAACGCAAGAAAAAAAAAACAGAAAATCTCTTAGATGATTTTCAAGGTTTCTTCAAGTTTTCTTCAAGGTTCGTGCAAGGTGGTCTTCGTAGATTAAGTTCTACTTAAGGTATGGGTTCTATCTCATGGAAATCTTTCTCCAAGAGGCTTTTCAAACGTTTCAAACTCATTAATTTCGAAACTAGGGTTGTTTCCCAATGATATTATTGAACGTCCATCTCCCTAGTTATCCTTGTTTTCGATTCTTTAAGTATATAGATATAATCTTTAACATGTTGTTGGTATGTGGTTCTACATTATTTTATAAGTTCTTGATTTATTAATGATTAATGAGTTCTATACATTGGATTCGGATGATTGAGTGATTACTTACACAGATTAACGAATTAATAATGCTTAATTTTGTGCTCGAGAAAGATGAAGTTGTTATCAGTTGTTTATGAAGTTGAGTCTACTTTTATAGGCTGTTCATTTAATGATGATTACAAGTTAATTGAATGTAAAAAGGTTGGTTTACAACAAATGAAGTTTAAATGAGCACCATATGTGCAAGTTTGGTTTAAGCCAACAAATTGGCTAGCAAAACTATTTCCAAAGTATTATCTCCCAAAATGTGTGAAGTAACACTAACAAAGTTATACCAATATTTACATCAATGAACTCATAACATAGGATATGCCAATCAATGGGACAAGTCCCAACATACTCTATCCACACGAACATGTGAACATAATAACATTGAATAATTAGTTATAACTTTCATAAGAATCAAAGGTAGTTCATGAATCTATAATGCCAAAATAGCCTCGTAGCTTGGCAAAACCAACCATTAAATTGTTCTTGTAAGTTAATCAAAGATTAAAATTTCAACTGTAGTGAAAGTTTGAATTATGCCAATAAATTTGTCTACAACATTATTTTCAAAATATATAATAGAATTGGCTAATGATTCCATGAAATTATACATGAATGAATTGTCTGCCGTATGCCAATAAAATGACTAATAATAGATCGTCTAAGAGTGATAAATGAAATTGGATATAATGTAATCTTTAAATAATTAAAAGAATAGCTAATGGCTAAGGTATACCAAACTAAGAATGAATGAGTGTAACTTTGGCTTGTGCTAACTAATTGGCTATGAAGTCAGTTTAAATTTTCTAGGCTGATACTAGTTTTGTGCCAATCATATATAGCCAAAGTATTGAAATGACAATATAAGAACATCTTAGGTAATTCAATGAATCCATATCCAAAGTCATGCCAATCATTGGAACAAGTCCCAACATGCCCTAACCAAATGAACTATGAACATATGTAATTCATTAAGTAAAGTTACTATCGTCCATAAACAATGATATGAAGCTATCAAACGAAAGTAAGCAAGTAACGTGAGTATTAACATAACTAAAGATGTCTAAGTTAAGAAAGTGACCAGAATGAGGTGTTAAAATAAGTGAGACAAGCCTCACTTACACCTAAGCTACTATGTAAAAAATAATCACGAATGAAGGTGTTAGAATATGTAAGACAAGTCTCATTAACACCAAAGATGTTATGTAAGGACAATTCACATTTCATCAATGTATAGAAAAGGATTACAAGTCATCAATATTGTAAGTAAATTTTACCAAAATGTACTTACCTATGAGAGTGTGAAGCTAATGAATAGACCAGTCTCTATGTACACTCAGTAGATGTTACCAAAACGTACTTACCTATGATAGTGTAAAGCTAATGAAGAGACCAGTCTCTATGTACACTATAATGAAAGTATTGAGGCTGATGTATACTTAATACTAATGATAAGATGAGAAATTATCTATTGAACTATGATGTCCTCACACTAAAAGACAAATTCCATGACGTGTGAGTTGAATGAAATAGAATTTTATACTGAGCACCGATAGACTAGCTATGAGTGGTGATGCCTTATTTCGGGGAGGGAAGAGGTTCACGTAACTCTCATGAGATGAGACTGTCCGGCATGCCGGGTATGGGTATCCCTATATCTCGTAGTCTATGAACCTATACTGCCAATATGAGGATCTAGCAGGGTTTGACTCCCTATATACTCTAGCATGTTTGGGTCACTTTGGCCAGTGATTCCACCTCTTTTTAATGCGGGGCAGACACTAGATTTCATGATGCTCACATGATCTATGTAAGTCAAGGTTAAAGTTCCTAAAGAGATAACTAGGACAGCCTGAAAGTATGAATGATAATAAAATGAATGATACTGAAGGGGTTTGTGCAAGGCAATCAGGAGGTGAAATCAGATTCAAGTAATGATATTAGGTCATTCTTGGTCATTGCACTTCATGATACCGATGAGAGTATTCAACTTTATCCTAGGTATAGCTGGTGTTTACATCAGCCTACGAATGAATGAAATGAATAATGTAAAGTATGAATGAACGAACGAAGCAGACTATGTGTTCACTAAAGAAGGCCCTCGGTTTCAGGTCCCTTATGTTGGGCCCTTACTTCGGATGTCTTATGCTACATCAATGATTCCAAAGTATCATGTATATGAAATGTATCATATATAAAATATGAAACTAATGAAATCAATGGCATGATAAATAGAGAATTGTTTATGAAAGGTAATGAATATATAGTGTAAAGAATGACTAACTATAAGATAGGGAAATCATTCCTTAGTCCTTGGATTACTAACATAGATTCATTGTGGGTATGGGACCACAATGAATCATTGCACTTGTAAGTAAAATATAGGACCAAAAAATTTATTGAACTACACAACGACAAGAAGAAAAATACATAAAAATAATCTAAGTGTACAAAGAGGAGCTCTCCGCCTAAGAGGATCAAAATCACAAATCTTCGCCCGAGTTGTTCTACAATCATGTTGATGATACTAATATATACTAATCATATAGAAAATGAGTTGTGTTCTTTGAATGCATTAAAATACATCATATTCATACCACAATTCACAACCAATGCAAGAAATTCTATTGACTAGACTTTCCAAAAATAGCATGTCGTTTATGAAGAGCTTTCATTGATCATGCATAGCTTTATGTGTATATGAGAATGCACCCATACTTAGTACAAAATTGTGTACTAACCCCATACTATTTACTATTTTAATTGTGCAGGTCAAAGGACAGGGTCGTGACATTAGATTTGTGGGCTATTAAAGGTATTGATGATTCCTATGTGTTTAGGGATGAAACCATGGAGGTTTATGTGATTTGGGGCCAGAGAGCAAGTTGAAATATTTGTCAGACACACCTGGGAAACGCCAGGCACGTCTTGCCTGCAATTCGCTAAAAAAGAATTCATTCAACTGGGACCTGGTAGGTGCGCCAGTTGTGCGTCAGAAATAAGCTTCAATCAACTAAGGCTAGCGCGGTACGCCACTAATGTGCCCGAGTCGACGTTTTTCGTCCAGTTTTTGTAGTTTAACCCTTTTAAGTTCTTCTAAGGTACATTGGAACCTTCTGATTATTCTAATAAATTCAAATGATTTTTAAGCACCTAGAAATCACTAAAGAACGCAAATCATAACCTTGAATACATACCAATGCAAGTAAAGCTAAAATCAAAGTCAAAGAAGTTAAGAGTTACGTCTAGAAGTTAAGAAGAAAGTCAAAGTAAAGTTTCTTAAAATTTTCAAAATTCTTTATTAAATGTTTTAATGTCGTTTAAGGCTCAAGTTATAAGTCGGACTAAAGAGTAAGAAGTTGAAGTCCTTCCTTCAAGAAACACACGGGAACTAAGTATTCCATAAGACTTGAGTTAAGGAACCTAGACTTCTAGAGAAAAAATTATTTTCTAAAACCTATGAGCTAAATACTTTGGAAGTCTTACTGAGCACCGATATGGGGACGCTAGTTCATATTAACTCAAGCCCCCATAAACCATGTAGCCAAAATGGACAGAAGAAGGGTCATACTTTTTAGATGATTCCTTCGTTCTTTTTAGCATAGATTAGTGTTCAATACCAACGTCAAGGTATAAGAAGGTCCTTTTGAAAGGTGAAGTAAGACGTTGTATCATCGCTTAGGTTCATAGTTATGGTTATCGGGTAGAGGAAAACCCCCAACAAAAACTATATTAATTTCATATATTAGTAAAGTTGAGTTTGTTATTGCATTTTCTTTGACGAACTAAGTCATTTTACTATTTTACAAAGCTTTATATATATCGCATGTGTTTTATTTGCTTTGTATTAAGTTTAGTAATTCATGAGTTGGTCAAAGTCTAGGTACATTTATTCTTTTTCCTTTCAAAATTAAAGTTGTTGTTAAGCACTCCAACTCCCATTCAAATATGTACAATGTATTGATGTCAGTTGGCCTGCATTGTTTTATGATGCAAACACATGTAATCAGGATCATCATCCATCATCTCGTTGATCTACTTTGGGCATCAAGATTCAATGATGAGCCTCTTGCATCCGGGGAACTCTTTTAATGCTCTTAGTCTTTGCATTTATCAAATTTTGAGGGGTTTGTCCCAATATTAATCTTAGTATTATAGAGGCTTCATAGATAGATAGTCAGTCATATAGTCTAGTTTGAGTCTCTATTTATTTACAAATATTTCATCATCTGAGACATCCGTGCAACTTTGGCAAAGTTATTTTACTTTAAGTAATCATAAGAGAATGTTCTTTCTCATAACGAGTTAAGTCTTCCGCTGAGTTAAGTAAGACAAGCCAAGGGTTCGCTCAAGGCCAGCGATGGTTATTGGGTTTCGGCCACGTCCAGTGTCTAGACTCGAGGCGTGAAAAATGGGACGCTTGGTGAGACGTTCCACCCTTGCACTAGAAGCGTCTGGCCTCTTTTCTTCTTCGTTCTCATTCCACACTTGTTCCTTTTAGTCAAGCTTTTATTTCTTATTTTATCCTAACTATTTAAACAACATAAATCATCCAGAGATCCTTCGTACATCCTAATCATGTCTCTTAATTTAACTGTTTTAAAAAATTAAAGTAAAGATTAAGAATAAAGTCTGATAAACCTTTTTGAGTAGCTTTGTGATTATATTCTCAATTTTTTTAAAACTTTAATTAAAGCTTGAGTAAATAAGTCTGAGGATGAGAATAGTTCATTTTTCTAAAAATGAGTATAAGGGGACTAAGTATTTCCAAGTATGTAACATTTTGACATTTAAAATGAAAGAAACACTATTTCAAAATGAGTTTATGAGGAGTGTTGAGCATTATTTATTTAAGAGAAATGTTTTGAGTAATCATCTAAAATTGACAAGGAGTAATGTGTTCTTCAAATAATATGAGCATGATTTATATATACATATATATGTATATATATATATATATATATATTGAGAACCAATACGGGGACGAGTTCAAACAAATCAAAGTCCTCACAAAAATCATGCATGTCAATGTAGGTAAAGGATCATACTTATTAGATTAATCCTTATTAGTTTAAGCATAACTTTGTGGATCCATTTAATTGTGGATGTCTTATACTCTGGTAAGGTATAGGGGAGTTCTGAAAATGTGGGCTGGACGTTGTATAATCACATAGATCATAGTGATCGTTATCGGTTAGAGAATCCCAAATAAAAGTAAAAGATTCTATTATTGTATTTTTAATACGGTACCACTCTCTCCTCAAATCGGATAGACTAGGGTTATGGACTTATAATCTGATGATTGAGTCGATTCCATTATAATAAGTTCATATCATACCATACCAGGCCGGAATAGGTTTATATAAATTCTCATAATGAGAAGGGGTCATTCGGTCCTATCTAAATTGATACTATGTTTGCACATGGGATTCCTACATCATTACATTCAATTAAGGATTAGGAATACGCGTAATGTATATATTAGCTACTAATTTCTATTATAATAAATCAATAATCTCAATTTTGTGTGTAATTATGATGTACGATCATATTAATGATCATTAAAAGTGATAAAATTAATATTATTTTGAAGTCTTGAGGTTGAGCCTCATTGTGGGTAAGACGATGAATTTAAGTTTTATTGCACCAAAAGAATAAGATAGTGTATTTACGTTCAATTGCAACAAGAGGGTAAGACATTGGGTTAAAGTGCTGGTGCACCATGATGAGAAAATATTAAGTTCAAGTTCCATCAATTTATTGCCTAAGACACTTTTATATGAATAATACATTGAGTTTAAGTTTTATTGACCATATTGAATATATAATAATGACTAAATAAAAACTAATGTGTTTTTATGAGAAGTCATGAAATTTACTGAATTTGCTATGTTACTTGAAGTGATTGTGGCAGTAGTACATAATATGTCTCAAAGAAGACAAGTGATGAAATAATACACATTAATATCAAATGGGTACTAAAGCTATAATAATTTAATATGCTCACATTTTTTGTGTTTCATTCATCAAGAATGAGAACTTTTCAGAAATGCTAAAAATATAGATTCATTTTTTTAGGTGAATGAGGTGTGAGCCAGCATGTTAGGCGTAGAAAAAATTGTGACCTTTGGTTGCAGATGTGGTATTTCCATGATTGTCTCTGGCCAAACATATGTTAAATAAAAGTTCCATACTTCATCTTTTGACTTTTATTGGATAATAATTAGAGCAATTAAGGCACATTCTAATACTAATTCCAATATTGTCTTACTTTTGCATGATTGTATTGGACATCATGATTCTATAATGATTACGTGAATTATAGATAATTAGAACATAAATCCATTAAAGAACCTAAAGATTCTTTTAAATGGTGAATTTGATTTCCCTTTAAGTTTATTGTGAGACCATCATCAATGAAAGATGAGATTAAATCACATGTGTTCTTGGAACGTATAAATAGGGATATTTGTGGACATTTTCACTCACCTAGTGGGTTGTTCAGATACTTCATGGTCCTAATAGATGATCCTTCTAGATTGTCTCATATGTGACTGTTGTCATCTCGCAACATGGGGTTTGCAAAATTATTTGCACAAATTATATTATTATAGACACAATTTGATTGACAATTAGAGTAGTTCATTCAGTGATGGAATCACGACTCACCTCTAGATGGAGTAGAGTAATTGAAAAGAAATAAATCTAAAAATTACTATTAGAGTAATAAAATTGAAATTTACTCATATAATAGTAAATTTGAAATTTACTAAACCAAAAGGCAAATGGCATAATAAACTTGGAGTTTACAAGTACTAATAATTTTATTAGTTGACATGAATAATTTCATCACCACAAAAATATGCAAAGTGAGTAATAAACATACATTGAAAAACTAGAAAATTATTAAAAAATTCTTTTGTTGCTTGTTCTCATGACAAGTTAATTGGATCAACTAATGTTGGGACTAAATTCTTAAATACTGAAAAGTATTAAAGGTGAATATGGGCCCGTTATCATGTGATATGATAAATAGATGCATCTATAAGATAATCACACGTGCATTTATTGTAAATATATAGTTTGACATTTGCAAAATTGTTTGTGCAAGATAATTAAGTTAATAGCACAACTTTCAAAATATGAATATCAAGATAATTCATCTTGATATTATTGATAAATATTCAAGATGTTGTGACATTAAATGTCTCATTGAAATCACCGCTTGTGAAAATAAAGGTTCATGTGTTAATTTGAAATATGATATTGCATACCAAAGCAATTCTACACATTGGACCAATAAATAATGATCAAATATTCTTTCAATTTATTTATGGTCAGGGACCGAATATTTTTCATCTGATTATTTTAATATGTAGTATATAATCAATGAATATACAATGATTCACAAAGCTAGATTCTCCAAAATACTGAGATATATGTTAGATTGTATAACATAAGGGGGAGATTAGAAGCAGCACAAGAGTTGTAAATACTCCTATTGAATGTCCCTTAATGATAGAGTCTACGACATGTATGAAGCATGATAGACTAATCAACTCTAATAAAATATTATTTGAAAATGGGGGAGGATAAAAGAATATAAAATGATCATAATAAGGAAACAATGTTCTCTTGGAGAGCCTACAACATAACACTTCATGAAACCTTATGAGAGGGTACGTACCTAAAAATAATGAAATGATGAGATCTCAATAATTTATGTTGTATTGTGAATCAATACAAAATGATATATCGTTCACGATATCTTTGATACAATAGTGTACAATATTGTAAAAGATTATGAGGGTATGAATTCTACATCTATTAAAGCATGCTAGTGTAGAAATTATTATCAAGTGTAAAGTGGAATGATGCATCTGTGTAAGCGTAAAACTTAATTGACTTGCAATCTATGCACTAGAAAATATCATACATTTGATATTGAATAGTCACTTGACGAAACTGATATGAAGATACCCGTTGTGTTCAAAATCTAAAGCATATTCATGTTTTTGGAAAACTTATTCATAATCCGCCTAAGGATTAAATGATTCAAAATGCATAAAGCATATACAAGTATTGTTATGCAAGTTGATGACTATAATTGAAACTCTTGAAGAGTTATCAAAAGGCAATAGATTATTTTCTTAAAGAAGTTGAAATAAGGAATTGATTGAAATCTTTGATTCTAAATGGAAGATTCATATGACGAGATAAAAATATACATATTTCGTTAAAGTTTTTCTACATTCATGAGCTCCCAAGAATGGTGATATTAACATGTAACATGTTTATTCAAGTAATACTATAATTTTTTATTCACCAAGTCTCTACAAACTACAACTTTAAAGAAGATGGTGCACAAGCTTGGAAAACGGAGATTCAAGTATGTGGATTGATGTTCTCATTAAGGGGAGTTAATACGTGATGTACTCTTCTTCCCTCAAAAGGTTTTGTCCCATTGGTTTTCCTTGTCAGGTTTTTAAATAGGCACTCATAATGTGTATTATTAGATATGTACACTCTTTTTCCTTCACTAGATTTGTTTCCCATTGGTATTTATCTAGTAAGGTTTTAACGAGACACATAATCTACCAACATTCAAGGGGGAGTTTTATAAACATATTTGTATTATAGTGAATGTCTAACTATGTGGAGTTCTATTAGGATATAGTTAGAAATCCTATTTGGGGAAAAAATTAGGTTTACTCTACAAATAATGGGGTTTTCCTTCTTTGTAAAGAAGATCTATGAAACCTGAATATACTTCAAGATGAATAAAATGTCTTTTCTCTTCTCACAACTTTATTCTTCTCATTATTTTATATAGTTTCATAACACTTTAACCTCTATTCAATTATTTTCAATCTATTTGAAAAAAATAATATATTTATTAAAGGTAATGTTGGAACTTTTCCAATTCCTCATGCTAATAAAAAATATATATATTATTTTTTATTTAATATTTATTGACGTTTGGTAGGAAGCTCAAGATAAAAAAAAAAAGAATTTTCTTAATTTTCCTTTAGTAATTAAAAAAAATAAAACAAAATATTTTATCTCAAAGTTCTACAAAAATAAATAAAAAGAAAGCTTTGTTATTTAATTTTAGTCAAAAAAATTATGCAAAGATGTTATTCATGTTTTCAGGCATGTA
This sequence comes from Solanum arcanum, assembly GCA_027789145.1. Lineage (NCBI taxonomy): Eukaryota > Viridiplantae > Streptophyta > Magnoliopsida > Solanales > Solanaceae > Solanum > Solanum arcanum. The sequence continues at coordinate 60,274,296 of CM050933.1, read as the reverse complement.
ACACGCAATCCCTAAAAAAATATGCAAAGATCTTATTCATGTTTTCAATGTATTATCAAATAATTTTTAAAAAATTAATTAATTATTTATAATAATGAAATGGATATATATGATCAAGTTAGGATTAAACATTAGATTCTCTAAGCATATTCCATAAATAAACAGACATGTGTATGCATGATGGGCAACATGTGGTTATAACTAAAGAATGTCTAAGCCTAACAAGATTTATCATCAAAGAACACAATTATTTTAAAGGTGGTTGATTTGTGGTTAAACTTGTAACTCATCCATACAATACAAGGTCAAGAGGTAGGATATAATGACCCTCAAAGGCGGACCATAGTCGGACAATGATGAAGTCCAAAATTAAGTGGTTTCTCAAGAATCAGTGTAAGTCAAAGAATTAAGGATGTTGAGACAACAAATATCCTAAATGTATGAAGCTTTGATATATGGACGATCTCTACCATCTTCAATTTGTGAGTAATTGATACGAATGTCATCTCCTATGAATATTCACTTGAATAATTCACTCTTCCTGCAAACTTCAATAACTAATACAGTTCTGCAACCCACAATGGCGTCAAAATTCAACAATGATTCTTCACCCAAAATTCAACATGATCAAAATTATACCCCTGAACTAACTCTTGAAATTCCCAACTTTTATCCCCCACACTCATCGGTATAGTTTCCTTGTCGATGTTGAAAGTTTTTTTAAGAACGGGGAACATGAAGAAATGAATAGAAAATTGATCTTAAAACATGCTGTGAAATACATTCAAGGATTGGAAGTTCATAAAAGTATCTAATTCAGAGATTTTTTCATATTTCCCAATGTTGATTTATCAAACAGTTTTAGAACACTAAAGTTTGAGAAATATGATGGTCATAGGAATCATGTTGCTCATTTTAAAAGATATTGTAATCAACTAAGAGTGGTTGTAAACAGCGAGGAATTTCTCATGACTTATTTTGGGAAAATAATAATGGAAATTGCCTCAGAATTGTTCAGAGATCAAGATATTTCCTACCGCATACATGAGATTATTTGGCTCGATATTTTGTTTACAAATTTCAATATAACATTTACATAGTAATAGATTGCCCATCACAACAATGAGGAAAAATACCACCAAAAATTTTCATGAATATGCTATGAGGTGGAGGGAGCAAGCTGCTAGGATTAAGCCACCAAAGAAGGAGTCTAAAATGATTATTGTTTTTGTCCGGGTGCAAGAATCTTTCTACTTTCATTATTTATTTTCTGTTGTTAAAAAAATATTTGGCAAAGTTATTATAATTGGAAGATGGTGGAAAATCGCATGTAAGTATGGAAATATTGTAACTCAAGACCGTTAAGAGCCATAACACAAGTTATTAAAAAAGGATTGAAAAATCATATACTTTTTTTGGGGGGGGGGGGGGAGAAATTGAAGGAGGATGTAGCTATTATCGTCTCAGGGACCAAAGAATTTATAGGGGCCACTTTATCAATATACACAATCTCAATCTCATCATTATAGTCCCATGGAAAACACACAATACTCTACGATTCCAATTTAATATGTTGTCTATAGTGCACAACCATATTCATATCTACCAAATCGTCCTCAATGGACAGCGCCAACACATCAAAATATTTTTTCTTTTCAATATTTTCAAGAGCCTTATAATCCCTGTCCAAGATAAACTCGAAGGAGGTCAAAGACCTATTAATAATTTCACAGCAATTGCATAGTCTTACACAAATTTATTTGAGAAACTAAAATGTTTGAATATAATAGCGCTGATTTTTCAATAATTATGTAGATCCGCGTTAAAAAGGTTTCATTCCTTAAGTATGTTTTGCATTCCGTTCTGATGTCCATGGCACAATATTGAAGATTGTCGAACAATGAAAAGTGATCTGGTAAAGATGATCCAAATGTAATTCAAAATCCTTTATTGGCACCTGATAATGTACACCTCATTTAAATTGGTGGAGCTTTTGTGAAAGATAACATGTAAAGCAATAGCGAAGAAGTTAATCTTAGTTATTGGGAGATACTCTTATTTAGTCTAGAAAAGAGTGTTATAAATAGTTTTTTTGTCGTTATTTCTTATATGCAATTTTTTTAGTAAGTTAGATCCAAAGAGTGTATTAATAGTTTGTTTTGTTTTATTTCTGGTATGCTATTCTGTTTCTTATTTTTATTTTATTTTATTAAGTGAAATCCTTCTATTGTTTCTGTTGTGAATGTTTGTGGAGTCTTGTCGTAATTTGAGTTATTAGAGGATTGTTACCTAAAATAGTTTTTTTTCTTGTCATCAAGTCTTTCTAATCATTCTTCTATGTCACTTTGAACCATTCTATTAAGTCTTCCATGTATTCATCTCGTTTCTATTAAATTTATATGGCATGATATGCAAGTGGGTTTGATCAGACGATCTTAAAATTACATCTATTCATGAAATGAATACATCCTAGAAGTCAAAAAATATATATTTAAGAATATGAATAAAGGACTTAAACACCTTGATATGTCTTTTAGTATTGAAAATGGTTATACGGGTAAATGTCATCTATATTGACATATTTCATTTGTTATAAAGAAGGTATTACTCAAATGGAGATTTTTTGCTGGAAAACTGGATAAAAAATAATATACATTTCCATCAGTGCATACGTTGCCAAGAGATAATGCATGATTCTTTCTTCACATCTTAAAAGAGAATGTTTGTATTTGACATTTTTTATAATTAATACGACGAAGACATTTCATGCTACTATCTGAACACCATGTAATATTTACTATCCCTTTTAAGCCTAATTTATTTTCTTTCATACCCCTCTCATGAAATAGTAAAAACATGAGGAGTCAAAAAAAAGAGAAGTCCAGAAAAAGAAAAAGAAAGTCCATATTAAAATAAATAAGAAAGAAAAGTTGGAGTTAAAAAAAATAACAACAAAAAGATACACACTTCTTGTACTACGTTCCACTTATTTTTGCTTTGATAAGATACATAGGAAGCCTTATTTTGAGGTTTGGTCCTACCAATTAGAAGAACTAGAAAATCCTCATCACAAAAATTGGGGCAAAAAAAAAGAACTTTTTAATTATGTAGAAAAACATGAATCCATAAGTTGTAAATCTTAACCATTTTATGAGTATATATTATTCATCCCTTTCTCTGTAATCCTTTCCACAAGTCACGTTACAATTCAAATAAAGACTTCTCCATCAATTTTTATTAACCACAAATCAAGCTAGCTTTTAGTATTGATTATCACATACAGAGAAATATTATATAACAAAAAGTAAAAATGAGAGTTCGATCGGTGAAATCCTCATCTTATAGTAAGATATCATTTGGAATAGAGAGAAAGTGAAAAAGAGAGATTTTATTGGTAAAAACCTTCATGGAACTAACATACAATTGTAAGTAAGAGACATACAAAATGAGAGAGCTTTGTGTGTGAAAACCCTTTTGAGAGATCATAAATCAAATGTGAGACATGAATCTAGCGAAAAGTTTGATTAAAAAAGTATGACTTTGAAAGGCTGAAAGTTTGACAAAGATAATGCTTAAAATGATTGGACAGGTCAAGTTATTTAATTTCACATGCATTTCATGATCATTAGCATTGACCACAACTTTAAAAGGAATCTATTTTTATTTTCATTTTTTTTCTGTCGGAAGGATCAAATATAATTTTTTCTTATTTTTTGTTGCTCAATTAAGTTTGCAATTTTTTCCTTGCATTAGTCTTGAATACAGAAAGTAGAAAATGATTTCAAAATTTGTACCATCTCTTCAATTGCACAAAGCAATGTTTGGTTAGCACATCAATCATAACATGATTCAGAAATAGTGATATGCATAGTAACTTTTCAACAATTGACAAATCTTAAGAATTTATATGAATAAAATATTCAATGATTGTTGGAGGGTGGAAACAATATAACAAATTTGAAGTTTGAACTCTCCATACCTAGATATGACTTTAAGTGTAACGTCCTAAAACGAACTAAGGTGAACTAGAGCCTCGTGAGTGTTTCCTAAGTTAATTTTACCTTACAATTAGCAACTTTAGTTTTCTTGGGTAGTGTACAAAGTTTGGTTAAGTTTGGAGGTGAAATGTCCAAGAACGTCCATGACGTTCGAAAGATATGCCTTTAAAAGTGTTATTGCTTCTTTTTGTGTTTGAGTGAATTTTACGTGTTCGTTTTAACCAACATGGATGTGGGATGTTCTTAAGAGATAGATGAGTTTGTTTAGGGGTATAATATCTGGGAAAAACCCCACCTACCACCCAAAAGGGGCCCTAGATGAAGGGCCCAAGACTTGGACAAACACTCCCAAAACAGTGTGCAATTGACGAGCCAATCGATGGCCAGTCGACCAGGCAACGGCCCATCGACCTGGTATGTCATTTGGACAAGAACCTCCGAAATTTTGAGTTGCATACCCAACCAATGAATGCTCACCAACGGCCCGTCCCTTGACAAACAGACCGCTAAATTGGTCTGTCGATTGTGTCTGTCCCAAAAAGTTCCACGTTGCCTGTTAAGTCTTGGGATGTTTTGTATATTCACCCCAAGTCTTTTATGACCATAGGATGATACTTTTAGGGTATTTTTAAGTGATAGTAGGTTATTTTTAGGTCCTAGACCTAGACAATACCGCTCACTTCAAATATTCAAACTCCCTCTCTAAAATAAACTCTCTCAAAGTCACCATTGGAGCTAAGACTCAAGGAGGGAAAGAAGGGATGGTTTAGACGTGTGTCTTCATGAAACATTAGTGGGTTTTCTTCTCATTGAGGTATGGTATCCATCCTTGAACCCTCTTCCATTCAAGGAGTCATTTCCCAAATATTTCAAAAAAGGTTTTTAAACACAAATTTCTTCTATCATTGATTTTAAGCATTGGCCTTGTTGTAAAAGTGTTCTAATGGTTTAAATGTGTTTATTCTAGTATGAACTGATTATTTTGATGTTGAAACCCTAATGAACTCATATATATGCATATTTCAAACTTTTTGATTAAGAAACGTGTTAAATGAGTATATTTGGGTAATGTATGAACTTTGGTTTTCTTATGTTATTATTCTAGGTTTGGATACTAATCTAAGGGACTTATTATAATGAAATAATTAGAAATTGATTAAATGTGATGATGGCTTGATAAAGTGGTGAGTTGCTTATATTGTATAGTTCTTTTTATAAATTAGTCTTGAGTTTTATTGTCCACCTTCTTGGTGGTGGTGTTTAATTGATGAACATGATATTACTTAGTATGTATTTCTAATATGGTTTTGAAGTCCTAATGGGTGAAATGAAGTGATATTGAAAATGAGTCTTGCATTATGTCTTGTGAAGCTTGAATTGTATGTTTGACCTTCATTATGTCTAAATGAAGTATATGATTATGCGAAGCTTGTAGAGTGTTTATTTTGATGAATAAAGGTCTAAAGCATGTATAGAATTTAATATAAACGAAATTATTCTTACACGTAAGGTGTGTTCACATGTACATACACACACTTAATTGAATGTATGAAGTTAAGTGTAGTAAAGAAGGGAGTCTTGGGGTGGACATTCTTCGTGAGTTGAAATGAAGTGTTTAGTAGCAACTCCATTATTCCTAATGATCTATCTAAGATAGGTTGGAGGATGAATTACACTTCGTAAGTTGATATGTTGTATTTCCAATGTACTTTTGAGATGAGTACTCCTCGTTATTAGAGTATGAGTTACTTAGTAGCAATCTCATTATTCTTTAACTATGTTCCTGCATATGTGTAGCTATTGGGAAATCCATGTATAATCTAAAAAGCATGAACTTACAATAGGCAAGTGAGGATCACTCATCTAACAGGGGCTAATATCAGGATTCCATGTCTAGATCTCATGGTATTTGTAGGTTAAGCTAACTCCCACAAAATAATTGATTGAACTAAGTTATAATGTTTATTTAGTGATGTTGTGAATGACTATGTTGAAGTGCTCAATCCAATAGAAACCATTAGGAGCACTAAGTGGGAGTAGTAGTATGGGATGTTATTCTCATATTGAACTTAGTGTGACCTATACCTTCTATGGGAGTTATGGTGTGATGTTAGGATGATTATTGTTATGGTGTGATGTTATGGATGATTATTGTGAAGTGCTTAAGTTAATGGAATCCATTAGGATCACTACGTGGGAGTTGTAGTATGGGATGCTACTCTCACATTGCACATACTGTGGCCTATATTTGAGTGTGTTGCACATGTTAGCCGGCATGGATTTGAATTCCTGATACGCTCATACTTACTTCTCAAAAAAGAATTAAAGCGGTCGTATCAAGTAAAGAACCCAACTAATGAGGTTGGGATCGTTCCCACGAGGAAAATAGTTCAGACTTAACTTTAATCTAGTATTACTATTGTTCAGTCAATTATTTCTTAAAAAACAAAAGACAATAAAGGGGGGTTTTGATTTTTTAAATTAGTTAAAATAATTATTTAAATTAATGTAACAACTAACAAATTCAAATCTTAGAGTTTAATCAATTAATCAAAGTAACTAGGGTTTAAGTGTTCCTGACAGGTTCCTAACTTGATAGTTCTAGCTGTAATAATTCTTTCCTAGTATTTTACATGTAAAGTGATAAGTTATGTATTTCTAAATCCTTGGTTCGGTATCAGAAAATTTCACTCAGCACCTTGGTCTGGCTACGTGTGTTGCTATACTAACCCTTGTCTTTACCTCATATTAAGCATCATATTCGATATTTGACTAAGTTATTACCTCGTACCAATCAATACTAGCCTATTAGATAGTATACACTAAATCTATGTTGATAATTCTTTTCCTATTCTCTACCTCCTTGGTCTGGCAAGTAGCATTAAGGCGAGTTCTAACGTTGGCCATCCGTTAAAAAGACTTCTAAACGAAAGAATTATCAATACATGCAAGACACTATTCTAGAATTGCTATTTAAGTTAGATTTTACCTCATTATTCGTCCATGGTTCCCACAACCCTAGGTATGTAGTTTAGTTACCCATGGTTATAATCACACTATTGATATATTTAATATAAGAATTTATTCACTTACTTTAATGAGAAAGAATAAATCCATAAGTTCACTTGATTAATCAACAAAATCACCAACAATTATTTCCAGAACAAGTGTAACAATTACTAAAATTAATCCTTCAATAAATCAAAAGTCTATATCCAAGAGTCTCCTAACAAAGATGCTAGCAATAATCAAGATTCTAACCCCTAAAACAAGGTTTTTCCAACTATTTATAAAAAAACAAAAACCTAATAGGAGAAGGACTCTAATTGGTGAAAATCTATCAAAACGCGTCCGAGTCGACGGACCTCATGACAGGCCGTCGTTGTCACAATGGGCCGTCATGGCCTCCGTCATCCTATACTTCACAACTTCTTCCACTGCTTTCTTCATTACCCTCGACGAATAGGTATGACGGACCGTTCCAAGCACGACGGTCCGTCGAGGGTCTTCATTCTATAACACTAAGAGTTCTTGGAATTTGGGTACTGGGACTACTCTCTAATCATCATGATGAATTATTAGGACGGACCGTCATGGCTATGATGGTATGTCATGAACTTCATAATCCCACACTTGGTAAGACTTCCTATTCTTCCTTCATCAGCTTCACCAGGATGCCACCTACGGACCGTCACAAGCTCGACGGACCGTTACAAGCTCCGTAGGTGGTAACTTTTCTGCATTTCTTGCTCAAAAACATCCGCGTTCATTCTTTGACAGATTTCCTGCAAATAAAGAGAAACTTACATAAAAATGAATACAAAAAGGCTTTTGGCCACACACTAAACTTAAGGAAAAATATTAAATATACCGTGAAACCACGGTATATCAAAACCCTCAACTTAAATTAGTTGTTTGTCCTCAAGCAATGTACTATGACTCACTACAAAATCTTTGTACAATAATATCCATGTTTTAGCTTTCGCAATCATTTGGCTATTAATCCCGATCAGTATCATCATATTTATGCATGTTATCACTATTAGGCTTGAATAATATGGGATCAGACCATGACACAGACTCATCATGCACTGACACCTATCCTCTCCAATTTCTCACCGAGGTGCTAATATTTGTGGTATTGCAACTAATGTCCTTACTTTAAAACAACATCCTCATTTTTCATACAATGATTTCAGTTTGATTGTAGGGATTACTTTTCAACACTCACTCTTAGAAAAAATTCACAACTCATTCATACATATTGCCATAGGCTTGCCCTTATTTTAACTGCTTTAAGTTCGCCATACAACTCTTAGGATCACGATAGGACTTTCTTAGCTTGTAACATAGGCTCAGGGTCAGGTAGGGTATATTTAGGTCTACTTTAGTGACTTTTTTCTCTCCTTGAAATATCGTCTACACATACCACTTTTTATCGTTTTATTTTGTCCAATTTCTCATATTCTTTCACCTTTTTATTTTCCCTTCTTTCTACATTTGTGTAAGTGGCTCTCTTCTTTTCTTGCTCGTATTTCTTATATATATATATATATATATATATATATATATCTTTTTTTTATTTCACTTTTCTTTGAACCGGTTCTTGAGTCACTTTACTTTTGTTCTTTCTATCTCTTTGTTCTTTCAACTCCACTTTCTAGAGCATTCCTCATAATAGCCACCCTCAACTCATGGCTTTGCCATTAGTCAAAGTACACAATACACAAAGTTGGGTCAGGGCCATGAAAAGGTTGTTTACTACATTAGCCACCCTCAATTATGCTTTTGGCATAAGCTGAGGTGGAAATGTCCAATGAGGGACCAGGGCCAACACATTTTTACCAGAAAATATCAGTTGTGGTGAAAAAGAAAGGTCTTGTTTAAGCTCAAATCATTTGGATCAAAGAGGGATTAATTTCATTTGGTTTTTTTATTTAGAATAAAAATTGGCTATATTGAAAAAGTGTCTATGATCCTTTCCTAATTGTCTTTACAACTTACATTTAGAAGGACTATCCAGGAAAGTTCTAGCTCACTACAAATAGTGGACTATTCAAATCTTCCTCACACTCACTTGATATCTCATTACTCTACCAGATTATCAGACACCTAGTTAGAATTTTTAGACTTACGGTCATCCAGTGGTGTATCTCTATGTCATGCTTAGAGGCATACATTTATCAATTACTATGCCTAGTCATGCATCATTTTCATTACATCAGGATATCATTTTAGCCATCATGATGCAGAGTTAAACTATGTACACAAGATATAGACATGTTGTTTCAACAATAAAAATAATCAGTCTCTAGGGGAAAAAGAACCAAGGCAAGAAAACCCCAAAAGAGGATCGTGAATAGGGCTACTCAAACTTCATCCTAGCACTCACTTTCTATTTACCCCACTCCCAACAAAAAGATATGCAATTGTCCCCAATGCATAAAAAAACTGAAATACGAGAGTGGTAGGTGAAACAAACCTGGGGCGCAAAGCGCTGATGATCATCTAGTTGGTGGGTTCGGTACGGAACCACTACCTCTGTAGTCTGGAAATACTCAGTACTGTCCTTATCAACAACAACACTATAAGCAGTGCCTCCTACGGTCTCCACATTTATGGAGCTAGATGCCCCAACAGCTGACTCTACAACCCTGATCTGACGCGCCTCCTCATCAGCAAGCGAGACTCTCCTCGCAGCCTCCATCTCACGACACTCGTTCTTCCGTGCTCTAGATTCATCCTCCTCTCGAACCTTTCACCTCTTGGCATGCTATCAAGGTGGGGTGGAATCTCAGAAGTGGCGAATAAGGCCGCCATCACTGTGTCCTCAGCAGGCTCTGCAGAAGGGGCCTCAGAGTCAGACACCCTAGCCTCTAGGATCATATCAATGTCCGCTCGCAGACTCTGAACCGCATCCTGAAGGGTTGACACGTCCACCTGAGGTTCTGGCCGGTCTAGCACCCGTAACCCAAAAGTGTCGAAATGTTGATGAACCTCAGCGATCTTCCGCTCTGTGTGTTGGACAATTTTTACGCTCCAAGCGCTCCTCTGCCTCAGCAATAGACCTCTGCATCCAAGGCTGGATGTGATATAGAAGTGTAGCCATCTGTGCCTCTAGTTTCTGGACCCTAGAAAGCGGGACAAGAGCGGGGAACTTGGCTGAGCGAGAGGAGCTAGGTCAGTGCTACTACCCGGGATAGACTCTACCAGAGTAGTATCAGTGGTTTTAGAAGCAGCTTGCGTAGTTGTTCGAGCATGTGCTACTATATCAGCCAGATTTTCACCAAGTTGAGGCAACTCTGGATGGGACCCTCTGCGTGGAGCCAACTCATTGGCCTCATCCCCAATGAGGCCGATATCAACAGTGCCCTACGAAGTCTTGAGATGATCAATGTGCCAGATAGACTCACCTGCCGACCTGCATAAGGAAAATATCATGCACAGAAATGGGTAAGTAGTTGTGACTTTGAAAGCCCTATCGTGCATGAGCACTTGTAGAAGCCAAGCGAAGTCCAGCTCAAACCCGGCTATCATCGCCACCATCATAATTATGCGTTCCCATGTGAGAATATTATCAGCAGCCGTGGGGGGAAGGCATTGTCAGACAATAAACCATAAGAACTCAGCCGTGAAGGTCAAGTTAGCCTTCTTGATGGCTCACTTTGTCTCCGTTAACCAGTCTGCACCCTCTCTATCAATAGACAAGTGCAGGGCCATCAACCTCTTTCTGGTATCTCTCAGTGATGGCTCACACAAGAATTGGCCATAATTTACAATTTGCCACAGGTAGTCTAACTCGGCGGTGAGAGGGGTCCTTTTGGCATCAACATCCTTGCCCTATAGATACCCGTGGATGGCTGGTAGTGAGATATCAACCTATATGCCTCATACTCAGACATGCTCAAGTGGGGCCTGTTTTGCGGGGGCAGCCCGTCTATCTATCTGAGATCGGAGAGTAGCCACATAAGAGGCGTAGAACTCTCGGACCATCTCCTCACTATAGCGGCCCAAAGCACGAGCTCTCCACTCTAGCCGGTGTCGGGTGAAGTGTTTGTGGGTCTCTGGCATGGTGGTAGACTTCCAGCAAGGACTCGACTCTCAAGTGTAAGGGTCCATGTCATGACGCCTTTATCATTCAGGAACTTGGTTTCTGAATACATCCGATATTGCTCGTCGACAGCCCACCGGTTGGGCTGGTGATATACCATGGTTCACGGTATTATTAATACTTTTTCCTTATGTTTAGTGTGTCCAAAAGCCTTTTTGTGATAATTTTTATATAAGTTTCTCTTTATTTGCAGGAAATCTGTCTAAAAGATGAATGCGGAGGTTTTTGAGCAAGAAACACAGAAAAGTACCACCTACGGAGCTTGTGACAGTCCGTCATGCTTGTGACAATCAGTAGGTGGCATCGTAGTGCAGCTGCTGAAGGAAGATGGGGAAGTCTGACCAAGTGTGGGGTTACGGAAAGCGTGACGGACCGTCGTAGCCAGGACGGTACGTCCTGCTGGTTCGTCATGAAGATCAAAGAAGTTGTCCCAATAACCAAATTCCAAGAGTTCAAGTGTTTTGGAATGGAGGCCCTCGACAGACCGCGTGCCTGTGACGATCCGTCATACCTTCCGTCGAGGGTAATGAAGAGAGCACCCGAAGAAATTCCATAAGTATGGGACAACGGATTCCATGATGGTCCGTCGTGATTACGATGATCCATCGCGAGGTCTGTTGATCCAGTCGCGAGGTCCGTTGATCCAGTCGTGAGGTCCGTTGATATAGTCGCGTTTTGACAAATTTCCAACAAATAGGGTCCTTGTATAATTAGCTTTTTATTTTTTATAAATTGTTCGAAAAACCTCATTTTTGAGGTTAGACCCTTGATTATTATTAGACTCTTGATTATTGTTAGACTCTTGAATAGTTTTTAGACTCTTTGTTAGACTTTTGGTGATTACTATTATACTTTAGAAGAATCTTTAATTTTCAATTAATTTTAGCAATAGATTGTTGGTGATTTTGGTTGATTAATCCAGTGAACTTCGGGATTTTACTCTTTCTCATTGAAGTATGTGCATGAATTCTTATATGATATATTTGAATATTGTGATTATGAATGTGGGTAACTAAACTCCATGACTAGGGTTGTGGGATCCATAGGCGAATAATGAGGGAAAACCTAACTAAAATAACAATTCAAGAATAGTGTCTTGCATGTATTGATAATTCTTTCACTTAGTAGTCTTTTTAACGGATGGACAACGTTAGAACTCGCCTTAATGCTACTTTCTGGACCAAGGAGGTAGATAATAGAAAAAGAATTGTCAATATAGATTTAGTGTATACTATCTAAAAGGCTAGTATTTATTGGTACGAGGTAATAACTTAGTCAAATATCGAATATCAAGCTTAATATGAGGTAAAGGTAAGGGTTACTATAGCAGCACACCTAGCCGGACCAAGGTGCTGAGTGAAATTTTCTAGATGCCGGACCAAGGATTTAGAAATAAATAACTTATCACTTTGCATGCATGATACTAGGAAAGAATTGTTATAGTTAGAATTATTAAGGTATGAACCTGTGGGGAACACGTAAACCCTAGTTACTTTTATTAACTGATTAAACTCCAACATTTGAAGCTGTTAATTGTCTCCTTCAATTTTGCTAGTTATTTTCATATAATTAGAAATAGAAAACCCCCCTTTTATCATTTTTTCTTTCCAAGGAAGTAATTGACTGAGCAATAGTAATAATAGATTGAAGTTAAGTCTAAACTATTTTCCTCGTGGGAATGATCCAAATTTCACTAGTTGGGTTATTTACTTGACACGACCGCTTTACTTCTTATTAGAGAAGTAAGTTTGAGCGTATCAAATTTTGGCGCTGCTGTCGGGGAAAGTATCTTTTAGATTAACTTAAACTTATTACTATAGTTTAGTTGATATTTTCTTCATTTTACTTTGTTTTATTGTTTTTGATTCATGCAGAACCATCTTTCTTTTATGCCCAATACACAGTCGGAAGAGAATCCCTGTTTCCCTACGATCACGAATTAGAGCGTACACTATGCAACACGAATCAAAACTTGGGAATTAATGATGATGATCCAAACCAGAACATCCAAGATCCGGTTGATGTTCATGTTCAGTTGTTACCCGATGCTCCGGGTGAGCACCAACAGAGGGGACAAAATCCCGCTCCACGGCCCCAAGTATACTACAGAGGCTATGAAAATATAGGAGACTTTGATGGGCCACTTGTCTTGCCTCCTCTACCACCAGGCCACACCTTTGTGGTACCGAGTAGCCTGATGCAAATGCTCACTGCCAGAGGTTTGTTTTCAGGGCTACCTTCTAAGGATCCACATGCCCATATAGCTAAGGTTAGGGTAGTGTGTAATAAGCTGTGTAGGGAGGCCTGAATTGGACTTGGATGTAATAGGGCTAACAATGTTTCCTCTCTCACTGACGAGAGAGACTGCTATATGGTTCACTGAACTCCCTTGCAGCTCAATTTTCACTTGAAACCAACTAAGGGACGTTTTCTTAGCTCGCTACTACCCGGTCTACAAGAAACTAAACCACAAAGACAGAGTGAACAAATTTGTGGCACTACCAGGAGAGTCAGTTAGTAGTTCTTTGGATAGATTCACCTAGTTCTTGAGAATCGTCAATGATGAGTCACTAAAGGAATACTTCTATCGGGGACAGGATGATGATAATAATGCGGTGTTGGACACTATAGCAGGTGGATCTTATGGGGAGTGTCCTTATGCTGAGATTGTTGAAAAATTAGTGAAAATCTTTCGGAACAATAGAGCTTGGAGTACTAGGAAGTCAGATACCGAGAGAAAAACCTTTTGAAGTGTAGTCCACTGACAACCCAGCCACAGATGAATTTTGTGAAGAAATGGCTCAGATGAGAACTGAGCTTGGGTACATATCACTGGGGTGCAGAAAAGATAAATGCAGTTAATTACTTGTCTAAACCACTACCACCTAATGATGAATGCTATTATGCGGAGGATTCCTATGCAGTAAATGAGCAGACGGAGGGTTTCCGACCGTGTGCCCAAGGCTCTAATCAGAAGAATTTGCGCCAAGGTCAAGGGAACCAAGGTCGGAACTATGGTAACTATAACCGTGATGGTCATTATGTCCGAGATGGAAACTACAATCGCGACAACAACTTCAACAAGGGTAACTATGGTGACATAATTGGTAGGAATGGCCCTATGTCCCTCCTCAAAATTGTGATGTTACTCCTAGGGATGGTCGAGATAGTATGGCGCGAGTTGAGGATATGTTGCACAAAATGATGATGAGGTTCGATGCTAGTGATGATCACATGAAAGAGTTAAGGAGTGATTGAGCGTGTATTGGCCAAAAAGTCGATACACATGCAATATCGATTAAGCAGATCAAGTTGCAAATGGCCCAATTATCTGCGACTCTGAACACACGGCAATCGGGCACTCTTCCTAGCAACACTGTCCAAAATTCGAAAAATAATGCACACTGCATGGAAATCACGACTCGGGGTTGGAAGAAAACCATTGACCAACCTATGCAATCTAATGAAGAAACGGTGAGAAAGGATAATGATAAGTTGGTAGAGGGTAGTGGTGAAGCAGAAGATAGAACTAGAAAAGATGCAGAAGTCCCTATAAAGGTAATTCTCATGCCTATACCACCATTACCCTTTCCTCAGAGATTAGTGAAAAAGACCAAGGATGGTAAATATCGGCGTTTTATAACAATGTTGAAGCAGCTTTCTGTCAATGTCCCTTTGATTGAAGCTCTAGAACAGATGCCCGATTATGCCAAGTTTATGAAAGATCTGGTTACAAAGAAAAGATCGGTCACTTTTCAGGATGATGATAGAATGCAGCATTGTAGCGCTATTTCTACAAGATCTCTCGCACAAAAGAAAGAAGATCCGGGTGTGTTCACTATTCCATGTACAGTCGGGTCATTACATTTTGCTAAAGCATTATGTTATCTGGGGGCAATCATAAATCTCATGCCCCTCTCGTTTTACAAGAAGTTGGTTTTGGGTGACCCAAAACCCACTGTAATGCGTCTACTAATGGCTGATCGAACAGTGAAAAGGCCTGTAGGGATACTCCACGATGTGCTAGTAAAAGTGGAGTCGTTCACATTTTCCACAGATTTTGTTATTCTTTATTGTGAAGTCTATTTTCAAGTGCCTATTATTCTTTGGAGGCCATTCCTTGCTACGGGTAGAGCCTTAGTTGATATGGAAAAGGGGCAGATGAAATTATGGTTTAACAATGAAGAAGCGACCTTCAATATTTGTAGGTCCATGAGGCAGATTGATGAGCTCCAATCGGTATCTGCTATATCCCACAAAGAAAAGATGAAGAAGGATAATGACCTAAAAAGTGAAAAACCAGAGTTTATAGTTGGGTTGGTGTTGTTAGACAGTTGAAGGTTGCATTGGCTTACGGGCAAGCTCAATTACAAACGGACTGGCCCTTACTTGATTACCCAAGTATTCCCTCATAGAGCAGTTGAGTTAAAAACTAAGGAGGGAGTGTGGTTTAAGGTGAATAGAGAATGAATAAAACTCTATTTTGGGCATACTGCATCAGTGAATGAAGTGACAGAGTCATATCGTCTTGATGAAGGCTGATTAATCAGGTGTCCTCAGTTGTGCCTCGACGTTAAATCAGGTGCTTGTTGGGAGGCAACCCAATACTTAGAGTTTTTCTTTCAAGTAATGGTAGCATTTTCTACTAATTGGTTTTAAATTTGCAGGCACATCACCAGGAAATTCTGCAGAAAATTACTCTACAGCAGTCACTGACGGATACAGCGACAGACCGTTGTGCCTGTGACGGACCATCGCATGAATCCGTCGTGCCAGGTACGTCTTTCTGTTATTTTCAAACTAGGGCACACACGACGGAACCAATGACGTACCATCACAACTGAGATGGACCGTCGTCGTGGAATCATCGCATCATTAATGAAGCGTACCCGACCCGACTAGGTTTTCTTAAAAATTCAACATTTAAAACCTCATCCCCTTAATTTCACCCCATTCCTTCACTCTTTCTCCCATTTCCCTCCCTTTTCAACTTCCAAAAATCATAACCCCTCTCTCTTACAACTGATCATTTCCCCCAAATTCCTAAAATTCATCATTAACTAGTTGGAGCTGCTGTTGTGGGTCTCTACTTGATCACTGAGTACCTTCCGCTCTTGTTTTTTTCAAATTCTCTGGTATGTGTCTCTAATTTCTACTCATTTATTTTGTATTTTTGTTTATAAATTAGTATTAACCTAGTTCTTCTTGATAGGTTCATTCTTTAATAAAAATTTGTCTGACCTAGGTTGAAAATCCTCGAAATTGCCGTGTTAAAACTCTAGAAATAGGTGCTATAGCATTGCCAGTTTACTAGGTATTTGGGTTAGACAGATGTAGGTTAAAACACTACCAATTCGATTTGGGTTATAGGGGACGAATGGGCTGAGTTACAGAACGAGACCTCGATGACGGACAATCGTACACACGATGAACCGTCATTGGGTCCGTTCCAACAACCCTAATACCCCACTGTCCAATTATCTCCAAGTGTCCACCAACGGCCACATGCGACGGACCGTCGTTCCCATGACGGCCCGTCATGCACAACCGTTCTTGTTTTCAGAGACCCTATTCCTAAGGGTCTCTCACTTTTTCCAAGTGTTCTCCAACGGACACATGCGACGGACCGCCATTCCCACGATGGTCTGTCCTGCACAACCGTTCTGGTTGTCAGACCCTATTCCTAAGGGTCTCTCACTTTTTCTAAGTATCCTCTAATGGACACATGTGATGGACCGTCATTCCCACGATGGTCTGTCCTGCACCACTGTTTTGGTTGTTAGAGACCGTGTTCCTAAGGGTCTCTCTCTATTTTTCCAAGTGTCCTCTTACGGACAACTATGACAGACCGTTATACCCTTGACGATCCGTCTTGCATGACCGTTATGATGGTCAGAGACCTCTGTCCTAAGGGTCTCCTTTTTTTTCAAGTTTCCTCCGATAGACACCTACGATGTACAGTCGTACCTGTGACGGTCCGTCCTGCATATACCGTTATACTTGTTATAGACTCTCCTTCAGGGTTCTCCATATAAACAAAGTCTAAGTAAGACACGACGGACCCCATTACGGTCCGTCGTACTCACAAAAAGTCGTCACCTGGCCCGTCGTGTTTCACTGTTACTATATAAATGTCATTACATCTTAACTCTTTTATTTATTTTATGTGGTTTTTCTATTCTTGTCTACTCCTTTTAGTACTAATATTGATTCTATATAGGTACTATCTATTATTGCACCAAAACAATATCGAGTCTATGCACGTGGGCGATCAAAGTCTGTCGCCCCGTATGCCCGCCTTGTCATTCGCTCTGATGATGAGCGTGACCCCGAGTACGTGCCCCAGGCACTTTCACCCCATCCCGAGCATCACGTGCTGCCAGATTCATACCCAAAAAGGTGACGTCTGGTGTAGTCACTGCCTCCCAGTCTTATGAGGAGCGCACACTAACTTGCACACCTTCTGGGTCAGGTACTAATGAAGAAGGAGTGTCTGTCTCGTTAGGAGTTTCCTGGTCGGAGGAAGCCTCCGGATCTACTGAGTTTCGCAGAGTTTGCCTCGTCTGATGTGGCTAAGAGTTCAGAATCCACACCCGGTTAACCGATTCGTGCTCTCACCTCGGTTACCGACCAGCCCAACCGGTGGTGTGTCGATGGGGACTATCAAGTCTATTTCGATGCAATGTTCTTGAATGACAAAGGATTCATGACTCGGACACTTACATTGGAGAGGCGAGTCCTTACTGGAAGTCTCCTGACGATGCCAGAGATCCACAACCTCTTCACCAGACATCGACTGGAGTGGACAGCGCGTCCATTGGAACGTTATTGTGAAGAGTTGGTCCGAGAGTTCTACGCCTCCTACGTACCGACTCTCCGATCACCGATTGATAGGAGGGCTTCCCTCGCCAAACAAGCCCTATTGGAGCAGGTCCGAGTACGTGGCATTCATGTTGATATATCCCTGCCTGCCATCCACCGGTATCTATACGACGAGAATGTTGATGCTAACCTGAACCCTCTCACTGCCGAGTTTTAATACCGATGGCAGATTGTCAAAGATGGTTGATTCCTGCGTGAGCCATCGCTGAGAGAGACCACCAAGAGCTGGATGGACCTGCACTCGTCCGTTGATGGAGAGGGTGCTGACTGGATGACGGAGCCAAAGGGGGCCATCAAGAAGGCTAACCTGACCTTTACAGCGAGGTTTTTGTGGTTGATTGTCCGCCACTGCCTTTTCCCCACAGCCCCTGATTATATAGTTACATGGGATCGAGCAGTACTTATGGCGACGATAATAGCCGGTTTTGAGGTGGATTTTTCTTGGCTTCTACTGGCGGTCATGCACAAGAGGGCTTTTAAGGTCACAACTACTTACCCTTTCTCGTGCATGATATTTTCTCTATGCAGGTCCGCAGGTGTGCCTATATGGCACGTTAATCAGCTCAAGAACCTGATGGGCACTGTTGATATCGGCCTCATCAGGGATGAGGCCAATGAATTGGCTCCATGTAGAGGTCCCCGTCGAGAGTTGCCTCTACTTGGTGATTATCTGGCTGATACAGTAGCACAGGCCCGCACGACTACGCAGTTGGCTTCCACTGACACTACCCCAGTCGAGTCTATCCCGGGTAGTAGCACTGCCCCGAGCTCCTCCCTCTCAGCCCATATTCCCACTCTGGTCCCGCTTGCTAGGGTCCAGAAATTAGAGGCACAAATGGCTAGATTTCTGTATCATATCTAGCCTTGGATGCAGAGGTCTATTGCTTAGGCAGAAGAGCGCTTAGTGAGGCTAATGGTCCCGCACACAGAGCGGAAGATCGCTGAGGTTCATCAGCCCCTTGGACGCTTTTGAGTTGCGGGTGTTAGCTCGACCAGCCCCTCAGGTGGATGTGTCGACCCTTCAGTCTACAGTCGATAGTCATCGCGCAGACATCAATATGATCTTAGAGGCTACAGTGCCTGAGTCTGAGGCCCCTTCTGCAGAGCCTGATGAAGACACAGTGATGGCGGCCCTATTTGCCACTTCAGAGATTCCACCATTTTCCCCTCGAGAGAATTCCAAGCGGTGTAGGGGTCGAGAGGAGGATGACGCTCGAGCACGGAAAAAGGAGCGCCGTGAGATGGAGGCTGCGAGGAGAGCCTCGCTTGCTTAGGAGGAGGCGCGTCAGATGAGAGCAGGAGAGTTAGCTGCTGGGGCGTGTAGCTCCAGATATGTGGAGATAGCGGGAGGCACTGCTGATAGTGTTCTTGATGCTGAGGACACTACTGAGGGTGTCCAGATTACAGAGGTAGTGGGTTCCGGGGAACCGGACCCACCAGCTTGCTGATCGTCGGCACTTTGCGCCCCAGGTTTGCTTCACCTACCACTCTTGTATTTCAATTATTTTTATGCATTGGGGATAATTTCATGTCTTTTTTGTTGGGGTGGGGTAAATGGAAAGTGAGTGATAGGGTGAAGTCTGAGTAGCCCAATTCACTATCCTTTTTGGGGGTTTCCTTTCCTATGTTCTTTTTCCCGCAGAGACTGATTACTTTCTGTTGAACCGGCATGTCTATATCTTGTGTACATATTTTAACTCTGAAGCATGATGGCTAAAATGATATCCTAATAAAATGGAAAATGATGCATGACTAGGCATAATCCACTATTTGTACTGAGCTAGAACTTGCCTGGTTAGTCCTTCTAAATATAAGTTGTAATAGACAATTAGGAAAGGATCATAGGCCCTTATTCAATATAGCCCATTTTTAGCCTAAATAAAAGAAAACCAAATGAAATTTATCCTTTCTTTTTCACCCTAACTGATCTTTTCTGAGAATAATGTGTTGGTCGTGGTCCCTCCTTGGACATGTGCACCTTAGCTTATGCTAAAAGTATAATTTGAGGCTGGCTAATGTAGTAAATAATCCTTTTTATGGCTCTGACCCAACTTTGGGTATTGTGTACTTTGACTCATGGCAAAGCCATGTGTTGAGGGTGGATATTATGAGGAATGCTCTAGAAAGTGGGGTTGAAAGAACAAAAAGAGAGAAATAACAAAATTAAAGTGACTCAAGAATTAGTTTAAAGAAAAGTAAAGAAAAAAATACATACAAGAAATACAAGCAAGAAAAGAAGAGAGTCACTAACACAAATGAAGAAAAAATGGAATATAGCAATGTGAAAGAATATGGGAAACTGGGAAAAATAAAATGATAGAAAATGGTATGTTTAGCCGATATGTCAAGGGGGGCAAAAAGCCACTAAAGTATTCATAAATATACTCTACCTGACCCTGAGCCTATGTTACAAGCTAAGAAAGTCCTATCGTGATCCTAAGAGTTGTTTAGCGAACTTAAAGTAGTGAAAATAAGGGCAAGTTTATGGAAATATGTGTGAATGAGTGTTAATTTGTTCTGAGAGTGAGTGTTGAAAAGTAACCCTTACACTCAAACTGAAACCATTATGTGAAAAGTGAGGATTTTGTTGTGAAGTGAGGACACTAGTTGCAGTACCAGAAATCTTAGCACCTCGGTGAGAAATTGAAGAGAATAGGTTTTAGTGCATGGTGAGTCAGTGTCAAGGTGTGATTCCACATAATTCAAGCCTAATAGTGATAGCATGCATAAAGATGATGAGATTGATCGGGATAAATAGCCAAATGATTGGGAAGGATAAAACATGGATACTGTTGTATAAAGATTTTGTATTGAGTCATAGTGCGTCGCTTGAGGTCAAACAACGAATTTAAGTTGAGGGTGTTGATATACCGTGGTTTCACCAAGAGTTCATGTGTTTTGGAATGGAGACCCTCGACGGACCGTTGTGCCTGTGACGATCCGTAATACCTGCCGTAGAGGGTAATGAAGAGAGCAGCAGAAAAAATTGCATAAGTATGGGACGACGGAGTCCATGACGGTCCGTCTTGATTACGACGATCCGTCGCGAGGTCCGTCGTGATCACGACGATCCGTCGCGAGGTCCGTCGATCCAGCCGCGTTTTGACAGATTTCCAGCAAATAGAGTCCTTATATAATTAGGTTTTTATTTTTTTATAAATAGTTCGAATAACCTATTTTTTGAGGTTAGACCCTTGATAATAGTTAGACCCTAGATTATTGTTAGACTCTTTAATATTTTTATACTCTTTGTTAGACTTTTGGTGATTACTATTATACTTTTGAAGAATCTTTAATCTTCAATTAATTTTAGCAATTGATTGTTGGTGATTTTGGTGTATTAATCAAGTGAACTTCTGGATTTTACTCTTTCTCATTGAAGTAAGAGCATGAATTCTTATATCATATATTTGAATATTGTGCTTATGAATATGGGTAACTAAACTCCATAACTAGGGTTGTGGGAACCATAGGCGAATAATGAGGTAAAACCTAACTAAAATAACAATTCTACAATAGTGTCTTGCATGTATTGATAATTCTTTCGCATAGAACTCTTTTTAACGGATGGCCAACGTTAGAACTTGCCTTAATGCTACTTGCTAGACCAAGGGGGTCGAGAATAGGAAAAGAATTATCAACATAGATTTAGTGTATACTATCTAATAGGCTAGTATTGATTGGTACGAGGTTATAACTTAGTCAAATATCGAATATGATGCTTAATATGAGGTAAAGGTAAGGGTTAGTATAGCAACAGACGTAGCCGGACCAAGGTGCGGAGTGAAATTTTCTAGATGCCAGACCAAGGATTTAGAAATACATAACTTATCACTTTGCATGCAAGATACTAGGAAAGAATTGTTATAATTAGAATTATCAAAGTTATGAACCCGTGGGGAACACGTAAACCCTAGTTACTTTTATTAACTGATTAACATCCAACATTTGAAGTTGTTAGTTGTCTCCTTCAATTTTGTTAGTTATTTTCATTTATTTAGAAATAGAAAACCCCTTTTTTCATTTTTTCTTTCCAAGGAAGTAATTGACTGACCAATAGTAATAATAGATTGAAGTTAAGTCTAAACTATTTTCCTCGTGGGAACGATCCCAACCTCACTAGTTGGGTTATTTAATTGACACGATCGCTTTACTTCTTATTTGGGAAGTAAGTTTGAGTGTATCAGCTGGTCGGCAACCAGGATGAGAGCACGAGTCGGTTAGCCAGGAGTGGAATCAGAACTTTCAGCCTCATCAGACGAGGCAGATTGTGCAGCTGTGGTGGGTGGAGGGACTTTTGGACCCAGAGGCTTCCTCCGACCACGACACTCCTAAGGATCCAGATGCTCCTTCTTCATGTGAAGATGAAACAGAAGGTGTGCCGGTCAGTGTGCGCTCCTCATTACACTAGGAGGCAGTGATTACGCCAAACGCCACCTTTTTGGGCGTAGCTCTGGTTGCTCGTGCAGCTCGTGATGGAGTGGCAGTGCCTGGGGTTACGTACTCGAGATCATGATCATCATCAGAGCGATGACCAGGCGGGCAGACGGGGATAGACTTTGAACGCCCACGTGTGTAAACTCGGTCTTGTTTGGATGCCATTAGGGATAGTACCTATAAGAAATCAATATTAGTACTAGAAGGATCAAACAAGACAAGCAAAAATGATAGAAAATAAATATAAGAGAAAAGTTGTAATGACATTTCTATAGTAACAGTGAAACACGACGGACCAGGTGATGGCTCGTCGTGAGTACGACGGATCGTCATGGGGTCCGTCATGTCTTACTTAAAACTATGTGTATGTGGAGGCCAGAAAAGTCTCTGACAGTTATGACGGATAAGAAGGATGGACCGTCTTGATTATGACGATCCTTCGTCGATGTCCGTCATGCAATGACACCTTCAATAAATTTGTGGGATGCAATAAGAAAGGTGTGTGCTTGAAAAAGTTTGTGGTCGCAAAGTTTTTAAACCATAAAATGGTAGATATTAAAATTGTTAGATTACAAGTGTAGGAATTTCAACTTATTTTCCATGATATGATGTGATTGTTGATGATATGGTAGTAGTGAAGCTTTTCAAGTGGTTGTAATGATTGAGAAGTTACCCCCTTCGTGGAACGACTGCAAGAATTGTATAAGCACAAACATAAGGAAATATATCTTGAAGATGTTGTGATTCGGATCAAGATTGAGGAAGATAACAAATTGCCGAAACAAAGTCTTGTTATAGTTTGAAACTAATTGGAGTTAATGTTGTTAAAGAAGCTCCTACTAAAGGCAAGAAGAGAAAGAATTACAACGGACAGAAGTAGACCAAGAAGAAACTCAAGGGCAACTGTTATAATTGTGGTTAGGCTGGTCATAAGTAATTTAACTGTCATACTCCAAGAAAGTAAGAAAAATAAAAAGGAATAAGATAAGCAAACATCGTGGAAGAGATGGTAGATGGAGATGACCTTTGTGTAATGATCTCGGAGTGCAACTTAGTTGGAAATCGCAAAGAGTAGTTTCTCGACTCAGGTGCCACTCACACATTTGCTCTGTGAAAGAAGCCTTTGCAACATACACTCCTGCTGAGATTGATGACGATTTGTTCATGGGGAACACAACAACAACAAAGATTGCAGGAACTAGGAAAGTAATATTGAAAATAACATCCGGAAAGGTTTTGACTTTGAACAACTTTATTCACATTCCTACTATTATGAAGAATTTAATATATTCTACACTGCTCGTTAACAACAGGTTTAAGTGTGTCCTAGTTAGTGACAAAGTTGTAATAAGTAAGAATGTTATGTTCTTAGGAAAGGGCTACCACACAAGGGCCTCTTCAAACTGAATGTAACGATTATTGACAATATTAATAAGAATTCTGCTTTTATTTACTTATTAGAGTCAAATGATTTATGGAATGCTCATTGGGGACATGTAAATTACAAAGCCTTGAGCAAATTGATTATTTTTGAAGTATTGACTGATTTAAAAATGTGATAGATCGAAATGCAAAATTTGTGTAGAAAGTAAGCTTGTTAAAAATCCTTACAAGTACGTTGAGAGGAATTCAAAACATTTAGACTTAATTCACTGCGATATGAAGTTACACCATCTCGTGTTGTGAAATAGTATTTTATAACTTTTATTGACTATTGCACTCAATTTTTATGTATATTTGCTTGGTAAAACGGATGATCAAATTGATGCATTTAAGCAATACAAAATTAAAGTGGAGAATCAATTGAATCTAAAGATAAAAATAATTTGGAGTGATAACGGTGGAGTGTCACGACTATGGAGCACCCCCTAGAGGTTACCGACATTCTCGTCCTCGGAGAAGACTTAGAGAAGCCTCTTAGCATTCGTCATAGCATATCATAGGTCAAAATGCGAAAGAATTAAAACTTTTTGACATATTGAGGTATAAATAAACCTCTTACATATATGAATTTTACTTAGACTCATCACATATAAAGCTTACATAGGCTTCTCCTTTAGACAACCTCACCAACATATAAGGATTAAGTCTAATAATACCATCTCACATTAAACCATATAAAACGAAGTAGAACATTTGGGCATAGCGCTCATATAAACTCATATTTGACATATACGGCTTATACCAATATCTTCACCAAGAAGAAATAAATGAATGTTTTGAGACTATAACAAAACTACTAAGGTAGACTACGTGACACCATCCTTGAACAGGAGGACTCATCAATAACTTCGAGGAAAGGTCCAAGTCTTCTCGAAAAGTGTCCTAGAAGCTCTTCGATGGTTGAAAGCTAGAATGTTGGGAAAAAAGGAAGAAATATGGGTTAGTACAAACTACATGTGCTATGTATGGTTCCTATGCATAAAATCATCAATGCATGAGAAAATGCACAATTTAGAACAACATTATAAGTCAACCCAACATGATATTAACCCAACATACAAGAAACCCAAAGCAATACTTGTGCAATGCCAATAATAGAACTCCATAACCCTATCCAAAGCTAAGATACCATTAAGTCACTTACTACATGCATACAACAATAGCCTTATAATTTACCATAACATGATTGATTCATAAGTTCACATCTATAACATGTAATCCTCTTAATCGTACAAGAACACTACTAAGACCCTCACTTAGGATCCCAGATGTTAAATGAGTTAGAGAAGTCACATACCCTCCCTCACCTTATGTAGTAATCTTTAAGAAAAGCCTTAATAATACTTTACATACTTGACTTATTCATTTACTTTATTTCATTAGGGAAAGAAGTGCAATAACTTACATGAGACTATGTGAGCTATGTGGAATCTGTTGTTCTCCCCCCACACCGAAGAGAGAGGTTTAACACTTGCCTAAGGTGTAACCAATCGTACATAGCTATCTAGGTGTATCAACTAAGTTATAGTCCTATGTGGGCACATAATTAAGCGTCAAAACTATTGTTACTAGAAACCTTAACTTTCTAGACTCGGAGGTTTCCATCTCATAAGACGATACATATCTTGGGAATCCATACTTATGAAACATGAAGAAACCCATGTGGGAGGCTGGCCTTACTAAACGTGAGACCTCCATCTCATTTATATGCCCTTTTGGTGCAAAGCATTTATTCCCTTTAGTAGTCATCATACTCATCATATTTGTATTTTCTAGACCCCTAAGTTAATATTTCATCATAATAGCTCATAAGTATTTCATAGTAAGAACTACCTTTCAATTTAGAAAACCATAAATAAGTGAGTAAACATTTCACACAACACTTTACCATAATTGAGAAGTAACTTTCGATCATATAATAATCATATCTTAACATACTTGCATACTTTATAGACAATTCAATAGTCTAGGGTTAAGGATGAGGAATACTTGCCATCAAAATCACAACCAAACATTAGACGTAGAAGTATGATGATCTAAGTAATCATACTTCATAATTGAATTCAAGAAGAACCAATCTTCATACTATATTGACCTTTCATTGCCTTCATACTTAAATTACCAAAGAATATATAGACAATGCATAAACAAGGTAAAATCAATATGTAATACATAACAATTACTTTTCTACATATTCCTAGTCATTTTAATCCACAATTACCATAGAACTTTGAGGCATAATGAGTGTAGGGAAGAACAAGGGTTCAAAGATACAATCTTTAGTGATTAACAAAAATTGACTTTCAATACTTAGTTAAACAATGATAAACGACTATAATTTATCACAATTGAATAACAATTTTATTTTGAAAAGCGAACCCATGTCTAGATTGAAACCCTAGTTTTGGGAGAGTTGAAAATCTTCTTTGAAAGGCCTCTTGGGGAAAGGAATCCTAAGAGTTAAAGAAACCATACCTTTGTGATGATCTTGCCACGGATTTGGGATGAATACCTTGGTGAAATCGTCCTTGATTTTGAGCTCTAGTGTTTTATCAATGGAGGTTTGAGTGTGGTAAGAGAGTGGCTAGAGAGATGCTAGAGAGATGTGGGTTTGGGAATTAATGAGGTGTTAGGTTAGTTTGTTGACTTAGGGTACTTATATAGTACTTAATTAATCAACCCTAATCCCTTAACTAACCCACTAATTGACTCCCTAAACTAGAACTTAACAGTAAACTTTGACCCCCAACCAACGTGACCCCGACCTACAGGTAGTTGATTAGACCAGGGACCGTCCTAATTTTACGTAGTTTGGGTTAGAGATTGTATTTTGGAACCTTTTAAACATATGGATAATACCTAACCAATGAATACCATCTAAGGGTTGTTTACCCACCGATGGCTCGTCGATTGGTTCGTGGACTGCCATTGCCAAATTCGGCAGTTTGGGTCAAACAGAATGGTCCTCTCCAAGGACCCTTAGGATGGTACTTGGAGATTCTTACCAGGATTTTTCGATCCTAAACACACTCTAACAAATGTTTAGTACCATTTTACCAAATTTCACTAAATTCTGACTTTTGAAACCCCATGAAACATGTCAAGACACAGAAGCACACATTTGACAATTCTCATGACGTCATGGTAGTTTCTTAATGTTTTGACTCTAAAACTCCTTACTTAATTTGAATACATTATTTTTGTCTTAGAAACATTGTTTTGATTCTTAGTTCATGTAAGGAGGCTCTAGACAAAGTCATAGACTTTCAGAGTGTTATATGGAGAATATGAATCTCCTTTTGCAGAGATATGTTTGGAATATGGTATATTATTCATCAGACTGCTGCATCTTTTACGTCATAATCAAATGGTTTGGGGTGAACGGAAGAAAAAAACATTAAAGGAAATGATGAATGCCTTGATAATCAGCTATGGTTCACCAAAAAACATGTGGGGGATGTCATCCTTACGGCTAACAAGATAGTCAATAGAGTACCCGTAGCAAATAGCAATCAATTCCATATGAGTTATGGAAAGGTAGGAAACGAAAGTTGAAATATTTCAAAGTGTGGGGTTCTAGCCAAGGTAGATGTTTGTTTACGCAAGAGGGTGATAATTGGACTAGAATGGATTGTGTATTTATTCGATATGTTGTCAAAAGTAAGGCTTGTCGATTTTTGGTTCAAAAATCTGATAATCTTGAAATTTATGTGAATACGCTAATAGAGTCAGATTATATTGATTTCTTTGAACACATTTATCTGTATAAAAATGAATGTAAGTTGACAAATGAAAGACCTAAACGACCATGAGAAGATTTAACGGAAAATACACTTCCTAATGAGGATCCTAGGTGTCGTAATCGCCAACAGAAATCCACTTCTTTTAGACAAGATTTGCTGGCATTCATGCTTGAAAATGAACCTCCAACATTTAACGCAGTTATGTCTTCGTGCGATTCAATCTATTGGAAAGATTTAGTCTATAGTGAGATCGAATCAATTTTAAGTAATCTTACTTGGGAGTTGACTGATCTTCCTCCATGAAATAAATCTTTAGGATCAAAGTTAATATTTAAAAGGAAAATTAAAGATAATATGACTATTGAAAAATATTAGGCTAGTTTTGTAGTTACATGATACAGACAAAAGGAGTGTCTGAACTACTTTGACACATACTCTCAGTAACAAAGATAACATCAATTAGGATGTTAATAGCACTAGCGGCAATGTATGATCTTAAAATCCACCAGATGGATGTAAATACAACCTTTTTAAATGGCGAGTTGGCGAAAGAAATTTACATAGAACAACCTGAAAGGTTTGTGGTTCCTAGTAAAAAAGATAAAGTGTGCAGACTTGTGAAGTCTCTTTATGGGCTAAAGAAAAAACCCAAACAATGACATGCTAAATTTGACCAAACAATGTTGAAAAATGGATTCAAGATGATGAATGTGATGAGTGTATTCACATTACAAACGTTTCAATTTCATGAAGTCATAGTTTTTTTGTACGTTCATGACATGTTAATAATGAATAAATATATTGATGATAAAAATGCTACTAAGCGCGTGATGTCCAACAAGTTCAATACGAAGGACTTAGGAGTTGTTGATTTGATCTTAGGGCTCGGGATTCTCAAAACTCTTTAGGAACTAGCATTATTTCAATCTCATTATATTGAAAGAGTATTGGATAAGTTCTAGTACTTGAATAACAGTCCAATTGATTTAAACTTTACATTTCAAAAGAATGAAGGTGAAAGTGACTCTCAATTTGAATATGCCAGAGTGTTTGGATGTTTAATGTATATTATGAATTGTACACGAACGATATAACGTATTCTATTAGCAAAATTTTTTGGCTAACAAGTAATTAGAATCAAACTCACTTGATGATAATGAAACATGTGTTGAGATATCTGAAAACATACACAACACTATGTTTTGCATTATAATAAATATTTTGTTTCGATCGAAGGATATATTGATCCAAATTGGATCACCGAGTCAAATAAAGTAAAATCCACTAGTGGTTGTGTGTTTTCACTTGGTATAGGAGCAGTCTCTTGGATATCGTCCAAAAAGACATGTATCTCTCGCTCCTTAATGAATTCTAAATTTATTGCTTTAGATAAGGCTGGTAATAAAGATGAATGACTCCGAAATTTCATGGAGGATATTCCATTCTGGTCCAAACTTGTTTGCATGCATTGTGATAGTCAAACAACAATAGGTAGGGATGGGAGCGTCATGTACAATGAGAAGTCTCATCATATATGACAAAGACATAACATCGTAAGAGAACTACTCTCTAGTGGAATTATCACGATTAAATATGTAAAGTCAAGCGATATTGT
This sequence comes from Solanum arcanum, assembly GCA_027789145.1. Taxonomy (NCBI): domain Eukaryota; kingdom Viridiplantae; phylum Streptophyta; class Magnoliopsida; order Solanales; family Solanaceae; genus Solanum; species Solanum arcanum. The sequence goes on along the minus strand of CM050933.1, from coordinate 60,245,067 downwards.
GTCAGATCTACCAACAAAAGTCCAAGTGAGAGAGGCAGTGAAAATATCATCTTAGGACAAGTCAACATCGATGTAAATCTATCTAGCAGACTAGAGATCCCAAAAGCTATATTCAAGGAGAAAAACAAATTTTTGACTAACGACTCAACATTGTCAGTCAACTCAATTCATTATTATGATAAAGACAATGTTCAGGAACAAGTTTAAGACTTTAAGACTTGTTAATAAGTTAATAAAGCTTAAAATCTTAATGATTTGCTAAGTTTGGTAGAATTAACCAAGTGGTGTATCTACAAGATGACATGGTTTGAAATTCTCTACTTGAGGGTAAAGTTTAAGCAACTTCAAAGAGAAATTTATGTCAAAAGTCAATTCTTTATACACTCATGAAACTAGAAGGTGGTCATGACTGAAACAAACACAACTTTAAGAACCATAAACGGTAAAGGGTTAATAATGTCACACATGGTTGTCTAGGTATACAACATAGATCGATGATTCAAAGATATTGCATCTACTGATTGACTGTGTATATCATACATATGTTCACCGCAGAAAGTCTAAGGAGAGACCTACTTATCCAGATGCAATTGATCCTTGCTTGTAAAGCACACACCCGTCTGCGCATCGATGCTTCAAGATGTGTATATTTGAGTGTCTACAAATCGAAGCTAGTAAAGTAACACAACCAAGAATTGGGGTCGTGTCCCAAGGGAGTGGTAGTTAAAGAAGTAGCCACTTTAGAATTTCATTCTAAATAGTGATATCTTAAATTATTTTTGAGTATTAAAAAAAACAAGTTTAATTTGTGACACCAGTATCAAATATCAACAAGGGATTTTGTCACAAGTTGTAAAATATAAAAAATAAATAAGAAAACAAGTAAGGGAAAGAGTTATTGAGGGTGTTACAACAATTTAAATTGACACAAACTAATGGTACATGCTTTTGATAGTAAAATTCACAAGACAACGTTGACTAGTCTAAGCTTTAGGTCAAAGTAAATTCCCTTCAGGGAAACTTACCCAATATCAAATGGGTTCTTTTATGAAACTTAATCATCTAAAATAACCAACCTATTCCTTACCCATAACCTGACTTTCGATATAGGTTTCTTCGATATGGGACTAGGTCACACCCTGTTGGGCTGAATCTCATGTCAACCCACTTCTTAGGCCATGAGTCTAGTGGTCTTGGTTTCGTGACCTTCCTCTTGCGAAAGTTGAAAACATATGATTAATTTTGTGTTTGCAACTAGAAACCCATAAAATTAAACCACAACCACTAAGTTAAATCAACAATAAAATGCATCTAACCCTATCAGCAAGCAAGGCCAACAATAATATCATCACATATATGCTAGATCCTACCCCAAGAATGGTGGTTTTTAGCCACACATCAAGAAATAATAAAATATACTTAAAATGATAACGGAATAAAATGGTTATAAGAGAACCGTAAAAATGGCAAATGAAGGTAAACGGAGACGACCCACTTCCAAGATTGGAAGAAGAAGTTCTTTCTTCAAGCTTCCTCAAAATTCTCTCCAGACTTGGTAGTTAACTTAGGAACAAAAGTGTCTAAAATAAAATATTAGGTGTCTAATGTTTTACTCTCTCAAATCTCTTAAAAATATCTTTAAATAATAAAAGAGTTTAGTATTATAGGCTTTAGATTTATTTCTGGTTGATCTATTCTGTGTCTTTAGTTGGGAATCGCCGAGTGATTCGTCGATTCACTCTTTCTCTCATTCTTCACCATTCGGGTCTTGACTTTATATCCATGCATGTTGTAACTTTGGGCGGAATAAATCTACTTCGCGGAACTATTCGGCGAAGCGCTAACTACTTCTTTTGATTAACTTTTGATTCACTTATTCAGGGCTCACTTCTTGTAACAGAAGGAAGAACTCCGCTATATGGCATATCTCCAAGTTTTCTTGGAGATGGACATGTTAAATCTTTAGATCTTTTCTTCCGTTGCTTTCATTTTGAGCATAAGTGTCCATGCTCCCACCAAATCCTCAAATACCTTAAAATTAGAGGTTTTTATCAGATATAGAGATAAAATACACAATCGAGGACACTATTTGTAGTAAAATAAGGCCCTAGATTACTCGAGTTTGAGGAATCATCACGCATTCCTTATGTTATAATCAATACACATTCATGTGTGAGATTGTTGGGTAAATAGCAAGAGTTAATGGTAAATGGAAGGAAGATGAAAAGTGAGGAACTTAGAATGTTGGGAACTTGGAAATGTTGGACTTGAAAAGTCCTTTTATGGTTTAGTAAAAAAGAATTTATCCCTCATTGATGGCGGAAGGAAAATATAAGTGTTTAAATAGAGAGAACTTCTATTTATTGTTAAAAGGATTGGAAACTGGAATCACCCTCGCGTTGTCATCGTCGTCGCTCGACTCGACTTTGGCTTTATCTTTGGAAAATGATTGATTGAGATTTATTTTTGACAAAATTTGTATTAGTTATTAAATTAAATTAAAATAAATTAAATGACTATTTAAATTAATTGGTTGATTAGTCGAAATGTTTCAATTATTTAGATGCTGAACCGAAATATTTCAATTATTTATTTAGTTGATTAGACAAAATATTCCGACTTAACTCGGATCTGTGCTTGACCCATTTTATTTAAATTACTTTTCCATTTTATTTAAATTTTCTACCGCTATAAATGACTCTTCTGAAAGGCTGCAACCTTCAGAAACAACTATGATCGTTAGAAACGTTGCAAACTTTCATTAATGATCGTGTGGATTTTGAAAGGTAGCAACCTTTTAGAACCAGTTCCTCTTGGCTATTGTCACGACCCGAGAGCAGACCTTAGAAGATATGGTACTCTTGGATTTGCATCATGGCATACTTGACCTCTTGGAGGTCTTGTACAAGCCCTTTGACATCATACATTGCATACATGTATGAAAAGTAGTGCGAAATTAAAACTTAACACTCGAATAATATCTGAAAACATCTTTCATACAAAACCATAGAAAATACTAAGTCTCAACATACGTCAATCTTCTGCTCAAGCATACGTGGGACACGACCTATACAATCGAAATATAGAAACTTAGCCTATTACAATACTTTCTTAATAAAAGAAATCTAAAGATAGTTATTTCCTCGACTCAAGTGAGGACATACAACAACTTTGCTTGAAAGAGTCCTCGATTCCAAGCTTTGCTTCAAAATGCCTCTCACCTTGAACTTACAACCTTAGATATATAAAAAAATGTATGGAATTAGTACAATGCATGTACTAAGTATGACTTAATGCATAAAACATGAGAAACAAACATTTGTATCAAAATATTCTCTGTTACAGTAAAACCTTCTATCGTAGTATATAGAACCACATATCACACCAACTTCACACATAACTCATATATCACAAGATAGCATCAAGAAAACATCAATTACATAACCATGAGATGATCCTACCAAAGGTAATTCTAAGGTTCACTCGACTAAGTTATGAAGGGACCGCCCATACGATCCTTTCACACATACCAAAGAGATCCTTTAGACTACCTAAGATAAGATTATTTCCATTTCATTAATCAAACTCACTACCTAGAATTACTCTAAGACTCGTCTAAGTAAGACAAGAAGAGACCTCCCATACACCCTTTCCAAGCCTACCTAAATAATCCGTAAAGCTACTCTAGATACTTACCTTTTCATCAACATACCTTCACTTTAAGTCATTATGTTCATTTACCCATTTAAGAGACATTCAACATGTAACTACATTCACATAATGGTCTTGGAAAAAATCTAAGGAGTAACATACTATCATCTCCAAAGCCTACTCGTGCAATGTCTAGATAGTGTCCCATTCCACTACCTAAAATTCATAGAACTTATCAACACTAGCATGTTTCCCACATGATGAGAATAGGAAATAACCAACATAGACCATGGTAGCTAAGCATTCAATCCGGAGTCAACCCTACTCCGATAAAGGGTGTTCTACTTGCCAATGATAGAACTAGGACACAACCCATGTAGCCACATGGATAAGGAATATGATGGGTTTCTTTATACTCTAGTCACAACATAATTAGAGTTACTCCCAAAACCATACTCACTCTGTTCTAGCCTTTGTTCTCATAGAGTAATTCAATCAATGAGTATATGAAGAGGTTCCATATCTAGTTCATAACCAAATCATAACATACCTTACCAAAGAGGTCCCCTAGAGTTGCCTTTCAATGGTTAAGAGGATAATTCAATGATTTTCCTAAGGATAATTCATGTCGCTCCAGCCAATCAAACCTAAGTCCACCACTCACACGAGAAGGATACTATTACGACTTTCAAATTCAAGGATATGATAACCTTCTTTTTAAAGATTCCACATAAATGACTGATATACCGTCGTTTCACGATATTATTAATACTTTTTCCTTAAGTTTAGTGTGTCCAAAAGCCTTTTTGTGCTAATTTTTATGTAAGTTTCTCTTTATTTCCAGGAAATGTGTCTAAAAGAGGAATGCAGAGGTTTTTGAGCGAGAAATACAGAAAAGTACCACATACGAGCTTGTGACGGTTCATTGTGCCTGTCACGGTCTGAAGGTGGCATCGTAGTGCAGCTGCAAAAGGAAGATGGGGAAATCTGACCAAGTGTGGGGTTACGGAGTGCGTGACAGACCGTCATATCCATCATGGTCCGTCCTGTTGGTTCGTCATGAAGTTCAGAGAAGTAGTCCCTGTACCCATATTCCAAGAGTTTAAGTGTTTTGGAGCGGAGTCCCTCGATGGACCGTTGTGCCTGTGACGATCCGTCATATCTGCCGTCGATGATAATGTAGAGAGCAGCAGAAGAAATTGAACAAGTATGGGAGGATGGAGTCGATGATGGTCGATCGTGACAACGACGATCCGTCACGAGGTCCGTCGACCCAGCCGCGTTTTGACAGATTTCCAGCAAATAGAGTCCTTATGCAATTAGGTTTTTATTTTTTAATAAATAGTTCGAAAAACCTCGTTTTGGAGGTTAGACTCTGGATTATTTGGTTAGTCCCTTGATTATTGTTAGACTTTTGATTATATTTTAGACCTTTTGTGATATTCTTGATTATTTTGAGATTCTTGTAATTGATTGTTGGTGATTTTTGTTGATTAATCAAGCGGACTTTTGGATTTTAATCTTTCTCATTGAAGTAAGTACATGAATTCTTATACCATATATTTGAATATTGTGATTATGCTTATGGGTGACTAAACTCCATAACTAGGGTTGTGGTATTCATAGGCAAATAATGAGGTAAAACCTAACTAAAAGAAAAAATCTAGTATAGTGTCTTGCATGTATTGATAATTCTTTCGATTAGAAGTCTTTTTAATGGTTGGCCAACATTAGAACTCGCCTTAATGCTACTTGTCGGAGCAAGGAGGTACATAATAGGAAGAGAGTTATCAACATAGATTTAGTGTATACTATCTAATATGCTAGTATTGATTGGTACGAGGTAATAACTTAGTCAAATATCGAATATGATGCTTAATATGAGGTAAAGATAAGGGTTAGTATAGCAACACACGTAGCTGGACCAAGGTGCGGAGTGAAATTTTCTAGATGCCGGACCCAAGATTTAGAAATACATAACTTATCACTTTGCATGCAAGATACTAGGAAAGAATTGTTATAGTTAGAATTATCAAGTTATGAACATGTGGGGAACATGTAAACCCTAGTTACTTTAATTAATTGATTAAACTCCAACATTCGGAGCTGTTAGATGTCTCCTGTAATTTCGCTAGTTATTTTCATTTATTTAAGAATAGAAAACCCCCCTTTTATCATTTTTGCTTTCCAAGGAAGTAGTTGACTGAACAATAGTAATAATAGATTGAAGTTAAGTTTAAACCATTTTCCTCATGGCAATGATCTCAACCTCATCAGTTGGGTTATTTACTTGACACGATAGGTCTACTTTTTTGCTATATTCAAGGACATATTCATTTCATACATATACATTCATGACAAAAGTGTGTTCTAACCTACTAATTAAAGGATTCATATTCATTCATGTATCAAGAAAGATACATAGGTCTACCTAGACAAAACAGACTTCACTTTACATCATCACATATAACATCTCATTCAAGAAGCACATAGGAACAACTAAATATACTTGCAAGTCATCCTGCACACTTCCATAGTATCATCAAATTGACTCATCATAAGGTTCATATAGTCAACTAAGAGGATTCACATCTCAACATCAAACATACACATACAAGGCAACAATCTAGCCTATTATGATCACATAACATTCTTTAGAAGAACTCATGCTTTGAATTCACATATACACACAAGTCATTAATCCCTTCACATTACTCACATAATAAAGTTATAACATGATAATGTTATAATACATAAAGTAATTTCGACGAGGTCACATTGTTTCACAATTCATAAAGTAATGCCAACGAGGCCACATTATTCACAAGTATAACACATAAGCACCGCCACATAAGTGGACCATTCCAATCATCAGCATAATCCAAGACTTATATTACATAATATAGAGAGAGTTAGGGAAACATACCACCAATCCAATCTCACAACTTCAATCCATAGCCAAATCACCCAACACAATACTCAAAGGACCTTACCAATTGTCATGATCACCAATCCAATCTAATAATCTCAATAATCAATAAATTCAAAGTAATACAATACAAATTCATCAATTTAGGACATCCTACATATGATTATAACATAATTCTGTCAAAATTCAATAGCCTATTACAATCTACATAAGAAATCAATACAATTGAGATATGATCAAATCACCCATAATATAGTCATAATAAGGAAATCATGATTTTCATAGAGTTTATTTTAATCCAAAATCATCAAATTAACATCAATTCAATAATATCTCATTGATTTATAACATTTTATGCAAGAACCCATGGCTACATCACAAAATAAGAGAATTCATCTTTTTTATCATCTTTGAAATCATTGAAACTGACTCCTTGAATGAAAGAGAATCCATGGATGAAAAACCATACCTTAACTGTGCTGAAAAGACCATTAAATTGATGGAGAAAACTTGGAAAATCAATCTTCTTCTTGGAGCTTCAAATCTTCATCAATGAAGGTTTTTTTAAAGAAGAGATGGAAACGTTTTATTTTAAACATGAGGGATTTGATTTGAAGGGTGAATTAGGGTTTAAAATGGTCTAATAACCACCAGTAACTAATACTTACAATACCAAAAATGCCCTTGAAATTATAGGACGCACCAAGTCAAACTCAACTTAAATTTCTGGAATTATCATCGGGAAACAAGTCTGCGATGCAGAGATGCTCCCGTATGATTTTTGAACTTAAATTCCAAATCAGTAGATTCAGAATTGTGCTCACGACGCGGAGGTAGAATTTCTCCTTGGGAGGAACAAGTCCGCGACGCGGACATGTTCCTTTCATGAACAAATTCTGCTGCCTTGGGCAGCTTTGACCCACAAGTTGGGTCCTCCTCTAGGACCCTTAGGGTTTTCACTAAGGAGTCTTTATCAGACGTTTTGACCCTTCATATGTCATGATATGTTCAAGAACCATCATTACTAAATTTCACAATCAAACCATACCTCAAAACGCCACTAGAAAAAAGTCGACACACTAGTTCAACTTTGACTAGTTTCCGCACGTCTTGGACGTTTTACCTCCAAACACTTCCAAGCTTTAAACACTGCCTCAAAACACTATTATAGACCCTTTAAGGACACTTTAAAACCTCATGACACATGTGTTAGTATCTAGCTTCAGCTAAGTCGTTTTAAAGGTTTTACAACTGTAAATATTTGTCATTCTTCAGACATTTTACTTACAAAATTTTTTGATTTCTTCTTCTTTTTTGATAAATTTTGTTCATGTACTTTACTTTCGTTGAGTGGCTCACTGACACCAGCTTTTTGGGTATCCATACACTAGTGATTGAGATCATTCTATCTTGGGAGGACATATTCTAAGTCAAACCTCGAATGCTAGAGGGAAATAATTTCCATAAGGGGACGCTGTGCATTCAGTGAGCTTGATATTTTTCGTTCTTTTTTTCTTCAGATTGTGGTATATTTTATTGATTTTTGTTTGTTGTGAATTGATTTCTCTTCATTTGTTTTTATTTCACTGGCTCATTGGAAACTTTGGTAACATTCTGTTTCTGCAAAATTTATGTTAATCAGTGTTGTTTTTCAACATAGATTGGCGACAAAAATCAGAGACAAGAGAGATTTGATTGGAGTGGTAAGCACTCCTCCCTTCCAACCTTAAGTTTGTGTGATCGAGTCCCAAGAAAGTATACCGTTGGAGCTCTTCTTGGGGGGGGGGGTGAGATATGGGGATAATAAGAGAATTAAACTTTTTAAATAATAAATTAATCCCTGATAAATATATTTAAGAATAAAACATTTTTTTGTAAAAAATATAATCACTAAAAATATAATCATTAGTGGTGAAATTATTTTTTTTTTCAACTACTAAATACATATAACTTTAGAGACAATTGATGGCCTCACTGATTCAAGCAAATATTACGGATGATATAATTTTATGAGTAGTAATAAACTTTTTAGTGACAAAACATACTATTAACTATAATAAAATATAATTTTTCTGAAATATAAATTTTTCACAAATGTTTAAGTATTTGGAGATGATTTTTCTTTTTGTAGTTAAATAATACTTTTAGCGACGAAGAACTAAATCGTATTTGTATACATTTAGAGTCATAGATATAGTCACGACTGATTGACAAATTATTTTTTGTCTAACAAGATTTTTAGTGACGAAATATGATTTATAAATGACTAAATTATGTATCCCTGATAATCAAATTTATTGTAGTGATAGAAAAAAATTAGGGTTAAACATGTGAAGGTGTTTAAATCAAGGTCTGTACAATGTTTCTTAGTCAAAAGAATGAGATAAATACGCTGGTACAAGGTGAAACAATCATAGCAGTGTTTCTTACCATGTGCGTGAAGCATCAATGAGTCAATGAAATAATGGATTAATTTTTTTTAATTGTGTGAGACCCAACAAGTAAATATAACTTTTCAATTCAATACACTTTGATATTATTGTTGTTTCTTGAACTCTTAATCAATATTATTACATTAACATATGGATAATAGCATTATGAATGATTTGTTAATGCAGTACATGTCTAGGAAAATTTTTGAATTAGAACAAATAGATTTGAGTAGAAAGAAAATATGATTAATTAGTAATAAACTTGTATGTACATGTCGGCTATTACACTAATCACATTGGTATCAAGTGTAATTATATATATAATGTTAAACATGAACTCGAGTTAACTTGAGGATGAATGAACGAATAAAAAGTTATTGAAGTAGTGAATGATGTTCTGGGTATTGTGAGTAACAGTGTCCTTAAACTAGTCATGAATTATTTCAACATGTGATTGAATTCCTATGTAGGGAGTGTAAAACCGTTGAAGGCAAGCCTTGGTACTCACAAGTTACACGAACTACTTATTGAGTGAATTGTGTGTTTAGTTGATATCTTCTTTATTTGAGTCTTGTATACAATGTGCTAAGTGGGAGATGTACGACTTGGATCGTGTTTTGCTCATGTAGACCGAGTCGGCCCCATATACCTTACCTAAATATTTTTCTTTCTAAAAAAGAGATAAGTACCAATTAGAAAAAGGTTGAACCTCGTTACTTTGTAGCTGTTCCAACATATACTAATTTCCTTTTTAAAAAAATTAGTATTGAATGCTTCTCATAGGATAAAAGGGAGGAACACAAAAACAAAAATACAAAATAAGAAGTTTCTATCTTATTCACCGATATTAACAAAGATAAAGTAACACACTTAGTTTGTTAAACATAAATTTTATTCTTTGAGACTCAAAGTTGGACTTGGAGATACTCTTTCACAAGACTTCATTATCATTCCGATGTTGTAAAGAGGTACACATTTCCGTTCCTATTACAATAATTTTAAAAAAATATTGAAAACACTCATAAACTCCTATTTCACTAATGTTGCAAGATCAAACGTGTATTTAATATCATCTAGTCAAGTAAATGAGTGTTTTTAAAGTTGTCAATAATTCATGGATGAAACTAATAGTTCGCACTTATCCTATTACCTTCATTGATAAAAGCCAAAAATATCGAGCGTATGCTATTCTTTCAACTTCCTGAATGGTCTGAAGATTTGAAGGAATGGAATAGAGAAATGCAGACAAAAGTCAAAGATATCAAGTCACATATATCTTCTCTAAAACTGACGTTTACAGGGAAAATGTGTATGCATAGTTGAATTGATCCTTCTCAGGAAACAATGGGATGTTTTAAACTGATTAAATGGCAAGTGTCCTAGTTCAGACATAGAATCTTGATGAACTCGTAATTTGGGTTTTGCCGATTTTTGAATAGTAACTATGGAATTTTCGTGCACTTGTGTACTTGTGTTCATTAGATTGTAAAATTTTACTTACGATTGCATAGACATATTTTATATAGTTGATGTTTTCAAGGCGTAAGGATTTTGTATTTAGTTTTCTCAATGTATGTATTGTTCTGCCATCACTAATTCAATTAGGAAGGAGTGTGCTGATCATATATAGCCAAAAATTGAAGATTTTGATACATTTTACATGAGATCAAAGAATTTTTCTTGTTATATAATTCAGTTAGTCTAGTTGTGTTCTTCACTATGTCCCGCCTTTTGGTGGTGAAGAGAATAGGTTTGGTTTCCTCTTCTAAATACGTAGAACTGGGATGTTTCTGTTCGCACTAAACTGAAGTTTTGAGCTCTAAGACCACTGTGTCCAATCACGCCATGGTGAACTGCCATCACTGGTTCAATTCAAGATTTTGATACATTTTATTTGGAAGTGTTATTATTATCACATATACAAATAAATACGGTATTTCTCTCATATTTTAAAGTTCATATAATACTACTTATTTTCTATTTAGGGTGTTTTCAGTATGAAGGAAAATGTTTTTCTCGAAAACTAGTAGATTTTTTTACTTATTTTCTCATGTTTAGTTCGTGAGTAGAAGTTTTCTTTCAAATTCTTTTTAATGTTTGATTTATGATGAAAATTGTTTTTGAGATACATCTTTTATTTTTACTAGAGTTGAAAATATTTTTAAAAAATATTTTTTTGGGGTGGTGTGAGGGCTGGTAGGGAGGTGAAAAGACAAAAAATTGAAGTTGAAAGATTTTTAAAAAATTAAATTTAATATTTTTGGGTGGGGGTTGAAGGTAAGGAAGAAAACATGAAATTTTGAAGTTGAAAATATTTTTAAAAACAAGCTTCAATTACTATTTTTTTTTTGGGGTGGGGAGGGAGGGAGGGATTTGGTAGGGGTGGGGTCGAAGGTAGGGGAAGAAAAAAATGAAATTTTGGAGTTAAAAATATTTTTAAAAACAAAATCAACTTTTTTGGGTTGTGGGGGGGGGGGAGGGGAGAGTTGACCGAGGTGGATGGTGGTTGGGGGTGTCGGGGAATGGGTGAAAAAAATGTTGAAATTGAAAATATATTTTATAAATTAATGTTTTCTCAAAAAGAATGTAATTTGAAGTTGGATGAAAGTTTTGAAAAATGGTTTCCTTAATTTTTGAAGGGAAGTCATTTTCCTTAATTTTGAGGAAAATAAGTTGATTTTGTAAACACTTTTCAAAACTTTTATCTCAACCAAACATGAGAAAATTAGAAACATTTTTCAGAAAATGTTTTCTTCATACCTGACACACCCTTAATATGTTGTTATTATTGTTACTTAATATCGTATTGTATTGCCACTTAACATCGTCTTATTATTTCTACTTAATATCGTGTTGTAATGCTACTTAATATCGTGTTATTATTGCTACTTAATATCGTGTTGTATTTCTTCTTACTTCTTAACATTATGTTGTACCACTCAGATTTTTCTTAAATTAAGCGGGTCATGACCCAACTCGATTTTAGCTCATTTGAGCCTAAAATAAATTTGGGCGCATAATAGTCCAACCCGCTTTTTAATGCAGTCCATTTTAATCTCTTCAATTTCAGTCTGGCCTGGCTAAGTGACACCCCTAGTTCCATCCATCATCTTGGAATTTTTGAAAGATGATTTTCACTGCAAGTCACAAATTGTTTCTGTGTAATAACATGGTTTTTTTAACCTTGTTATATCTTTGTTCATTATCTCACATGAACAGGACATCCTCACCATAAGCAATTTCCCGTCAAACTTACAATTTTATGGTTATAAGGGTTGCCTTGTATATTTTTTTGCATTTTCCATAGAGTAGTTATTACTACCAAACGCCCGTTAGTCCAATCAAGTAATTTCAGAACACAAATGGGTGAAATAAATTCACATGTCATTTCAATTTTACATAAAAGATGAATTTTAAGGATTAATTGTTGGTTTGTTTAAATCTTTTATTATTAAAGAAAGACATAAAATTCTCCATGAACTTGTCCGGACAACTTACCCTAGACAATTACTGGCCTTGAGCAAACCCTTGGCCTGGATTACCTAAATCAGCGGATGATAATAGTCCTACTTAAGAATGAAAGAACTTATCTAAACTGAACAATAATACTTTCTAGAATGTTCTAAAAGTTTAAATATTCAAACTAGCCGACATGGCAACTCAAGTATTTAACATAAGAATGAAAAGTAAAGACTACTTAACTACTTATTGTCTACGGAGCCTCTAAACTGACTGAGATGGATGTTGGGACAAATCCCAAAATATCCTAATGAACTAAGCTAGAAAAGCAAATAAAAGCATGTCCTCCAGAATGCAAAAAGGCTCACCAAGTGACTGCGGAGTGCTCAATTGGATCAACAGTGCGCTGCGTGCTGCTTGTGGTTACCTGCGTCTGCATCATGAAACGATTTAGGCACTCTGGAATAAGTCTATTGACTGCATGAGTATACGAGTAGGAAAGCTAAAAGACAACTTAAGCTTGAGGGGATTAAGATGAACTTACCTTGGCTCTACTCAACTCAAGAATATGCTTAACTCAAATATGTATATAAAACAATTTAAAACACATGTGGTATAGATATAAATCTTGTAAAAGAATAAAACAACTTAGTTCGTTAAATAAATGCACTAACAAACTCAACTTTACATATATATGAAAGTAAAATAACTTTTGTGGGAGATTCTCTAACCGATAATATTTTGAGCCTAAGTGATGATACAACGTTTTACCTTACGGTGCCCAAGGACCATCCTATACCTTTCCATCTGTATAGGACCTTAATGAGCTTATTGAATCCACAAGATAAACTTACGTGATCATTTAAAAAGTATGATATGTTAATTCCCATGATGGCTTCATGGAGACTTAAGTTAATATGAACTCTCATCCCCAGATCGTGCTCAATAATACTCCCAAAACATATTTTATCTCACTTTTAATAAAACATCCTTCCTTTGTGTTAGAGATAATTTACTTAACCTTTAGATTTTAAAAGCTCCTTTGTGCAATTAATGTTCCCCTTTTAGTTCAATACTCTTTTTGGAACTCTTAGTTTCCTGTTTACCTCAAATTTGAAAAATTTGTAAACCTTTAGTAAATACTTAGTTCCCTTTTAGCTTTTGAGAAATGAACTCAACTCTTGCTCTTTACTTAACTTGAAACTTAACGGTTAGGGAATACTTAGTTCTCTTATAACTTTTGAAATTTTTACTCAACCCTTTAATCTTTGCTCAACTTTTAACTTGAGCCTTCAAAAAAAGTTCAAATGATTGTTTAGGACTCCTATGAAAACTTTAAGAACTAACTTTGACTTGCTTCTTACTTTTAAACAGGACTCCTAACTTCTTTGACTTTGATTTTAACTTTCCTTGAATTGGATTATGGATTCAAGGATCATGATCTCAAGTTTATGGATGATTTCATGATGTTTAGATGTACCTTATATTTTTGGAATCAACTAGGAATGATGGGTACATCACTTAGGAACTAGTATGAAAAGATAGGGAAAGAAAGGATTCTCGAGGAGTCTTGGCGCTTTGAGAGGCACGGAGCACCAGAGCCAGTCGTACATACTCTGTCATCAGGAGCTCTGTCTAGCGCGGCGCCCCAGTTCCTGACGAACAGAGTCTGTGCTGAGGCGCTCTGTTAAGCGTGGCGCCCTAGGTCCTATTAGACGGGCTTTCAGACTTTTCTTTTCTTATTTTACATTATAAACCCCCCAAACAATTGAAATCATAATATACTCAATACACAGTAGATTAGACCCAAAAATAGTCCAGAAACATGAATCAAAACTACTAGATATGAACTAAAAGTTAACCAACAACAATTTCACAACTTTTTGTCAAGAACTCCCATTTAATCTTTCTATATATACTAACATGCTGAATATATAAAAAATTGGGTGTGGGGGAAAGGACTCAACATCAAATGATATCACATAACTTGATAGGGATCACCCCCGATGAAATCTGCATAACGATCTTGGCGTTTCTTGGACAATTCTGGATCTTCCTCTTCTTTTCTCTTTTCTTCCAAACCCTAAGCGTTCTAAGTTTTTCTAGAACTTATTTGGGACTTTCTTTTCCCCTAATATAACCTTATAATTAATTAGGAAATACTACAGTAAAAAGACCACTTTATCCTTAATAAAATCCAAATTGGATTTTTCCTCAGCTCGACTGGGCCAAATTCAGAAAGACATATCTCCCTCTATGAACTCTGATTTTTGTAAACTCAGTGGCGTTGGAAATATCTTACCAAGTGATTTCCAACCATATAAATAACTCATCCAAACTCTTCTTAAGCTGGAAGTAATGGTCATTTAAAAGTGATTAAAACTCACTTTTGAAACCTGGAAATTTTCCAAATTTCCCTACTTATTTCCAAAATTGATTATTCTTGTTTTTCTTTTCTTAATCTTAGTTAATCCAAGTTATGAGATGTTACCATATATACGCCATGGGATTATTCATCCTCGAATGAGAACTCTTTCACTAATTTAAGGGTAGTAACATCATTTTAGCACTCAACATACAAAAGCAAGTAATAACATGCTTATACATAGCCTTTTAAAGTATTAAGAAGAGAATTTAGTACACTCCCTCTTCTCTTCTTTGAGATGGGAAGTACCTCAATGTATAACCTGCTTAAGGCATCAACAACCACATTAGCCTTACCTGGGTGGTAAAGGATACTCATGTCATAATCCTTGAGTAATTCCAACCACCTCCTCTGTCTAAGATTGGGTTCTTTATGAGTGAACATGTATTAGAGCCTCTTGTGGTCAGTTAATATGTCAATATGAACATTGCGGGTGCTTTTGTCAAATCAAAGGACATAACCAAAAATTCATAATGCCCATACCTTGTTCTAAAAGATGTCATTAGCATATCACATTCCCTTACTTTAAACTGATGATAACCTTATCTGAGGTCAATCTTGGAAAAACAAGAAACATCTTGCAGTTTATAAAAAAATATCATCTATCCTTGGAAGAAGATATTTATTCTTGATGGTCACCTTATTCAATTGGTGGTAGTCTATACACATCCTAAGGAACACATCTTTCTTCCTTACAAACAATACTGGAGCGCCCCCAAGGTGAGAAACTTGGTAAAATGAAGCCTTTATCTAACAAATCTTTCAATTGTTCTTTTATCTCTTTTAAATCTGTTGGTGCCATTCTCTATGGCGGAGTAGAGATAGGACGAGTATCTGGGATGATGTCTATGCTGAAGTCTACCTATCTTGAGGGAGGGACTCTGGGTAGATCATCAGGAAAGACTTCTGGTAACTCATTGACTATATGTATTGTCTGTACCTCAACACTTGAGTCGTTAAATCGTATGTGATAAATGCAACCCTTTGAAACTAACTTCCTCGCCTTAAGGTATGAAATGAAACGACCCTTAGGAACTGCTTAACTACTAGTCCACTCTATGACTAGCTCATTAGGAATTTGAAACTTGACAATTCGAGTTCTGCAGTCTATTGATGCATTCCACCAATGGAGCCAATCCATACCTAGAATGACATCAAAATGTTCCATGTCTAACTCGATTAGATCAGCCATTGTTTTCTTGTGATTGATTGAAACATCAAAATCACGATAGACTCTTTCTGCTAGAATAGACTCCACAACAGGTGTAGAAACATAAAAGGGTTCACAAAGTTTTTAAGGAAGAATATCAAACTGATTTGCAACATAAGTATTTACAAAGGATAAACATGCTCCTGGGTCAAAGAAAGCATTAACATCATAAAGAAAGACTTTGATCATAATCGTGACAACATCTACAAAGTTCTCTTGCTCTTGACGGCTAGTGACTGCATAGAGACGGTTTGCCCCTCCGCTGGTACCAGAAGCAGCTCCTCTAGGTGCATCCCTGTTTAGTGGAGAAATCAATGAAGATTGAGCTCTATTACCCAGATTTCCACCAACTTGCTTATTCTTAGGGCACTCTCTCATGAAGTTACCCTCTTGACCACACATGGAAAAACCTGTTTGACCACACGACATCTACCAAACTGGGTTATACCACATCTACCACACACAGAATTCCCACTCCCTCCTTGGGACACACTACCTTGAGATTGGGCTGCTCTAGCTTTGAAGTTCTGTGAATTTTGACCATTATACTCACCTCTGTTTCTGGGCACAAGTGCACTAGCAGATGATGGTGCATGCCCTTTTGATTCCTTATATTGTTGTCAACTTGAACCACCTTTCTGCTGCCCAAACTCATTCCCTGTCTTTGCTTTCTTGTTTTGTATTCCTCTCTTTCCCTCAGCGTCTCCTCTTCAACTTACTGAACATAGAACATAGGCCTGGATATGTACATGTCACCTATCAACACTTTATCCCTACCTTCCTTGCTTGAAGTACAACCCAAATTGACAAGAAACAGGCTTATTCTGGTCATGTGGTTTACCATCTCAGTTGCATAGCGAGATAGTTGGGTGAACTTCAACACATACTCGAGAACACTCATGGAGTCCTACTTTAAAGAGAGGAACTCCCAAACCTTTACTTCCTTCAATTATTAGGGAAAGAACCTCCCAAAGAAGGCTTCTTCGAAAAATCCCAACTTGGATATGGTGCACCCTCATCGCTACCATCGTTCCATTGATCAAACCAGGTTATAGCCACTCTCTTCAGTTGATATGCAGCCAATTCGACCCTCTCAACATTATCTACATGCGTTACCTCAAACACTTTGTTCAATTCTTCCACAAGGTTTTTTGGATCCTCAGTAGTGCTTGATCCAGTGAAACTAAGAGGATTCATTCTTAGAAACTCACAAATCCATGAGGTGTCATCCCCTTATTGTGAGCTCCTCTCTTTTGACCAACATGGTTAATTACTACTTTACTTATTATCTAGATAGCTTTCCGGAATTCAGCTTTTATAA
Organism: Solanum arcanum; assembly: GCA_027789145.1. Taxonomy (NCBI): domain Eukaryota; kingdom Viridiplantae; phylum Streptophyta; class Magnoliopsida; order Solanales; family Solanaceae; genus Solanum; species Solanum arcanum. The sequence goes on along the minus strand of CM050933.1, from coordinate 60,227,640 downwards.
TCCCTCTTTGGGGTTGCACATCCAGTGCATTAGGAACCTCTTGTTCATCAACATTTCTTTGGGCTGGTCTCTCTCTGACTACTCTTCGTGGAGGCATGATGTTTTGAAAATACGCGTAATCATGAATTAGAGAGGCTTTTAGAGATAAACTCTAACGCACGAAAGAATTTGAAGAAGTGAAACATTCTTAAATGTTGTAGCCTGCTAATAATAGATGTGGCGTGCTTCACTGCGATGACTAAGAATCTACAGACACGGCTTCAAAGACTCCCAAGGAATCATGAACTCTGTGCTCTGATACCAAGTTTTTCACACCCAGATAAGTGAGTACCAACACATATGCAAGCATATCTGCTACAGGCCAAGCGACAAGCCCAACCATATTTGGTTAGGGCGGTTAGGGGGCTGGAGCGCGTCAAGTCAAGCCACGTGGGTCCTAGATTCCTAACCAATCCTAGGATCTAGCTTACTTACCTAACTATCTAACTAACCTAGGACAAACAAAAACAAACTAACTAGTGTACCCAAAATCCTAAGATGTAACTGGTGACACTAGACGAGTAACTAACTAAAGAAATATCCTAGTACCTAACCTAGGATAGTTCAAAGGGGTTTGTTATGGTCCTAGTGACTTATGGGTACTTTAATAATTACCCTAGGTCACTTAATTAATTAAATAAGAAACTTAATTAATTAATTAAAAATCATGGTCTTGCCCAAAACCCTTAACTTATTTTTAGAATTTTGCTAAGTCAAAGGTTCTCCTATTTTAGTCAATTTAGGAAGGGCATTTTGGTAATTAGCTAACTGATTTATTTAATTAAGTTAATTATCCTGAGTTAAATTAGTCAATATTCAGTTCCTAATACTTAGACTTACGTTTAACTAGGTAAGAAGCTCACGTTTACAGTGAACAAACGTAAGAAATACAGAAATTCTCCTTAGGCAATTTCAAGACAATTCTTCAAGATTTTTGTGCAAAGTACGGGGTGATCTTCGTAGATTCAATTCTATAGTAAGGTATGGATTTTATATTTTGTATTCCTTTCCCCAGGAGGCTTTTCAAATGTTTTGAATTCAAGAAAACCAAAACTAGGGTTTTCCAATAAAATTGTCGAATGTTCATCTCCCTTGTTCTCCCTATTTTTTATTCTAGTAGTATGTATAATCCAAATCTCGAGCATGTTGTTGGTATATGGTGCTAACTTATCATTATGTGTAGGTTATAATAAGAGTATCCTTTACATGAGATAAGAAAAGTTGTAATGCCTAATTGTGTTCTAGAAGATGAAATTGTTATAAGTCCTTATGAAATTCAGTTTATTGTTGAAAGTAATGAAGGTTTTGATTACTGTTTGTGTTGACAGTAGATATGTTTGTAAGTTTTTGGAATGCAATGTTTCCAAGAATAAATAAGAATGAGAACAAATCTAGTTGATGAATCTTCAATGCCAATTACCTTTATAGCTTGGCCAAATTAAGAATAGAATTGTTCATATGATTAAAAAGTTGGTGTGCTTAATATGATGATATTACTATGGTATATACATGAAGTTAATTGACTTGTCTTAGTGATAATATCATGACAAGTATTTAGTGAAAGTTTGGTCTATGCCAATAAATTGGCCAACAATATTATTTCAAAAATATGTAATAGAATTGGCTAAGTCAATGAACTCATAACCTAGGGTATGCCAATGATTGGGACAAGTCCCAACATACCCTATCTAAATGAACTTGTGGACATAGTATCACGATAAAGAGTCCCCATAACTTTTATTAAGAATGGTACAAGACTACCAAAAAACATTGAACAAGATAAGGTAAGTAATAAAATAACTAAAAGCTTATGAGTTATTAAATTGACCTAGAATGAGGTGTTAAAGGAAGTGATACAAGTCTCACTTGCACCTAAAAAAATTATGTCAAAGATACTCACAAAGAGGGTGTTAGAAATCGTGTGACTAGTCTCATTCACACCATAATGATAATGTAAGAAGTTCACATTCATCAAGTAGAAAAAGGGATGACAAGTCATCCGTTGAGATAAGCATACCTCATACTAGAAGCAAGCTTCCATAATGTAGGAGTCAACTCTAAAAGTTTTAAAGTATGATAAATTGAACAAAGCACCGATAGACTAGTAATGAGCTTGTACAAACACATGTAAGCCTCATAAGATGAGACTACCACCAAGGTGGATAAGAGTCTCCAAATTCCCCTAGTTTTTTTAACTATGTTACCATCATAGGTTACAAGCTAGTGGATCCACCTAAGAAAGCTAGGAAGTATTCAGTTTCACTTTGGCCGGTGAACCACCTCTTTTCAGTGTGGGAAAGACACTGGATTTCATGTTAGCTCACATGATCTATGTCGGTTAATGCAAAATATTTCTTTAAGAAATTAAGAAACAAAGATAGCATGAACTAAAAAAATGATGGGTGTTGGGATAGGATAAACAAAGAGTGAGGTTATACTACGTATGATGTAAATCATTCTTAGTCATGGCATAAAAATATCACAATGGAAGTCTTAAAAGAATATCCTAAGTCAACCTAGAATATTCAAAGTGAACATGAGATCAAAGAAGAAGCAATGTAAGTCAAAGTGAAATAAGTAAGAAAAAGCATCTTTGTATTGTGGAAATGATCAAATAATGGGCATAGCCCATAAAGTTTGGCTTATAAATAATATATGCCCCAGCATCTTTATATTGTGCAAATGTCAAATAATGGGCATAGCCAATAAAGATTGGCTTATAAAGAATACATGTCCCAACATATTTATATTATGCAAAATATATAAAATAATGGGCATAGCCAATAAAGATTGGATTATAAAGACTTCATGCCCAATTTAACAAGAATGTAAAGAATAACTTGTGAGTAGAGTAGTCAATTCATTTTGTTATACTTTTTTATTATTTACTTGATTCATTTTAGGAAAGGGATTACAATGAATCATTGAACTCTTAATTAAAACATAGGATCAAATGAGATAATTGAACTACAAACAAAAAGAAGAAAGGACTGAAAAACAAACTAAGTCTGGGGAGAGGAGCTCTTGGCTTAAGGGGAGCAAAATTGTTAAATTTTGCTCGAGTTGTTCTAAAATTATGTTCTTTATTCCAAGGTCTAATATTCATATAGAAAACGAGTTGTGTGCTTTAAATTCATGAAAATATGTCATATTCATCACATGATTCATAAATAGCAAATTAGGAAAGTAAAGTGACTTCACTTTCCAAAAATGGCATAATGTTATAGAAAGTGCTTTCCTTGATCATGCATAGTCGTTTTGTGTTTATCTGCATACACCCATACTTATTACAAGTGTGTACTAACCTATATACAATTACTATTTTATAGGTGCATGTCCGTGAAGAAGATTAAAGATCAGTTGAAGGTGTTTGGACTAGTACCTCTAGACTTTGGTAGGTCCTATAAAGTTCGAGGATCCCTACGCTTTATTTTCTATCCTTAGTAGATTAGAAATAGCTAGTAAATGTTGTCCCTAGAATTTTTTTCAAACATTTGTTCAAGCTTTCGTATTAAGGCCGGTTTGGCAACTATTAATGATATAATGAATTCTTCAGTCCATTGTTCAATCTATTAATAGAAGGTTGTTTATTTTGAGCTGTTAGTGTATCACACTTATGGAAGAATTATATGAAGTCTAAGTACACTTCAGTAAACTTAAAAAAGTTTTTAATTTTCCGCTAAATTTAACTATATGATTCTGATGAAAGCTAAGAAGAGGCTTGTCTGCGAGCTCTGAGAGGTAAACGACGCCGGTCTCATCTAGGGTCAAATCGGGTGAAACAAACTTGGTATCACAGTATGAGGTTAAATTACCTAGGAACTAAGGCTCAAAACATCCACATTGTGTAATTTCTAGCTTATGGTTGTGAAGTGTACCACAACCATGACATAGAGACTTAGCGATGTTAAGAATCTTCCCTTCTTCTACTATTTATCGTACTATGTAGAGTTTTGGCATTTTGTGTCATTATAGCATCTAATTTCTCTTCTTGTGTGTGCATGTAGAAAAATGAAAACTAAAAGAATCACAGGCAGGAGAGTTGGAGAAGCAGCTGCTGGGGGAAACCAAGCTTCTCCTCAAGCCCCAGCTTGTGGAGAGCAAGTGCCTGTCAACCCAGCTGCATTGACGGATGGAGAAGTGAGAGTAGCAATGGTTCAAATGTCCTTAGCAATCACTGCTCATGAATAGTCTATCACAGCCCAGGACACTAGAGTGGGTGCTCCCAGGGAGAACCCACATTCTAGCACCATGGCCATCAAACTGAGAGATTTCACCAGGATGAATCCTCCAGTCTACTTCGGGTTCGGGACCAATGAGGATCCCCAGGAGTTTGTGGACGAGTTCCACAATATTCTATGTGTTGTGGGTGTTAATGAAGAGGAGAAAGCTGAGTTGGCTATATACAAGCTCAAGGATGTCTCTCAGGTATGGTACAAGATGTTGTAGATGGCCGAGCACCTAGAGAAGTCCCCATCACTTGAGACATTCACAAGACTGCATTCCTGGAGAGGTTCTTTCTCATAGATCAGAGAGAGGATAAGGTGGAGGAGTTGATCAAAATACGTCAGGGAGGTATTTAAGTCATGGAATACTCCTTGAAGTTTTTTAAGCTTTCCAAATATGCTTCTTCCCTAGCGTCTAGTAGCAGGGATGAGATGAGCACGTTTGTGACTGGTGTATCGATGGATATGAAGGAGGATTGGCGGGAAGCCATCTTGCATGATATAATGGACCTTGATAGGTTAATGGTATATGCACAATATGTGGAGGAGAGTCGTCGTAGGAAGAGAGGCCAAGAATCCTAGGCCCTCAGATCAAGATAGTTCTAGCACTGGTAGGGGTTCGTTTGGAGTCCAGGACAAGCCCAAGTTAAAGAAGGGGTACCAGCACTCAGGTAATCGTACCCCTTTCAGGAACACTAATGCCAAAGTTGACAACTCTGGCCCCAAGAAGGGCTATGATAGAAATGCCTAGCGTGACAGAAAATCGTGTGGTAAGTGTGGTTGTTTACATGGAGGTGAGTGCATGGTAGTTTCTAATGCCTGCTATGGGTGCGGAAAGAGTGGGAATATGATCAGGGACTAACCACATGTGAAGAATAAGGCTAAGGCAGATACTGAGCCTCGGTTTAATCATACTAATGCAGTCGATCCTCACAACAGAACATGTTCTATGCTTTGAAAGGTAGAGAAGTGCAGGAGAAGTCAGCTGATGTAGTTACCGGTAACTTGCATGACTTTTTTTTCCTGTTTATACATTGTTAGATCTAGGATCCACCTTGTATTTTATTACTCCTTTAGTAGATAGTGAATATGACTTGCTTCCTGAGATCTTGCATGAACCTTTTCTAGTTAGTACTCCCATAGGAGACAACCTTAGAGCTGAAAGAATATTAAGAGATTGCCCAATAAATGTTCTTCATAGAGTTACCTATGCTGACCTAATAGAATTTACCATGCTTGATTTTGATATAATTTTGGGTATGGATTGGATCCATAAATGCTATGCTACCATAGAGTGTCGAAATAGGGTTGTAAGCTCTCAGTTTCCTAATAAGTTAGAGCTAGAATGGGAAGGGCGTAGTTAAAATCCAACAGGCCAAATAGTTTCCCATTTTCAAGCCAATAAAATGTTGTCTTAGGGGTATTTATACCACTTGGTCAGAGTCAATGACTTAGAACATGAAGTTCCTTCCAAAGACTCTGTGTCCATAGTTTAATGAGTTTCAAGATGTCTTTCCGGAGGATTTACCAGAAATCCCTCCTGAACGCAAAATTAACTTTAGGGCTGACTTAGATCACAACACCAAACCAATTTCCAATCCTCCCTATTGAATGGCTCCAGCTGAACTCAAAGATTTGAAGTTGCAGTTAAAAGATCAACTTTATAAGGGCTTCATCCAGCCGAGCATATCCCCATGGGGTTCTCTAGTGTTATTCGTTAAGAAAATAGAGGGAACCCTTAGAATGTGTATCGATTATCAGCAACTCAACAAAGTCACTATAAAGAACAAATATCCTCTTCCCAGAATTGATGATCTATTTGATCATCTCCAAGGTTCAAGTTTCTTTTCTAAAATAGATCTCCGGTCAGGGTATCACCAGCTTAGAGAGAGACAAGAGGACATTCCTAAGACTTCCTTCCGTACAAGGTATGGTCATTACGAATTTTCCTGTCATGTCATTTAGTCTCACTAATGGACCATCCGTGTTTAAGGACCTTATTAATAGAGTCTTCCATGAAAATCTTGATTCTTTTGTCATAGTATTCATAGATGTCATCCTCATATACAATAAAAGACCAGATAAGAGCATAAACAACATTTGAGAATTATATTATAAATACTCAGAGAACATCTGATATATGCAAAATTCAGCAGATGTGAGTTTTGGATGAGATCAGTGACCTTCCTTTGTCATGTTGTGTCCGACCAGGGTGTAGAGATTGATCCGAAAAAGATTGAGTCCGTAAAGAACTGGCCGAGACCCCTTACTTCTATAGACATCGAGAGTTTCTTGAGTTTGGCTAATTACTATCATAAGTTTGTTGAAGACTTTTCCTCTATTGTTGCTCCATTGATAGATTTAACAAAGAAGAATACGAAGGTTTAGTGGTCCAAAACATGTGAAAAGAGTTTCCAAGAGCGCAAAGACTGACTCACTTCAGCTCCAGTTGTCGCATTGCCGAAGAGTGGTGAATGGTATGTGGTGTATTGTGATGTTTCCCGAGTAGGTTTGGCATATGTTCTTATGCAAGATGGAAATATGATTGCATATACATGAAGACAATTGAAAATCCACGATTCAGAATTACCCTAACCATGATCTAGAGTTAGATATTGTGGTATTTGCGTCAAAACTTTCGAGACATTACGTATATGGTGTACATGTTGATTTATTTACTTACAATCAAAGTCTTCAGTATGTTTTTTCGCAGAGTCAATTGAATCTTCGTCAAAGAAGATAGCTAGTGATGCTTAAGGATTATGACATGAGTGTCCACTATCACCTAGGTAATGCCAATGTGGTGGCCAATGTTTTGAGCCGATTGAGATGGGCAGTGTCTCTCATGTTGATGATGATAAGAATGAGATTGTTTAAGAGGTACACCAATTGGCTAGGTTAGGTGTACGACTGGTAGGTACTCCAAGTGGGGGTGTTTCAGTTCATTCCAGTTCAGAATCCTCATTTGTTGTAGATGTTAAATCTAAGCAACATCTCGACCCAGTCCTCATGGAGTTGAAAGATTCAGTGTTGAGTAAGCTGAATGAATCATTCTCCCAAGGAAGGTTGGTGTTCTTAGATATCAGGGCAGATTTTGTGTGCTCAATATAGATAATTTGAGACCTAATATTATTGCAGAGGCTCATGGATCTAGGTATTACATTCATCTAGGTTCCACAAAGATGTATCATGATCTCAAGGATATCTATTTGTGGGAAGGTATGAAGCGAGATATTTCTATGTTTGTGGAGGAGTGTCCCAATTGCCAACATGTTAAGGCATAAACTTTAAGCATGGAGGTCTTACACAGTCGATTGAGAACCCAACATAGAAACGGGGCCTATTAATATGGACTTTGTGGTTGGTCTGCCCAGGACCAAGAAACTTCATGATTCAATTAGGGTCATTGTTGAATGGATGAATAAGTATGCTCACTTCATTCCTGTAAAGTCTACTTACAGGACTGAAGACTATGCCAAGTTGTATATTGATGATATAGTGAGGTGGCATGGGATCCCTTTATCTATCATTTCGGATAGGGGATCCCAGTTCACTTCACACTTTTGGAGATCTTTCCAAAAGAGCTCGGGTACACAGGTGAAGCTCAGTAATGCTTTTCATCCTTAGACGGATGGACAAGAAGAGCGTACCATTCAGACCCTTGAAGACATGCTGAGAGCTTGTGTTATTGACTTCAAGGGGAGTTGGGATGATCACTTTCCACTGATTGAGTTATCTTATAATAATATCTACCATTACAGTATTCGAATGACTCCTTTTAAAGCACTATATGGAAGGAGATGTATGTCTCCAGTTGGGTGGTTTGAGGTAGGAGAGTCTTCCATCCTTTGCCCTGAGATCATACATAAAGCTGTAGAAAAGGAGTGAATGATCAGGGATAGATTGGATACTGCTTACACTCGTCAAAAATTTCTATGCTGATAACATGAAGAGGGCTCTTGAATTCGAGGTAGGTGATCAAGTCTACCTGAATATATCACCCATGAAAGGGGTGATGAGGTTTGGTAAGAAAGGGAAGTTGAGTCCGAGGAATATAGGTCCTTGTGAGGTCTTACAGCGAGTAGGGAATGTTTCCTATGAAATGAAGTTACCAAATTATTTGGCTTGTGTTCATCCAGTGTTTCATGTTTCGATGCTTAAAAAGTGTCTAGGTAATCCAGCATATATCTTTCCTGTTGAGGGTTAGGAGTCAATCAAAACCTTTTATATGAAGAGGTTCCGATTGAAATTTTAGATCGCCAAGTGAAGTGGGGAAACCAAGCTTCTCCTAAAGCGCCAGCTGGTGGAGTGCAAATGCCTGTCAACCTAGCTGCGTTGACAGATGGAGAAATGAGAGAAGCACTGGTTCATATGGCCCAAGCCATCACAACTCAGGCAAAGGCTATCACAACCCAGGCCACTAGAGAGGGTGCTCCTAGGCAGAACCCACTTGCTAGCACCATGGCCAGAAGACTGAGAGATTGCACCACGATGAATCCTCTAGTCTACTTCGGGTCTAGAGTACCCATGAGGATCCCAGTAGTTTATGGACGACGTCCACAACATTCTCTGTTCTATGGGTGTTAATGAAGAGGAGAAGGCTGAGTTGGCTGCATACCATCTCAAGGATGTGGCTCATGCATGATACAAGATGTAGGTGGATTGCCGAGAACCAAGAGAATTCCTTATCACTTGGGACATTCTTAAGACTGCAATCCTGGAGAGCTTCTTTCCCAGAGAGCAGAGAGAGTCGAAGGTTGAGGAGATCATTAACCTACGTCAGGGAAGTATATAAAGTAGGGAATACTCCTTTAATTTTGTTAAACTTTGCAAATATGCTTTTTCCCTAGTGTCCAGTAGCAGGGGTGAGATCAGCATGTTTGTGACTGGTGTATCGGAGGATATAGAGGAGGAATGTCGGTCAGCCATGTTGCATGATAACATGGAACTTGCTAGGTTAATGGTACATGCATAGCAGGTAGAGGAGAGTCGTCGGAGAAAGACAGGTCGAGAAGGCAAGAAGCCTAGGCCCTTAGATCAGGTTGGTTCTAACACTGGTAGGGATTTGTTTGGAGTCTAGGATAAGCCCAAGTTCAAGAAGGGGCACCATAACACAAGTAACCCTACTCCTTCTAGGAATACTAATGCCAAAGGGGACAAGTCTAGCCCCAAGAAGGGCAATGATATAAATGCCCAGTGTGACAGAAAGTCGTGTGGTAAGTGTGGGTTTAAATGGGGGTGAGTGCATGGTAGGTTCTAATGCCTGCTATGTGTGCTGGAAGAGTGGGAATATGATCAGGGACTACCCACATGTGAAGAATAAGTCTAACGCAGATATTGAGCCTCGGTTTAATCATACTATTGAAGACGATCCTCACAACAGAACATGTTCTATGCTTTGAAAGGTAGAGAGGAGCAGGAGAAGTCAGCTGATGTAATTACCGGTAACTTTCCTGTCTTTTTTTTCCTGTTTATATATAGCTAGATCTAGGATCTAACTTGTCTTTTGTTACTCCTTTAGTAGTTAGTAAATTTGACTTGCTTCCTGAGCTCTTGCATGAACCTTTTCTAGTTAGTACTCCTATAGGAGACAACATTAGAGCTGAAAGAATATATAGAGATTGCCCAATAATTGTTCTTCATAGAGTTACCTATGCTGACCTAATATAATTTAACATGCTTGACTTTGATATAATTTTGGGTATGGATTGGATTCATAAATGCTATGCTATCATAGAGTGTCAAAATAGGGTAGTAAAGTTTAAGTTTCCTAATAAGTTAGAGCTACAATGGGAAGGGCGTAGTTCAAATCCAACAGGCCAAATAGTTTTCCATCTTAAATCTAATAAGATGTTGTCTAAGTTGTATTTATACCACTTAGTCAGAGTCAATGACTTAGAACATGAAGTTCCTTCCAAAGACTCTGTGTCCATAGTTTAATGAGTTTCAAGATGTCTTTCTGGTGGATTTACAAGAAATCCCTCCTGACCAAAAATTAATTTTAGGGATGACTTAGATCACAACATTAAACCAATTTCCAATCCTCCCTATAGAACGGCTCTAGCTAAACTAAAAGAGTTGAAGTTGCAGTTAAAAGATCAACTTGATAAGGGCTTCATCCAGCCGAGCATATCCCCATGGGGTGCTCCAGTGTTGTTCATTAATAAGAAGGATGGAACCCTTAGAATGTGTGTCGATTATTGGCAACTCAACATATTGAATATAAAGAACAATTCCCTGAATTGATGATCTATTTGATTAGCTCCAAGGTTCAAATTTCTTTTCTAAAATAGATCCCCGTTCAGGGTATCACCATCTTAGAGTGAGACAAGAGGACATTCCTAAGACTTCCTTCCATACAAGGTATGATCATTACGAGTTTCTTGTCATGCCATTTGGTCTCACTAACGCACCAGCCGCGTTTATGGACATTAGGAGTAGAATCTTCTATGAATACTTTGATTCTTTAGTCATAGTACTCAGAGATGACATCATCATATACTCTGAAACCAGAGAAGAGCGGAAACAATATTTCAATATGACATTTCCAGTACTCAGGGAACATTAATTGTATGCAAAATTCAGAAGATGTGAGTTTTGGCTGTGATCATTGACCTTCCTTGGTTATGTTGTGTCCGATCAGGGTGTACAGGTTGATTCGAAAAAGATTGAGTCCGTAAAGAACTGGATGAGACCCCTCACTCCTACAAACATACAAAGTTTCTTGAATTTGGCTAATTACTATCGTAGGTTTGTTGAGGGATTTTCCGCAATTAATGCTCCATTGACAACTTTAAAAAATAATAAGGCAAAGTTTGAGTGGTCTAAAACTAGTAAAAAGAGATTACAGGATCTCAAAGACCGACTCACTTCAGCCCCGGTTCTCACATTGCCGATGGTGGTGAAGGGTATGTGGTGTACTATGATGCTTCGCGAGTAGGTTTGGGATGTGTTCTTATAAAAGATGGCAAGGTGATTGCAGATGCATCAAGACAATTGAAAATCCATGAGAAGGATTACCCTAACCGTGATCTTGAGATAGCTACTCTGGTATTTTTGTTAAAATTGTCGAGGCATTACATATATGGTGTACATGTTGATGTATTTACTGACAATAAAATTATTTAGTATGTTTTTTCACAGAGAGAATTGAATCTTCGTCAGAGAGGATAGCTAGTGCTGCTCAAAGATTATGACATGAGTGTCCACAATCACCCAGGTAAGGACAATGTGGTGGCTGATGCTTTGAGCCAATTGAGCATGGCAAGTTTGTCTCATATTGATGATGAGAAGAAGGAGTTGGTTAAAAAGGTACACCAATTGGCTAGTTTAGGTTTTACGACTGGTAGGTACACGAAGTGGGGGTGTTTCAGGTCATTCCAGTTATGAATCCTCTTTGTTGTAGATGTTGAAGCTAAGCAACATCTCGACCCTATACTCATGGGTTTGAAAGATTCAGTGTTGAGTAAGCTGAATGAATGATTCTCCCTAGGGGGGAATGGTGTGCTTAAATACTAGGGCAGATTGTGTGTGCCCAATATTTATAATCAGAGACCTAGTATTATTGCAGAGGCTCGTGGCTCCAGGTTTTCCATTATTCCAGGTTCCACCAAGATGTATCATTATCTCAAGTAGATCTATTCGTAGAGAGTTATGAAGCGAGGTATTTCTAAGTTTGTGGAGGAGTGTCCAAATTGACAACAGGTTAAGGTCGAACACCTTAAGGCTGGAGGTCTTACCTAGTCTATTGAGATCCCAAAATGGAAGTGGGAGGCTATTAATATGGACTTTATTGTTGGTCTGCCCAAGACCAGGAACTGCATGATTCCATTTGGGTCATTGTTGATAGGATGACTAAGCATGCTCACTTCATTCCCTTGAAGTCTACTTACATGGCCGAAGATTATGACAAACTGTATACTGATGAGATAGTGAGGTGGCAAGGGATCCCTTTATCTATCATTTCGGATAAAAGAGCCCTGTTCACTTCTAACTTTTGGAGATCCTTCCAAAAGATCTTGGGTACACAGGTGAAGCGCAGTACTTTTTTCATTCTTAGACGGATGGACAAACAGCACGTACCATTCACACCCTTGAAGACATGCTGAGAGCATATGTTATTGACTTCAAGGGGAGTTGGTGTGATAACTTTCCACTAATTGAGTTCTCTTATAATAATAGCTACCATTCCAATATTGGGATGGCACCTTTTTAAGCATTGTATAGAAGGAGATGTAGGTCTCAGTTGGGTGGTTTGACGTAGGAGAGTCTTCCATCCTTGGCCCTGAGATCATACATGAGGCTATGGAAAAGGTGAGAATGATCAGGTATACATTGGCTACTACTTACATTCGTCAAAAATCCTATGATGACAATAGGAAGGGGTCTCTTGAATTCGAGGTAGGTAAGATATCACCCATGAAAAAGGTGATGAGTTTTTGTAAGAAAGGAAAGTTGAGTCTTAGGTATATAGGTCCTTGTGAGGTCTTACTGCGATTAGGGAATGTTGCCTATGAACTGAAGTTACTAAATGACTTGGCTTGTGTTCATCCAGTGTTTCATGTTTCGATGCTTAAAAAGTGCCTAGGTGAACCATCATTTATCCTGCTTGTTAAGCGGTTATGAGTCGATGAGAACCTTTCTTATGAAGAGGTTCCAGTTAAAATTTTAGATCGCCAAGTGAAGCAGCTGAGGAACAAGGAGGTTGCCACCGTAAAGGTGTTATAGAGGAACCACCTTGCGACAAGAAGACAAGAAGTGAGCAGCAACAGATGTGCAAGCACATGTGGTACCGGCCAAAAGACCAAGCTACAAGCCCAACCGAATTAGGTTAGGGCGGTTAGGGGCAGGCGCGCGTCGGGTCAAGACACGTGGGGCCTAGCTTCCTAACCAATCCTAGGCTATATAACTAACTTACCTAAATAGATAACTAACCTAGGACTAACTAAAGTTATCTAACTAGTGTACCAGATATCCTAAGACCTAACTGGGTTAGACTACCCGAGTAACTAACTAAAGAAACATCCTAGTTTCTAACGTAGAATGGTTTAAACGGGTTGGTTATGGTCCTAATGACTTAGGGGGACTTTAGTAATTACCCTAAGTCACTTAGTTAATAAAATTTGTAACTTAATTAATTAATTAAAGATCATGGTCTTTCCTGAAACCCTTAGCAAATTTTCAGAATTTGGCTAAGTGAAATGTTCTTCTATTTTAGTCAATTTAGGAGGGGAGTTTTGGTAAGGTAATTGATTTATTTAATTAAGTTAGTTTGACTAAGTTGAACTAGTCAAACATTCAGTACCTAAAACTTAGACTCACATTTCACTAGGTAAGAAACTCACATATACAGTGAACAAACGTATGAAAAATAGAAAATTCTCCTTAGGCGATTTAAGGAAACTCTAAAAGATTTTCGTGCAAAGTACGGTGTGACCTTCGTAGATTCAATTCTACAATAAGTTAAAGGTTTTCTCTATTGGATTCCTTTCACCAGGAGGCTTTTCAAATGTTTTGAATTCAACAAAACCAAAACTAGGGTTTCCCAATGAAATATTGGAATGTTCATCTCCCTAGTTCTCTCTATTTCCGATTCTAGTAGTATGTATAATGCAAATCTCGAGCATGTTGTTGTTATGTGGTGCTAACTGATCATTATGTGTAGGTTTTTGTGCTTTGATAATGTCGAATGAGACCTATAGGTTAGATCCGTATGATTAAATTATCATTTACATGAGATAAGATAAGTTGCAATGCCTCATTGTGTTCAAGAAGATGAAATTGTTATAAGTCGTTATGAAATTAAGTTTATTGTTAAAAGGAATTAAGGTTTCGATTACTGTGTGTGTTGACAGTAAATATGTTTGTAAGTGTTTGGAATGCAATGTTTCCAAAAAGAAATAAGAATGAGAATTAATGCAAGTTAATGAATCTTCAATGCCAAATTAACTTTATAGCTTGGCCAAATTAAGCGCTGAATTGTTTTTATGATTAAAAGTTGGCTTGATTAAAATGATGAGAGCACTATAGTATATACATGAAATTAATTGACTTGGATAGTGATAATATCATGACAAGTTTTTATTGAAAGTGTGGTTTATGCCAATAAATTGGCCGTGAATATTATTTCAAAAATATGTAATATAATTGTTTAACTCAATAAACTCATAACCTAGGATATTCCAATGATTGGTACAAGTCCCCACATACCCTATCTAAATGAACTTGTGGACATAGTAGAAAAATAAAGAGTTCCAATAACTTTCATAAAGAATGGTACAAGACTACCAAACAACATTGAACAAGATAAGGTGAGTAATGAAATAACTAAAAGCTTATGAGTTATCCAATTGACCTAGAATTGGTTGTTAAAGGAAGTGAGACTCATTTGAATCTAAACAATTATGTCAAAGATACTCACATAAGAAGGTGTTAGAAATCGTGAGATACACCATAATGATAATGTAAGATTTAATTCACATTCATCAAGTATAGAAAGGGATGAGAATTCATCCATTGAGCTAAGCATACCTCATACTAGAAGCAAGTTTCCATAATGTATGAGTGAACTCTAAAAGTTGTAAAGTATGATAAATTAAGCAAAGCACCAATAGACTAGTAATGAGCTTGTGCAAGCACATGTAAGCCTCACGAGATGAGACTACCACCAAGGTGGATAAGAGTCTCCAAATTCTCCTAGTCTTTGAACCATGTTTACAGCATAGGTTACTAGCTAGTTGATCCACCTAAGAAAGCTAGGAAGCATTCGGTATCATTTTGTCCGGTGAACCACCTCTTTTCAGGGTAGGGAAGACACTGAATTTCATGTTATCTCACATGATCTATGTTATATCATGCTAAAGATTTCTTTAATAAAGTAAGAAACAAAGAAAGAAATAACTAGGAATGTGAGGGGTGTTCAAATAGGATGACCTAAGGGTGAACATGTTAAAAGTGAATATGAGATCAAAGAAGAAGAAATGTAAGTTCAAAGTGAACTAATTAATCAAAAGAATATTTATATTGTGAAAATTATCAAATAATGGGCATAGCCAATAAAGATTAGCTAATAAAGAATATATGCCCCATCATCTTTATATTGTGCAAATGATCAAATAATGCGCATAGACAATAAAAATTGGCTTATAAATAACATATGTCCCAGCATCTTTATATTATGCAAATGATCAAATAATGGGCATAACCAATAAAGTTTGGCTTATAAAGACTTCATGACCAATTTAACAAGAATGGAATAAATAACTTGTGAGTAGGGTAGTCAAATCATTTTCATAGTCTTTTGGATTACTTACTTGATTCATTGTACAAATGAGACTACAATAAATCATTTGACTCGTAAGTAAAACATAAGATCAAAGGAGATTAGAAAAAAAAATAAAAGATTGAAAATAAACTAAATGTGCGGAGAGGAGCTCTCGGCCTAAGGGAGCAAAATTATTAAATTTTCTAAAATTATGTTTATGATTCCAAGGTCTTGTGTTCATATATAAAAATGAGTTGTCCGCTTTAAATTCATGAATATATGTCATATCCATAGCATGATTCATAAATAATGAATTAGAAAAGTGAAGTGATTTCACTTTCAAAAAATGGCATGTTGTTGTAGGAAGAGATTTACTTCATCATGCATTGTACTTATGTTTTTATGTGCATACACTCATATTTGTACAACTATGTAATAACCCACATACAATTACTATTTTATAGGTGAAGGTCCTTAAAGAAGATTTAAGATTAGTTGAAGCTGTTTGGACTAATACCTCCTGACTTTGGTAGGTCCTCTTGAGTTCGAGCATGCCTACGCTTTATTTTCTAGCCTTAGTAGATTAGACATAGCGAATGTATGTTGTCCCTAGCATTTCCTTTCAAACATTTGTTCAATCTTTCCTATTAAGGCCGTTTTGGCGACTATTAATGATATTATGAAATCTTCATTCAATTGTTCAATTTGTTAATAGATGGTTGTTTATTTTGGGATTTTAGTATATCACTCTTATGAAAGAATTATATGAAGTCTATGTACACTTCAGTAAACTTAAAAAGTTCTAAATTTTCTGCTGAATTTAACTGTATGGTTGTGATGAAATCTAAGAAGAAGCTTGTCTGCGACCTCTAAGAGGGTAACGACGCGGTCTCATCTAGGGTCTAGGACCCGGGTGTGAAAACACTTTTTAACTTTCAAATAAGGCTTAAGTTGAACTTAAGTCAAAATTTTGAATAACTATCTTGGATAAAAATTATTTCAACCTGGTTAGCTCTGGAATGTTGAATTTGATGTAGAACAACCTTTCGTTTGGATCTCGAGGCTTCAAGATGATACTGAGCCCCTTGTGGATTTTGACTTAAAATGGCGTTTGTTTGTAGAATCCACTTTTTACAAAGATAATATCGTATGGGAATTTTGATTTCTCCGTTGAATCTATAATATCGAATTTAATAGGGTTGTATATCTCATATGCGTTCACGGGATTTTGAATGAATCCGGGGAACTCTGTTAAAGATTAAGCAAACCAATTGAAGTGTTAATATCTGATGCATACTTTAGAAACAAGACTTAGACTTCTAGCGACCATATCAAGGTTATTTATATAGAGAATTTGCAGCCTCATTTCTTATTTTTTAAAAGGCGATTTGTCTTTTATCCTAGCTTAGATTTGAGTAATTCAAATCTTGGGTGATAGTTGGGAGTGTGGCTTCGTGGTGAAGAATCGAGAGATATTGAAGGACCTCTATTTGAGGTGACTTTCATGATTAAGTTGTTGTCCCATCTTTCTTTGTTGCTTCACTTGTTGATTATTTGCATGTGCTGTCGTGGGCTGTTTTAGGCCTCAGATTGTGTTCATGTTTTGAAACAAGCTTGCAGCGTAGTTTTGGACCTCTTGACAGATTAAATTCCAGAAAATCTTGTAAGGGTTCCACGATTCTTGTTTGACTCTAAAAACTAATCCATTTATCGTTTGAGTGATTTTTTGGTGTCCAAAAAATTGTATTGATGATGTGATCCTTTTTTTCATAGTGTGGCAGAATTAAAAGGACATTTGGAAGGTAACAGGTTCATCCTTGTGATTTAGAGGCATACAATATAAGTAGGCTACGACATTTTTCCAATTACATTGGGTAAAAATATATGAATTCATGATAATTAGCGTGAATTGGGAGTGCGTACCTAGTTTTCCATGCTTTTCATTTTAGAAACCATGACTTAGGGTTGATTACTAATGTTTTGAGGGTAGTACCATGATTAGTTGGGGTTGTACGTGTGTTGTTGCATGCTCTCTAGGTTTTGGATTATATTTTGAACTTATTCTAGGATAGACTTGTGTTGCCTTAGTCCCATGCACCTTATGATCTTTGTATGTCTCCAATGTCATTCGGATGGACTAGGTTCTTTTTTATTGGAATGGCAAACTTGGATTTGATAGAATGAGACTTTTTCCCTTTATTTCTCTTCTTCCTATTTATACGGCTAGGATGTGTTACCAAAGATTGTATGTCTTTTAAGGATTTTGAGTGCTTTTTAATAAGACCCTTTTTTGATACCTTCGGGAGTAGACGTAAATCCACTGTTGTATGGAGCCCACTTGATATCCTATTCAGAGTTGATACAGCCCCAACACTCTTTCTAGTTGGGTGGCTTACGTCCCTGGAACTGGGCTGGCAGGGAGGCTTGGATATATGAGATCCTCTACAGTGTTGATACGCCCTGAGTCACTCTTGCTAGCTAGGAAGCCTGGGTTTAATTATCACTCTAGCTAACTAGGTTGGAAGTTGACTGGTTCTAGGCTAATTGGTTAGGATCCTGGTTGATGTTCTTGGGTTTAGATATGGACTATTCTTATTTCTTATAGACTTAGCTATTTTGTATACCTTTCCAACTTATAGGTGTCTATTCAGGTTTTTGCTTGAATTGTGCACCATTGTACCTTATGGGCTTATGTAGGTTAGTTAGATTAAGTTTAGTTTTACTTAGATTTAATTTTTATATATTTCTGTACCTTATTTCTTAACCTCTTTGAACTTTATTGCGTCTAGATTCTGTCTTATCAAATTGTGTTTACCTTTCTTGATATATCGACCTGTGATTCCTACTGAGTACCTTTGTTATGGTACTTATCCTATTGTCTACATCTTTTTTTTATGTAGGTCCTCGTATCCGCTACACGCTGATCGTTCACCGTTATGTAAAGCTAGGTGATATCAGCGACGAGGGCGAGTACTGGCAGCCTAGACTAGCGTGTTTCCTTTTGTTCATATGTAAGCTTGTCTTTTGCATTTGAAACGATTTGTTGTGCTTAACTTTTGGGACTTGGGTTTATCTTACTAGAAAACTCTATACTTATGACATCTATTTTTTTGAGGGCTTTCTTTATATTTAGTCTTTGGTTTGTTTTTTGTGTCTGTTTTTTCTCATTGTTAGTATTATTTTTTGTTTAGTTCCATCCTTGTACTCACTACTTCTCATTATATGTACGAGTAGGCTTACCGACTGATGGACTTAATAATTGCCATTATGGCTCGGGAAGTCAGGTCGTGTCAAGTTAGTATCAAATTCAGATTCTTCAGTTATATAGAGCAAATACCAAGTAGAGTCCTACGGATCTAAGTTGAGACATTTGTGTCCTATATTTTGGAAGCTACAAAATGTTCTTATGAGTCTCTCTCTGTTTGTATCACTTATTGGTGACTTATTAGTTTATTGGAATCTCACTTTGTTTCTCTGTTTTTGCATGACAAATCTTGTAGGCCACGTGGTAGCTAAAGTTAGAGATCGAACTCAATTGTGTTGTAGGTGTCACACTTGGAGCCTACACTCTAGACGTGACTGGCACTCAAAGACTATTGTTGGCCCACAAGACAAACCTTGACCTGTCTTTCTTTACTTTGTGGAAGACTTACTCATCTCAGATAAAGAATTTAAAAGCATTCTCATAAGATAGCTTAAATAATTTTATTGTCCAAAATGGCACTTAAGTATCAATACTTTAACATGCAAAGTATAAGATAAACGAGGCTTCAAAACTGAACTG
The DNA here is from genome assembly GCA_027789145.1 of Solanum arcanum. NCBI lineage: Eukaryota > Viridiplantae > Streptophyta > Magnoliopsida > Solanales > Solanaceae > Solanum > Solanum arcanum. Next base: position 60,208,328 of record CM050933.1, on the reverse strand, counting down.
CTACTTTTTCTATGAAGCCTCTAAACTGACTTATATAGATATTAGGACGAACTACACAACATCCTAATGAACTAAGCTAGAAAAGCAAATGAAAAGTATGTCCTCCGGAATGAACGGAGGATCATCACTGACTTTGGAGCTCAATATGGATCAACGAAGCACTGCATACTCGTTCTAGTTACCTGCGTTGCATCATAAAACGATTCTAGCCAACTAGAATCAGTACATTGAATGTACAAGTATGCGAGATATAGTGCTAAGCACAACTAATATTCTTGGAATGGAGTAAGGATGAACTTACCTTGGCTCTACTAAACTCACAAGATTACAAATCAATATATAGAAATAAGAACATATGCAATATATATATATATATATATATATATATATATATATATATATATATATATATATATATATATATATATATATATATATATATATATATATATATATATATATATATATATATATATATATATATATATATATATATATATATATATATATATATATATATAAAACTAGTAAAAATAGTGTAAACACTTAGTTCATTAAATATGAAACAATAATAAACTCACTTTACTTATATATGAAAGTAAGATAGTTTTCTGTGGGGGTTTCTGTAACCGACAACCATCACTATCAGCTTAAGTGATGATACAACCTCTCGTCCACGCTGCCAAAACTGTCCTATACTTTTCCGTCACATAAGACACCCTCAAACTAGTGGATCCACGGGCTAATCTTACGTGATAATGTAAAAAGTATGACATGTAAATACCTATGATGGCTACATGGTTTAGATGGGAACTTGAGTTAGAAAAACTTTTATTCCCACATCGGTGCTTGATACACTCAAACTTACTTCTCAAATAAGAAGTAAAGCGGTCGTATCAAGTAAAGAACCCAACTAAAGAGGTTGGGATCGTTCACACGAGGAAAAAGTTTCAGAATTAACTTTAATCTATTATTACTATTATTTAGTCAATTATTTCCTTAGAAAACAAAAGACAATAATAGGGGGGTTATATCTAAATTAATGAAAAAAATTAGCTAAACTAAAGTAAACAACTAACAGGTTCAAATCTTGGAGTTTAAATCAATTAATAAAAGTGACTAGGGTTTAAGCGTTCCCCTTAGGTTCCTAACTTGATAATTCTAACTATAACAATTCTTTCTTAGCATCTTGCATGCAAAGTGATAAGTTATGTATTTCTAAATCTTGGTCCGGCATCTAGAAAATTTCACTTCGCAACTTGGTCCGGCTACGTGTATTGCTTTACTAACCCTTACCTTTACCTCATATTAACCATTGTATTCGATATTTGACTATGTTATTACCTCGTACCAATCAATACTAGCCTATTAGATAGTATACACTAAATCTATGTTGATAATTCGTTTCCTATTATCTACCTCCTTGGTCCGGCAAGTAGCATTAAGGCGAGTTCTAACGTTGGCCATCCGTTAAAAAGACTTCTAAACGAAAGAATTATCAATACATGCAAGACACTATTCTAGAATTGTTATTTTATGTAGGTTTTACCTCATTATTTGTCCATGTTTCCCACAACCCTAGTTAAGGAGTTTAGTTACCCATAATCATAATCATAATATCATATATTTAATATAAAAATTCATGCACTTACTTTGATGGGAAAGAATAAAATCCAGAATTTCACTTGATTAATCAACAAAATTATCAACAATCAATTCCAGAAAAAGTGTAACAATTGCTAAGATAGTCTAACAATCAAAAGTCTCACTTAAAAGAGTCTACTAACAAAATGTCTAATCCAAAAAACGAGGTTTTTCCAAATATTTATAAAAAACAAAAACAAAATAAAAGAAGGACTCTAATTGCTGAAAATCTGTCAAAATGCGTCCGAGTCGACGGACCTCGTGACGGGCCGTCATGGACTTTGTCATCCTATACTTTACAAATCCTTCAATTGCTTTCTTCATTAACCTCGACGAACAGGTATGAAGGACCATTCCAAGCACGATGATCCATCGAGGGTCTCCGTTCCCTAACACTTAAACTTCTTGGAATTTGGGTGCTAGGACTACACTCTGATCATCACGACGAACCAGCAGGACGGACCGTTGTGGCTATGATGGTTCGTCATGAACTTTGTAATCTCACACTTAGGTCAGAGTTCCCCATCTTCCTTCAGCAGCTTCACTACGATGCCACCTACCGACCGTCACAAGCTCAAAGGACCGTCAGAAGCTCCGTAGGTGGTAACTTTTCTGCATTTTTTGCTCAAAAACTTTCGCGTTCATCTTTAGATAGATTTCCTGCAAATAAAGAGAAACTTACATATAAATCAATACAAAAAGGCTTTTGGACACACACTAAACTTAAGGAAAAAGCATTAAAAATACCGTGAAACCACGATTTATCAACACCCTCACTTAAATTCATTGTTTGTCCTCAAGCGACGCACTATGACTCACTACAAAATCTTTGTACAATAGTATCCATATTTTAGCTTTCGCAATCATTTGGCTAAAATACCGATCAGTATCATCATGTTTATACATGTTATCACTATTAGGCTTGAATTATGTGGGATCAGACCATGACACAGACTCACCATCGCACTGACACCTATCCTCTCCAATTTCTCACCGAGGTGGTAATATTTCCGGTATGGTAACTAATGTCCTCACTTCAAAACAACATCCTCATTTTTCACACAATGATTTCAGTTTGAGTATAAGGATTACTTTTCAACACTCACTCTCAGAACAAATTCACCACTCATTTATACATATTGCCATAAGCTTGCCCTTATTTTCACTGCTTTTAAGTTCGCCATACAACTCTTAGGATCACGATAGAACTTTCTTATCTTGTAACATAGGCTCACGGTTAGGTAGGGTATATTTATGTATACTTTAGTGAATTTGTCCTCCTTGACATATCGGCTAAACATATCACTTTTTATCATTTTATTTCGCCCAATTTCTCATATTCTTTCACCTTGCTATTTTCCCTTCTTTCTTCATTTAAGTGACTCGCTTCTTTTCTTGCTTGTATTTTCTAATATTTTTCTTATTTCACTTTTCTTTCAACTGGTTTTTTTAAGTCACTTTACTTTTGTTCTTTCTCTCTCTATTTGTTCTTTCAACCCCACTTTCCAGAGCATTACTCATAATAGCCACCCTCAACTCATGGCTTTTCCATGAGTCAAAGTACACAATACCCAAAGTTTGGTCCGGGCCATGAAAAGGTTGTTTACTGCATTATCCACCCTGAACTAATGATTTTTGCATAAGCTGAGGTGCACATGTCCAAGGAGGGACCATGGCCTACACATTAGTCCCAAAAAGATCAGTTAGGGTGAAAAAGAAAGATCTAGTTTAAGCTCAAAGCATTTGGATCAAAGAGGGATTAACTTCATTCGGGTTTTTGTTTATTTAGGCTAAAAATTGGCTATATTGAACAAGGGCCTATGATCCTTTCCTAATCGTCTATTACAACTTACTTTTATCAGGACTAACCAGGCAAGTTCTAGCTCAGTACAAATACTGGAATATAAAAATATTCGTCACACTCACTTGACATCTCATTACTCTACCAGATTATCAGACACCTAGTTTGAATTTTTAGACATAGGGTCATGCAGTGGTGTATCTATATGTCATGCTTAGAGACACACATTTATTAATTACTATGTCGAGTCATGCACCATTTTCATTACATCAGGATATCATTTTTGTTTTAGCCATCATGCTTCAGAGTTATACTATGTACACAAGATATAGACATGCCGGTTCAAATAAAAATATTCACTCTATTGGGGAAAAAGAACACAGGCAAGAAAACACCCAAAAGAGGATCGTCAATTTGGCTACTCAGACTTCACCCTAGCACTCACTTTCCATTTACCCCACCCCCAACAAAAAGATATGAAATTGTCCCCAATGCATAAAAAAACTGAATTATGAGAGTGGTAGGTGAAGCAAACCTGGGGCGCAAAGCGCCGACAACCAGCAAGCTGGTGGGTCCGGTACGGAACCCACTACCTATGTTGTATTGACACCCTCAGTAGTGTCCTCATCAGCAACAAAACTATCAGTAGTGCCTCCTGTGGTGTCCACATCTCTGGAGCTAGATGACCCAGCACCTGACTGTACAACCCTGATCCTATGCGCCTCCTCATCAGCAAGGGAGGCTCTCCTTGCAGTCTCTATATCATGGCGCTCCTTCTTCCGTGCTCTAGCCTCATCCCCCTCTCGGCCCTTGCGCCTCTTGGCATGCTCTCGAGGGGGAGGTGGTGGAATCTTAAAAGTGGCGAATAAGGCCTCCATCACGTTGTCCTCAGCAGGCTCTGTAGAAGGGGACTCACACTTAGGCACCCTAACCTCTAGGATCTTATCAATGTGCGGTCGCAGACTCTAAACCGCAACCCGAAGGGTCAACATGTCCATCTGAGGGGCAGAGCAGGCTACCACTCGCAACTCAAAAGCATCCAAGCGCTGATGAACCTCAGCGATCTTCCGCTCTGTGTGATGGACCATTTTATGCTGCAAGCGATGCTCTGCCTCAGCAACAGACCTCTGCATCCAAGGCTGGATGTGATGTAGAAGTATAGACATCTGTGCCTCTAGTTTCTGGACCCTAGAAAGCGGGACCAGAGCGGGGAAAGGGGCTGAGTGAGAGGAGCTAGGGGCACTGCTACAACCCGGGATAGACTCGACCGGGGTAGCATCAGTGGTTTCGAAAGAAGCCTGTGAAGACGTCTCAGCATGCACTACCGTATCAGCCAGATTTTCACCAAGTGGAGGAAACACTGGATGGGGCCCTCTACGTGGAGCCAACTCATTGGCCTCATCCCTGATGAGGCCGATATCAACAGTGCTCAGCAGAATCTTGAGCTGGTCAATGTGCTAGATGGGCACACCTACAGACCTGCATAAGGAAAATATCATGCACGGAAAAGGGTAAGTAGTTATGACCTTGAAATCCCTCTCGTGCATGACCGCCTATACAAGACAAGCGAAGTCCACCTCAAACCCGGCTATCATCGCCGCCATCAGAACTACGTGATCCCATGTGACAATATTATCAGCAGTCGTAGGGGAAAGGCAGTGGCGGACAATAAACCATAAGAACTTAGCCGTGAAGGTCAACTTAGCCTTCTTGATGGCTCCCTTCGGCTCCGTTACCCAGTATGCAACCTTTCCATCAATAGACAATTGCAGGTCCATCCACCTCTTGGTGGTCTCTCTCACTGATGGCTCACACAAGAAATGGCCATCTTTTACAATTTACCACCGGTAGTCGAACTCAGCGGTTAGAGGGGTCTTGTTGGCATCAATATCCTCTCCATACAGATACCGGTGGATGGCTGGTAGTGAGACATCAACCTGTATGCCGCGTACTCGGACATGCTCAAGTGGGGCCTGTTGGCGTGGGCAGCCCGTCTATCTATTTGTGATTGAAAAGTAGCCACAAAAGAGGCGTAGAACTCTAGGAACATCTCCTCACCATAGTGTCCCAATGCACGAGCTGTCCACTCTAGCCGGTGTCTGGTGAAGAGATTGTGGATCTCTGGCATAGTGGGGAGACTTCCCGTAAGGACCCGCATCTCCAGTGTAAGGGTCCGTGTCATGAAGCCTTTATCATTCAGAAACTTGGCGTCTAAATACACTTGATATTTCCCGTTGACACACCACCGATTGGGTTGGTCGGCAACCAAGGTTAGAGCACCAGTCGGTGAGCCTGGAGTGGAATCAGTACTGTCAACCTCATCAGACGAGGTAGACTGTGCAGCTGTGGTGGGTGCAGCGACTTCTGTGGACCTGGACGCTTCCTCCGACCAGGAAACTCCTAAGGAACCAGATGCTCCTTATTCATGTGTAGCTGACCCAGAAGGTGTGTCGGTCAGTATGCGCTCCTAAGTAGACTGGGAGTAACTACGCCGGACGTCACCTTTTTGGGTGTAGCTGTAGTTGCCCGTGCAGCTCGTGATGAAGTGACAGTGCCTGGGGGCACATACTCGGGATCATGCTCATCATTAGAGCCTATGACCAGGTGAGCAGACGGGGCGACATACTTTGAATGCCCACGTGCGTAAACTCGATCTTGTTTTGGTGCCATTAGAGATAGTACCTATAAGGAATCAATATTAGTACTAGAAGGAGCAAACACGACACGGAAAAACGACACAAAATAAATATAGGACCAAAGCAGTAATGACATTTCTATAGTAACAGTGAAACATGACAGATCAGGTTATTGCTCGTCGTGAGTACGACCGACCGTTATGGGGTCTATCATTTCTTACTTAAAACGATGTTTATGTAGAGACTCCTGAAGGAAAGTCTCTGACAGTTATGACGGATAAGAAGGACGGACCGTCATGATAATGACGTTCCGTCGTTGATGTCATCGTGGGGCACTTAGAAAAAGTTTGGAGACCCTTAGGAGAAGGGTCTCTGACCGTCATGATGGTTTGTGCAGGATGGACCGTCGACGGTAGGAGAGTCCATCGTAAATGTCCGTCAGAGGACACTTAGAAAAAGTTGGAGACCCTTAGGAATAGGGTCTCTGACAACCAGAACGGTTGTGCGGGATGGACCATCGAGGGTATGACGATTCGTCATAGATGTCCGTCACATGACACTTAGAAAATGTTAGGGACCCTTAGAAATAGGGTCTCTGACAACCATAACGGTTGTGCATGATGGACCGTTGTGGGAACGACGATCCGTTGCATGTTTCCGTTGGTGGACACTTGGAGAGAATTGGACAGTGGGGTGTTGTGGGTGTTGGAACGGACCCTGTGACGGTCAATCGTGGGTACGATAGTCCATCATCGGGGTCTCGTTCTGTCATTCAGTCACAGAACTGAGGATGCCACATTCATTCTCTGTGACTTACATGGAATACTTAGTGTTAACCTATATGTTTCTAATCTAAATACCTAGTAAACTAGCAATGCTAAAGCACCTATTTCTAGAGTTTTAACAAGGAAATTTAAGGATTCTCAACCTAGGTCAGCAAAAATTGGATCAAAGAATGAAGACCCGTCAATAAGAAATAGGTTAATACTAATTGAAAAACAAAAATGCAATGTAAATGGGTAGAAATCAGTGACACATTCCTGATAACATGAGAAAGACAAGAGAGACACTTGTTTAGCAAGAACAGAACCACAGCAGAAAACTCCAACTAGTAGAGAGTAGATTTTAGGAATAGGGGAATTGGGAAAATTATCAGTAAATAGTGAAGAGAGGTAGGAAGTTGGAAGTTTAAAAGGGAGACAAATGGGAGAAACAGGGAAGGAAATGGGTGAAATGAAGGGGTGGGGTTCTTAAATGTTAAGAAATTTTAAAATATTCCAGCCGGGTCAGGTCGGGTACGCTCACTAATGACTCAACGAGTCCCCGACAATGGTCCGTCGTGGATGCGACGGTCCGTCATTGGTTCCGTCGTGTGTGCCCTAGTTTTGAAAATAAATGAAAGACGTACCTGGCACGATAGATTCATGCGACGGTCCATCGCGTGCATGATGGTCCGTCGATGTGTTCGTCAGTGACTGTTGCAGAGTGATTTTCTGCAGAATTTCATGGTTATGTGCCTGCAAATTTAAAACCAATTAGTAGAAAATGCTACCATTACTAGGAAGACAACTATAGGTATTGGGTTGCCTCTCAACTAGCGCCTCATTTGACGTCGCGGCACGACTGAAGACACTTGATTACTCAAACTTCATCAATATGGTATGCCTCGATCACTTCATTCGCCGATTCAGCATGCCCGAAATAGATTTTTATGCATTGTCCATTCACCTTGAACCGCACACCCTTCTTGGCTTACAACTCAACTGCTCAATGAGGGAATAGTTGGGTAACCAAGTAAGGTCCAGTCCATTTGGACTTGAGCTTGCCCAGAAACAAGCGCAACCTAGAATTGAATAAAAGCACCAAATCCCAAACCATAAACTCTCGTTTTTCAATTTTTAGGTCATGGTACTTCTTCATCTTTTCTTTGTTGAGGGATGAGCTTTCATAAGCTTTCAGGAGAAATTCATTGAGTTTATTCAACCGAGTTAACCGTTGTTCTGCAGATCCATTTTCAACTTCTTGAAAGCCCACATGGCTTTATGCTCTAATTCAACCGGAAGATAAAAAGCTTTCCCATATACAAGTTGGTACGGTGACATACCTATGGGAGTCTTATACGCTGTCCGCTAGGCCCAAATAGCATCATCAAGCCTCCTTGACCAATCCGTTCTACTAGCGTTCACTGTTTTTGACAATATCTTTTTGATCTCCCTATTTGACACTTCAACTTGCCCACTAGTTTGAGGATGGTAAGGAGTGGACACATTATGGCGAACCCCATATTTTTCAAACAATCCCTTGAACAATCTTATGCAAAAGTGGGAGACCTCATCACTAATAATTGCCCTTGGGGTAGCAAAACGAGAGAATATATTCTTTTTTAAGAATGCAGTGACACTCTTCCTTTCATTGTTTGCTAGGGCGATAGCTTCCACCCATTTAGATACATAATCAACCGCTACTAAAATATACTTCATTCCATGAGAAATCACAAAATGACCCATAAAGTCAATACCTTAAACATCAAATAACTCAATCACAAGAATGGGGTTTAGAGGGAGCTCTTGCTTTCTTGAAATTTTGCCATCTCCTTGGCATTTATCACATGCTTTAGCAAATTCATGAGCATGTTGATGAAGAGTTGGCCAATAGTAACCACATTGTAATATCTTATGAGCGGTTCGGATACCACTATGATGTCCAGCAACGGGTGAGGAATGGCATGTCTCTAAAACGCTCAATATCTCACATTCTGGCACACAACGCCGAATAAGCCCGTCGGCACAACTCCTATATAAGTATGGTTCATCCCAAAAGAGCTTCTTCACATCGTACATGAACTTTGTTCTTTGATAAAGGACAAGTCTGATGGAATAATATCACTAGCCAGATAGTTCGTGAAATTTGCGAACCATGGAATCAAGTCTTGTGAGGCAGCCAATACATGATCATCGGGGAAAGTATCATCAATATCAGTCTTATCCCCTAACTCTCTCATAGCTTCATCTTCTAGTCAGGACAAGTAATCGGCAACTTGATTTTCGGTCCCTTTTCTATCCCCAATTCAAAGTCAAATTCTTGTAGTAGTAATACCCAATGAATCAACCTCGGTTTTGCATCCTTCTTTGCCATCAAATATCTCAATACTGAATGGCCAGTATGTACTATAACTCTAGTAGCTAGCAAATAGGAGCGAAATTTTTCAAAATCTAAGACTACTGCAAGGAGTTCTTGCTCAGTCACTGTGTAGTTCTTCTGAGCTTCATTTAGGGATTTACTAGCATAGTGAATGGTGTGAAGCATTTTCTTCTTTCTTTGTCCCAATACTACAAAAAGAGCTACCCCACTAGCATTGCACATCACCTCAAATGGACTGTTCCAATCCGAAGAAATAATGATAGGTGAAGACACCAATTTTTCTTTTAGCTCGCCAAATGCTTTAAGACAGGGTTCATCAAAATAAAATTTACAATCTCCCTACAGCACTTTGCACAGCGGATGTGCAATTTTTGAAAAATCTTTGATTAATCTCCGGTAAAAAACTGCATGCCTAAGAAAGCTTCTCACACCTTTTACAGAGATAGGTAGGGGAAGTCTCTCGATTACCTTGACTTTAGCTCGATCAACCTCTATGCCCTTTTCTGAAATGTGATGACCCAAAACAATACCTTCTTTCACCATGAAGTGGCATTTATCCCAATTTAGAACTCAATTGTAGTCTTCACATCTCTTGAGAACCTCAGATAAATTGTTCAAACACCACTCGAATGATTCACCAACCACAGAAAAATCATCCATAAAAACTTCTATAGTATCTTCCACCATGTCGGAGAATATCGACATCCTACATCTTTGAAATGTGGAGGGTGCATTGCACAACCCAAACGACATTCTCTTGATTGCAAAGATGCCATATGGACAAGTAAAGGTGGTTTTCTCTTGATCTTCTGGTGCAACAGAAATATGATTATACCCCGAATATCCATCAAGAAAACAGTACCACCCTTTTCTGGCAAGTCTATCCAGCATCTGATCCATGAAGGGCATAGGAAAATGGTCTTTTTCAGTTCATGCATTAAATTTACGATAATCCATACACACCCTCTATCCAGTAACCGATCTCATTGGAACAAGTTCATTTTTCTCATTGGGTACCACAGTCATTCCCCTTTCTTAGGTACACGCTGAACAGGGCATACCCAACTACTATCGCGATCTGATAGATTACTCATGCATTCAACCACTTAATGATTTCCTTCTTCACAAGCTCTTGCATAGGTGGATTTAAGCATCTCTAGCACTCAATACTTGGCTTATGATCGGGCATGATTTGGATTTTATAGAACAACTACAAGGGGGGATCCCAATAATGTCTGTAATAGTCCACCCAATAGCTCTTTTGAATCTTTTTATCACTTTCACCAAACTCTCAACTCATTGTTTATTCAGATCTAATGCAATCATTACTGGCAAAGTGTCACCATTTCCTAAGAATTCATACCTAAGATGTGGTGGGAGAGCTTTTAGTTCTAACTTTGGAGCCTCCTCTATAGATGGTTCCGCGGGTGGAGACTCGCGATTCCTCATGTTTAACTCATAGTCCTTCGATTTAAACTGAATATCACCTTGATCAAGAGCCGAGACTAATGACTCATACTCTTCAATGCAATCGTTATCAAAATTCATTATCACTACCGCTAACGCTTCTACACCTAGACGTTCTTCTATTGGTGTCTTAGATGACATGAGACTCGCGATTCCTCATGCCTAACTCATATTTCTTCGGTTTAAATCGAACATCACCTCGATCAAGAGCTGCGACTAATGACTCATACTCTTCAATGCAATCGTTATCAAAATTCATTATCACTGCCGCTAACGCTTATACACCTAGAGTTCTTCTATTGGTGTCTGAGATGACTCACCAACTTTGTAGGATATAGCAGATACTGATTGGAGATCACCACTCTGCCTTATGGACCTACAAATTTTGAAGGTCACTTCTTCATTGTTCAACTGAAATTTCATCTGCCCCTTTTCCATATCAACAATGGCTCTACCCGTAGCAAGGAATGGTCTCCCAAGAATAATAGCCACTTCAAATTGACTTTACAATCAAGAATAACAAAATCTGCAGGAAGTATGAACGACTTCACTTTAACTAGCACATCGTGGAGTAACACTATATGCTTTTTTACTGTTCGATCGGCCATCAGTAGTCGCATCGTAGTGGGCTTTGGATCACCCAAACCCAACTTCTTGTAAATCGAGAGGGGCATGAGATTTATGCTTGCCCCCAGATCACATAATGCTTTCACAAAATGTAATAACCTGATTGAACAAGGAATAGTGAACGCACCCGGATCTTCTTTCTTTTGAACCAGAGATCTTGTAGAAATAGCACTACAATGCTGCATTCTATCATCATCCTCAAAAGTGACCGATCTTTTCTTTGTAACAAGATTTTTCATAAACTTGGCATAACCGGGCATTTGTTCTAAAGCTTCTACCAAAAGGACGTTGATAGAAAACTGCTTCAACATTGTTATAAACGCCGATATTTACCATCCTCGGTCGTTTTCACTAATCTTTGAGGAAATCGGGGGGTGGTCTAGGCATGGGAGTTACCTCTTTAGGCACTTCAACATCTTTTCCAGTGTTATCTTCTACTTTACCCCTGACCTCTACCACTTTATCATTATCTTTTATCACCTTTTTTCTCATTAGACGGCATAGGTGGGTCAATGGTTTGCTTACCACTCCGAGTGGTGATTTCCATACAGTGTCCATCATTTTTTGGATTTTGGACAGTATTGCTAGGAAGAGTGCCCGGTTGCCGTGTGTTCACAGTTGCAGATAATTGGGCCAATTGTAACTCAAGCTGCTTAATCGATATTGCATGTTTATCGACTTTCTTCCCAATACCCGCTAAATCACTCTTCAACTCTTAGCATGCTCATTACTAGCATCGAACATCCTCATCATTTTGTGCAACATATCATCAACTCGCGCCATACTACCTCACCATCCCTAGGAGTAACTTCACAATTTTGAGGAGGAACATAGGGCCCATTCCTATCATTTCTATTACCATAGTTACCCCTGTTGATGTTGTTGTCGCGTTTATAATTTCCATCTCGAACATAATGACCCTCACGGTTATAGTTACCACATATCCGACCTTGGTTTCCTTGACCTTGGGGCCAATTCTCATTATTATAGCCTTGGGCAGTCGGTCGGAAACCCCCCGTCTGCTCATTTACCGCATAGGAATCCTCCTCATAATAACATTCATCATTTGGTGGCGGTGGTTTAGACAAGTAGTTAACTACATTTATTTTTTTTGCACCTGCAGTGACATGTTTTAATACCAACCCAAGCTCAATTCTCATATGAGTCATATCTTCACGAATCTCATCTGTGGCTGTGTTGTGAGTGAATTGCACTGCGAAGGTATTTCTGCCAGTATCTCACTTCCTAGTACTCCAAGCTTTATTATTCCGGGAGATTTTCTCTAACTTTTCAGTAATCTCGGCATAAGGACACTCCCCATAAGAACCACCCGCTATAGTATCCAATACCGCTTTATTATTATCATCCTTTCCCTGATACAAGTATTCCTTCAGTGACTCATCATCTATGTGGTGATTGGGGACGCTTCTCAAAATGAGGTGAATCTATCCCAAGAACTACAAACTGACTCTCCTGGTAGTTCCACAAAGTTTTTCACTGTCTTTGTGGTTTAGTTTCTTGGAGACCGGGTAGTAACGTGCTAAGAAAACGTCTCTTAGTTGGTTCCAAGTGAAAATTGAGTTATAAGGGAGCACAGTGAACCAAATAGCAGCCTCTCCCGTCAGTGAGAGAGGAAGACGCTTAGCCCTAATACATCCAAATCCAAATCAGAACTCCCTACACAAATTTTACACACTGCCCTTACCTTAGCTATATGGGCATATAGATCCTCAAAAGGTAGCCCTGAAAACAAACCTCTGGCAGTGATCATTTGCATCAGACTAGTAGTTACCACAAAGGTGTGGCCTTGTTGTAGAGGGGGGGAGACAAGTGGCCCATTAGAGTCTGCTATATTATCATAGCCTCTGTAGTATTCTTGAGGACGTGGAGCGGGATTTTGTCCCCTTTGTTGATTTTCACCCGGATCATCGGGTAATAACTGACCATGAACATCAATCGGAGCAGGGATATTCTGGTTTGGATCATCATCGTTAATACCCAAGTTTCGATTCATGTTGCGTAGTGTACTCTCTAATTCGTGATTGTAGTGAAACAAGGGTTCTCTTCCTCTCCGTGTATTTGGCAAACAAGGAAGATAGTTCTACAAGAATCAAAAATATTAAAAAAAACAAAAATAAAGAAAATATCGACTAAACTTTAGTTATAAGTTTAAGGTAATCTAAAAGCTACTTTCCCCGGTAGCGGCACAAAAATTTGATACGCTCAAACTTACTTCTCAAATAATAAGTAAGGCGGTCGTATCAAGAAAGAACCCAACTAATGAGGTTGGGATCGTTCCCACGAGGAAAGTAGTTCAGACTTAACTTTAATCTATTATTACTATTATTTAGTCAATTATTTCCTTAGAAAACAACAGACAATAAAGAGGGGTTTTTATATCAATTAATAAAAATAATTAGCTAAATTAATGTAAACAACTAACAGGTTCAAATCTTAGAGTTTAATCAATTAATAAAAGTAACTAGGGTTTAAGCGTTCCCCATAGGTTCCTAACTTGATAATTCTAACTATAACAATTCTTTCCTAGCATCTTGCATGCAAAGTGATAAGTTATGTATTTCTAAATCCTTGGTCCGGCATATAGAAAATTTCACTCCGCACCTTGGTCCGGCTACGTGTGTTGCTTTACCAACCCTTACTTTTACCTCATATTAAGCATTGTATTCGATATTTGACTAAGTTTTTATTACCTCGTACCAATCAATACTAGCCTATTAGATAGTATACACTCAATCTATGTTGATAATTCTTTTCCTATTATCTACCTCGTTGGTCTGGCAAATAGCATTAAGGCGAGTTTTAACGTTGGTCATCCGTTAAAAAGACTTCTAAACGAAAGGATAAGCAATACATGCAAGACACTATTCTAGAATTGTTATTTTAGTTAGGTTTTACCTCATTATTCTTCCATGGTTCCCACAACCCTAGTTATGGATTTTAGTTACCCATAATCACAATCACAATATTCATATATTTCACATTAGAATTCATGCACTTACTTTGATGAGAAAGAATAAAATCTAGAAATTCACTTCATTAATCAACAAAATCACCAACAATCAATTCCAGAAATAGTGTAACAATTGCTAAGATAGTCTACCAATCAAAAGTCTCACATAAAAGAGTCTACTAACAAAAAGGCTAACCCCAAAAACGAGGTTTTTCCAACTATTTAAAAAAACAAAAACCTAATAAAAGAAGGACTCTAATTGCTGAAAATCTGTCAAAACACGTCCGAATCGACGAACATCGTGATAGGCCGTCGTGGTCACGACGGGCCATCATGGACTCTGCCATCCTATACTTTACAAATCCTTCTGCTACTTTCTTCATTACCCTCGACAAACAGTTAATACGGACCTTTCCAAGCACGACGGTCCATCGAGGGTCTCCGTTCCATAGAACTTAAACGTCTTGAAATTTGGGTACAAGGATTACTCTCTGATCATCACGATGAACCAGCAGGACAGACCGTCGTGGCTATGACGGTCATTCATGAACTTTGTAATCCCACACTTAGGTCAAACTTCCCCATCTTTCTTCAGCAGCTTCACGACGATGCCACCTACAGACGAACAAGCTCTTTAGGTGGTAACTTTTCTGCATTTGTTGCTCAAAACTTTCTTGCAAGAACTTAAATTCTAACATGAAATCAATCCATAAATTCGCTTAATTGAAACAAATTTGTGCGTGTCTGAAGTAACTAAACACAAAAGATCCCACATACCTTAAAGGGATCACCCCCGACGAAATCCACACAACAATTCTTGGTGTTCTTATTTCTTCTTCTCCTTTCTCCTTTTTTTCTCTTTTTTTCTCTTCTATCAAAACCCTAAATTGTTTTCTAAATGTGTAAACTGAATAATCATCTTAGACTCAACCTTATTACCCAAAAATGAAATTAAATAATTGGGTAATGAAAAGACCAAAAACGCCGTTTAAAAATTTGGATTGGACTTTCCTCAGACCAACAACCCAACATCCGGATGCCATATCTCCCTCATACAACCTTGAAATTTTGGAAACTTGGCGCCATTGGAAAGATCTTCCCATGAGACTTCCATCCATATAAACAACTTATCCTAACTCCTCTTGAGCTAGAAGTTATGGACATTGGAAAATGAACAAAACTCACTTTTGAAAGTTGGGGATTTTCCATATTTCCCTACTTATTTCCAAAAAATGTTATTTTTGGTTTCTTGGCTTATACTTAGTCAACTCAAGATATGTAATAGTAGGGGTATAGAACCACCCAGATAGAGAGAAGGGTCGGAATCCTTCAATAAACCCTACAAGTGTTAGTGTTGCTGATAAGCCATGGGGAAGGGACCAGCTCGACCACCACCTGGATTGGTTGTGGAACAAAATCTTCAACTGCTATTTCCTAGATTTTGAAAGTGCTTGGGGCAGGAAGCAGGTCCCAACTGCAGCACCATTACCTTCACGAGTACCGACACCTACTCCCGCACCATATCACTAGGATTATCTTATAATAGAGGAACCCAAGTCCAAGTTACCAACTGGAGGTGCACAACGCGTGATTGCGGTTAGCGCTATGCTACTAGAGGAGTAGAAGAGGATCAGAGTGTTCTAGAGGCTTTCACATGCAAGGTTCTCAAAGGTTATGATTGAGGATGCCCACAAGTGTCTAACTACTTGTGATGAGTGGTTGTATACTTTGGGCCTTGTAGAGCTTAGAAAATGTGACTTTACTTCTTATCAATGTAATAAAGAAGGATATTGTAGGATTTGTAGCCAAATGTCCTAATTTTCAACAAATTAAGGTGGAGCATCAAAGGCGGGAGGCTTTTCACATGATATTGCCATTCCTACTTGGAAGTCGAAACATCTGAACATGGATTTTATTGTAGGCTTTCCACATACTAGGCATCAACATGACTCTATATGGGTGATAGTGGACTGAATAATTAAGTTCATAAATTTCATTCTCGTCAATGTCTCTCATGCGGCGAAAGATTATGCCAAGTTGTATATAAGTGAGATAGTGAAGTTGCATGGGATCCCTTTATCTATTATTTCATGTCTGGGTACTTAATTTACTTCACACTTTTGGAAGCCATTCCAAAAAGGTTTTGGTACTAAGGTTAGGCCTAGCATGACTTTTCACTCCCAAACCGATAGGCAAGCGGAGTGTACCATCCAAATTTTTGGAGGATATGTTATGGGCATGCGTTATAGATTTCAAAGATAATTGAGATGACCCCTTTCCATTAATAGATCTTGCATACACTAATAGCTATCACTATATTATCGGTATGGCTCCCTTTGAAACCTTGTATAGTACGAGATGTAGGTCTCCTATTGGTTGGTCATAGGTTGGTGAAATTTCTATTATTGGTCCCTAATTCATTTATGAAACTATTGAAAAAGTTAGAATCATTAGAGAGAGGTTGAGAACGGTGCAAATTTGAAAAAATATCTTATGTCGATTTGAGAAGAATGGATCAGGAATTTGAAGTTAATGATTGGGTCTATTTTAAAATATCACCCATGAAGGGTTTGATGAGGTTTGTCAAGAAAGGGAAACTTAGTCCCCACTATGTAGACTCATATAAAATTTTGAAGTGTAGTGGGAAGTTGCTTATGAGTTGAATTTGCTAGAGGAGTTGGCCCCGGTTCTCCGGATATTTCATGTTTCTATGCTTTAGAAATGTATCAGAGATCCATGTACATTATTCCCCTAGAAGGGTTGGGAGTTGATGAAAACCTTCAATATGAAGTGGTTCAGATAGAGATCCTAGCCCGGAAAGTCGAGATTGAGAAACAAGGAAATAACTTTCGTAAAGGTTTTATGGAGGAATCATTTAGTTGAGGGTGAATAGTTTTGTCAAAGGGATGTTGGGCATTCAGTACACTCAATTTTTTCTTTCTATTTCATTCTATTTTTACATATCCTAATATGTTTTTTTACAATCATTAACTTATGCTTATAATATCAATTGTTGTTTTTGAGTACATATTTTGAACTCTGATTTTATGTTTCTGCAAAGGTATAGTCATATATTATATTGAACATATACACATATTGTATGTATATTCATTGTGCAAAAAATAATTATTATACTTATCATTTAGAATCTATGCAACTTAAATATTTCTTTTGTCACGACCCAAAACCGAGCCGCGACTGGCATCCACACTTACCCTCCTATGTGAGCGACCCAACCAATCTAAACCCCTAACATTTCAATATAATATCAACAAAAAGTAATGCGGAAGACTTAAACTCATTAATAAAAACCAATTGAATAACTATTATTATCTCCAAAATCTGGAAGTCATCACCACAAGAACATCTATGATCAAATTACTAAACTAAGAGTATTCTAAGAAGCTAAAACAAGTAAAAGCTAGTCCATGCCGGAACTTCAAGGCATCAAGACATGAGGAAGAAGATCCAGTCCAAGCTAGAAGCATTAGCTCACCCTGAAGATCCGGTGTGACGAAGACTGGCTAGAATTGCGGTTGAGTTGAAGATGACGGTACGTTTGCTGCACTCCACAAATAACAAAGAAGAAAACATAAAATTAGGGGGTCAGTACAAACACAAGTACTGAGTAGGTATCATCGGCCAACTCAAAATAGAAAACAGTATATATCAAGTAATATCATAAATCAACTACAATACTCAACATGTAGCAACAACAAGTACTATAATCATTACTAAGTACTGCCAAGTTCACACATGAGGACTCAAGCCTCAATACCATACTCATTTGGGAATTAGGTTCATTAGATTGAGTATATTAACATATTTCAAGATTCATTATCTTTATTCCCCTCGTGTCGGTACGTGACACTCCGCTCCATATACTATCCTGGTGTCGGAACGTGACACTGCGATCCTCATATACTATCCTGGTACCGAAACATGGCACCCGATCCATATACTATCCTGGTACCGGAACATGGCACCCGATCCATATACTATCCTGGTGTCGGAACGTGACACTCTGATCCTCATATACTATCCTGGTAGCGGAACGTGGCACCCGATCCATATACTATTCTGGTGTCGGAACGTGACACTCTGATCCTCATATAGTATCTTGGTACCGGAACGTGGCACTCGATCCTCTATTTCTATCCTGGTACCGGAACGTGGCACCCGATCCTCTATTTCTATCCTGGTACCGGAACGTGGCACCCGATCCTCTATTTCTATCTTGGTACCGGAACGTGGCACCCGATCCTCTATTTCTATCCTGGTACCGGAACGTGGCACCCGATCCCCTAATCTCACCACTTTCATTCATCAAGCCTTCTTTTATACCAAGGCATCATTATTAACAAAGTAGATTAGGGTTTCTTCAAGATTTAGGATTCACTAGCTTCATCATGCTTATTTTATCACAATTACATAATCATATTCATGCAAGCATACAATTAAGCATATAGAAGGGTTTACAATACTACCAACACATATCATTCACTATTAAGAGTTTACTACGAATAGCATGGAAACCATAACCTACCTCCACCGAAGATTAGTGATCAAGAAAGCAAATTCCCCAAAGCTTTGTGTTTTCCCCTTCTCGATCGATCCTCTCTCTCTCTTCTTGTTCTTTCTATTTTTCTTATTCAAACCCTCTTTCTTTTACCCTAATTAGCATATAATTAAGTATAAAAGATGACAATAATAACCCACTAATTAACTCAAGGTTACCTCTTTTAACCCCCAAGTAATTAGACTTATTATTATTAACCCACTTTCTTTATAATTAAAGCAGGAATAGTCAAAAACATCCCTTAAATCACTTAAAGAAATCCGACCCATCCTGGGATTACGCACCCTGTGACGGCCCGTCGTGCCTGCGACGGTCCGTCCTGCTTCTCCATCACAGAGTTCAGAGACTCAATTTCCTTGAAGGGTCTGTGACAGTCCGTCGTGCCCACGACGGTCCGTCCTGCCATTTCGTTACGAAGTTCAGAGAGTCGATTTCAGTACCCAATTTTCAGAATTTCTAATTGTTTTGAGACGACACCCCCTCGACGGTCCGTCGTGCCTATGACGGTCCGTCGTGGGGTCCGTCGTCTCAGCCAGTTTTCCAGAAATAAAATCTGCTGCTCAAAACGACTTAACAGGTCGTTACAATAGATACCAATTTACCCATCGTTCGTCCTCGAACGATCACAAGAAGAAAAACAAGGGCGAGAAGGAGTACCTGAATCTGTAAACAGGTGTGGGTATCTTTCTTGCATATCAGCCTCTTTCTCCCAAGTGGCTTCTTCAACCGGTCGATTCTTCCATTGAACTTTGATGGATGCAATCTCCCTCGACCTCAACTTGCAGACTTCTCTATCTAAGATAGCAACAGGTTCCTCCTCATAGGACAAATTCTCATCAAGCAGAACCGAATCCCAACGGATAATGTAGTTTCCATCCCCATGATATCTTTTCAACATAGACACATGGAATACCGGATGCACTCTGGACAGCCCTGGGGGCAAGGCTAGCTCATAAGCCACCACCCCTACTCGCTTAAGTACTTCAAATGGTCCAATGTACCTCGGGCTTAGCTTACCTCTTTTACCAAACCGCATCACTCCTTTCATTGACGAAACCTTCAACAAGACTTGTTCACCCTCCATGAACTCTAAGTCTCTAACCTTTCGATCTGCATATTCTTTTTGCCTACTTTGCGCCGCTAGAAGCTTTTCTTGAATAGATTTCACGTTCTCTAATGAATCCCTCAAAAGGTCAGTACCCCAAGGTCTAACCTCAAATGCATCAAACCACCCAATGGGAGACCTACATCTCCTACCATACAATGCTTCAAATGGGGCCATGTCGATACTTGAGTGATAACTATTATTGTATGAAAACTCCGCTAAGGGTAAGAAGTTATCCCAATGACCACCAAATTCTATCACACATGCACAAAGCATATCCTCCAACACTTGAATCGTTCGCTCAGACTGACCATCAGTCTGAGGGTGAAATGCGGTACTAAGGTCCAACCTAGTACCCAATTCCGCATGCAGCGTTTTCCAAAACTTAAAAGTAAACTGCGTACCTCTATCTGATATGATGGAGAGTGGAACCCCATGCAACCGAACAATTTCTGAGATATAGATTTTGGCTAACTTCTCGGCTTTGTAAGTCACCTTGACCGGAATGAAATGAGCAGACTTAGTTAACCTATCAACAATCACCCAAATAGAGTCATACTTACCCATTGTCTTTGAAAGACCAACCACGAAGTCCATTGCGATTCTCTCCCATTTCCATTCAGGAATGGGCATTCTCTGAAGTGTTCGTCCGAGCCTCTGGTGTTCATACTTTACTTGTTGACAGTTTGGACACTTGGCAATAAAATCAACAATATCACGCTTCATTCTACTCCACCAAAAGTGTTGCTTTAGGTCACGGTACATCTAGGTTGCACCCGGATGTATCGAATACCTTGAACTATGAGCCTCTGTCAGAATAGTGTTGATCAAATCATTGACACGGGGTACACATACCCTTTCCTTAATCATCAAGACACCTTCCTCATCGATTGTTGCTTCTTTAGCCTCTCCTTGCAACACTTTATCTCGGATCCGGATCAATTTCTCATCATGAAACTGCTTTCCCTTAATCTTGTCAAGGAAGGAAGATCTTGCCTCCACACAAGCTAACAATCCTCCCTTCTAATTTACTTCTAACCTCATAAGGTCATTAGCCAGAATCTGAACCTCTCTAGCCAATGGGCGTCTAGAAACTTGCAAGTGAGCTAGACTTCCCATGCTTCCCACCTTTCTACTTAAAGCATCCGCCACAACATTCGCTTTTCCTGGATGATACAAAATAGTGATATCGTAGTCCTTCAGTAGTTCCATCCATCTCCTCTGTCTCAAGTTCAAATCTTTCTGAGTAAAGACATACTGTAGGCTACGATGATCCGTATAGACCTCACACTTAACCCCATATAGAAAGTGCCTCCATTTCTTTAATGCAAACACTACCGCGGCCAATTCCAAATCATGGGTCGGATAGTTACGTTCATGCACCTTTAATTGCCTTGAAGCATAAGCAATTACACTCTTCTCTTGCATTAGCACTGCACCCAAACCCGAATAGGATGCATCACAATAAACAATGAAGTTCTTACCCTCTACTGGCAAGGTAAGGATAGGTGCGGTAGTCAATAAGGTCTTGAGCTTCTGAAAGCTTTCTTCACACTCGTCTGACCATACAAATGGAAAATTCTGCTTAGTCAAGTTCGTCAATTGGGAAGCAATGGAAGAGAATCCCTTGACAAATCGACGGTAGTAGCTAGCTAAACCAACAAAGCTCCTTATTTCTGACACATTAGTGGGTCTTACCCAATTCTTCACTGTCTCAATCTTAGCAGGATCCACCATCACTCCATCCTTAGAAACCACGTGCCCTAAGAAGGACACTGCATCTAGCCAAAACTCACACTTAGAGAACTTGGCGTAAAGCTTTTTCTCTTTCAACATTTCTAATACAATTCTCAAATGTTCCGTATGTTCCTTCTTACTTTTAGAGTATATCAGTATATCATCCATAAATACAATCACAAAGAGATCCAAATATGGCTTAAAAATCCCGTTCATCAAGCTCATGAACGCAGCAGGGGCATTCGTAAGACCAAAAGACATCACTACAAATTCGTAATGCCCATACCTAGTTCGAAAAGCAGTCTTTGGCACATCTGTTGCCCGTATTTTCAATTGATGATAACCGGATCTCAAGTCAATCTTAGATAAGATACAAGAACCTTGTAACTGATCGAACAAGTCATTAATGCGAGGAAGAGGATACTTGTTCTTAATAGTTACCTTGTTCAACTGCCGGTAGTCTATGCACATCCGAAAACTTCCATCCTTCTTCTTCACAAACAAAACCGGAGCACCCCAAGGAGATGCACTTGGTCTAATGAAGCCTTTGCTAAACAACTATTGAAGTTGGGCCTTTAACTCTCTTAACTCCGGGGTATATAAACGGGGCGAGTACCCGGTTCAAGATCAATACAGAAGTCAATATCCCTATCTGGTGGCATACCAGGAAGATCTGCAGGGAACACATCCAAAAACTCACGGACTACCGAAATCGACTCAATCAAAGGTACTTGGGTAGTATCATCCCGGAGGTGTGCCAAGAAAGCTAAACAACCCTTACTAACCATTCTCTTAGAACGAATAAAGGAGACGATACGAACCGGATTGGAAGTGTAGTCAACCTCCCACACTAACGGATTTGTCCCAGGCTTGGCGAACGTCACTGTTTTAGCATTACAATCCAAGATCGCAAAATTTGGAGAAAGCCAACTCATACCCAGAATTACATCAAAGTCAACCATTTCTAAGATAACCAAATCTAGATAAGTGTTGCTCCCCACAAAAGTCACCAAACAAGACCTATATACTTTTTCAACTATCACAGACTCACCCACCGGAGTAGAAACACGAATAGGCATGTCAAGTATTTCACAAGGTAAATTAATACCAGTAGCAAATGAAGAAGATACATAAGAAAATGTGGATCTAGGATCAAACAATACAGAAGCCATGCAATCACAAACCGAAAGATTACCTGTGTTGACAGCATCAGATGTCTACGCTTCAGATCTCCCAGGGAAAGCATAACAATGGGCCCTATCGTTTGTTTGCCCGTTGCCCCTACCATGTTGTGTCGTAGTGGCTCCAGTTTGCCCATCACCTCGGCCGTTTTTGTGACCACCATTACCTCGACCAACGCGTCCTCCAGAATGACGGCCTCTTCCATAACCACCTCTACCTCTAACCATTGGAGGTCTCTAACTCTGTTTTGGACAATACCTCTTAATGTGTCCAGTCTCCCCACATCCATAACACTCTCTGGATTCAAGCATAGGTCTCTCAGAGAAGTGTTTGTCGGTCTGAGGTGGACCCCCAACTACAGTTTGTTGTGAAGACTGAATTGGTCGGACTGAGTAACCTCCGGAACCCTGTCCTCTAGAGTAAGAACCAATAAACTCACCTCCCTTTCGAAACCTTTTTGATGTCGATGCCATGGTGAAGTCATGTGGCTTTACTCCTTCCACCTCTATTACGAAGTCTACCACTTCCTGAAAAGATTTCGCTGTAGCCGCTACCTGTAAGGCTGAAATAGCATGTCTGGATAGTGTGCGAAACCTAGCCTCATAAGCAGTAACCGACATCCTACCTTGCTCTAGGCTCAAGAACTCATCTCTTTTCCTATCCCTCAAAGTCCGGGGGATATACTTCTCCATAAACAAGCTAGAGAATGAGGCCCAAGTCATACGTGGTGCCTCTGTTGGTTGACACTCAACATGTGACCGCCACCACATTTTGGCGTTCCCTTGAAACTGATAAGTCACAAACTCAACACCAAACAGTTCTACTATACCCATCTTGTGTAGTAGCTCATGACAGTCAACCAGAAAATCGTAGGCATGCTCCGATTCAGCACCCTTGAAGACTGGAGGTTTCAATTTCAAGAACTTACTGAAAAGTTCATGCTGATCGTTTGTCATTATAGGCCCTGTAGTCAGACGACGAAACGTTCCTATTTCCAATGAGGCATCCATACGGGGAGCCCCAGCAGCGGCATGTCGTATCTCTGAAACCAGAGGTGTTGGTGCAGAAAACACTGGAGGTGCCTGACCCTGATCAGATAACCCGCTAAGATAAGCAAGAACCTGATTGATCATATCTGGGGTAGGTTGGGGTGGCAATTCCTCATTTTGCACTTGTTCATTCTCCCCTTCCTCACCCTCTCTTACTACTTCCTCAGTCGGTGGAGGAGTCACCGCCCTAGCATCAGATGGGCTAGGTACTTGTCCTCTTCCTCTAGAGGACGTCCTCCCACGACCTCTACCACGGCCTCTTGCCGCTGCTCTTCCTCGAGCCACAGCCCCAGTGGCTGGCTCAGACGTTTCTTGTCTTGCCAGTGTTGGTGTTGGCGCAGTCGTTGCTCTAGTTCTAACCATCTGCGAAATAGAGTGATGATGGTCAGATACCAATTTGTATCACCTAGATACCAATTGGATTCAAGTAGTAGCACGAAAGAAAGAAAGAAATAAAGAATGAAATTTTCCTTAAGTCTTATAGCCTCTCAAAGAAAAGTAAAGGCGTCCCCCTACCGTTCCTTAAGACTCTACTAGACTCGTTCTTGTGTGATGAGACCAACGAACCTAAGGCTTTGATACCAAGTTTGTCACGACCCAAAACTGAGCCACGACTGGCACCCACACTTACCCTCCTATGTGACAGAACCAACCAATCTAAACCCCTAACATTTCAATATAATATCAACAGAAAGTAATGCGGAAGACTTAACCTCATTAATAAAAACAAATTCAATAACTATTATTATCCCCAAAATCTGGAAGTCATCACCACAAGAACATCTATGATCAAATTACTAAACTAAGAGTAATCTAAGAAGTTAAAACAAGTAAAAGCTAGTCCATGCCGGAACTTCAAGACATCAAGACATGAGGAAGAAGATCCAGTCCAAGCTAGAAGCATTAGCTCACCCTGAAGATCCGGTGTGACGAAGACTGGCTAGAATTGCGGTTGAGTTGAAGATGACGGTACGTTTGCTACACTCCACAAATAACAAAGAAGAAAACATAAAAGTAGGGGGTCAGTACAAACACAAGTACTGAGTAGGTATCATCGGCCAACTCAAAATAGAAAACAGTATATATCAAGTAATATCATAAATCAACTACAATACTCAACATGTAGCAACAACAAGTACTATAATCATTACTAAGTACTGCCAAGTTCACACATGAGGACTCAAGCCTCAATACCATACTCATTTGGGAATTAGGTTCATTAGATTTAGTATATTAACATATTTCAAGATTCATTATATTTATTCCCCTCGTGTCGGTACGTGACACTCCGCTCCATATACTATCTTGGTGTCGCAACATGACACTCCGATCCTCATATACTATCCTGGTACCGGAACGTGGCACCCGATCCATATACTATCCTGGTGTCGGAACGGGACACTCCGATCCTCATATACTATCCTGGTACCGGAACGTGGCACCTGATCCATATACTATCCTGGTGTCGGAACGTGACACTCCGATCCTCATATACTATCTTGGTACCGGAACGTGGCACCCGATCCTCTATTTCTATCCTGGTACCGGAACGTGGCACCCGATCCTCTATTTCTATCCTGGTACCGGAACGTGGCACCCGATCCTTTATTTCTATCCTGGTACCGGAACGTGGCACCCGATCCTCTATTTCTATCCTGGTACCAGAACGTGGCACCCGATCCCCTAATCTCACCACTTTCATTCATCAAGCCTTCTTTTATACCAAGGCATCATTATTAACAAAGTAGATTAGGGTTTCTTCAAGATTTAGGATTCAATAGCTTCATCATGCTTATTTTATCACAATTACATAATCATATTCATGCAAGCATACAATTAAGCATATAGAAGGGTTTACAATACTACCAACACATATCATTCACTATTAAGAGTTTACTACGAATAGCATGGAAACCATAACCTACCTCCACCGAAGATTAGTGATCAAGCAAGCAAATTCCCCAAAGCTTTGTGTTTTCCCCTTCACGATCGATCCTCTCTCTCTCTCTTCTTGTTCTTTCTATTTTTCTTATTCAAACCCTCTTTCTTTTACCCTAATTAGCATATAATTAAGTATACAAGATGACAACAATAACCCACTAATTAACTCAAGGTTACCTCTTTTAACCCCCAAGTAATTAGACTTATTATTTTTAACCCACTTTCTTTATAATTAAAGCAGGAATAGTCAAAAATGTCCCTTAAATCACTTAAAGAAATCCGACCCAGCCTGGGATTACGCAGCCTGTGACGGCCCGTCGTGCCTGCGACGGTCCGTCCTGCTTCTCCGTCACTGAGTTCAGAGACTCAATTTCCTTGAAAGGTCTGTGACGGTCTGTCGTGCCCACGACGGTCCATCCTGCCATTTTGTTACGAAGTTCAGAGAGTCGATTTCAGTACCCAATTTTCAAAATTTCTAAGTATTTTGAGACGAGACCCCCTCGACGGTCCGTCATGCCCATGACGGTCCGTCGTCTCAGCCAGTTTTCCTGAAATAAAATCTGCTGCTCAAAATGACTAAACAGGTCGTTACATCTTTAAATTATGAAATGTCTTTGTATATATTTTCTTCTTTATTTTCCTTTTAATGTTGATTGAAGAACCAATGATTTATTATTTTGTGAATATTCATTAATTAGACATTCTTAAGTTATATGATTATGACAAATAATAAAATTTATATTGAAATATTGCTAATACTATTTTGAAAACCTATTTTCCCATTATTTTTAATGCATGGATATTAGTAAAAAAATTAATTGCAAATTTAATGCATATATTATTTATAACCGCGCGAAGCGCAAACAAATTACCTCCTTATAAATAAAGGGATACAGTATAAGTAGAATAACAAAACACAACACCAATAAAATAAATAAATAAACGCTATAAATAAACAATATATAACCAAATCAATCTAGAAAATGTGTATTTTATTCTAAAATCAAAAAATTGAAAAAAATGACATTAGCATTACTGGAGTTCAAAGCTCATGT
Organism: Solanum arcanum; assembly: GCA_027789145.1. NCBI lineage: Eukaryota > Viridiplantae > Streptophyta > Magnoliopsida > Solanales > Solanaceae > Solanum > Solanum arcanum. Next base: position 60,181,393 of record CM050933.1, on the reverse strand, counting down.
TGTAATTCTTCAGAGTACATGCAAAATGAACAAAATCAGAAAAGGGGAAGGGGAAGGGAAGACTGACTGAAAACGAGGAAAGGGGAAATGGAGGTCTAGTCAGAAATGGTGATTGTTGTTGTTGTGATAGTGTTTGGAAGAACATGGGAGGATGGTTTGGTGCAGGTCTGGAGTTGGAGAAAACAAGCGCAGCAGTGCCTGTTTGGGGAAGATGGTGAGGTCTGGGGTTTTCATCGGAGTTTGGTGGGGAAGAGAAACAAGGAAGGATGGTGTTGTTAATGTTGTTAGGGCTTGAGCTTGGAGCTCGCTGCTCCGATGGATTTTTGGGTGGTTTCTCAGATGAGGGAAAAGAGTGGAAATGGGGTTTTGGTGATCTGTTTATGTTGCTAGCAGCTTAGTATGGATCTGATTAGGAGAAGAAAGGAGACATGGAAAGGGGTTTCATTGGGGTGGTTCTGTTTGTTCAGATTTTGTTGAAAAAAGATAGTGGATATAATGGAGAATAAAAAGCATTGAGTTGGGGAAGACAATCAATGGGGTTCCTTTGTCATGGTGGACTAGTTGAGCTTCGGTGAGGTCTCGGGAAAATAATAAACAATGGAAATCCTTTTGTGAATAAAAAATCATAAAATTTTTATCCCAAAAATAATCCACCACCCTTTAATTTAATGAGCAATATATTCTTTAAATAGGAAATTGAAAATCAATAATAGTACAATATTACTATATTAAAATCGTGGATCACAACCATCGATTAATGAAATATTTGTATATGAAATATTATTCATATCAAAATGAATTTTTGAAGGGTGCAAATATCAAAATAAATATTAACAAATGTAACAGATAAAATGAATATGAAAATATGTGACAAATGTAACAAATGACATAAATGATTTTATAAAAAATGAATAAATATCTGAATGTATTTGACCAGCTGTGACAAAATAAATAAACAGAATTAACCAGTGAAAATCTTAATACTTTGAGAATAAGGATAATTATTAACAAGTTGCATTAAAAGGGCAACACATATATTTTAAACTATTTAAAAAATAAAATACTTAAAAAGTAGAGAAAATTATCAAATGTCTCTCCAACCTGTTAGTCAAGTCTCAACTACACACTTACACTTTACGAGTGTCCTTTAACCCCCTCCCCTACACATTTTAAAAGTGGAGTATATACCCTTTTGAAATATCACACCCAAATTTGGGTTAGGCAGTGAGATGCACGCCCTCCTGCCACCCTACATATATTATTTCTTAATGAAAACAAAATTATTACTTCATTTCTTTATTCTATTTTTATTTTATAGTTTTTGCTTTTCTTTTTAACTTTTTTCTTATTTTCTTTGACATCCAAAAGGTTGTGTGCCATTAAAGTGAAATTGTATGTTTCATTTGACCTTACAATTTTTATTTTTCTTAATCTTCGTTTGAATTATATTTTTCGATAAATCTCAACTTTCATATACAATTTTTCAATTTGAAGCATTTGGACCCTTCTCAAATTTATTTTTTGAGTTTTACGTCATTAGATATTCAGCGAATTAAAAATTTTCCATTTTTTAATCTAGGTGAAAATAATTTCACTAGAGATATTTTATCCACAATCAAAAAAATTAGGCAAGTTGTACAACTTGTACATGCATATGGACTTATTTTTTCAGCGAAAAATTTGTAATTTATTCAATCATGGACATTCAGATCTGCATTTTATAGATACTTTTTACGATAACAACACTGGCTGAATTTGAAAAATTGAAAGACCTAAAGTATATTTGGACGAGAGATACAAATTTAATCGGTGAAATCCATAAAAGTTTTGAACATACTGATTTGGCTTACATCAATCTAAAATGAGAAAATTCATATGGGTTGTTTATATTGACGAATTTGAAGATGATGTTTTTAGGTATGATGAATACTTGTGTTTCTTCAATTTCAAAATAGTGAAAATTTAGTTGTAAAAGGGACTAGCTTGATATGTTATTTATTTCATTTTCTCAACTGGTTTTTGTTATATTGTTCATTTAGTGTTGTTTGCTAAGAATTATGAACATTTAGCTATACAAAAATTCTAAATTTTTAGTTGGTTTCATGTTAAATTATAATTTTCAAAATGAAGTTGATTTTTTTTGAAAAAGAATAGGAATGAAATAGCATTAGTGATAGCTGAAAGGTGAGGTGAGCCCATTCTATTTTCCGGCAACTTAAATCGGGAAAAATGTTGAAGAATAAGAATTTAACCGAAAATATAAAAATAATTTAAACACATTAGAGTAAAATATAGCATTACTCAATTTAGAAAATCAAAAATTTAATATGAAAAAGGGATTTCTTTTAAAGCTAATGTTTTAATACAATTTTTTGTCTCTCACTCTCTTTGAGAAAGTGAACTACACTTTCTTTGCCACCTCAGCATTAGGGAGGAAATAATTTATCTTTAAAATAGTGTGAGGGGTGATATGACTCCCGTGAAGTTGGTGTGTATAGTTGAGATTTCATATATTGATTTTGGGGGGGAGGGGGTAGATCATTTTCTCTAAAAAGTATTAAATTTAGAAATATCCCACCAAAATTTGGTGTCAACAACTTACCCCTTTGTGTGATTAGGATCACTAAAAGAGATCATGGTCAAACAAAGTTGACGAAATCCAATATGGTTTGATAAATTTTGAACAAAATAAAATGAGACGTTAGTAGAGCTTTTGAGTGATACTCGATGTTCATTGACTAGGGTGAAAATAATAAACAAAAGGCAAATATTGATTGTAAAATGAAAACATTCACATACCTTCGATGTAACTTGTGAAATTGCACAATGAAGGTAGAGTACCTCTTTTAAAGGAGGTGGATGTGAATAACATGTCACTTTGAACGAACTGACGTCTTAACTTATCTTTTGAAAGGTAGACAACCCACTTGAATGTAACATGTCACTTTGAACGAGGTGACAACCCAACGTGTCTCTTTGAAAGACGGACGACTCAACTTTAATATAACATTTCACTTTGAACGAGGTGATAATCCAACGTGTCTTTTTGAAAGGAGGAAGACCAATTTGAATATAACATGTCACTTTGAATGAGGTGACAACCCAACTTGTTTCCTTGAAAGAGGATGATTCAACTGGAATATAACATGTCACCTTGAACGAGATGACAACCCGGTATGTCTCTATTAAAGGCAGACGACCCAACTTGAATATAACATGTCACTTTGAATGAGGTGACAATATAACGTGTCTCTTTGAGAGTCGGACGATCCAATTTGAATATAACATGTCACATTGAACGAGGTGACTACTCAATGTGTCTCTTTGAAAGCAGACGACCCAACTTGAATATAACATGTCACTTGAATGAGGTGACTTAATCCTTTCTTGAGCATTGCACTAAATTAATGATTTCAACATTTTTTATGCTTTTTCTGTTTGATTCTCTTTATTGTCCCTTACTTTTTGCACTTTTGACTCCTTTTGAAACTTTGTTTGTCTAAGTTTTTCCCCTTTTGAATGCTCTCCTTTTTGCTTAGAGAATTTGTCTTTTATCAAAATTTTGCTTGCTTTAACTTGTGGGGAAGTTTCAATTCTTTCTTATTTCTTATGAAGTCGATTTTGTATTCTTGACTTTCATGGATATAGATAACTTTTGTGTTTGACAAATTTTGAACTTTGAATTAATCTTCTTCGTAACTTTCACATCTTTAGTGAACTCAAGAAACTCAGGCCAAAAGAGGGATTAATGTCATTTTGTAGGCATTGAAAGACTCAAATGAGTCAATGTAGGCCTATAATCATTTATGAAATTAAATATCACTCGGGATTTCGCCTCAATAATATTCAGGAAAATTCTAGATCAACAAAGAAACAAAATTGAATTTAACTCAAAACCCACCACTGCAATACACATGAAACAATGAATCTGATTTTGTTCTTATCTTGAATGCATACAAGATAATATTTTTCAAGTATAACAAAAGTATGAATGAAAGGTACTAAAAGAATCTATTGCTTAATAAAAAGTCAATCCTCTCAAATTGAACAAATATTTTTTATATATGAACAATTGAATTATGTTGACACATAAAAATATAAATATTTTAAAAATAATAAATAATCTTTTAAATATAGAATATCGAACCCTAGAACGACTTCCTATGTATCTCATAAATGAGAATCAGATTTGCGTAGTTTGTTCAAATGTGGCATAAAACCTACTTTTTTGAATTTTAAATGACTTTTCGAAAGTAAAAATAATGGGAATGAAAAACCAATGAGCCACAATGAAGGGTGGGTAACCCTAATTTGACAAAAAAAATCTTTTGAATCATTTAAAGAAAAGGTAACAAAAATAAAAATTAACGAGTCACATTGAAAGACGGATCACCCATATTGTACAAAAACATGTTTTTTTATTATTATTTAAAGGAAAAATAACAAAAATAAAAAAATGAATGAGTCACATTGAAAGACGGATCACCCATATTGTACAAAAACATTTTTATTTTTATTTTGCAGGGAGTAATTGAAATGAAAAAATTTACGAGTCACATTGAAGGGCGGACAACTAAAACTAAAAATGTCAAACAAAACCATCTTTTTTAATGGAAATCAAGATAAATAAAATCAAAGATATACAGTGAATATTAAATCATGTAAAAAATCAATATAAAGGAACAAACCAACTTGGAGCGATACCCTATAAATATAGCATCAGAGTACAATGTTGAAGAAAATTTTGAGGGACTTCCTTAAAATTTTTGTCGGGATAATGCCCAAGTACCCCCTCAACCTATGCCCGAAATCTCAGAGACACACTTATACTATACTAAGGTCCTATTACCCCCCTGAACTGATTTTATTAATAATTTTTTTACCCCTTTTTAGCTTACGTGGCACTATCTTGTGGGCCCAACGATGGTTGACTTTTTTCCGAATTAGTGCCACGTAGGCTAAAAAGGGGTAGAAAATTACATATAAAATAAGTTCAGGGGGTTAATAGGACCTTAGTATAGTATAAGTGTGTCTCTGGGATTTCGGGCATAGGTTGAGGGGGTACTTGGGTATTTTCCCAATTTTTGTCTCTATTTCAACTTTAGATCTTTCTCGTATTCAATCTTGAACCAACTGTCTCCTTTGTAAAATTTTTGGAGATCTTTTCTAAAATTTGCCCTAATTTCCATTTTGAAAAATTGGAAAGCTTAAAGCAGGAATTCGGTGAAACGTAGTTTCAACAAATTGTGACTTGAATGAATATAAAACTAAGATAATAATGCTCTACCCCTAGGTTTTAATAGTGGGCTTTATATGAAAGATAAATAGTGATCCAAGCGGACTACTTGAGGTGGGGAAGATAGTGAACACTGACCATTCAGTGGCAAACTACATTCGCCAGTGTATCCCGATAAACAATTTGGATAGCGAACAGTTGTGACTCGCATAATCGTCATTCAAGTAAAATTGTTAGAACCTCAATTTCCCTAGCACAGTCGTCATTCTATTGACATCCTTTGAGAGAGCACAACGTAGCGGTGACTCACCAATAAATAATTAGTCAGTCTTAAGTAGGGTTAAAAGAATTTTAAAAAGGGGTAAAAGGGAGTCCCCGCCTAATTTTAGAAAAAAAAATAGGAAACAAATATTTTAATTAACTTTAAAAAAATGTCTACAAAACAATGGATTCTAGGTAAGGGATTCAAGCTATTCCGAAGGGAAGGTGTTAGACATCCTTTAAAATCCACAACTGTGGGTCCCAATTGAATTCATTTTTTCAAATTGAGGAGAATATAAAAAATATACAACTATAATAAACATGTGATATAGAAACATAATAAATAAGAAATAACGTAAGTTTGTCTAACGTTAATAGATACAAAATAATGAATAAAGAGTATGGAATTTTATTCAAATAGCTTCAATGGGAAGCAAATCTCTGTACTGTAAAGACACTTAGTAAAAGTGTTAGTAATAAATAAATATGAATAAAAATGAATGACTTAAATAATAACTTCAAAATAAAAATTTGTCTTATGAACATGAGAGGCCTTAGAAATCGACGGTAATTTTTTAATCGGCCAATTTCGATACAAATTTAAAATAAATATGAAATTAATAAAAAATAGTAAAACCAAAATGAAGCAAACTAATTATAAAAGGAGAATATGAAATCGATCTAAATGAAACAAGATTAACAAAATATTAGACAAAGAAGAGCAGCAACAAATACATAGTCGTCATTAGGGAAATAGAAAGAAAGTAAAATAAAGCAAGAAACAATTCACTCAAATCAACTATGTAAATGACTGGAAAAATCAAAGAAAATGCACAAAATTATTTATAACAAAACAATATAATAAAATAAAGGGATATAGTAACAACAAATAAATATATAAATTCCATTAATAAAAATATAAAATCAATTCAATATATCAAATGTGTATTATATTCTAGAATAAAAAATTTTGAAAAAACAATGACAATAGTGTTACCAGAGTTCAAAGTTTTAGCTCTTGTATCTCTTCGGAGAACCTCCGAAATGAAAAAAATAAAAAAACGGGATGGGAAGGGAAGACTGAGTGGAAATGAGAAAAGGGGAAATGGGGGTCTTGTCGTGTAACAACCAAGTTCTGTCATTACAGAAAAGTCAACAAGGAAAAAATTTGGATCGGAGACCTTTTTCGTAGTATTTGGAATTTTCCAACCTATCCAGATTTGGACAAAATCGGAGTCACTAAGATGTTGAGAAATCTGATATCAATCAGATGATTCGTTTACTTATGATTAAATGAGGGATAAACAACTCATTAAGAAATACGTACGACTTTACGAAATTAAATTCGAGCAAGTAGAGCTCCCAAAATCGACATAGCGTGAACAATTGTTTTTACTGTCGTTGGTCAAAGGTGTGTTGTGAAATGAGGGTCAAAGAATTATTAAATAGCTCACTATTTTTATGCAAGCCACTTTGGCGGTGCTTTTTGTCGCTCTGGTGGAGCCATTGTGGCGGGCCTGACTCAAAGTCATAAATAAACCCCTAAAGGACTTTATTCTACACTTTCTGATTTTTGGAGCTAAGGAACGAGCCCTTGACGACTCTTGATAGTTTTCCAACATTCTTTAGGCTATAGGTAAGTTTTTCACTCCCTAAATTCATTTTTTGATTCGTAAAATGCACTAGAATGGGTAATTATCAATGCGGGAGAGTTTTTACCCTAATTTAAATACTTGGGATCATGGGTATGATCTAGGATGGTTAGAATTGTTTGTAATTGGGTAATTAGTGATTGTTTATTGATTCCTGTATTATATTGATTATTTTTTAGACTAAGAAAGAAGAGGAATGAATCTGGAAAGGGAAATATAAAGATTCTTAGGATTTAGCTTGTTTCGAGGTAGGTGATTGTTATGATTCTATAATTGCGTGATGTATCTTTGTTTTTTTCTTCATTGTGATAGATGTATGTATGTAAATGTTGCATCGTTGATCACACTTGTGTGAATGAGATAGGCAAATGACAATATTCTATAAATTACTTCTTGATTGTATAATCTTGATAATGTACTTGTGATTGTGATTGTAGTGTGTCGAAGGGACCGGTTTCCACATTCCGAAAAAACTAATTGGGATTGATTGCCACGTTCCAATATAAATATGAGATTTGTGTCACGTTTTGACATACCTATTGGATCGGGTACCACGTTCTGATATGCTAACAACTTTTGATAATTGTGATATTTGTGAATTGTGAAAATGTACGTTGTTCATAAATGTTGATAATATTTAAAATATTTGGTATAAGCATGTGGTAATATTGTTATAATATTTGTATATGTTACACTTAGTTGGATAGTCGCATGATCCTACCATTACACTACGGTTGTGTCCTTATATTGCACTTACTCTTATTTTTGTTGAGTACAAGACATCTTCCAGATTCTATTAAAAGACCTCGCTCAGAGGATCAATGATCATTATGGATCCAAAGGTGAGCTAGTTCTTCCGGGCTGTTTTGGATTCTTTTTAAGTGTTTGTGCACATTTGCGGTCTTAGACTAGTTCTTAGATGCTTGTTATTTTTGTTGGGTTGTACCCATTTTCCTTTAAGACTTATGGATCTTGTTAGAGTTTTTGTATATTGACTTTCAAGTTCTAGACATGTTTTCCGTATTTTTTTAGTTGTTAGACATTTGTTGGAGTTTAGGGAACTCTATTTATTTCTTAGTATTTAACTTGCTTCATAATTTTGAATGCCTTAGTTTTAGATTAGTTGCTTGGCATGGATTATAGTAATGGTTCTCTCATCGAAGGGTTAGTGTGGGTGCCTATCACGGCGATCTGAGTTGTGATAAAGTTGGTATTAGACCTTGATTTTTTGATCTCGGTTTACCAAAATGAATGTAGGGTCTCGCAGAATGATACGGGGACACCTTTACTTTTCTTGGAGAGGCTATAGGACTTTAGGAAATCTTTGAGTTTTCTCTTGTCTCCTTTTGTTCTATGATTTGATTCCAATTTGTATCTGGTGATACAAATTGGTATCCAACCTCCTTCAGTCTTCTATCTAGAGATAGTTAACATTAGATTCAACGGTGCTTGTCTTGTCACTCCTGTCAATGCTCGAGTTGAGGACGCTATAGTGAGAGGTCGCGGTCGAGGTAGGGTAGAGGAAGAGATAACAGAAGAGGTCGTGGAAGAGTAGTACCTATAGGGGATGGAGCTTCTATTAAGAAAACTCTGATGAATGAGAATCCTATTGTGCATCATGAAGAGATTGAAGAGAATGTTGATGTTAAGGATGTTGGGCACGAGGAAGAGGTGCAGGCTGGAACTATTGGAAATCTTCTTTTGGGTCTAGTGTTAGCTCAGCAAATCATGTTTTCTTGGAAGGGTTGGTTGGTCCTCTAGTGCTTCCTTATATTCAAGCCACTCAAGATCCTACTAAATCCCTTTGCTAGTAGTGCACCCAAGACGGGTGGAATGGGAGGTAATGATGCTTCCTTTCATCATTTTTTGGTTCTGTTATGATTGGTAATAAGCATAAAATGTTAAGTAAGCTCTTTGAGCTAAAGTCTCATGTGTTTCTTTGTTTAGAGGTTGAAAGTCGTAATGGTGTCCTTCTTGTGTGAATGATGGACTTAGAGGTTGGTTGGATGGAACGACATGAAATCATCCTTAGGAAATTCATGAAGCTATCCAATTTAACTATTTTTTGGAAGCCTTAATGGACCCCCTTTGGTAAGGTGTATTATGATTTAATTGTGACTTCCACATGGTACCTTTTCATATTCCCTTAGATTGAATAACTTTATGATAACAAAGGATAGCATCAAGATATTATGCTTGGGGAGTGATTCTTATTAAGATGAGACTAGATTACAAAGAAACCCTTGATATGCCTTAACCATGTGCCTACATGAGATGTATTCTAGTTCTATAATTGGCAAGTAGAACACCCTCCATCAGAGTAGGGTAGACTCAAATTCCATGCCTAACTAGTAGGGTCTATGTCGGTTATTGCTTATTCTTATCATGTGGAATACATGCTAGTATTTGATAGATTCTATTAAGTTAGGTAGTGGAATGGGACACTATCTAGACATTGCACGAGTAGGGTTTCAAGATGATCGTGTGTAGGTTTTGTAGGTCTTCTCCAAGACCATTATGTGAAAGTCCTTAATTGTTGAATGTCTCTTAAATGGTATAATTAACATAGTGACTAAGTTTAATGCATGTAAATGGAAAAGTACTTACCTAAAGTAGCTTTAAGGATTACTTACGTAAACTTGGAAAGGGTGTCTAGGCAGCCTCTTCATGTTTTACTTAGGTGAGTCTTAGAGTAGATTTAGGTAGGGGCTTTAATTGAATATAGTGAATTATCTTATCTTAGGAATCCTTGAGGATGTTATAGGTATGTGCGAAGTGGTTGTATGGGCGGTCGCTTCATGTCTCACTCAAATGAGCCTTGCGAGGACCTTTGGTAGGAGAGTCTCAAGCGCTGGTTTGAAGTAATGATGATTTATATTGTGTAATGTAATTATATGTGCTTATGTTGACTTGTAGTTACTCTTATACCTGTCTTATGAGGATTTCTCCAAAAAGAGCATGTTTTATACAAACGTTCTTTTAGCATGGTTTTAATTGCATGTCACCATACTTTGTACATTCTAATGTACTAATTCCATATATTTTGTCTTCTCTCTAAATGTGTAGGTGACACTTGAGATGAGTCATTGAAGTGAAGCTTGTATAGTAGCATTCATTTAAGCAAAGTTGTGGTATGTTCTCAATTGATTCGAGGATATCACTATGTTTAGTTTTATTGTTAACGTCATTGTAATAGACATAGATATTCTATTTTGTTGATGTATGGGCCGTGTCCCAAGATATTCATATGTCTATGATGGCCACTTTGAGACTTAGCCTTTGCTTATGATTTTCTATAAAAGAGATATTTTGAAGTATTATTATATCATATGAAAAGTTTTAATTCTGCACTACTTTTCATATATGTATGCAATAAATGATGTCAAAGAGCTTGTATAAGACTTTTGAGAGGTCAAATATGACGTGCCACGACTTGAGAATACCATTTCTTCTAGGGTATACTCTTTGGTCGTGACAGTTAGGTGAGGAGTACTCAAGCTGAGTTTCTAGTAGCCCAGAGTAGACAAAATAAGTATGTAGTTTATAAGGTAAGAGACATGGAGTTTCAAATTGGTGAGAATGTTATTTGTAAGGTATCACCCATGAAAAAGGTGATGAGGTTTGGCAAGAAAGGTAATCTAAGTCCGTGTTGTATCGGTCCCTTTGAGGTTCTTGAATGTGTAAGACCGGTAGCTAATAGATTGGGAGACCTAATTTATCGAGAGTTCAGCATGTATTTCATGTGTCGATGTTTAAGTGATATAATGGTGATATAAATTACATCATTTAAGTCTGTGAAAGTTCAATGGAAGATCGCATAGTTGAGGAAGCTATGTGGGAAACCAGAAGAACATGTGAGACAAGTATCCCCAATTGTACATCAATTCAAGTATAACTTCATTATCTCCTTAAACTTTTTTTCCTAAGTTTTCCACTCGGGGACAAGTGATAAGTAAATTTTTATCTATTGTAACAACCCGGTTCTGTCCTTAGAGAAAAGTCAATGGAAAATTTGGTTTGAAAAACTTTTTTGTATTATTTGGAATATTCCCAACCTAGTCCATATTTGGACAAAAATTGGAGTCATTAAGGTGTAGGGAAATCTGATATAAATCAACTAATTTTTTTAATAATTTTGATTACATGCGGGGATAGATAACTCGTTAAAGAATCCCTACGACTTTATGGAATCAAATTCAAGCGAGTAGAACTCCAGACTTGATCTTAGCGTGAACGATATTTTCTGAGTGTCGTTGATTGAAGGTGAGTTGTGAAATGAGGGTCTTGGAATTATTAAAATAGCTCATTTTATCGCGCAAGATGCTTTGGCGGTGCTTTTGGTCGCTCTAACAGGGCCGCTGTAGCGAGCTGGGTGTCATTGTTATGGGCCCGACACGACACAAAATCATAAATAAACTCACACTTTTAGAGATAAAGAAAAAACCCAGGAGACTCTTGACATTTTTCCACCATTCTTTAGGCTAAAGGTAAGTTTTTCACTCCCCAAATCAGTTTTTTGATCCGTAGAATGTACTAGAATGGGAAGTTATCAATGGGGAGGATTTTGAATTCAAAACCATAGAGGGAAAGACCTTATTTGGATACTTAGGATCATGGGTATGATCTAGGGTTGTTAGAATTGTTGTTCATTAGGTAATTAGTGATTGTTTATTAATTATCGTGTTATATTGATTGTAGACCAAGAACAAGTGGAACGAATTCAAAAATGGAAGGATCAAGATTCCTAGGATTTCAAGCTTGTTTTGAGGTACGTGACGATTTTGATTATATGATTGTGTGATGTATGTTTGTTCTTGCTTCATTATGACACATGTATGTATGTGAATGTTACATCGTTGATCACACTTATGGTAAATGAGATCGACAATTGACTATATTCCATGAATCACTTCTTGATTGTATGATCCTATGAATGTACTTGTGATTGTGATTGTGACTGTGGTGTGTTGAAGAGATCAGTTACAACTTTCGTATATAACCAACTCGAATTGGTTGCTACTTTCTTGCATAAATATAGGATCTATTACAATGTTCTGGCATAACTATTGGATTGGGTACCATGTTCCGATATAGTAATAGTTTGGGTTTGGGTTCCATGAGAGGACCAACTAATTGACATAATTGTGATATTTGAGAATTGTGAAAATGTACGTTGTTCATAAATGTTGATAATATTTTAAATGTTTGGCATATACATGTGGTTATATTGTTGTGATACTTGTATATGTTGCACTTAGTTGGATAGCCGCATGATCCTACCAGTACACTATGGTTGTGTACTGATACTGCACTTACTCTTATTTTTTTGCGTACAGGACATTTTCCATCATCTATTGATAGACCTCGCTTAGAATATCAGTGATCGTTATGGATTCAAAAGTGAGCTAGTTCTTCCGGGCTGCCTTGGATTCCCTTTAATTCTTTGTGCACATTTTCGTACATAGACTAGTTCATTAGATGCTTCTTGTATTGGTTGGGTTGTACCCATTTTCCTTTTAGACTTATGGATCTTGTTAGAGTTTTGGTACGTTGACTTTCAAGTTCTAGGCGTGTTTTCCGCATTTGTTTATTTGTTAAGACTTTTGTTGAAACTTATGGGAACTCTATTTCTTTATTTAATATTAACTTTCTTCCTTAATTTTAAATGCCTTAGTTTTTGATTATTTGCTTGGTTTGGATCATAGTGATGATTCTCCCACTGGAGGATTAGTGTGGGTGCCTATCACGTCGATATATGTCGTGACATGTGGGAAATGATGATTGTTGTTGTTGTGATTTTTTTTGTGAGAACATGAGAGGCTGGTTTGGTGCAGATCTGGTGTTAGAAAAAATGATCTCATTGGTGGATGGTTCGACTTGAGCTCGCCGGTGCCTGTTCGAGGAAGATGGTGAGGTTTGGGGTTATGGTCGGAGTTCGGTGGGGAAGAGAAACGAGGGAGAACAGTGTATTCAATGTTTTTTGGGCGTGAGCTTGGAGCTCGCTGCTCATATGGCTTTTGGGTGGTGTCACACCTAGAATCTAGACCCCATATGAGACCGGCGTCGTTAACCTCTCAGAGATCGCAGACAAGCCCCTTCTTAGCTTTCATCACAATCATACAGTTAAATTTGCAGAAAACTTAAAACTTTTTAAAACTTAATGAAGTATACTTATACTTCATATAATTACTGCATAGGAGTGATATGCTACGACTCAAACTAAACAACCATCAATAATAGATTAAACAATTGAAATAAAGAATTCATAATATAATAATTATTCGCCAAATGGCCTTATTACAAAGCTTTGGACAACTGTTTGAAAGGAAACGCTAGGGACAACATCCAATAAATATGTCCAATTTACTAAAGCTAGAAAGGAAGCATAGCATCCTCGAACTCAAGAGGACCTACCAAAGGTCTGGAGATACTAGTCCGAACTGCTTGGACGAATCTTCAATCTTATTCAAGAACCTGCACCTATAAAAATAGTAATAGTATAGGGGTTAGTACACACTTGTACTAAGTATGGGTGTATGCACATAAACACATAATGACTATGCATGATCAAGGAAAGCTCTTCCTTTAGCAACATGTCGTTTCTGGAAAGTAAAGTCACTATACTTTCCTAATTCGTTATTTGTGAATCATGCTATGAATATGACATGTTTTCATGCATTTAAAGCACAACTCATTTTCTATATGAACATAAGACCTTGGAATCATTAAAATAATTTTAGAATAACTCGAGCAAAAGTTAATATTTTTGCTCCCTTAGGACGAGAGCTTCTCTCCCATGCCTTAGTTTATTTTTCAGTCTTTTTCTTCTTGTTGTTGTGTAGGTCAATTATCTTCTTTGATCCTATGTTTTACTTACAAGTTCAATGATTCATTATAGTCCCATACCTACAATGATCGAATAAGTAATCCGAAGGACTAAGGAAATGATTTGGTTACGCTACTCACAATTTATATTTTTCATTCTTGTTAAATTGGGCATGAATGTATTTATAAGCCAATGTTTATTGACTATCCCCATTCTTTGATTATTTTCATAATATATAGATCTTGGGGCATGTAGTTAAAACTTATGATCTTGCTTACTTTGGGCATGAAGTCTTTATAAGTCAATCTTTATTGGCTACACACCTTATTTAATCATTTTGGATAATATAAAGATTATTGGCTATGCCCATTATTTGATCACTGCATAATATAAAGATGTTGGGGCATATATGCATACTCCAATTGATGAGTTATTAAGTTTTTGCTCTTATAAGCCAATATTTATTGGCTATGTCAATTACTCATTCATTTGTATGATATAAGAAGTCATTATAGGCCAATCTTTATCTTTGTTGGCATAAGCCCATAACTGTTAAAACTTCATTCTTATCAAACACTAGTGAATTGATATACTTATGCTTTTGTTTACTTAGTTCACTTTGAACTTACATCTCTTCTTCTTTCTTTCTTACTTTCTTAAAGAAATCTTTAGCATTAAGACCATGTGAGATAACATGTAATCCAGTGTCTTCCCCACACTGGAAAGAGGTGGTCACCGGTTAAAGTGAACCTAGATCATGTGAGTTAACATGAAATCCAGTGTCTGACAACACCGAAAAGGGGTGGTTCACCGAAAAAAGTGAAACTGAGTCCAGTATCTTCCCCACACCGAAAAGAGATGGTTCACCGACTAAAGTGAAACCAAGTCCAGTGTCTTCCCCACATAGAAGAGAGGTGGTTCACGGCTAAAGTTAAACTGTATACTTTCTTGATCATTTAACTGACATAGTTCATGTGAGCTAAACGAGAAATCTGGTGTCTTCCCCACATCGAAAAGAGGTGGTATCACCGGTCAATGTGAGACCGAATACTTCCTAGCTTTCTTAAGTGAAATCAACTGGCTAGTTCCTATGTTGGCAACATAGTTCAAAGACTAGGAGATTTGGAGACTACTTATCCACCTTGGTGGTAGCCTCATCTCATGAGGCTTACATGTGCTTGCACAAGCTCATTGCTAGTCTATCAGTGCTTTGCTCAATTTCTTATACTTTATAACTTTTAGAGTTGACTCATACATTATGGAAGCTTGCCTCTAATATGAGGTATGCTTAACTCAATGGATGACTTGTCATCCCTTTATTTACTTTATGAATGTGAACTTAATCTTACATTATCATTATGGTGTGAATGAGACTTGTCTCAGGATTTATAACACCATTTATCTCAATGGATAACTGGTCACCCCTTTTCTTTTATACTTGATGAATGTTAATTTAATCTTACATTATCATCATGGTGCGATTGAGACTTGTCTCACGGTTTCTAGCACCCTCTTGTGTGAGTATCTTTAACATAATCGTTTAGGTGTAAGTGAGACTTGTCTCACTTCCTTTAAAACTCTATATTAGGTCAATTTCATAACTCAAAGCTTTTAGTCAATCCATTACACCTTATCTTGTTCAACATTAATTGAGAGTCTTGTACCATTCTTTATGGAAGTTACAATGACTTATTCAAAATGCTAGTATGTTGACAAGTTCGTGTGGATAGGGTATGTTGGGACTTGTCCCAATCATTGGCATACCCTTGGTTATGAGTTTCATTGAGTTACATTGGTCATGCTTAATTTGGTATAGCTTGTTCATTAGACAATTCAATGTCATATTTTGGAAATAACTTTGTAAGGCAATTTATTGGTATAAATCAAACTATGATATTATCACTAGCCAAGTCAATTATTTAATGAATACATTATAGTAATCTCTTCATGTTATCCAGTCAACTTTTAACCTTTGATTAACCTATAGTAACAATTCAATTAACAACTTATAAAAGTAAACTAAACTTCATAACGACTCATAACAAATTTCATCTTCTCGAACACAATTAGGCATTACAATATTCTTTGTCTCGTGTAAATAATACTTTAATCATACAAATCTAACCTATAGGTATCATTCAACATTATCAAACCAAGAAACCTACACATAATGATCAGTTAGCACCACATACCAACAACATGCTCGAGATTTTCATTATACATCCTATTAAAATCGGAAATAGGGAGAACTGGGGAGATGAACATTTGTTTCATTGGGAACAACCCTAGTTTCGTCTTCTTGAATTCAAAACGTTTGAAAAACCTCTTGGAGAAAGGGATCAAAGAGAGAAACCCATACCTTACTGTAGAATTGAATCTACGAATATCACCTTGAATTTTGCACAAAAAATCTTGAAGAATAGCCTTGAAATCGCCTAAGAGAACTCGAGAGTATTTTCTATTTTTCTTGTGTTTTGCTCACTGTTTTCAGTCGTGCTTTTCTACTAGAATAACGTGAGTCTAGGTCTTAGGAAATGATATAGACTAATTCAACTTAGTCTAATTAACTTAATTAAATGAATCAATTCGCTAATTACCAAAACGCCTCTCCTAAATTGACTAAAAATAGGAGAACATTTGACTTAGCCAAATCTAAAAATTTTCTACGGGTCTCGGCCTTGACTTTGATTTTTAATTAATTAATTAAGTTGTTAATTTAATTAATTAAGTGACCTAAGGTAATTACTAAAGTACCCCTAAGTCACTAGGACCATAGCCAACCTCTTTGAACCATCCAAGGTTAGGTACTAGGATGTTTCTTTAGTTAGTTACAATTTGCTTAAGGATTTCTATTTGACCATTTAAATTAATTAATTAAGTTGATACTTTAATTAATGAAGTGACCTAGGGTAATTACTAAAGTACCCCTAAGTCACTAGGACCATAACTAACCCTTTTGGACCATCCTAGGTTAGGTACTAGGATGTTCCTTCAGTTAGTTACTAGGTTAGTGTCACCCGATCAGGTCTTAGGTTGTCGGGTGCACTAGTTAGTTTATTTCAGTTAGTCCTAGGTTTGTTAGCTAATTAGGTAAGTTAATTAGAGCATAGAGTTGGTTAGGAAGCTCAGCCCCACATGGCTTGACCCCCACATGTGCACCTGCCCCTAACCACCCTAACTGAATTTGGTTAGGATTGTCTCTTGGCCGGTTAGCACATGTGTTGCTGCTCATTTCTTGTTGTCCTAAGGATCCTAACTATATTCTTGGGCGCTGCTTACTCTACATGATCATTTTAAATGATCATGTGCTATGGTACCTAGTCTTGATACTTGGATGCCTCGTACCTAATTTGTGGAATCTAAGAAATGAAAATTTTATTAGCTTAGGGTCTTCATTGCAGGTAGAATTCCTAAACAAGCTTGAATTGGGGAATTTGAACATCAAAGTACATCTTAATTAATAGAAATTGACTAACACCCTTAAGCCAATATTCTCTAATATGCCCAATATTACTTAATATTGGGAATTGGGATGCCTATGTACCCCCATACCTATTCTTAAAACTTAATAGACTCTTCTCTAGACGAGTACATTTTCTGGAATGTTACACGTGGTTTTCCCGATGAGGGAGAAGAATGGTAATGGGGTTTTAGTGGTCTGTTTATGTTACTAGCAACATAGTATGGACCTAGTTAGGGGGAAAGGAGAGAGGGAAAGGGGTTTGTAGGGGTGGTTCTGTTGGTTCTGATTTCGCCGGAAAAAGGGAACGGATACAATGAAGAATGAAAGAACAGTGACTTGGGGAAGACAATCAATGGGGTTCCTTTGTAGTGGTGGAATAGTTGAGTTCTACAGAGGTCACCAGAATGTAATAAACAATGGAAACCCTTTTCTCAATAAAAAAAAAAATCTGAAAATTTTGATCCCTTAAATAATCCACAACCCTTAACTTAATGATCAATGTATTCTTTAAATAGGGAATTGAAAAGCCATCTATAGTACAATACCACTATCGTAAATTCGAGGGGGAAAAAGCACCATTTACTGAAATATCTGAATGAATATGAAAAAATGTAACAAACATAACCAATGACATGTCAAATATGCAAATTAACATAAGTAACGATTTTTGAAAAAAGCAACAAATATTTGAATGTACTAAACCAGCTGTGACAAAATAATATAAATAGAATTAACCGATAAAAATCCTAATACTTTGAGAATAAAGACAATTATCAACAATTTACATTAAAATGAAAATGGAAAAATATGTATTTTGAAATATAAAAAAAATAAAATACTTAAAATGTATTAACTTTAGAAATATCTAACCAAAATTTGGTGTCAACAATGATCTTGTGACGTGTGTTTGTTGAGTATAGAAGAATGGTATGACATTATGCATGTAATGATTGAGTTAGTTGAATTATCTTATAGTCATGTCTAATGTAGTAATTCTATATGTGTTAACTGGATATGATCTATGGTCCTTAAAGGGCAAAGTATGAGCATTATGCATGATTATGTGATTGATGTACATGATTTAAGAACACTTTGAGAGTACAGTGAATATGATTATGAACTAGTTGGTGTGTTATTTGAAGTTATCCTCATGTACACACCTATGCATGAATATGATATGATGTAAAATATTTTCTCACAGTATGATGATTTTAAAGTTGAAATGCTATTCTCACCTGTTGACTATATGAGCTATAGTAGGAACTTTGTTGAATTGAGTGTCAAGACAATCTTTCGTGAGAATGAACTTAAGCCAAGACTTAGTGAGAACTCAATGGGTATTAATGCTTAGCAACTAGTGGATAGTAATATGCGATGGAAGCCCTCACGATAGTAGGGACCGTATTTCTAGGAGCAATCTCTTGGGATGGAAGCCCTCACGATAGTAGAGGGAGGGTTTTCTAATATCAATCTCCTTGTCCCATAAACTATGTGTCCTCATAGGTGTTTAGCTAGTTCATGCACCTAAGCTAACAGTATGGTTCTACCTTAGACAACAAGTAGGACAACCTCTTTTCGGTGTGGGGTAGACATCGGATTCCATGTTTAGCTCACATGGTTTATGTCAGTTAAGGCTTAACCCACTATTATAGTATGAACAAGAATATGAATTATGAACTATAGTTACTCAAGAAGCTTTACTTAGTATGGGTAAGAGTATAGTATATTTTTCATGCATTACACAAATATTCTTTGAGGGTATTTATGGAATATTCCTCTTATTGTATGATGATATATGATTTGATTATGGTTATGACTAACCTATATTTTCCTACATTTTTTCCAAGTGTAGGGTCCGGTTCTCAAGGTGGGCCCAATTATGGCTAAATCTTTGATTTGTTCATTTCTCCTTGCTTGTGGTGATTCCACATTGTTCGAGGACGAATGTTATCTTTGTTGTTTTGTTTTTGTATTTTACAATCGTATTATGTTGTATAACTTGTGAGCTATTTGATTCAAGTATTGTAATAGATGGTTAACTAAGACAAGTCTAGACTTCCGCTTTCCTTTATGAAAATTAGGACTTGAAATGCGTTTTTACTCTTATTATTCTAATGTTTTATGTTGTGATATGTTAAGTGGCTACATGGTGCTTTACGGGTTTTTATGTGCCTTGTTACGTCTAAGGGGTACCCTTGGGTCGTGACAACATTTTAACTTTCAAGTTAAGTCCTCAGTTTGACTTTAGTTGACATTCTAAGTAAACGAGGTTGGATGAGAATTATTTTAGTGCAGTTAGGTCAGAAATATTGAATTTTTTTTGGAGTGACTCTTCGTTTAGATCCCAAGGCTTCCAGACTAATTCCCAGCCTCCTTATGGATTTTAGCTTAAAATATAATTTAGGTGTAAGACTCATTTTTTATCGAGATGATCTCGTATGTGAATTCACACTGCTCCATAGATTCCAAAATATTTAATTTAGTAGATTTTATATTTCATTTGTTTTAACAGATTTCAAATGAATCCCAGGCACCCCGTTAGAGAATTTGGAGTTTAAGCAAACCAGCTAAAGTTTTGGTATCTAGGGCAGGGTTTTAGCGACAAGAAATCAAACTTTTCGCTACTAGAATTAGACTTTTAGAGACCAGCTCTGGGCTATTTATATAGCGAATTTGCAGCCTCTATTATTATTTTTAAAAGGGATCTCTCTCATTCAAGCTCCGATTTATGTGGTTCAAATTCCTGAGTTATTATTGGGAGTGTGTCTACATAATGAAGTGATAAAGAGTTGTTTAAGGACCGCCAAATGAGGCCAATTTCGTGATTGAGTTGTTCCCCCATCACTCTATGTTGCTTCACTTGTTGATTATTTGTGATTTTGTGGGCTGTTTTAGGCATCGGATTTTGTTCATATTTGGAACACAGTTAGAGGCATATTTTAAAACCTCTTGAAGGAGTCAAATTCAGAAAATCCGAAGCAGGTCCCATGACCCATGTTTAACTCT
This sequence comes from Solanum arcanum, assembly GCA_027789145.1. Taxonomy (NCBI): domain Eukaryota; kingdom Viridiplantae; phylum Streptophyta; class Magnoliopsida; order Solanales; family Solanaceae; genus Solanum; species Solanum arcanum. The sequence continues at coordinate 60,160,949 of CM050933.1, read as the reverse complement.
AAAATAGGTTTGTCCCATTTTGGGTGATTTTTGTCTCTAGACGGATTTAAAAGGTCATTCGGATGGGAAAAGCATTGTCCTTGTCATCTTTAGCGCACGTGGTCGGTATATAAGTAGGTTAAGACTTTCATCCGAATTAGATTGAGCACGGATGTGTGCATTCATGATGATTAGTGTGAATTGGGGGAGGGTACCTAGTTATACCTTCTTTTCTTTTAAGAAACCAAGACTTAATGTTGATTACTAATGTTTCGAGGGTATACCATGATTAGTTGGGGTTGTACGTATGTTGTCGCATACTATGTGATTTACTTATTTACTACGTAGTTTTTTGGAGCATGTTTTGTCCTTAATCTAGCATAGAATAATTTCAACTTAGACTCGTGTACCTTGTGACATTGATATGTCTCTAACGTCATTTAGATGGACTAGGTTCTTGTAGAATGGAATAGCATACTTGGGTATGATAGAGTGAGCCTTAATTTAGGCGTTTACGCAACTTGTTGGCCCTTTCTATCTCCTCTCTCTATTTTGTGGCTTAAGTGTATTACCATTTATTTTATGCTTTCTCAAGTCTGGAGTCCTTTCAGCTTGAAGCCTTTTGTGATACATCCCGAAGTAGACGTTGATCCACGGAGGCTTGGATCCTACTTGATATCCTCTTCGGAGTTCATACACCCCCTGTCATTCTTGATAGTTGGGCGGCTGACGCCACTGGGAGTAGATTGGCTAGCTGGACTGCTTGAATATCTGAGATACTATATGGAATTCATACCCCTCCCCCCGAGTCACTCTTGCTTTTTGGGTGGCTCACGCGCTTGGGAGTGGAATTTATGGTTGGGGGACATAGGTTGATTTCCGCTCTTACTAGATGGGCTAGGAGTTTACTGGTTGATGGCTACTTGGGTTGGGATCCCGATTGATGTTCTTGGGTTTGGATCTGGATTACTCTTCTTTCTGATAGACTTCGATATTTGGTGTACCTGTCGGGCTTATGGGGTCCGTTCAAATTTTCATTTAACCTTGCGCACGAGTGTACCTTCTAGGCTTATGGGACTTGACGAAGCGCGCAAGCAATTTCTCCTTTCTCTTAAGGATAGAACTTATTGAGAGCCACCCTGGTTGGCATTGGTGTGTGGGAAAGGGAATGGCTTCCAAAATTCCCTTTAGCTCTACGGATAACTAACAAGGCAAGATCCAAGATGTAGATGTCCCAGTCGTCAACTCAAGGAAGATTCAAGGGGCATTCAGCCACTTGACTGTAAGGAGAGGGGGCCTGGGAGGGGGTCCAGTTAGTTTTTGTTTATCTATACTTGAATTTACTTTCTATATACTCAGTGTCCTTCTTTCTTTTTCGCTTTGACCATTGTTGTGTCTAGCTTCTATCTTATCACAATGATTTTCCCTTTCTTGGTCGGCCTTTGATGCCTACTGAGTACCTCTGTTTTTATACTTATGCTACATTCACATCTTTTCATGATGTAGGTCCTAGCATCAGCTACCAACGGACATCATTCGTGCCAACTTATGAAGCTTGTGGATATCAGAGATGATGGTGAGCATCTGGCATCCTAGACCAGCTTGTTCGCTTTTCTTCATATGTTAGCTTGTGTTTTGCCTGTGAGACGACTTGATTGGTTCACTTTTGGGACTTGTATTTATATTGATAGACAATTGTGTACTCGGGACTGGTTCTAGGGTGGTTTCCTTTGTATTTAGTCTTTGGTTTGTTTTTCGTTTGTCTTTTCTCATTGTTAGTAATGTATTCTATTCAGTTCTACCCTTGTACTCACTACTTGTGGGTCTAGGTAAAGCTCGGCTTACCCACTTCTGTGTTCCAGTAGGTGGCTTCATGACTCGGAAAGTCAGGCCGTGACAACATGAATTTCAGTTTTAGTGTATACTAGTTCCTTGAAACTAATTCTTTTGGTTATAGCCTCTTAAGTTGAATTCACTATAAAGGTCCTCATGACATTTTTTATCAGTTAAATTTAATCAAGAGGCTGCTACAATGTAAATTAAATAAGACTTTTTCTTGTAAGAATTTTACTGTCTAGTTATGCACTAAGAGGTTGTGAATGCAACTTATAACTTCAGTCAATCCAAAACTATGCATATATCCAAATTACCGACATGTGAGTGACACTAAATTGAAAGAGAGTATATGAGTATAATAAGTTTTCACTGAATACATAACGAACTAAAAGATGTAAGATGAGACATGGTGAGCACTTTGTAATTTAAAAAATTATAAAACAAGTTTTTGCCTCAACTTGGTTCATATCTGGTGAATATCAAAATTTTGCAAAAGCAAGTGCAATTCCTAATAATTTTCAACTTGTGTGCTACCTTTAGGGATTGACATCAAGCTCTCTTTATAAACTATAATTCTCAAACTCCCTGGATAACCATGTAATTTATATTCCTCCACTTTGTCAGAGTTTAGATTATATGAAATCACAATTCCCCTTTTATCTTGAAGAAGCAATAAACTATCGTTCCAAATAGCCAACGGGGATTCAATAGGTGGACATCTTATTGTAAATTTCTTAATCCAAGAGTCGTTCACATTATACTCTTTCATTATCCAAATATCAGTTATTTCTTGTACTGGACTACTTACCCTTTGCGGGTCTGGGTAGCAAATAAATGTTAAACACTCATCTAAGATCGTGAGGCAATGAACCTTCTCGTCATACAAGGAACACATTTCAGGCACTTGCATTATGCGAAAAACTTCAGTGCTAGAATCAAAACAAAGAATTGCCACCAAATTTCTATGGGCATACCAATGGAAAACGCCGTTGTAATACATTTCCGCAAAAGGGCAGTTATAAGGCCAAGGAAACTCTTCTTCCCCAAACGGTAGATTTCTCCACGAATCAATGCTAAAATCATAAACCTCCCCTATCCAATCCACCACACTAGGGTCGTTGAATGGTTCTTCCCCTGAAATTTCTGAAATTCTAACTACCTTATAGGTCCTTTGGATCGCGTCATAAACAAATCCAACACCTCCAATGGCACGATAGAAACCACGAGGGCAAACAAAAGGACTTTTTGGGAGAAGCCGATAGTTTCTTGTAGCTGGATTTAATATAACAAAGTTTACGTAATCTGTTAAAACAATCAAACCATGGCAAGGACCGTTGAATTGATGAAAGATACTACCATAACCGGTGGACAGATATGGCACCTCTAGATCACGAGTAATATAATCAAGATCATCATCACCATTAGGAGTTCGGAGAAAAGATAAAGGATTTGTAAATACATTTTGTTCTTTCAATGATCGTTTAAATAGAATGAATTCGTCTTTTTTTGAAGAGGTGTAGTTATGATGAAGATCGATGAAACTAAACGATTGTATGAGATTGCACCAAGTTTTAGTAACACATTTGAATCGCATAATAGATTTCATTGGGAGCTTGAAAAATATATAAATCTCCACATCTTCTGATAATTTCTTAATTGTTCCATTCATCATCTTGAATTTTTGTAAGGTAATTTACATTGCGCATCTGAAATTATTTCTTTGTGTCGTAACCTGTATTATTATTATTTTACCTTATTATATCCGCACCATAAGTAACTGCCCATTAAAATTTGCATTTCTGTGGCTCTTAAGGTTGAACTGTGCAGTATTTTTTGTATCCCATGCATGTCAATTCACTAGAGTACTGATAAATATCAAATGCATCACTATGCATGTCAATTCACTAGAGTGATTTTAGAACAAAAAAATGAGTAAAATGAATTCATATGACATCTTATTTTTATAAAATAAACATAATTTTTTAAGGATTAGTTGTTAATTGGTGTTTTCCTTTATTTTCTTATTTAAATTTTATACCTGGTAGAATGTGAAATAAAAATATGGATATGAAATTGTAAGTAAATTAAACAATAGATTTGGAATTGCAAAGCTAACTTTCAAGATAGTGAACAAAATAAAACTCGACCGACTTTATAGCTGAAAATAAAATTATTCGGTATGCTTTAACCCTGCGAAGTTGAGTCTTTGTTATAGAAGTACAATTCGTATGTTGATTAATTTTAATTTTATTTTGTTCAAACACATCATACAATTGTGCCTTGCCTAATACATTTTTGTAGATCGATATTATTGGTATATATTTCATTTTACATCTGTAACACCTCGAAAATTGGTAAGTGGAATAGGAAACAAAAATTTGTATCATTGTATACAATTTAAGCATTTGATATTGTTATATATATGTGTGTTGTAAAGCTTAATTATTTTCAATGTATTTAAGCATTTGATATTGTTATATATGTGTGTGTGTTGTAAAGCTTAATTATTTTCAATGTATTTGCATATTTTAATTTACAGATATTCAATTTTTTGTCTTTATGTATATTGTTCTTCAGATTTGTATGTTCAGTCTATCCAGTGTTTCGTTCAATTAATTTACATACACTATATTTCATATACTGACCTCATCATGTCTTGCATCTTTTAATTTTATAGATATATGTACTCAAGATCGACATCAAGAGCTTCGTTTAGATCCTTTTCATTGATGAAATATCCTTTTGAAGGGCTCCAGTTCAGTTATTTATTTCTTTATTTAATAGATTGTTAGTAGTTTTAATAGATGGGGAAGCAAATATAATGGATTGAAACATCTCGCAATATTTATATGAAGCATAGTAAAGTGTTAAATAGTTAACTTGAAAACATAATCTGCAGAAAATCTACATAATAAAAATTCGAAAAAGGCTAAATTTTCTCAACAATTAAAATATAATAAATATTTAAAATTCAAATTCATCTTAAAGCTATGTAATTTATTATGCTAAAAAATTATTGCAGTAATTAAAAACAAATTCAACACTCCTTTGCATTAGATACTGCAAGTTAAGAAATATTCCTCCTCAATTTCTACTTTAACAATTGATGTTGAATTATATATGTTTATTGTTATTTAACTTTTAAAAGTTCATTCTTTCATCTTTTTCTTCTTTATACTTGGTGCTTAAAAAATGACTTCAATAACTTTGTCGTGTTTAAAGGCTCTTTTGAAAGTGCTTTAATTTGAACTTTGTATGATTTGAAATATGTTGTTGTAAAGATTTTTCTTCCATCACATATCACATTGTTTTCAGAATATGGTTTTATTCTTAAGGACCAAATTGATAATTTACGTCTGTGGAAATTTTTGAGGCATTGAAAGAGATTATTGTTTGTCATTTTTTATGTTAAAATTTGTTGAACAAAGCATAGGTTGAAAATAATTCTAAAGAGTTAAAATGGATTGAAAAATAGCCAATGCGGGTCAAAAGTAGTTCTAACGTGTTAAAAATGATATGGTCGTTCATTAGAAGAACTCACTTTCAATTAAACTCTCGATACCACTATTGGTATTTTTAAAGTGGGACAGCAAAAAGAATTGATCGAAATATCTCAAAATATATTTACTAAGCATAATAGGGCTTTAAATAGTCAACTTGAAAACATAGTCTACAGAATTCTGCATAACAAATATTCAAAAAAAAGATTAAATATTCTTAAAAATTGATAAGCCTAAAAAATATTTAAAATTCAAATTCGTAAACTTATTATGCCAAAAAATTACAGTAACTAAAAGCAAATTCAACAGAAACATTCTATTGTATCATTCAGACAGTCGTGGGCCTTGTTCTAGTTCAGTAAAGGCTTCATGAATAAGTACAAACCCACGACCTGGTGGACATCAGTATAAAGATGTTATATGAGTACAAGTCCCAAAAGTGCACCAAAAGTACATATTCGTCTCGGAGACAAAAGAGTAGGCAACAACTATGTACAGTAGAATATAGGCCGAACTAGGATGCCATAATCTAACCCTCAACTCTAAAATCCTCTGCAACTAGATCAAATCAACGTTGACAACTAATACTAGGATCTTCATCAAGAAAACAAATATAGAGTGCAGTATGAGTACCAAAACAACATGTACTCAATAGGCATCATAGCTCGACTGAATTTGGAAAGTAAAATCAATCTGAAAAGCAAGAAAATAAAATCAACCAGATATCAAGCGAGTAAAATGACAACAAACGAATAACTACAAAGCACACAAGTTCATGAACAAATGAAAAGAACAACAAAAAACTAGCTATTAACCTAATTGGACCCATGAGCCCAAAGGGTACACTAATGCACAATTGAAAGTAAATAACTCGAATGGACTATTTTAAGCCCGATGGTAGACAAAATAACTATAACTATTTATGAATGAGAACTAGTGAAATCCAAAACAAGGAAGTGCATAATCTGGATCTCAAACCACGGCTAAGACATGCCAAGAACCCAATAGAACCACACCGCCAAATCTCAACCTAACAAGGAAAATGTGTCTAAAATCCAGATTGTGACTGAAGACGATGTGACTGAACCTTGACCCGCGACTATATGATTAGTGTGCCCACAAGTTAAACAATGACTATCAGATTAATCGGAGAAGGAATACATGACATAAGTCATCATAATAAGGGCTACCATAAATTAGGGCTCAACTTCATATCTGCCACAAGCCACTTTAAGCTTGAGTCGAAGACCAATCCAAAGCAGTCAAACGAAGCCCGGTTTCATAATAAAAAAACATTGGGGCCATAGCATTAAGAGAGTTATGGATGAAAGGTAACGAGAGTCGAGTTTTCACCTAGTTAAGGCCTCATATTATCAAACTTAAGTCTTCTATACTAGTCTATATGGAGCTAATTCGTCCGAATTGACGTTGGAGTACCTAAAGGCTTATCGACTCCAAAACGCAAGTCTACGGCAGTCACTAGTCTATGTCTAGGCCAAGGACAAGAACAAGCTACAAATAACAACATGAATTCACAAATACCTCAAAGTTTAGCACACACACTTCAAACTCACACTTTCGTAGTTTCCCCTTCCAAAAGGCTTCCAATTGTTGCCAATATATGAACGAAACATCAATACAGACGTGTCGGCACAAAAATCAAAACAATTGAAGACAACCCAAAGAACGAGTCAAACCTACATCATAAATCTCAAAATTGACTCCATTAATTGGTCCTATTAGCTCAAAGAACTTGTGCCAAGAAAATGGGCACAATTCAAGCTCAGAAAATAACCAATTTAGATCATGCAACAAAAAGAATCCAATTCACCATTAATGCTCAGAACCAAGAAGGAGGGAGGGGAACTTACGGTTTAATACGGTGAAGAACGAGTCAACCAAAGTTGTAAAGCAATCCACTAACCAATTCCCATAATAACATTGATTTCCCACAAAGAAACGAGTTCTCAAAGCTCCAAAATCAAATACAACATAAAAGAAAATAAACCCAAAAACAAGTTGAACTACTTGTAGATCCCACAAAAACGGTCACTATGGCCGCTTAAGCAGCATCACAAAAGTGATGACCACTAAAGCGGTCGTAGACAACCTATGGTTAAACTAGTCGCCTAGCCGCTTAAGCAAAGTCACGGCTGCTAAAGCGCCTGGCCTGAGGTGGTAGGTCTTGCTTAAGAAACACCTTGGACGCTAAAAAGACTTCGTCTTAGAGCCACTTGAGTGGTTGCGCTAACACAATGCACTAAAAAATTTAACGAAGTCCCAATAAACTCTGCTTAGGTGCTCAAGATTGTTTTGGATGCCCATGCACGCAAACAAAATATGTTATCTCACTAAATTTGGCAATCTGGACTTAACGAAGATGTCGAAACATCCAACAAAGTTTATCTCGATGAAAAGTGGTTCCCACGCCCAAACTCTATTTTAAGCTTATACCCTCAAGGTGGCTCAGAATAAGCTACAAAGCCTCGAAATCCATGCTGAAGGTTCTTCTGGATTAAACTCAACGTTTTGGAGCTAATGAAACTGTCAAAATTGCAAGTTGAGGTCGTCCACCCAATGTTTTGACCAAACTCAACCATTCAAATTTCAAACGCTCCAAAATATGAAAACTAGCATAAAAAGCAAACGAACGACCAAGTGACTGAACTGTTTGTCGTAGCAAGTTATAAATGACTTAGGGTCACTATAGGAATGCTTTGTATGCTGAAAATAATAAATGAACTAGGAGGTCATTACATACAAGTTTTGAAGTGAGATGATGATCCCACACTATTCCTAGTTCAACCACAACAATTCCCCAAATATGTCCCTTCTAATCGAGCTCAAAAGGGACTTCTTCTCTATGAAAAAATGAGAGAGAAGAGAGAAACTAAACCCCAACAATCACCTAGTAGACCCGAGGTCATGAGAGCAATGTTGTCTTTGTGGAAAGGGCCACGTAGTGGTAGAGGTCAACGGAAGCACCCTTACTCCAAAGAAAGCGGACCCTATCCTACTAGATCAATATTGTTGAAGCAATCAAGCTTTGCGGGAGCGGGGCAGCGTTGAAGTTATAGCTGGTATGGGTGGCTCACCCTTGGAGCGGTTTTGCCAAAGTGAGTCAAGCTCCACAAGCAGTATCATTAACAACAAATGTTCCAACATACTTGGGATAAAATCCTATTTTTCAAATTGATCCTCAAGATTCATTTAGAGTCCCACGAACACAAATCGAATATGCCCCAACCTAAAACAACATTCCAGACTTAATGAGACCGTCAAACTTCCAATAGAGACCGTTTTGATGAAAAATGTGGCCTATACGATTATACCCCAAGCTCTATTGTAGCTAAAATCAGAAGGTAGCTTGAAATGAGCCTGAAATCCTCGAGACCCTAATCAAAGGTCCATCTAGACTAAAATTGACATTTTGAAGCTAACGAAACAATTATAATAACATTCAAAAGTCATTTACCTGAAATTTTTATCGAAGTTAAATATCTAAGTTTAGAAGCTCCAAACATGGAAACTAGCTTAAACAACAAACATGCTTGGTGACCGTCTTGTCAGTCTTACGAAGTCATAATTGACTCGAGCGGTTATGGAAAATCTCTAAATATAAAAAATACAGGAAAATGGAAAAAATGACCTAGATGATCATTACAACATCCACTACTATAATAAGCCTTTTCTCCACGATAATTACATCGAAATTAAGCTCAATCCTTACTAGCTTATCTTTGAAGCAATTTGAGATCGAAATAAGATTTGTAAAAGGGAGAAGGGTTAAAAATGCCCTCAACGTATTCCAAATGGTTCAAAAATGCCCTCCTTCCACCTTTTGGTTTAAAAATGCCCTTAACGTTTTTTTAAGGTTTAAAATTGCCCCTTTTTAACAGTCTGCTGACATGGCAAACGTGACATGGATTTTTTTAAAAACATTTCAAAATTTATGACCCATTTGGTCTAAAAATCAATTTCTAAAAAATTGACCCGACAATCGTTTTTGGGTCCTTTATTTCCATTGCTTTAGTTCCTTCTTTCTTCTTTTCCTTCAATTCATATGTTCCATCTGCTTCTGGTTTTCATTATAGAAATCTAACTCAATAAAATTGCTGCACATTTCTTATCAATTTATTCATGTCTCTCTCATTAGTTTGGAGTGGTATTCTGTTTCTTTCTTCTGCAACTTCCAACCATAAAACATAATACTAAAATAAACTTTTGACAAGTAAAACAAATCAACAATACACATAGCTAAACAAATCAACCATGTTGTCTAACAACCATTAATAATACAAAAATCAGCAAAAACACAAGGTGTTTGGACTCCCACTAGCAGTAAAAAAAATTCTACAATAATGAAGACAAAGACAAATAAAAGAGAAAGGACATGGACCACTACAACTAACACAATACAAAGAAAGCATAAAAAGATTCAAAATGCATGATTTTTTAATAGATACTCAAATACTCTGTATTCTAAAAAAAATAAAACATTACCTTAGTTGCAGGGTAGTGAAATCAACTGAATGAAAACTTGAAGTAACAAAACAACATAACTAGAAGGTGTTGTGATTTTCAACCTTATTCCTCCATCTTCGGCGACTGCTACAAAAAGAAAGGCTGAGAATCATGTGCTAAAATGGAGTTCAAGAATATATTAGGTTAAAACGTAAACGGGTTAGTGGGTGGGTTTGAGTTTTTATAACATAGATGGGTCGGGTTGTTGGGCTGAATTATGAAAAATTAGGTGGACCAATAAGATGAAGGCATTTGTCTAATTTAATGATTCATCATTTGCCATGTCAGCAGACTGTTAAAAAGGGGCAATTTTAAACCTTAAAAAAACGTTAAGAGCATTTTTAAACCAAAAGGTGGAAGGAGGGCATTTTTGAACCATTTGGAATACGTTGAGGGCATTTTTAACCCTTCTCCCTTTGTAAAATGGTACTTATCTGATTTTACAAACTAGATCTGGAGGTATTGGAGGGGTAAAGGGGGTGTGAGTTGCGTTGTCTTCATCCATGTCTTCATCAATGGATGAAAATTAAAGTTGAAAGTTAAATTTAGCAAAATCTGTTATTTGCTATTTCTATTTTGAAAGCTTCATTTTATTTTTCTTCTACCCTACTTCAAATTTCAGCTAATTTATACAAGTGTCCCTCGCCTCAATTTTTTTTTAAAAAAAATATGCAAATGTACATGTAATCATTTAAATTTTCTTAATGAAATATTAATTCCTTTTGAGATATTAAATATATCAATAGTGGATATAAAATAATATATTTAAATATCAGATACGTATTTAAGAAATAAAGATAGTTTATGCACTTCACCAATAAAATCTTTTAAAATTAAGGGTGCGTTTGGTATGAAGGAAAATGTTTTCCATGAAAAATGTTTTCCATGAAAAATGTTTTCCATGAAAAATGTTTTCCTGGAAAATATATATATGTTCTAATGCTAATATTTTGTTGCAGGAGTTTCAACATCCATTTCAGAAACGTCTCTCTACTCATTACACAATCAAAATCCAGTCACTTTCTTTTCTAAAGAACATATTCAGAAATACACCTCTCCTTGTTTTGAAGCTGGCGGATATAAATGGTGCAGAAAATTTATCCTAGCTACTGTAATCTAATTAAAATAACTACTCTCTTTAGTTTTAAATTTCTGCGTACCTGATGATGGCGGATGCAACCTCACTAGCACCTGCAGGTTGGGAGGTCCATGTTGGTTTTCGACTGTTTTTGCTTGATCACAACAATGACAACTACTTGGTCTTCCAAGGTCTCCGCTCTTACAACTACTTAATTTCTTTTTATACACATAACAAAAGGAAAAAGAATGAAGTCTTCTTAATTACAACAACAGATACATCTACTGCAAAAGGAAGAAGATTCCATGCTATGAAGGTGGAATGGGGATTTGAGTGATTCATGAGTCAATAAGCTTTCAACAATCCAGAAAATGGGTATGTTGCAGATTACACGTGTGTCTTAGGAAAAGAGGTATATGTGCGTCATGAAAAGTTCCAAGGTAGACAAGACTGTCTCCCCGTGGTGAAAGACCCTATCAGCTATAAGTACACCTGCAAGATCAACAAGTTCTCTGCTCTTACTGCAGATCGTCTAGATTCTAACACCTTCATGGTAGCAGAACATAAATGGTACAATCACTCGTTTCCCTTTTTCAAACAGTGTAACTGAAATCTGTTATATACATAATGGATATCCGTATCTATGTATAAACTTAACAGGAAGATACAGGTATACCCCAAGGGCAAAGGGAGTGGAACAGGCAACCATCTATCAATGTACTTGGCATTGGCAGAACCAACCAGCCTTTCTCAGGGTAGTCAAATATATGCAGATTTTACAATGCGTATCCTTGATCGAGTTAATGCCCAACATTACTTGGGCAAAGGTACTAAACAGCAGTCGAGAACTTTAAAAGTTAATGATGTAAAAATGTTGAAAAGATTAATGGATCATTACTACGTAATCATCATGCATACGACTTTTGGTTGCAGCCAACTATTGGTTCAGTGGATCACAGACGATTTGCGGATGGCCAAGATTTATATCAATTGGGTATTTCAGTTTGCCAGGAGCTGGCTTTCTGGTCATGGACACTTGTGTTATAGAGGCTGAAGTCACTGTGCATGGGGCTACTACTAATGATATTATGCTCTAATTAGTAAAAAAGGATCATGACAGCAATTATTGTTGAGAGAATATTCTCTACTGATTGGACAGACCAGAGAGAAGAACAATGAAGTCACAAGTCTCATTCAGACGAATTAACTCATGCCAATTTGGCATGACATGCTAGTCCCGGTGTTCTTTCTCGTACTAGTTACGCAAATGAACTACTACTATTTGGAATGTAAGCCCATTATTTCTCCGTTCTTGTTGTATCAAATAGTAATTGTTTAAAGTGAGGAAAATGATGCAAGAATGCCCTCTCCATTTCTCTTGACATAGGATAGTGAATTTCCTAGCTATCACTTTATTTCTTTCAAGCAAATTCTAGTATGGAAGAGAAAAGGAAGACCCTCAAAACTAAAAGTAGAATTTACTTTACAATATACTTTAAATGTTCTCTCAAATGTTAAAATAAATATTAAGTTTTACATTTTAAAAATCTTTGGTAAAGTAATCAAACCACATTAGAAAAGCATCAAGAAGATGCAAAGGTTATAAGAGAGCAAAAGAAGCTGCTTCAAACAAAACATGAAGCAAACTTACCTGTAAAACAGCCAAAAAATTCCCTGAATATTCTACTAAGCTAAACAAAATTCAAAAAGTTATCCACATTGTTTATAGGGGAGAGAAAGTGCCAACTGAATAAACATTCCAAACATAGGAGTTGAGATTCCATCAAAGCATATGTTATTTCTCTCCTTACAGAGACACAAAAAAAAACATAAATGAACAAGATACATAGATAGTCCATTACATAAATTCTGGCTAATAATCTAGATAGTCCATTCAAGTTAGCACGATACATCAATTAGACATTTTATCATCAGCCAAGACCAGTTGAACACCTTTGATTGACAAAAGTGTGGCTTGTGTATACAAGATGCTGATGTAGCAAACCATGTGTACCACTTCGATTTTGATGGCATAAAACCTCTTTTCAGCTAAATTTATTGTTATTTTTCATACTTCATACCCTCCTCCTCCCATGTGATCTTCCCAAAATCCCCCTCCCTACACTTATTCAAAAGAATCCATCTTATAAAAACTCAGGTGTAGATATAATTAAGTCAATAAAAGTGTGCTCTCTAACATGTTATAATATAATGAGATGGTCACACATTTCAATACGGTATCATCGCTGGTTTACGCAATTGAGTTAGACCCAAAATCTATTTCTTAACACTGTGTCAAAGTCAGACCCATCCCCAATTCTTGGCTTACCCTATTTAAGGGTCTCAAACTATATTGTAAATGCTCTAGATATCCAATCTTGGGTGTGCAGGGGGACTAGAAGATCCACGTCAGTTGTGTGATGGGTAGTTGGTCTCCTTCTATGGTCCTTTAAATTTTCCACTTCATGAGCCAATTTTTGGGTTGAGTCAAATCAAAGGTCCATTTCCTAACAATAAAAATAACAAAGTAAGAACGTGTAAGGATCCAACTTCAAAGAAGGTAAATGTACTTCCTTCAAACTTCTATTAACTTCAAACAATAGTTGTTTAGCCACAAAGGAGAACTTCATAATGCCTCTTGCAGCTGTTACACTACCGAGAGGGAGTTTTTTCTCTATTGGAGAACGTGCATCTTCCATGTTATTTTTGAGAAGCTGTATCTTTCATGTTAGTTTGCGGGGAGGAGGTGAATCTTCCATGTTCCAGTATACGGGTTTCTTGTAGCTAATGAATTTCAGTTGCTTTTGGCAACACAAACAATACTCTCACCCCCAAAAAACATAAACTAATAAATGATAACAAAGAGAGGAACTACTTACCAAGAAATCCATTATATTAAACATAGGAAAAGGCCCCAGAAACTTGAAGTACAGGGAGGGCAGTGCACTACCTGCTTGAACTTCAAATAACAAATTGTATTCAACATACCAGTTCAGAATTGGGAGAAAAGGATGATCTTGATGCCAAAAGTTAGAAACCAATAATATAAACAGAAAACAAAATATCCATTTCAATTTGATGTACACCAGAAATAATCATCAGTAATAAGTATTTAGTCATACCCAGGTCACCTCTTAACTTCATAAACTCAATGACAGTGGACAATTATTAGTTTCAGAAAAACAGCTAGATGATCTAGGCAATCTAAGTTCTGTAAAAGAAAAAAAAAAAGATGTAGCTTGGATGCATTGTTCAGAGATATTGCATACTTAGCTTTCAAGTAGGCAGCAGCTCTAGCTTTTTTTCATCATTGTGGCTGCCATTGGAGTGAATGGCAACCATCATGAGCTTTTCTTGTTCCAAATCATAAACTTTGTCTGTCATGCCTTCTTTCTGGTATGCATCTATCATAGTAGAGTAAGTCATGAGATCAGGTTGACATTGCTTGTCTTTCATTCGCTTGAAAACCCTCTCCATCTCCATTACGTCCTCAGCCTTTGCACACGCATAAATAACAGAATTGAATAAGGAAGTATTTTCAGGGATCTCCAATTTCCCAGCTAACTGGACAGTGTTGATCACCTTATGAAAAAGGCCTGCATTTGCATATCCCCTTACGAGGCAGCAAAAGGTCTTGGTGTCAGCTTTCATCCCTTCGGCACGCATTTGATCAAAGGTGTATTCCATATGCTTTGCCTCACCTGCATCTGAAAACGCCTCAATGACATTATTGTATGTTGATGTTGTCCATGGAAATGAGAGTTTACGCATGTACTCCATTACAGATGACATTTTATCATACATCTTTCTTTTCCCGTAAGCACCAATGAGGATATTAAATGTCCGCGTTTCAGGCTCAATCCCAAAATTACAGAATTTTTCATACCATCTCTCCATCATTTCAATCAGCCCCTTGTTGCAAAATATGCTCAGGATAGTGTTCATAGTCCATACATCAGGTTTGCTGTCAGCACTCTCTAGCATCCCTACAAGCACTTTCTCCATTTCTGCATACTTGCCTGCCCTACCATAACCACTCAAGACTATATTCTGAGTGACAGTATTAGGAACTATGGAACGATCAGCCATTTGTTCATAAAGTGACTCAACCAAATCAAATCGGCTAGCATCCACACATGCCTTGATTAATATACTATAGGTGTAAACATCTGGCTGACAATGAGGTAGGTCAATCATAGCATTAAGAAGAGAAAATGCCTTGTCAAGTATGTTACTTCTACAATAAGCACCAATCAAGGCCGTATAAAGTTCTGGAGTAGGTTCGAGTCCCTCTTCAATCATTGAATCAAAAAGCTGTTGAGCCTGTCCTGGTTGCCCACATTTTCCAAGAAGAACAAGGAGCCTCATGTAAGTACCTTCTTTTGGTTGATAAAATGGTTGCTTCTTTAACATCTCAAACACCTAGAAGTACAAAAGTATAGCCTGACTCAATCCATATGTTTACAAGTAGAGTACAGACAGTTAAAGTTTCCATTACTCAATAAATTGGAAAAATTGAGTCTATGCCAAGCCAAAGAATCAATTCATTAACCCAAATAACTCAAAATATACACTTATCGAGTCAAAATATAAAGTGAAAATATATAAGCGGGTATAGAACACACAAACTTAACCAGTTTTTGCAAAATCATAACCGCTACACTAGACCTTCGACTTGTATCGAGGTGTTAAATAATCATAAATTTTTTTTTAAAAAAAAAAAAAAGACCTGAAGGGCTTGTTGCCATTGCTTTTTATCAATGCAATCAGAAAGAGCTTCAGGAACAGTATTGACCCAAGGATTGGCGGTATTCTTTCTATCTATTTTTTTGTTAATAGGGGTCCTCCTCCCCTTCTTGTTGTTCAGGTGCGAAACGGAAACTTCAGAGAAACCTGGGTATTCACCTTCTTTCCAATGTTTCTTCCTCTCAAATGCAATCCTAGAAGAAGAGGTTGTGGCGGCCACAGCGCTGCAAAGGCGGTAGAGGCCGACGCCGGTTATGATACGACGGCAACCACCAATAGAAGTCGGAGAGGGGTAAAGCGAAGAAGAGGAAGATAAAGTAAAGGAACCACTCGTCATTCCTCTACTCTCTCATGTGAAATGGTAGAGCTCCACTCTCAAATTATCTCCTGCAAAAATGGGCACACACCTTTTAATTGGATACATTGTCTTGTTTTTCGTGACACTTCCCAATTTTAAATTGAAACAAATTTATTTATACATTTTTTAATCACTTTGAATTTTCAATTATTGTAATTTATAATATTTTTCAATGATTTACAATTACACAAATTTTATTTTAAAAAAAATAAAAATTTTATGTATAAATTTACCATTAAATTTGTTTTTAAAAATTAGAAAGTGTCACATAAATTAAAAGAGAAAATACTATACTAAGATATAGGAGCGTCCAAGCTAACACGAGCTCAACATATATTTTTGGTCATATCTCAAAGTTATGTGATATAAATGAAAATTAGAGACTAGTTTCAAATTTTTATTGGAGTTCCTATTTATAATGATTTAAATTTTTTAAAACAATATGCATTACTCTCATTAACCCGATTGAAGTGGCAACATAGAATTTTAAGAGGCAACTAAATTATATATTTATATATATATATATATATATATATAGATAGATAGATAGATAGATAGATAGATAGATAGATTTATATTACTTCTTTCGCCTTATTTTATGTGTTACTTTTCCAATTTTGAGATTCAAACAAGTCTATCTTTGATCGTAAATTGTTCATAAATTATTAAGCATTTTGAATTATCAATTATTGTGACTTATAATACTTTTGTATAGTTTACAAATATGTAAATTTCATTTTTAAAAAATGAAGATTCGATGTGCAAATTTTCGGTCAAACTTAAATTGTTTGACTTTTTAAAAAGGAAAAGTGTTACATAAATTGGGATAAAGGAAGTATTTTTGTTACGTTATTTTTTAAATATATAGAAAACTAAAAAAAAAATGAAGACAACCTCTCCGCTAGAAGCATATATATTGAGAAGAGGTGTCTGCTTCTAACCCCAATTTATGTAATGTAATTTTATTTGGCATGTAGTTTAATAAAAAATAGCAATTTATGAAATTTATGATCTAAAAACAAATTATAAATATTTGTGTGACTATAAATCATATTATTATGAATAAAATGAGCATTTTAAAATTAAAATATTACCATATATTGAAATTTGACAATCATATAAACACTGACTAAAAAGAAAGTGAGTAGTATAAACTGAAACATGTAAGCTACCGATCCTACCATAAAAAAGTGTAATCACTGAAATATCATAAACGCAATATTGGTGGTAGAAAGCAAAAGAAAGAATATACAAGAATGAACATACTACTACGACAAACGCCACTAAAATTTAACCCTTTGAAAAGCAAGAGAACACTCCACACAACCTTCTACCTTAATCGGAGATCTCTGCGCTTAAGAATTTCTTTAATTGATGAAATCAATTTATTTTTTATTCTGAATTTTGAAAGGTAAATTAATTTTTATATCTGCCAATAATAAATGTACCTCATGCACATGATTTTTATAAGCAAAAATTTAGATAAAATTACGTAGAAAGCTCAAAAGTTATTTTGCACAGACATTCTTAAAATGCCTTTTAAATTTATAATTTTCCGTTTGAATAAAGTGAAAGAACAAATACATGAATAAGAATTTAATGCCCAAAAACAACCAAATTTAACTATACAATTGATTATGACTTATACAAATGAATCAAATAAATGTACATCCATGATGCCCGAGTCTATTTTTTCCTTATGGATGATTAAATTTAACAATATAACAAGGTTCTTTTTTTTTTTATAGCAAAAAATTGAAATTCAATCTTGTACATGTCTCGTGCGTTATTCAAATTTCCACTATTAAAATGGATAGATATATTTTGTACAAACATTCACTTGAAATATATATGATTTCTTTCTATTTTTCTTTCTCTTTTATACATAGACAATACTTTTTTAAACAAAAAAAAATGAGGAAGACTTTGCACAAATTGAAACTTGTCTTGTATCATTTTAATTTCAAAATTTGTCAATAAATCATATTGGGAGATCTTCTAGCCTAAGATATTATCCCTTTCAAATATTGAACCAATTTCTTATGATTATTATATATTAGACTATCAATAAAGAAGCTATTGAATTAAAATATGATGTAATAATTAAACAAAACAACTACTAAAAAATGATATTGTAGAAAAATCTTCCTCACTCTTCTTTTTCTTGCAAAAGTATTATCTATGTATGAAGAAAGAAGAAAAAAGAATATATATATATATATGTATATATACTAGATATCATGTGCCCGCGCCAGCGCAGACCCAACATATGTTAGCTTTTTTTTCTTCCAATTTATTTGACACAAATGAAATTTGAAAAAGTGAACTAAACTTTTTATGTGTTTTCTAAAAAATATTTTAAATTGTTAATTTATGTACCATTTATGTTATTTTCGAATAATATATCTTACTCCATCTGATTTATTTTATGTGATACAAGTGATTTTAGGAAAATAAACGAAGTTTCTTATATGATTCTCACACTTGTTGGGACCGAAAATAAGCAGGTGTAAATGTGGAAGCTAGCAAAGCAAATCTCGAAAGATCACGAGTAAGAAGACAACGATAAATATACCAAAAGGCACAAATATTTGACGTGATTCGGTCAATCAACCTACGTCCACAAAGGAGATGAGCAATCCAATATAAATATGAGAGTACAAAATATAAAGAGAAACAACCTCAACCAATTCACTCGGAATACATGAGAGGTTCACACAAGTGATAACATATCAAGCTTGTGACCCATAAATTTTCCCTCTAACCAAAACTCTAAAGCTCTTAAGACTACATTGTGAAGTTGATTAAGTTAGAAGGAACATCTCTTTATTTATAGAGTCCAAAACCTTTTCCTACTAGAAAAAAGATTAGTCAATCCAAAACCTTTTCCTAAAAGGAAAACCTATTTATGGTAAGAAATTTAGGGCAAATAAAACTCAACAAATCTCCCCCTTTGCATGAATTTCTGACAAAATAAATTTGTCCACCTTCTTGACTTAATCTTCAACAACTCGCTTCTCCTCTCCATAATCTCCTTTGCAAATTTATGTCTCTACAAAGAGAACCTCTCTGAAACAATTTCTCCAACAAAATCTCCATTACTGTCAAAAAGGTTGCAGCTAGAACTACACCCGTCAAGATGAACACCTCTTTCTAACTTGGTTCAATCATCGAAAATCGAACCACTGAACCTGACTCCATCATTGAATCTGACTCTAATACCACTTGTTGTGTAGCCATTAGAAGAATATTTGTAAACCTTTTATTGTCATAGTGAAGCAATTCGGATCTTGTCGATCCTGTGGTGGTTACCTTCGGATTAAAGGGTTTTTCCACGTTAAACTTGGTGTTTTTTATTGTTAGATTTTCAATTTCATCTTTTCGTCACAATAGCTGGTATCAGAGCTAAGGTTATCCATATGGAAGGAAATATGAGCAAGATGGTATGTCTAAACGGAGGAATCTACAACATATAGAAAAGCAAGATGAAAGATCTATTGTTCATGAAGAAGATACATCTTCCGGTTTTTTTGCTCATAAACTCGAGAATGTGATCGATGAAAATTAGGAATTTGAGCACCAACAAGTATGTGGATATATAAGACAATGGGTTGAAGATAATGTTCGCAACCATATTGTGAATGAGACACATGCTAGAACATTGTGGGAAAAGTTGGAGACGCTTTACGCTTCAAAAACTGTCAGTAACAAATTGTTCTTGTTAAAGAAATTTATGACCTTTAAATACAAAGAGGGCAGTCCTATTCTTGAACATATAAATTATTTTCAGGGTATTCTTGATCAGCTATCAGGAATGGGTGTGAATTTTAATGATGAAATACAAGGACTTTGTCTTCTTAATACTCTACCGGATTCTTAGGAAACTTTTCGTGTTTCTTTAACAAATTCTGCCACTGGTGGAAAGGTGACTATGGAATATGCAAAGAGTGGTGTGTTGAATGAAGAGGTTAGAAGAAAATCTCAAGACACATCTTCACATTCAGATGTTCTATATACAGAAGATCGAGGGAGACATAAGACAAGAGATCCGAGGAGTAGAGGTAAAAGCAGAAGCAAGTCAAAATTCAAGAATCCAAATATTATATGTTATCATTGTGGAAAGAAAGGACATATTAAAAGATTTTGTAAACAATTGCAGCAAGATCTTAAAGAAGGGAAGAAGGAAGAAAACAATGAAATAATGTTGTTGTTGTTGTCCAAGATGACCTTCTCTTCGCTTGTGATAAAGACGTCATCAATTTTGTATCTCAAGATACAAGTTGGATAGTAGATTCTGGAGCTACATCACATGTTACACCAAGAAAAGACTTTTTTTCATCTTATACTTCTGTTAACTCTGAGGTGTTAAAGATGGGTAATGCTGGTGAGGTTAAGGTGTTTGGTGTTGGCACTGTTTGTTTAAAAAACCAATACCGGTTCAACATTGGTCCTTCAGAATGTCAAGCATGCTCCAGACATTCCCTTAAATTTGATCTCTGTAGGACAACTAGATGATGATGGATATCATAATGACTTGTGCAATGGACAATGGAAGCTCACTAAAGGCTTACTGATTTTAGCTCGAGGAAGAAAACATTCAAATTTATGCGTGACACAAGGATCGATTCTTGGTGACTCTATAAATTTGGTGGAGAGCGAGTCTTTATCAGAATTGTAGCAGAAGAGGCTTAGTCATATGAGCGAGAGGGGGATCACCTATTTGGATAAGAAGATTTTACTTGCTGGTATGAAACAAGCAAAGGTGAAAAGATGTGTTCATTGCAAGGAAACAGAAAAGAGTTTCTTTTCACAGTCATCCTCCTTCAAGAAAGTCTGAGCTATTGTAGCTAGTACACTCATATTTGTGTAGTCCTTTCAAAGTGAAGTCAAAAGGTGGTGCACTTCACTTTGTTACTTTCATTGATGATCATTCTCGCAAGATTTGGGCATATCCAAAGATCAAGTTCTTGATGTGTTTAAACAGTTTCAAGCCTTATCTGAGAGACAAACGGGAAAGAAATTAAAATATATTCGCACTGATAATGGAGGTGAGTATATTGTTCCCTTTGATAACTACTGCAAATCGCAAGAAATTCGTCATCAGAAGACTTCTCCAAAGACTCCTCAATTAAATGGTTTGGGAGAGAGGATGAATAAAACTTTAGTTGAGAGAGTTAGATGTGTGCTTTCAGAGGCTAAACTTCCAAATTATTTTTGGGCTGAAGCACTTAACATTGTTGCTTATGTTATCAATTTGTCTCCTGTTGTTTCCTTGGATGGTGATGTTCCAAACAGAGTTTGGTTCTTATGATCACTTGAAAGTGTTTGGGTGTAAAGCTTGTGTGCATGTTCCAAAAGATGAGAGGTCAAAATTGGATGTTAAAACTAAGCAATGTATCTTCATTTGTTATGGTCAAGATGAGTTTGGATATCGCTTTTATGATCCAATTGATAAAAAACTCATTAGAAGTCGTGATGTTGTGTTCTTTAAAGATCAAACTATTGAAGATATTAACAAGATTGAGAAACTAGATTCTCATACTGATGGGATCTTAGTTGATGTTGATCCAATTCCTATTATTGATACATCATTTGCACATAAGGGAACCCAAGTTAATGATCAAGATAATGATGAGAGTGTATAACATGCATTTGTTCCAACTGATGATGTTGTGGTTGATAATCAACCAACTCATGTTGGGATGACCGCTTCGGATGCTCCAAAAACCTCTTGTAGAAGATCTACTAGAGTGAAGCGAATCTCAACATGTTATTCTCAAGATGAGTATATTCTATTGACTAATATGGAAGAACCTGAAGGTTATGATGAAGTCATGTTAGATACTCGTAGAGATAAGTGGAAAGAACTCATCGTAGACAATCATGAGTTTTGTAGAAATGTGACAAGCAGGAAGCCTGTCAAGAGATCCTCCACTTGAAGTCCATTTGGCCCCTTGGCTGGAGGGGGAGTTTGTTGGGCTATTGCCCATGTTCCAGCCAAAGGCCCATGGCCTAATCCTACTTGGAAAAGGATTGGAATTATTATCTTCATTTGGTTTCCAATTCTATTAGGAAAAGGATTGGAATAGTAACCCTATTTGTAGTTGGTTTTCGCTTTGTAAGGAAAAGCACAACTCTATAAATAGAGGATTGTCTTGAGAGAATAATTAATTTCTCATTGGCATTGTCTTTGAAAGACATTAAAACATAAGAGAGGTTTTTGAAAGAGTTCTTTTGCTGCAGTCTTATTCTCCGATCAGCAACGTTCAGATCGTGTTTTCTGATTAACTAACCGTTGGATCAGTTTGCAATTTGGACTGAGTTTTTCTGATATCTTGGTGGTTGATTTGAACGGTGGAGATCACATTCGGAGGTCAGAAAGATCCTGTTTTAGGTCCCGAACAGAAGCTGGGTTTGGGTGGTGTTTCTTTCTATTTATCTTTTGTTGGTGTAGCTATTGTTTGTTCTCTTTTGACACTTGTTGTGTAGCCATTAGAAGAATAATTGTAACCCTCTTGTTGTCATAGTGAAGCAATTCGGATCTTGTCGATCCCGTGGTGGTTACCTTCGGATTGAAGGGTTTTTCCACGTTAAACTTGGTGTTCTTTATTGTTAGATTTTCGGTTTCATCTTTTCGTCACAACAATTTTTAGTTGTCATTTTACTTGATATATTATTATTAAGAGCTAAGCATAATAATTATTTATTTACTTTCATATAATAAATAGATATCACAATAACTCATAAAAAATAAAAAAAATAATAAAAGTGAGGTAATACTAATAATAATAATTAAAGATGTTTCTAGAACTATTTAAGTTTCATTCTTGGTAGATTTTTTCTTGCATGAAGTACATTTTTACCTTTGATTATCATTCACTTCATATATAGAAAGATGTTACTAGAATTTTTTGTTCTTAATAGATTTTTGTTAAACTGAAATTACATTTTTATTCTTGGTCATCTTTAATACAAATATATCATCCTATTCATTTTTATTTGTAAAGTTATTTTTTAACATTTTTTCTTTAATTTCAATCTGATATATATTATTAATTTTATCACAATAATTTATTTTCAAGTATATTTATTAGAGCCAAAATAAAGATTTAAATAATTAATTCATGATTTTTTATACAAAAAGTAGGCTTGTTTTATAAGCATAATGAATATCATAACAACTCACAAAAGAATAGAAAAAGAAAGTGAAGTAATAACAAAATAAGTTAATGATAATAACAATAACTTAAGATGTTTCTAGAACTATTTAATTTTTTTGTTATCGTTCTTGCTAGATTTTTGTTAGTGTGAAATTACATGCTTGCCCTTGATCATTATTCACTTAATATATATAAAGATAATAATTTTAGAATTAATTATTATCTTTCTTCATGAATTTTTGTTAGCGTGAAATTATATTTTTGCCCTTTGTCGTCCTCCCACTTTACTTTTCTATATAATAGAAATATAAGTAATAGAGGATAGTTCAATAAAGTTAAATAAGACATGTAAAAATTAAATTTTAATTTTGAATCATTTCAGAGACACGTTATTTTGGGTCACATTTTACATGTAAAATGTACCTTGATCTACTTGATAAAACATTTTATATCTGTCTACATTTTTATTTTTTGTTATTGAACTTCTCTGAATAAAATATAACCTAAATGTTACTGATAACTATGTTTTTATTAATTTTATAAAATTCCAAAAAATATATTATTTTGATGAAACAATTTTAATAATGGTATGCTTTGGTCAAAACTCTTGAACGTGCAAATGGTTGGACTTCAGTTTATAGTTACTACAGTCTTTTAGTGAAGTTTTGTTTAGTTAATAAACAATTTAAGGTTTTATAATTGTAAATTATTACTATTAATATTATTATTTGGAACAACTTTTGTCTTTAAAGACCTCACTTTATTATTTAATATAATATAATATGGCATTATAATTATTTAATATTTATTGCTTAGATATTTTATAACATTTTGAATTAAAATAGATAAAGTAATATTTGTTATAAATCCATTGAATTGTGTGGATTGTCCTTTAGATATACTCAAGACTTAATTGTATTTATGTATACATATTTTCAAGGTGATAAGAATTATTTGGATAACTATGTATCTGCTAATTGGGCATTTATCATGCTAACCTTTGGAGTGATATCTGAATTCTATAAATAGAGATATCTTTAACTTTTTATAGAATAAACTTGAATAGAAGAAAAGTTTCTTTCTTCCATCTTACTTCTCTTGTCTTCTCCTCTTTCTATTATATTATGAGTTTACTTTTATAACACGTTATCAGCACGAGTCTCTAACCAATTGAGAGTAAGTTTTAATTTATCTTTAACTCATGTTTTGGTTGATCTCGTTATGAGAATCAATGTATTATTTGCATAAAATCAGGTATGTGTTTTCTAAAATATTTTATGATTTAGAATAAAATAGTATTCAGTCACTAATAATTACCAGGAACCGAAGGCATATACTACTATTGGTTGAATATGACATGTTATACAAAATTTCTTATATGAAAAAAGGTATAAAGCTTTAATAGTGTGAGTTTGAATATTATTTTGCTTGTTTTGAAAAACTCAAAGGCTAAGTCATGTTGTACTTCGATTTGTTGTATCATTGGTTAACAATATGACGGTGGATTCAAGTTTCATAGCACCAAAAGTGTAAGACATTAGGTTAAGTCCAGATGCACATAATGAAAAATATTTGAGGATAAGACGATAGATTCAAATTCTATCGCACCAAGAGGGTAAGATATCAGTTTGAGTTTTGATGCATCGTGATGATAAAATATTAGATTCAAGTCTCATTGAATTATGGCCTAATGTGCCTTGTAAGGATAAGACATTAAGTTTGAGTTTCAATGCACCATAGTGGTGATAAAATGATGATTGAGGGAAAATAATATATATTTGATGAAAAGTCTTGAAGTTCATCATATTGGATTTTCTCCATTCGTTGAAAAGAATGTGGTAGCAACATGTGATAACTTTGAAATCCGCATGTTGACTTTCTCCATTTTAATCATATGAATGTGATAGCAGTAAATAATTAGTCTGAAAGATGACAAATGATTAGCAATATGAAAAAGGGCGTGAAGGACGAAATTATACTAGTCATGATTGTGCTAATGATAAAAGGAAGAATACTATGGGTTCTTCAAATAGTTCTTCAAAATGTGAAGGCAATTTTTATTATTAAAATGATATGAAAGGTCATTGGACTTGTGAATGTTGTCGACACAATAATTTGACAAGTTTATAAATCCTCCATCAAAAGACAAGAAAATAAAGTGATGGTACACTTGATCTTTCAAAGTGATGTTGAGGTGTGTCATGGAAATATAATGAATTTCAAAACCATGACAATGTACTTAAAATGCAAATTTATGAAGTACATATAAATGATTAGTTCATTCCTTGAAGAGAATGTGACTGGTGATGATTATCGTGAATGCTCGACCATTATATAAGAGAATGAGTCAGGATGTGATAAAATCATTATGGGTTGAATATATGCCACAACTCACCTCTACGGGAGGTCTGAAAAAAATGATATATGTCAAAACTCACCTCTACGGGAGGTTTGAGATGAAATAAATTTTATTTGGAAGAAATGGCTAATGGTATTGTACGTTTATATGTCACTAAGGTATGTTTATTGTGAACTATCGAAAGGGCAAAAGAAAGAAATAGTTCTTGCCTATAAGGGTTGTGGCCATTATTGCGTGACAGTAAAATTTGTCATTGGTTGCGTACCTACGGTACAACAAAGTAAAGCAAGAAACATGTCTTGCTCGTAATGATATTGACCATGACAATAATATAATTTTCTCTTTGAGGAGATGTTCACCATATGATGGTGTCATGGAATATGTGATAGTACACAAAATTAATTACAAGCTCTAATGAGTTGTATTATTACGAGAGGAATAATATTGGAGTTGTAGTAAGTCTCAAAAGAAAATTTTAAGTTTCGAATTAATTGAAAAGAAATATTGAGACTATAAATTATGAAAGGATTTATCATCTTCGAATTACTACAATCGAAGCAGGTTATAATTATTTATGTAAAAGATTGTCCATTTTTTCCTCTTGTTTGTTGTACACAAACGTGGACATGCTGATGAAATCACATGCAAAAGTAAATTATAAGTGTACTAAAATAAAGATCAGTTGACATGACTGGTTGACCATTCTGGTTTAAATGTGATGCAAATGTAATTGAGAATTTATGTGGATTATATGATGAAGAAATAAAAGATTCTTCAAGAATTCTGTCGTGTTGCTTGTTCTCTTGATAAAATGATCATTGTACCAGCTAAGTTGGGACTACAATTCCTTAAGTTTTCGGAACATATGAAAAGGTGGACATGGGCCCATTCACCTTCCATGTGGATCATTTGCAACTATATGATAGATTCATCTATGCGATGATCATATGTGCTTTTTTTTTGTCAACTTACAAATTGGTGTTTGTAAGGTTGTTTGCTGGAATTGTTAAATTAAGAGCACAGTTCCAAACTATGAAATTATATTTGATAATGCTGATCGACTTAGCGGAAATTGTATGCCTCCAATTAAACATAAATCATAGTTATGAGAACAAAACTCCTAAATAAGATTTGGTATGAGATAAATTTATTTAACATGTAACAACACATGTATGCATCAAGCCAACAAGATTTTCCCATTAAAATTGGTTGAGGGTCAGGAACCATATAATTTTCATCTAAATATTGAATGTGCGGTTATGATTTAAATTGCTCCACCATGCACAAAGATGAATTTTCAAATAAGGTTGGGATGAATGTTAGATTTTCTAACATTAGGGGGAGAGATAATTGACAACTGAAAATTATGTGTGAGTTTAATCATGAATTATCTAGATTCTCATTAAATAAATATGTGAACGTAAAGTTCAAGGGATAATTCATTTGCATAATATTGCAAATCAATTGCCAGATGAATATACTGACCCTATGATATAATTCAGCTACAAATGCTCCAATGTGAAGTCCTTGAAGGACAGAGTCTATGATACGCCGGAAGCGTAATAGACCAATCGGTTCCAAATATAAAATTCCTTGAAGAAGGAGAGGAGCAAATGATCAATATGGTCATGATAATGAGGCAAGTGCTATAAAAGAGCACACTGACATAACACTTCATAAAACCTTGGAAAATGTTTAGGTACCTAAAAAATAATGAAAAATGAAGATATCTCGATAATTTATGTCATATTGGAATCGATATCAAATAACCATCGACGGTATCTTTGATATGAGGTAGCGCTCAATGAAATAAATTATGACGATGATCTTGAATTCAAATATGTCATATAGTGGGACAGTTAAATGATTGGCCAAGTAAAATGCATAATTCAACTATATTTTGTTTCACTTAGAAAGGTGACGTTTTGGACTAACAGTCCATAAATGAAGGTATAATGTCAATGGGTACAAATAAACTATTACGCGATAGTATAACCGTAAGATATCAAATACAGTTTGTGCCTTTGGGCATAAAGGTTTGTCCCAAAAATTCTGATATTATTGAAGATGTTTTCTCCTATGGTGGATTCAATGAGGTTTGTTTTGATCTGGCAACATATGAAAAACTTGAATGCATGTAATGAATAATTGTAACGTCTAGCTAGAAAAAGAAGGTTATATGAAAATCCTTGAAGCAATCGAGGTGTCTGAAGCTTATAAAAGTTTAAAGGAAACTCTTTCAATAAAGATTCAAGAATCCTTATATGGATTGAAATAATCATGGAAGAAAAGGGTACAAAAAGAATGACCTTAATTGTCCTTAAATTTTTATGGAAAGGTCAGGAAATGAATTTGTTATTATAGTTGTGTATGTTGATGACTTGCACATTATTAGCACTCTTAAAGAGCTTTTAAAAGTTGTTGAGTGTTTGAAATGATGAAAATGTCTTGGTAAGACAGAATGTTGTCTTGACCTACAGATTGATAATTTGACGAATGAAATACTTGTCCATCAATCAACATACACAAAAAAGTTTTGATGCAATTTTATATGGATAAATCACATTCATTGAGTACCCTAATGATTATGAGATCGCTTGAAATAAATGATGATTCATTTTGATCTCAAGAGAAGGATGAAGAACTTCTTGGTGATGAAACTCCATATCTTAGTGCAATCAGGGTACTAATGCATCTTGCTAATAATACTCGATCATAAATCTGTTTTGCAGTAAATTTACTAGCAAGATTAGGTTCCTCCCCAACGAAAGGACATTTAAATGGTGTTATGTATATATTTGAATATTTTTGAAGGACCATATACATGGTCTCATTCTATTATGAAGAATTCAAGTCATAGCTGATTGGTTATGCAGATGTAGAATATTTATCTGATCCGCATAAAGCACGATCTCAAACATGCTATTTGTTTGCATATGGAGGCAAAATAATATCCTAGCGATTAATGAAGCAAATATTGCTATGCAGAAGTAAAAGTCCTCCATGAAGCAAGTCGAGAGTGTGTCTAGTTGAGATAATTAAAACAACATATTCAGGAAATATGTGATTTTTCTTTGAAAAAGAATATACCAACCACAACGCACGAAGATTGGAGAAATCATTGCAAGAAATTAAGTAATGTTTTTATCAGGGGGAGTATAGTACGGGTTGCATTCTTTTTTCCTTGACCGAGGTTTTGTCCCATTAGATTTTCCTGACAAGTTTTTT
This sequence comes from Solanum arcanum, assembly GCA_027789145.1. Taxonomy (NCBI): domain Eukaryota; kingdom Viridiplantae; phylum Streptophyta; class Magnoliopsida; order Solanales; family Solanaceae; genus Solanum; species Solanum arcanum. Next base: position 60,132,181 of record CM050933.1, on the reverse strand, counting down.
AATGAGGCAACAAATGATGCGTATCAAAAGATATGTGTACTCTTTTTCCTTCACTTGAATTTTTTCCCACTGATTTTTTTCTAGTAAGGTTTTAACGAGGCACATTATCTATGGACATCCAAGGGGGAGTGTTATAAATCCATTGAATTGTGTGGATTGTCCTTTAGACATACTCAAGACTTAATTGTATTCATGTATACATGTTTCCAAGGTGATAAGAATTATTTGGATAACAATGTATCTACTAATTGGGCATTTATCATGGTGGCCTTTGGGGTGATATCTCAACTCTATAAATAGAGATATCTTTCACCTTTTGTAGAATACACTTGAATAGAAGAAAAATCTTCTTTCTTCCATCCTACTTCTCTTGTCTTTTCCTCTTTCTATTATATTATGAGTTTGCTTTTATAACAATGTTTCAATTTTTATTTATGTGGCTTTGCATTTTTAGTATAATACTACATTTTGGGAACGTGCAGTTAGCCCCCAATCATTGTAAAATGTCTGCATATTTAAAAAGTGTTAACTTATGGAAGAGAAAATATTAAAATTAAAATATTACAGATTTTACTATTTGAATTTATTCATTAAAAACACAATCAGTGGTGTCACACCCCTTTTTCATGCACAACAAAAGGGTTTTCAAAATTTAAGTCACGTTATTGATTAAGAATTATTTTTATTTTTAGAGTCGTCACTTGGTATTGAGTTATGATGTTCCAAATCACCTTTTTTGTTTAATTCCTAATAAAAATGAAATGACTCTTTATTTGGTATGCAAACCAGTAATCCAATAAGGAATTCTATTGATCGAGGGGAAGGTATTAGGCATCCCTGAATCTCTTGGTTCTAGCACCATTGCTTTTATTGACATATATTTACTTTAAAATATTTTTGGATATATTATTTCAGACCATATTTTCTATTTTTGAAATTTATTAGTCTTAACCTAGATATGTAACCACATTCTTGATCTTGACATTTAGAGACATAACTGTCTTTTTCCTCTTGAGTAAATCACACCTAATAATGTCAATTTACACCTATTGGTTTGAATTAATAAAAATTAATTATTAAAATATTTGGTCAAGGTGTGTCATTACATCCGTGAATTTCTTTTAAGCATTTCAAAGAAGATGTGTAACCACATTCTTAATTGAAATAATATTTAATGTATCTAAATTTGCCTACAGAAATGTAATGATCGGGTTCCGTTGTTATAGAAAGCCAACGGGAAAAGAATTGAGGTCACAAAAATATTTGGTAGTAACTTGAAATTCCTAGTCTAGTCAAGATTTGGATGAAATGTGAGTTAATGAGGTCTAGGAAAATCTATTATGGAACAAGAATCTTATTATGAATTCGCTCACATGAATGTATAGCTAAGAAGATAAGGTACCCGTATGACTTTATGGAATTCAATTCGGGCAAGTAGAACACCCAAAAATGATCTTAGCGTGAACGAGTAACATTCTATCTTCGTGCAAGCTGTCAGAGCAGGGTTAGGGTGCCAGAGCGGGATGGGGTCCGCCGTAGCGGGACAAACGTGACTTAATGTTATAAATAAACTCTAAAAACGTTTTTTTTGCACTTTTCGACTTTGAGATCTTAGGAACGACCCTAGGGGTTTTGTTGACTGGTTTCCACCATTTTTGAGGTTAAAGGTAAGATTCTAAATCTCCAAATTCATTTTTCAATTTGTGAAACCTATTTTTTTGGGTTATTAATGACCGGGAAGAGTTTTGATATGAAAGTTATGATGAAAAAAGCCCTAATCTGGGTGTGGGGGATCACAAATTTGGTCTAGGATTATTGAGTTTGTTATAATATAGATAATTAGACCTTTGATTGTTATATTACATGTTTATAGACATAGAACAAGCGAAAAGAATCTGAAAAAGGGAGATTCAAGGGACTCAAGGGAATCAAGTTTGGATTCGAGGTAGGTGATGGTTGTGATTTCATATGTGCGATATATGATTGTTTTGCTTCAATTTGATGCATGTATGTATAAGAATATTTCATTATTGATCACACTAATTATAAATCAGTATGAACGAATAAATATATGACCTGAATCACCTCTTGTTGTAGATTGTGAAAAATACACTGTGATTGTGATTGTGGTGTGTTGAATGGATCGGATTGCCACATTCTGGCATAACTAACTGTGATCGTATTGTCATGTTCTAACATGAAAATGAGATCAAATTGCCACATTTTAGCACAACTATGGGATCAGTACCATCTTCCAGTTGACTAACACTTTGGGTTTGGGTTCCATGAGTGGACCATTGACTTGTTATATATTGGCTTATCGTATGAACAAGAACATGGACTATGACTTATAACTTCTTAAAGATTTCTACTTAGTGTGAGTGGGGCATGAGATTTCATTCATGCATTGCACAAATGGACTTTAAGAGTGGTTGTGGTGTGATTCTCTTATGATATTATAAATGTTTGGTATAAGCATGTTTATAATGTTTCTTTGACTTATATATGTTTCACTTGATGGGATAGTCGCGTGATTCTACCAGTACATGGTTTGTGTACTGATACTCTATTTGCTCTTATTTTTGTTGAGTATAAAGCATCATCCGGTGGCTATTGATCAATCTCAATTATGTGATTATTGAGCGTGAACAAATTTAGGGGTGAGCTAGTTCTTTGAGGCTTTCATGAATCTCTCTTGTTTAAGTACACTCTCTTTGGATTCAGACTATTTGTTAAATGTCACGACCCGAGAGCACTCCCAAGTCGTAACACGACGTACTCGACTTCGATAGGTCTTATAGAAGTCGTTAACATTCATTCATCACATAGACATTAGAATATGTGGAACAACTTAAAACTTTCTTTACGATATATCTTGAAAAGTATTTCATAAAAGTTAAAGTCTTTCTAACATCATTGTCTCAAACCATCTACGAATGAAATGAATAAATTTATTGGTTCACAACCCACATAAAATCAAAAAACATAATGAAATACTTAAAAGGTACATAAAGTTTCATCCTCGAAGCTATGAAGACTCACCACTTCTTCACTTCTTCACTTCTTCAAACTCCTTAAAACTCTACCCTCAAAAAGCAACTAAAACTCCAACCCTACATTTGGTTAGAATGTAGGAAATATGCGTTGGTACAAAGGTACTGAGTATGAAAGCTAACATAACATCATAATATCATCTCTAATGGTTAGTCAACATAAGATATAAGCATAAGAAATAATAACATAATCATAGCATAACAAATTAACATAAGGCATACATAAGTTTATATTTTAACCATTGGTCCATCACACTCAAGTGAACTACTTCCCAAGCCACCTCCAAGTATGCTTGTGTAATGCCAAGATAACATTCCATTACACTACCTAAGATAAGCACCTCTCTTTGGTCATTCTTGGTTATAGCCCATTTTCATAATTAAGACTTAGGTTTTCATGACTAAGAGCACGATACCTCTAAGTCACCATTGTGCATCGCATGTGAGGCATCCCATAATACCACACACACTAAGCATGTCTTGAAGTCAACCTATTCATTTTCCTCAACTTTCGGTGTCATTACTGACCTACTTTCTATTGACAAGGAGTTATCAACTTTTGTCATTCATATCATGGAAGACAACTATAGCCACTACCCATTCTAGGCATACTTCACATAAGAGGACATTTCATAAGTAGCTTCAAGTCATAATTGTTCCATGTAAGAATGATATTCCATTCTACCATTCACACTAAGTACTAATTTAGGCTAGCTTACTCAATGCTAACTATCTTTCATACTAGTTTATGAAAGATTAGCATACTATCACGCTAGACCTAACTACGATAGGAAATATCATATCATATAATCCAAGTTATCATAGAAAGATTACAAATATATCAACCTAACCACCAGGCAACCATTCATCAAGATTCAAACTATTCTTAGGGGAGTATGAATCCTAAACCCTAAGCTATCCTTAGGAGAGTATAATGTCTCAATCAAAAGCTATCATGAAATGGTTTTGGACTAACCAAGTCAAGCTATCATGAAGGGATTCTAGTCTTTCTACTTTAAGCTACCCCTAGGAGAGTATCAATCCTCCTTCCTAGGGTACCTTGCCTGTACTAATGCAAGCTACAATGATAAGCATTCTACTAATGCAAGATCAAGCTAACCTTAGGAGAGTTTAATTCCTCCATCCCAAGTTATCATAACATTTACCATCCAAAGCTACCATGAGATATACTATCCCAAGCTACATAATTCAACTATCCATGAAGGAATTATAAGACTCAACCTCAGGCTATTCTATCTTAACAAGCATGATTCATTTAGCTTCTTAAATCAACATAGAATCCTTCTATGTGAGAGAACTTGACTCTCCTAGTTTATTAATGTTTAGGTATATAAGATAGAGAATACTCAAATAAGATCACCTCATATTGAATTTACCCCTAAAGTCCGAACAACAATGGATTCAAGCACTATTTTCAATACTATCTTCATTCTATCATTATCCATGTATAATTATAGGTATCACTTTGATCATTATAAGGTAATTCTAGTCATACCACAAAGGTTCAATTCTAACTTTTAGAAGCCAAATACGTCCTATCCAATCAAACCTAGTTCAATTAATATTTAGATGATGCGAACTATGATCAGTTAGTATTCAAGACAATTGAATTAAGAAGATCAATTTAGAACCTTCAACCTTGCCTCTGATGGCCTAAACCCACAATGATCACCTTCATTAATCTAGATTAGGGTTTAGCAAAGGAATTCACACGAAACATCATATAATCATCATATAACCATAATTCAAACATAATTGAATAATATACACTACTTTGTAGTTACAATCAAGCTCTACCCATAATGGAATCACAACCATAGCTATATTGGAGTATTTTGGGTTCACAATTGGTGGAAACTATCGGGGCTCCATGGATAGAAGAAACCATAGATTAAGAATCTTAACATACCTTTGATCACATAGATTAACCAATCTTAAAACCTTGGTGAAAACTTTACCTGGTTGCAACCTCCCTTCTTCTCTTCTTCTTCTTGAATTCTAGGGAGGGAATATTTGAGGAGAGTTTGTTCTGATTATATTTTTGATTTCATGACTTGGGGTATTGGGGTTGGGGTTTTATATCTAGGTTTAGGCAGGTAATTAATTCACTAACCACCCCTCCTAACCCCTAGTTAAATAGCTAACTCGAATTAGGACCTCGAACATAAAAACTAAAATTGAGAAAACTTTCATCATTATTCATTAACGGACACCACTTACGGACCGTAGGTGATGTGATACCTCGTGCCGAACCTCCGTGGAATGAATCAAAGGTGGTATTGGGGAGAATCCGGTGAGGAGGCTAAGTCTCAAATCTCGAAGCTAACCCAGGCCCCGTCAATGGGGACGCGTGGATGACTGATGCCTGTTGACATCATTTTGGCCAACGTTTGGGTCCTCCTAAAGGACCCTTAGGATGGACCTTGGAAAGTCATACTCAGACGTTTGAGACCTAAACATGTCCATCTAGGTGTAGGAAACCTTTATACTCAACTTTGTTTTCATACCATACTCCAAAACACAACTACAAAGCCCTACATTGCACTAGTTCAACTAGACTAGTTTCTAGTGTCATGGTCGATTCTTGACGTTTCACTTCTAAAATTACCACGCTCACTTAAACAGACATAATATATCATTTCATCAAGTTTTGAACTATAAAATAACATGTAAGGCTCTAAATTCACCTCTTAGCTTCCATTAAACTCTAGTTTGTTCTTAATAGAAATTCTGGGGTATTACATTTAAGGTGTTGATTTAGTTTTGGGCTATACCCCTTGTTCTTAGACTTGTAGTTAGTAGGGTTTCAGTACATTGACTTTCAGTTTGTATGGGTATTTCTGCATTTGTTATTAGTTGTTAGATGTTACATAAACCTTTGGAATTCATCGGGAGACCGTATTTTTATATTGTTATTTAAACTTGCTTTTGTATCTTTGAATGCCTAGTTTTTGGTTAAATTTCTTAGTTGGAATATAGTAATGGTTTTCCCATCGGAGGGTTAGTATGGGTGCCACTCAAGACAGTTTGAGGCATGACAAAGGTTGTATCATAACCTTAGGTTCATTGAACTCACTGTACCAAAATGAGTTTAGAAGAGTGTTGAAAGAAGATACGATAACGTCTGTACTTTTCTTTGAGAGACTATAGGACTTTAGAAAAAAAGTCACTTCTTTCTTCTCTTTGTGCTATGACTTAAATTCAATTGGTATTTGGGTAATACAAATTGAAATCTTTCCTCCTTGTAACAACCTATTTAGTCGTTTTGAGCAACAGATTTTATTTCTGGAAAAACTGACTGAGACGACGGACCCCATGACGGACCGTCATTGGCACGACGGATCGTCGAGGGGGTCTCGTTCCATAACACTTAGAATTCTGAAATTTGGGTACTGAAATTGACTCTCTGAACTTCGTGACGGAATGGCAGGACGGACCGTCACAGATCCTTTAGTGAAATTTAGTCTCTGAACTTCGTGACGGAATGGCAGGACGTACCGTCACATGCGTGACGGGCCGTCACTGATCCTTTAGTGAAAGTTTAGTCTCTGAACTCTGGGACGGAAGCAGCAGGACGGACCGTCGCAGGCACGACGGGCCGTCACAGGATGCGTAATCCCAGGCTGGGTCGGATTTCTGTAAATATTTTAAGGGGCGTTTTGGACTATTCCTGCTTATAATTATAAAGTTAGTGGTTTAATATTAATAACTCAATTACTTGGGGGTTAAAAGAGATAACCTTGAGTTAATTAGTGGGTTAATTCCTCATCTTTTATACTTAATTATATGCTAATTAGGGTAAAAGAAAGAGGGTTTGAATAAGAAAAGAATAGAAAGAACAAGAGAGGGACAGAGAACGATCGAGAAAGAGGGAAACGAAGAGAAAACAAAGCTTTGAGAAATTGCTTGCTTGATCACGAATCTTCGGTGGAGGTAGGTTATGGTTTATGCTATTTGTAGTAAACTCTTAATAGCGAATGATATGTATTGGTAGTATTGTAAACCCTTCTATATGCTTAATTGTATGCTTGCATGAATGTGATTATATAATTGTGATAAAATAAGCATGATGAAGCTATTGAATCCTAAATCTTGAAAAACCCTAATCTACTTTGTTAGTGATGATGCCTTGGTATAAAAGAAGGCTTGATGAACGAAAGTAGTGAGATTAGGGGATCGGGTGCCACGTTTCGGTACCAGGATAGTATATGAGGATCGGAGTGTCACGTTCCGACACCAAGATAGTATATGGATCGGGTGCCACCTTCCGGTACCAGGATAGTATATGAGGATCGGAGTGTCACGTTCCGACACCAGGATAGTATATGGATCGGGTGCCACGTACCGGTACCAGGATAGTATATGAGGATCGGAGTGTCACGTTCCGACACCAGGATAGTATATGGATCGGGTGCCACGTTTTGGTACCAGGATAGTATATGAGGATCGGAGTGTCACGTTCCGACACCAGGATTGTATATGGATCGGGTGCCACGTTCCGGTACCAGGATAGTATATGAGGATCGGAGTGTCACGTTCCGACACCAGGATAGTATATGAGGATCGGAGTGTCATGTACCGACACGAGAGGAATAAAGATAATGAATCTTGAAATATGTTAATATACTCAATTTAATGAACCTAATTCCCAAATGAGTATGATGGGGAGGCGTGAGTCCTCATTGATGTGCTTGGTGTTGTGACCAAGAGTTATGGTAATTGTAAATGCCGCATGTTGAGTATTGTAGTTGATTTTATGATATTATCTGATATATACTGTTTTCTATTTTGAGTTGGCCGATGATATCTACTCAGTACTCGTGTTTTGTACTGACCCCTACTTGTATGTTTCTTTCTTTGTTATTTGTGGAGTGCAGCAAACATACCGTCGTCTTCAACTCAACCGCAACTCTAGCCAGTCTTCATTACATCGGATTTCAGGGTGAGCTAATGTTTCAAGCTTGGACTGGATCTCCTTCCTCATGTCTTGGTGCCTTGAAGTTCCGGCATGGATTAGCTTTTTATTTATTTTAGCTTCTTAGAATACTCTTAGTGTATTAATTTGATCATAGATGTTCTTGTGGTGAGGACTTCCAGATTTTGGGGATAATAATATTTGTTGAATTTTAGAAGTTATTGAATTGATTTTTATTAATGAGTTTAAGTCTTCCGCATTGTATTTTGTTCATTATGTTTAAAATGTTGGGGTTTAGATTTGGTTGGTTCGCTCACATAGGAGGGTAAGTGTGGGTGTCACTCGCGACTCGGTTTGGGTCGTGACAAACTTGGTATCAGAGCATTAGGTTCGTTGGTCTCATCACACAAGAACGAGTCTAGTAGAGTCTTAAGGAACGGTAGGGGGGACACCTTTACTTTTCTTTGAGAGGCTATAGGACTTTAGGAAAATTCCATTCTTTCATTCTTTCTTTTGTGCTATTACTTAGATCCAATTGGTATCTAGGTGATACAAATTGGTATCTGACCATCTTCACTCTATTTCGCAGATGGTTAGAACTAGAGCAACGATTGCACCAACACCAACACCGGCAAGACAAGAAACGTCTGAGCCAGCCACTGGGGCTGTAGCTCGAAGAGGAGTAGTGGCGAGATGCCGTGGAAGAGGTCGTGGGAGGACGTCCTCTAGAGGAAGAGGACAAGCACCTAGCCCATCTGGTACTAGGGCGGTGACTCCTCCACCGACTGAGGAAGTGATAAGAGAGGGTGAGGAAGGGGAGAATGAACAAGTGCAGAATGAGGAATTGCCACCCCAACCTACCCCAGAGATGATCAATCAGGTTCTTGCTTATCTTAGCGGGTTATCTGATCAGGGCCAGGCACCTCCAGTGATTTCTGCACCAACACCTCCGGTTCCGGAGGTACAACATGCAGCTACTATAGCTCCCCGCATGGATGCCTCATTGGAAATAGGCACGTTTCCTCGTCTGACTACAGGGCCTATAATGACAAATGATCAGCATGAACTTTTCAGTAAGTTCTTGAAATTGAAACCTCCAGTCTTCAAGGGTGCTGAATCTGAGGATGCCTACGATTTTCTGGTTGACTGTCATGAGCTACTACACAAGATGGGTATAGTAGAACGGTTTGGTGTTGAGTTTGTGACTTATCAGTTTCAAGGGAACGCCAAAATGTGGTGGCGGTCACATGTTGAGTGTCAACCAACAGAGGCACCACCTATGACTTGGGCATCATTCTCTAGCTTGTTTATGGATAAGTATATCCCCGGACTTTGAGGGATAGGAAAAGAGATGAGTTCTTGAGCCTAGAGCAAGGTAGGATGTCGGTTACTGCATATGAGGCTAGGTTTCGTGCACTATCCAGATATGCCACCCAACTTTGTTTCAGTCCACAAGAGCGGATTCGCCGTTTTGTGAAGGGGTTAAGGTCAGAGTTGCGGATTTCAGCCTTACAGGTAGCGTCTACGGAAAAATCCTTTCAAGAAGTTGTAGACTTCGTGATAGAGGTGGAAGGAGTGAAGCCAGATGACTTCACCATGGAATCGACATCAAAAAGGTTTCGAAAGGGAGGTGAGTTCAATGGTTCTTACTCTAGAGGACGAGGTTCAGGAGGTTACTCAGTCCGACCAATTCAGTCTTCACTACAAACTGTAGTTGGGGGTCCACCTCAGACCGGTCAATATTTCTCTGAGGTTGGAGGTTATTCCCTGACTTCTTCATTCTCACAGAGACCAATGCTTGAATCCAGAGAATGTTATGGATGTGGGGAGACTGGAAACATCAAGAGGTATTGTCCAAAACAGAATTACAGACCTCCCATAGTCAGAGGTAGAGGTGGTCATGGAAGAGGCCGTCATTCTGGAGGACGTGGTGGTCGAGGTAATGGTGGTCACCAAAACGGCCGGGTAACGAGCAAACTGGAGCCACTACAGCACAACATGGTAGGGGCAACGGGCAGACAAACGATAGGGCCCATTGTTACGCTTTCCCAGGGAGATCTGAAGCGGAGACATCTGATGCTGTCATCACAGGTAATCTTTTGGTTTGTGATTGCATGGCTTCTGTATTGTTTGATCCTGGATCCACATTTTCTTATGTATCTTCCTCATTTCTAATGGTCTTAATTTACATTGTGAATTGCTTGACATGCCTATTCGTGTTTCTACTCCGGTGGGTGAGTCTGTGATAGTTGAAAAGGTATATAGGTCTTGTTTGGTGAATTTTGTGGGGAGCAATACTCATGTAGACTTGGTTATCTTAGAAATGGTTGACTTCGATGTAATTCTGGGTATGACTTGGCTTTCTCCAAATTTTGCAATCTTGGATTGTAATGCTAAAAGTGTGACGTTAGCCAAGCCTGGGACAGACCCGTTAGTGTGGGCGGGTGACTACACTTCCACTCCGGTGCGTATCATCTCCTTTCTTCATGCTAAGAGAATGGTTAGTAAGGTTTGTTTATCTTTCTTGGCACACCTCAGGGATGATACTACCCAAGTACCCTCAATTGGGTCGGTTTCGATAGTCCGTGAGTTTCTGGATGTGTTCCCTGCAGATCTTCCTGGTATGCCACCGGATAGGGATATTGACTTCTGCATTGATCTTGAACCGGGTACTCGCCCCATTTCCATACCCCCTTATAGAATGGCTCCCGTGGAGTTAAGAGAGTTAAAGGCACAACTTCAAGAGTTGTTAAGCAAAAACTTTATTAGACCAAGTGCATCTCCTTGGGGTGCTCCTCTTTTGTTTGTAAAGAAGAAGGATGGAAGCTTTCGAATGTGCATAGACTACAGACAACTGAATAAGGTAACAGTTAAGAACAAGTATCCTCTTCCTCGCATTGATGATTTGTTCGATCAACTACAAGGGGCTTGTACCTTCTCAAAAATCGATTTGAGATCGGGTTATCATCAATTGAAAATACGGGCAACGGATGTGCCCAAGACTGCTTTTTGGACCAGGTATGGGCATTACGAGTTCTTAGTAATGTCTTTTGGACTTACGAATGCCCCTGCCGCTTTCATGAGCTTGATGAATGGGATTTTTAAGCCATATTTGGATCTCTTTGTCATTGTATTCATTGATGATATATTGGTATACTCAAAGAGCAAGAAGGAACATGAGGAGCACTTGAGAATTGTATTGGAAATGTTGAGGGAGAAAAAGCTTTATGCCAAATTCTGCAAGTGTGAGTTTTGGCTAGATTCAGTGTCCTTCTTGGGGCATGTAGTTTCTAAGGATAGAGTGATGGTGGATCCATCTAAGATTGAAGCAGTGAAGAATTGGGAGAGACCTACTAATGTTACAGAGATAAGGAGTTTTGTTGGTCTAGCTAGCTACTACCGCCGATTTGTCAAGGGGTTCTCTTCTATTGCTTCCCAATTGACAAGATTGACTAAGCAGAATGTCCCATTTGTATGGTCGGATGAATGTGAGGAAAGCTTTCAAAAACTCAAGACCTTGCTGACTACTGCACCTATCCTTACCTTGCCAGTAGAGGGTAAGAACTTCATTGTTTATTGTGATGCATCCTATTCTGGTTTGGGTGCAGTGCTAATGCAAGAGAAGAATATAATTGCTTATGCTTCAAGGCAATTAAAGGTACATGAACGTAACTATCCGACCCATGATTTGGAATTGGCTGCGGTAGTGTTTGCAATAAAGCAATAGAGGCACTATTTATATGGGGTGAAGTGTGAAGTCTATACGGATCATCGTAGCCTACAATATGTTTTTACTCAGAAGGATTTGAACTTGAGACAGAGGAGATGAATGGAACTACTGAAGGACTACGACATCAGTATTTTGTATCATCCAAGAAAAGCGAATGTTGTGGCAGATGCTTTAAGTAGAAAGGCGGGAAGCATGGGAAGTCTAGCTCACTTGCAAGTTTCTAGACGCCCATTGGCTAGAGAGGTTCAGACTCTGGCTAATGACCTTATGAGGCTAGAAGTTAATGAGAAGGGAGGATTTTTGGCTTGTGTGGAGGCAAGATCTTCCTTCCTTGACAAGATTAAGGGAAAGCAGTTTAATGATAAGAAATTGATCCGGATCCGAGATAAAGTGTTGCGAGGAGAGGCTAAAGAAGCAACAATCGATGAAGAAGGTGTTTTGAGAATTAAGGGAAGGGTATGTGTACCCCGCATCGATGACTTGATCAACACTATTCTGACAGAGGCTCATAGTTCAAGGTATTTTATACATCCGGGTGCAACCAAGATGTACCGTGACCTAAAACAACACTTTTGGTGGAGTAGAATGAAGCGCGACATTGTTGATTATGTTGCCAAATGTCCAAATTGTCAACAAGTAAAGTATGAGCACCAGAGGCCTGGAGGAACACTTCAAAGAATTCCCATTCCTGAATGGAAGTGGGAGAGAATTGCAATGGATTTCGTGGTTGGTCTTCCAAAGACATTTGGAAAGTTTGATTCTATTTGGTTAATTGTGGACAGATTAACTAAGTCTGCTCACTTCATTCCGGTCAAGGTGACCTAAAATGCAGAGAAGTTAGCCAAAATCTATATCTCGGAAATCGTGCGATTGCATGGAGTTCCACTCTCCATCATATCAGATAGAGGTACGCAGTTTACTTCTAAGTTTTGGAGAACATTGCATGCTGAATTAGGTACTAGGTTGGACCTTAGTACTACATTTCACCCTCAGACCGATGGTCAGTCTAAGCGAACGATTCAAGTGTTGGAGGATATGCTTCGTGCATGTGTGATAGAATTTGGTAGTCATTGGGATAACTTCTTACCCTTAGCGGAGTTTTCATACAATAATAGCTATCACTCAAGTATTGATATGGCTCTATTCGAAGCATTGTATGGAAGGAGATGTAGGTCTCCCATTGGTTGGTTTGATGCATTTGAGGTTAGACCTTGGGGTACTGACCTTTTGAGGGATTCATTAGAGAAAGTGCAATCTATTCAAGAAAAGCTTTTAGCGGCGCAAAGTAGGCAAAAGGAATATGCAGATCGAAAGGTTAGAGATTTGGAGTTTATAGAGGGTGAGCAAGTCTTGCTGAAGGTTTCGCCCATGAAAGGGGTGATGCGGTTTGGTAAAAGAGGTAAGCTAAGCCCAAGGTATATTGGACCATTTGAAGTACTTAAGCGAGTAGGGGAGGTGGATTATGAATTAGCCTTGCCTCCAGGACTGTCAGGAGTGCATCCGGTATTTCATGTGTCTATGTTGAAAAGATACCATGGGGATGGGAACTACATCATTCGTTGGGATTCAGTCCTGCTTGATGAGAATTTGACTTATGAGGAGGAGCCTGTTGCCATTCTAGATAGAGAAATTCGCAAGTTGAGGTCGAGGGAGATTGCATCCATCAAAGTTCAATGGAAGAATCGACCAGTTGAAGAGGCCACTTGGGAGAAAGAGGCTGATATGCAAGAAAGATACCCACACCTGTTTACAGATTCAGGTACTCCTTTTCGCCCTTGTTTTTCTCCTTATGATCGTTCAAGGACGAACGATGGGTAAATTGGTATCTATTGTAATGACCTGTTTAGTCGTTTTGAGCAGCAGATTTTATTTCTGGAAAAACTGACTGAGACGACGGACCCCATGACGGACCGTCATGGGCACGACGGATCGTCGAGGGGGTCTCGTTCCAAAACACTTAGAATTCTGAAATTTGGGTACTGAAATCGACTCTGAACTTCGTGACGGAATGGCAGGACGGACCGTCACATGCGTGACGGGCCTTCACAGATCCTTTAGTGAAATTTAGTCTCTGAACTTCGTGACGGAATGGCAGGACGGACCGTCACATGCGTGACGGGCCATCACAGATCCTTTAGTGAAAGTTTAGTCTCTGAACTCTGGGACGGAAGCAGCAGGACGGACCGTCGCAGGCACGGCGGGCCGTCACAGGATGCGTAATCCCAGGCTGGGTTGGATTTCTGTAAATATTTTAAGGGGCATTTTGGACTATTCCTGCTTATAATTATAAAGTTAGTGGTTTAGTATTAATAACTCAATTACTTGGGGGTTAAAAGAGATAACCTTGAGTTAATTAGTGGGTTAATTCCTCATCTTTTATACTTAATTATATGCTAATTAGGGTAAAAGAAAGAGGGTTTGAATAAGAAAAGAATAGAAAGAACAACAGAAGGACAGAGAACGATCGAGAAAGAGGGAAACGAAGAGAAAACAAAGCTTTGAGAAATTGCTTGCTTGATCACGAATCTTCGATGGAGGGAGGTTATGGTTTATGCTATTTGTAGTAAACTCTTAATAGCGAATGATATGTATTGGTAGTATTGTAAACCCTTCTATATGCTTAATTGTATGCTTGCATGAATGTGATTATATAATTGTGATAAAATAAGCATGATGAAGCTATTGAAACCTAAATCTTGAAAAACCCTAATCTACTTTGTTAATGATGATGCGTTGGTATAAAAGAAGGCTTGATGAACGAAAGTAGTGAGATTAGGGGATCGGGTGCCACGTTCCGGTACCAGGATAGTATATGTGGATCGGAGTGTCACGTTCTAACACCAGGATAGTATATGGATCGGGTGCCACCTTCCGGTACCAGGATAGTATATGAGGATCGGAGTGTCACGTTCCGACACCAGGATAGTATATTGATCGGGTGCCACGTTCTGGTACCAGGATAGTATATGAGGATCGGAGTGTCACGTTCCGACACCAGGATAGTATATGGATCGGGTGCCACGTTCCGGTACCAGGATAGTATATGTGGATTGGAGTGTCACGTTCCGACACCAGGATAGTATATGGATCGGGTGCCACGTTCCGGTACCAGGATAGTATATGAGGATCGGAGTGTCATGTTCCGACACCAGGATAGTATATGAGGATCGGAGTGTCACGTACAGACACGAGAGGAATAAATATAAATGAATCTTGAAATATGTTAATATACTCAATTTAATGAACCTAATTACCAAATGAGTATGATGGGGAGGCGTGAGTCCTCATTGATGTGCTTGGTGTTGTGACCAAGAGTTATGGTAATTATAAATGCCGCATGTTGAGTATTGTAGTTGATTTTATGATATTATCTGATATATACTGTTTTCTATTTTGAATTGGCCGATGATATCTACTCAGTACTCGTGTTTTGTACTGACCCCTACTTGTATGTTTCTTTCTTTGTTATTAGTGGAGTGCAGCAAACATACCGTCGTCTTCAACTTAACCGCAATTCTAGCCAGTCTTCATTACATCGGATTTCAGGGTGAGCTAATATTTCTAGCTTGGACTGGATCTTCTTCCTCATGTCTTGATGCCTTGAAGTTCCGGCATGGACTAGCTTTTTATTTATTTTAGCTTCTTAGAACACTCTTAGTGTAGTAATTTGATCATAGATGTTCTTGTGGTGATGACTTCCAGATTTTGGGGATAATAATAGTTGTTGAATTTTAGAAGTTATTGAATTGATTTTTATTAATGAGTTTAAGTCTTCCGCATTGTATTTTGTTCATTATGTTTAAAATGTTGGGGTTTATATTTGGTTGGTTCGCTCACATAGGAGGGTAAGTGTGGGTGCCACTCGCGACTCGGTTTGGGTCGTGACACTCCTTCACTCTATGGTTTGAACTAGAGCAACAAATGAGGTAACATCATCATTAGCAAGAGTGGATGTGCACATATTACAGACAGTTGAATAGGGTTACCATTCGAAACAAGTAACATTTTTGACCAACTGAAAGGTGCATCAATTTCATCTAAGATTGATAAAGTCTGGTTACCATTAATTAAGTATTAAGGCGGTTATGAAATGCATTTGACCAAGTTCTATTATTGAAATTAAAAGTTTAGTGGGATCGCTAGCTACCATTGTCTCTTGTGGCATGATTTGAGTCCAATTGGTATCTCTTAGTTCCAATTGTGATATCAATAAAGTGAAGTAGATGTCATGGCCCCATATGAAGGGACAAAAACAAGTTAATTGGAACTGAGATATAAGGCATAGATGGTCAATAATAGTCCTCTATGGAACAAACTAACTTAGAAATTTGGCTTGTTATGAGTTGTAACTTGAAAAATGTGAATGCGTGTTCCTTATTTCCGAAATTAACACTGAATCTAAGAGTTTTATTTGCTTGGAAGTGATGATATGATCACGTGCACAACAAATGTGGGTCTGAATTTTGAAATGTGCAATATGTTGGCTGAATTGATTGAAACTATGCAAGTTCTAACTTTAAAGTATAATGAAACTTGTTTTGAAAAGAAGATCTCAACTAAGATCGATTGCAAGGGCCTAGATAATAAACGTGGTGCTTCGTAAGAAAAATCTGGATGTGTCTTGAGCTTGAGTAATAACCGCGTGAGTGTCAGGTTGTATCCTAGGGATGTGTGGGTTATGTGATGATTTAGTGAGAATGAGTTGGATTATGTATCATCGGATTGAATTGGGGTAGACAATGATTATTCTAGTTCATAGGATTATCCTTAATCTGTCAGTAAAGCTGAAAACCATTGGGAGATTCAAAAAAGAGAAAAACTACAAAAAATTTATTACCAGGGTTTCTTTTCCGTTAGGGTCGCTGGGGCGGGATTTTCCCCTCCAGGGAGACACCGCCAGTGCGGGATTTCTCCCACCGGAGAGTGATAGGGCAACACATAACCTCATTCTTTCGTCTTTCCTAGGTCTCATTACAGAACCCAAATCAAATTCGAACTAATCCCCACGATCTAATTCAATGTTTATCAATCAAATATAATTTATGAGTGTGTTAAAATTATGGGGAACCTAGGCATATGATTATGAAATTAGAGATGTTGTGGAGGCCAGGTAAATGGTAATGCACTTAAAGTGTAGTGCATCAAGGCGAGGAGGTTTTCCATCACGATGACTGGGCTCAGTTATATGCTTTTTTAGCAAAATCGAGTTTGAGGTGTGATATAGTGGTCACTAGTACTACTCTTATTTGTGCCTGAATGACTATTTTTTATGTGATATATGTTCTACTTATTTGTACGTTTCAATTCAATTGACTTAGGATTTGATGTGGTTAATGAAATACTTGATGCCCTCATCCATATTTCTACCCCGTTGAAGAGTGAGTCACCCTTGTATATCGTGTTTTCTTATTGTGGTTATGGATTTCATACTTCAGTTGTTGGTATACTAGATATGACTAACTTAATATAATCTTAGGAATAACTTAGTTGTTCCACAATTATACCTGACTTAATTGTAAAGATTAGAGTGGGAAAGGGTGTACAAGTCGAAGCAGATAAGATCGTATCCTCCATTCGGACAAGGAAATTGGTATGGCTGAATTGTTTGGCGTAATTTGCCTATATTCAGGATGTTATGTTCGAATCCCCCCTCTATTGAGTCTATTCATATAGTGTCAGAATCAAGAGAGCTTAAATCTCAAATTCAAAAGCTTCTTGATAAAGGTTTTATCTTCGTAGTGCTTTTCCGTGGGGTACTCATATCTTGTTTGTTAAGAAGAATAAGGGTAGTATGAGTATTGGTGATTTTACCTTAATCCATAAATGAGTGGCTTTATACCGCAATGACAATCTTATGGATAAAAAAATACCAATGAGTATACTTCGATGAAGGAAATTGTAGTATTTCAGTAATAAAAGGCGTATAAAAATTGGGCTAGTCTTTTTGAATTTGATGGGTGTACCTGAGTTGAGGTGTGATATTGATGAAAAGGATGACTTCGCAATAAAGCATGGGTTTAACCGAGTGTAATGGTAGTCTGAGTTCGTGATGAATTGTGCTGAAATGCAGCTATATAATAATATTGTTGGTTAAGCAAATTTTGTAAAGTAATTACGACTTGTGATAATATAAGGTTGTAATTTTTGATATTTGGTGAGTAACGCGGTTGTATGGAAAGTTTCAAGAGATGGTGGAAAACCACTCGAATGAATTTAAAAAGATCTAGAGTCATAATGAAGAAAAATAGTGGCGCGAAGTGCAACCCTAGAGATATGCGTGAGCGGAATATTGTATTTGATTGCACAGGCTAGAGTGATATCTTCAGATGAATAGATAATTGGGTTCAGAGATGCGTGATTTCATTTTTTTTCTTGTGACTAGTAATAGTGTACAAGTCCGTTAGATTGGTTAAAAACTATTGGAAAGGACGTGAGAAAAGAGGGTACATAAATTAGATCAAGTGTGATGATCAGTGTTTTGTTTTGTTTGATTTTATTAATGATTACGGTAGAATTGTTAGCGAAAGATATGTGAGATCAACGAAGATCTGATCCAAGATAAGTTAAATCCATGAATTCATAAAAATCTTTGAGGTATAAGATAATGTTAATAGATAAGGGGACTGTGTTGTACAATTGAATTTACAATTTAGACTTTTCATTGAAAGTATACATTCTAGGTGATATATTTTGTCAAAGATATGAAATTGTATGGTGAGGACTAATCATTTGTATCATGTATTGAACATTGGAAAGGACTTACACCTGGGTCGACTCGTAACGTTGATTACTATTGATTGTTTAAGTACCTAATAAAGGTTTTTATTTTGAAAGTTGGTTTAGGGTAATGTAAATGGTCAGAGTAGTTATGATAAGTGTTAGTATTAAGTGTCACACCCCAAGCCTACACCCTAGACGTGGCCGGCGCCCAATGACCATTGCTACCCTTGAGCCAACCCTTGACCTGACTTATTTAACTCAGTGGAAAACTTAAGCACTATGAAATAACTCAAGAGAATAAGTTTAACATAATGCTTAGCCAAAATGGCAACTTAAGTCTTATCGTTTACAAAAGATATGAAAAGACTAAATATTTATCTGTTTATGAAGCCTTTAAATTAAAGATGGATGTTGAGACAGACCCCATAACATCCTAATGAACTAAACTATAAAGTAATGAAAATGGATCCTCCAGAAAGCAAAGAGGCTCACCACTGACTCTGGAGCTCGAATTGGATCAACGAAGCGCTGTGTGTTGATTCTAGTTACCTGCGCTTGCATCATAAAACAATACAGACCAACAAACATCACTACATTGAATGTACGAGTATGTGAGTTGGAATGCTAAACATACACTTAAGCTTTATTGGAATAAGATGAACTTACCTTGGATCTGCTTAACTCAATAATTATTCTACTCGATCCTACGGGCTAGGAAAGAGGCGCAACACCACAAAGCACTAAATTATCCAGCTCGTATCTGAGTGCCTCCTAAGCCTGTTCTGCCAAATATTTACAGAATCATATAGGCTCCATTTCCCTCTCAGGTTCATCTATCACGGTGTCACGACCCAAAACCGGGCCGCGACTGGCACCCACACTTACCCTCCTATGTGAGCGAACCAACCAATCTAAACTCTAACATTTCAATATAATATCAACAGAAAATAATGTGGAAGACTTAAACTCATAAATAAAAACCAATTCAATAACTATTATTCCCCAAAATCTGGAAGTCATCACCACAAGAACATCTATGATCAAATTACTAAACTAAGAGTATCTAAGAAAGCTAAAACAAATAAAACCTAGTCCATGCCGGAACTTCAAGGCATCAAGACATGAAGAAGAAGATCCAGTCCAAGCTAGAAGCGTTAGCTCACCCTGAAGATCCGATGTGACGAAGACTGGCTAGAATTGCGGTTAAGTTGAAGATGACGGTACGTTTGCTGCACTCCACAAATAACAAAAAGAAAACACAAAAGTAGGGGTCAGACACGGGTACTGAGTAGATATCATCGGCCAACTCAAAATAGAAAACAGTATATACCGAGTAATATCATAAAATCGACTATGATACTCAACATGTAGCAACAACAAGTACTATATCATTAACAATTACCGTCAAATCCACACATGAGGACTCAAGCCTCAATACCATACTCATTTGGGGATTAGATTCATTAGATTGAGTATATTAGCACCTTTCAAGATTCATTATCCATATTCCTCTTGTGTCGGTACGTGACACTCCGCTCCCTCATTAATCTCTATTCATCTTGTGTCGGTACGTGACACTCCGATCCCCTACTACTATGTGTCGGAACGTGACACTCCGATCCCCTAATTCTATGTGTCGGAACGTGACATTCCGATCCCTTAATTCTACGTGTCGGTTCGTGACACCCGGTCCCCCTAATACTACGTGTCGATTTGTGACACCCGATCCCCTAAATCTACGTGTCGGTTCGTGACACCCGGTCCCCCTAATACTACGTGTCGGTTCGTGACACCCGATCCATTAATTCTATGTGTCAGAACGTGACACTCCGATCCACTAATTTCATTAAGTTCGTTCATCAAGCCTCCTATTATACCAAGGCATTATCATTCTCATTACTTTAGTTTATCAAGCCTTCTCTCATACCAAGGCATTATCGTTAACAAGAGATTAGGGTTTTGCAAGATTTGGGATTCAATAACTTCATCATGCTTATATAATCACAATTATGTAATCACATTCATGCAAGCATACAATTAAGCACATAGCAGGGTTTACAATACTATCAATACATATCATTCGCTATTAAGAGTTCACTACGAATAGTACAAAAACCATAACCTACCTCCACCGAAGACTAGTGATCAAGCAAGAATTTTCCCCAAAGCCTTGTGTTTTTCCCCTTCTCGATCGATCCTCTCTCTCCCTTCTTGTTCTTTCAATTTTTCTTATTCAAACCCTCTTTCTTTTACCCTAATTAGCATGTAATTAAGAATAAAAGATGGCAATAATAACCCACTAATTAACTTAAGGTTACCTCTTTTAACCCCCAAGTAATTAGACTTATTAACCTTAACCCTCTAACTTTATAATTAAAGTAGGAATAGTCCAAAACGTCCCTTAAAACGTGTAAAGAAATCCGACCCAGACTGGGATTACGCAACCTGTGACGGCCCATCGTGCCTGCGACGGTCCATCCTGCAGGTCGTCGCAAAGTTCAGAGACTCAATTTCCACCAAAGAGTCTGTGACGGTCCGTCCTGCCATTCCGTTACGAAGTTCAGAGAGTCGATTTTCAGTACCCAATTTCAGAATTTCTAAGTGTTTTGAAACGGACCCTGCGACGGTCCGTCGTGCCCATGACGGTCCGTCGTGGGGTCCGTCGTCTCAGCCAGTTTTCCTGAAATAAAATCTGCTGCTCAAAACGACTAAACAGGTCGTTACAATAGATACCAATTTACCCATCGTTCGTCCTCGAACGATCACAAGAAGAAAAACAAGGGCGACAAGGAGTACCTGATTCTTTAAACAGATGTGGGTATCTTTCTTGCATATCTGCCTCCTTCTCCCAAGTGGATTCTTCAACCGGTCGATTCTTCCATTGCACCTTGATGGATGCAATCTCCCTTGACCTCAACTTGCGAACTTCTCTATCTAAAATAGCAACAGGATCCTCCTCATAAGACAAATTCTCATCAAGCAAAACTGAATCCCAACGGATAATGTAGTTTCCATCCCCATGGTATCTTTTCAACATAGACACATGGAATACCGGATGTACTCCGGACAGCCCTGGAGGCAAGGCTAACTCATAAGCCACCTCCCCTACTCGCTTAAGTACTTCAAAGGGACCAATTTACCTTGGGCTTAGCTTACCTTTTTTACCAAACCGCATCACCCCTTTCATTGGCGAGACTTTCAACAAGACTTGTTCACCCTCCATGAACTCTAAGTCTCTAACCTTTCGATCTGCATATTCTTTTTGTCTTCCTTGCGCCGCTAGAAGCTTTTCTTGAATAGATTTCACTTTCTCTATCGAATCCCTCAAAAGGTCAGTACCCCAAGGTCTGACCTCAAATGCATCAAACCACCCAATGGGAGACCTACATCTCCTACCATACAATGCTTCAAATGGGGCCATGTCAATACTTGAGTGATAACTATTATTGTATGAAAACTCCGCTAAGGGTAAGAAGTTATCCTAATGACCACCAAATTCTATCACACATGCACGAAGCATACCCTCCAACACTTGAATCGTTCGCTCAGACTGACCATCGGTCTGAGGATGGAACGCAGTACTAAGGTCCAACCTAGTACCCAATTTCGCATGCAATGTTTTCCAAAACTTAGAAGTAAACTGCGTACCTCTATCTGATATGATGGATAGTGGAACCCCATGTAATTGAACGATTTCTGAGATATAGATCTTGGCTAACTTCTCGGCATTGTAGGTCACCTTAACCGGAATAAAATGAGCAGACTTAGTTAACCTATCAACAATCACCCAAATAGAGTCGTACTTACCCATTGTCTTTGGAAGACCAACCACGAAGTCCATTGCGATTCTCTCCCATTTCCATTCAGGAATGGGCATTCTCTGAAGTGTTCCTCCGGGCCTTTGGTGTTCATACTTTACTTGTTGACAGTTTGGACATTTGGCAATAAAGTCAACAATATCACGCTTCATTCTACTCCACCAAAAGTGTTGCTTTAGGTCACGATACATCTTGGTTGCACCCGGATGTATAGAATACCTTGAACTATGAGCCTCTGTCAGAATAGTGTTGGTCAAATCATCGACGCGGGGTACACATACCCTTTCCTTAATCCTCAACACACCTTCCTCATCGATTGTTGCTTCTTTAGCCTCTCCTTGCAACACTTTGTCTCGGATCTGGATCAATTTTTCATCATTAAACTGCTTTCCCTTAATCTTGTCAAGGAAGGAAGATCTTGCCTCTACATAAGCTAAAAATCCTCCATTTCATTTACTTCTAATCTCATAAGGTCATTAGCCAGAATCTGAACTTCTCTAGCCAATGGGCGTCTAGAAGCTTGCAAGTGAGCTAGACTTCCCATGCTTCCCGCTTTTCTACTTAAAGTATCCGCCACAACATTCGCTTTTCCCGGATGATATAAAATAGTGATATCGTAGTCCTTCAGTAGTTCCATCCATCTCCTCTGTCTCAAGTTCAAATCCTTCTGAGTAAAGACATACTCTAGGCTACGATGATCCGTGTATACTTCACACTTAACCCCATATAGATAGTGTCTCCATTGCTTTAATGCAAACACTACCGCAGCCAATTCCAAATCATGGGTCGGATAGTTACGTTCATGCACTTTTAATTGCCTCAAAGCATAAGCAATTACACTCTTCTCTTGCATTAGCACTGCACCCAAACAAGAATAGGATGCATCACAATAGACAATGAAGTTCTTACCTTCCACTGGCAAGGTAAGAATTGGTGCAGTAGTCAACAAGGTCTTGAGCTTCTGAAAGCTTTCCTCACATTCGTCCGACCATACAAATGGAACATTCTGCTTAGTCAAGTTCGTCAATTGGGAAGCAATAGAAGAGAATCCCTTGACAAATCGGCGGTAGTAGCTAGCTAACCCAACAAAGCTCCTTATTTCTGACACATTAGTAGGTCTTACCCAATTCTTCACTGTCTCAATCTTAGAAGGATCCACCATCACTCCATCCTTAGAAACCACGTGCCCCAAGAAGGACACTGCATCTATCCAAAACTCACACTTAGAGAACTTGGCATAAAGCTTTTTCTCCCTCAACATTTCCAATACAATTCTCAAGTGCTCCTCATGTTCCTTCTTACTTTTAGAGTATATCAGTATATCATCAATAAATACGATCACAAAGAGATCCAGATATGGCTTAAAAATCCCATTCATCAAGCTCATGAACGCAGCAGGGGCATTCGTAAGACCAAAAGACATCACTACAAATTCGTAATGCCCATACCTGGTCCGAAAAGCAGTCTTTGGCACATCCGTTGCCCGTATTTTAAATTGATGATAGCCGGATCTCAAGTCAATCTTAGAGAAGACACAAGCACCTTGTAACTGATCGAACAAGTCATCAATGCGAGGAAGAGGATACTTGTTCTTAATAGTTACCTTGTTCAACTGCCGGTAGTCTATGCACATCCGAAAACTCCCATCCTTCTTCTTCACAAACAAAACCGGAGCACCCCAAGGAGATGCACTTGGTCTAATGAAGCCTTTGCTCAACAACTCTTGAAGTTGGGCCTTTAACTCTCTTAACTCCGCGGGAGCCATTCTATAAGGGGGTATAGAAATGGGGCGAGTACCCGGTTCAAGATCAATACAGAAGTCAATATCCCTATCTGGTGGCATACCAGGAAGATCTGCAGGGAACACATCCAAAAACTCACAGACTACCGAAACCGACTCAATCGAAGGTACTTGGGTAGTGTCATCCCTGGGATGTGCCAAGAAAGCTAAACAACCTTTACTAACCATTTTCTTAGCACGAAGAAAGGAGATGATACGCACCGTATTGGAAGTGTAGTCACCCTCCCACACTAAAGGATCTGTCCCAGGTTTGGCTAACGTCACAGTCTTAGCATTACAATCCAAGATCGCAAAATTCGGAGAAAGCCAAGTCATACCCAGAATTACATCAAAGTCAACCATTTCTAAGATAACCAAATCTACATAAGTGTTACTCCCCACAAAAGTTACCAAACAAGACCTATACACTTTTTCAACTATCACAGACTCACCCACCGGAGTAGAAACACGAATAGGCATGTCAAGTAATTCACAATGTAAATTAAGACCATTAGCAAATGAGGAAGATACATAAGAAAATGTGGATCCGGGATCAAACAATACAGAAGCCATGCAATCACAAACCAAAAGATTACCTGTGATGACAGCATCAGATGCCTCCGCTTCAGACCGCCCAGGGAAAGCGTAACAATGGGCCCTATCGTTTGTCTGTCCGTTGCCCCTACCATGTTGTGATATAGTGGCTCCTGTTTTCCCATCACCCCGGCCATTTTGGTGACCACCATTACCTCGACCACCACGTCCTCCCGAATAACGGCCTCTACCATGACTACCTCTACCATTAGCTATAGGGGGGTCTATAACTCTGTTTTGGACAATTCCTCCTAATATATCCAGTCTCTCCACATCCATAACACTCTCTAGAGTCAAGCATAGGTCTCTCAGAGAAGTGTTGACCGGTCTGAGGTGGACCCCCAACTACAGTTTGTAGTGAAGACTGAATTGGTCGAACTGAGTAACCTCCGGAACCCTGTCCTCTAGAGTAAGAACAATTAAACTCACCTCCCTTTCAAAACCTTTTTGATGTCGATGCCATGGTGAATTCATCTGGCTTCACTCCTTCCACCTCTACCACGAAATCTACCACTTCTTGGAAGGATTTTGCCGTAGCCGCTACCTGTAAGGATGAAATCCGCAACTCTGACCTCAACCCCTTCACAAAACGACGAATCCGATCTTGTGGACTGAAACAAAGTTGGGTGGCATATCTAGATAGTGCACGAAACTTAGCCTCATATGCAGTAACCGACATCCTACCTTGCTCTAGACTTAAGAATTCATCTCTTTTCCTATCCCTCAAAGTCCGTGGGATATACTTCTCCATAAACAAGCTAGAGAATGATGCCCAAGTCATATGTGTTGCCTCTGTAGGTTGACACTCAACATGTGATCGCCACCACATTTTGGCGTTCCCTTGAAACTGATAAGTCACAAACTCAACACCAAACCGTTCTACTTTATCCATCTTGTGTAGTAGCTCATGACAGTCAACCAGAAAATCGAAGGCATCCTCTGATTCAGCACCCTTGAAGACTTGAGGTTTCAATTTCAAGAACTTACCGAAAAGTTCATGCTGATCATTTTTCATTATAGGCCCTGTAGTCAGACGAGGAAACGTGCCTATTTCCAATGAGGCATCCATGCGGGGAGCCCCAGCAGCGGCATGTCGTACCTCTGAAACCGGAGGCGTTGGTGCAGAAAACACTGGAGGTGCCTGACCCTGATCAGATAACCCGCTAAGATAAGCAAGAATCTGATTAATCATCTCTGGGGTAGGTTGGGGTGGAAATTCCTCATTCTGCACTTGCTCATTTTCCCCTTCCTCACCCTCTCTTACTACTTCCTTAGTCGGTGGAGGAGTCACCGCCCTAGCATCAGATGGGCTAGGTACTTGTCCTCTTCCTCTAGAGGACGTCCTCCCACGACCTCTACCACGGCCTCTTGCCGCTGCTCTTCCTCGAGCCACAGCCCCAGTGGCTGGCTCAGACGTTTCTTGTCTTGCCGGTGTTGGTGTTGGCGCGGTCGTTGCTCTAGTTCTAACCATCTGCGAAATAGAGTGAAGATGGTCAGATACCAATTTGTATCACCTAGATACCAATTGGATTCAAGTAGTAGCACAAAAGAAAGAAAGAAAGAATGGAATTTTCCTAAAGTCTTATAGCCTCTCAAAGAAAAGTAAAGGCGTCCCCCTACCGTTCCTTAAGACTCTACTAGACTCGTTCTTGTGTGATGAGACCAACGAACCTAATGCTCTGATACCAAGTTTGTCACGACCCAAAACCGGGCCGCGACTGGCACCCACACTTACCCTCCTATGTGAGCGAACCAACCAATATAAACTCTAACATTTCAATATAATATCAACAGAAAATAATGCGAAAGACTTAAACTCATTAATAAAAACTAATTCAATAACTATTATTCCCCAAAATCTGGAAGTCATCACCACAAGAACATCTATGATCAACTTACTAAACTAAGAGTATCTAAGAGAGCTAAAACAAATAAAAGCTAGTCCATGCCGGAACTTCAAGGCATCAAGACATGAAGAAGAAGATCCAGTCCAAGCTAGAAGCGTTAGCTCACCCTGAAGATCTGATGTGACGAAGACTGGCTAGAATTGCGGTTGAGTTGAAGATGACGGTACGTTTGCTGCACTCCACAAATAACAAAAAGAAAACACAAAAGTAGGGGTCAGTACAAAACACGGGTACTGAGTAGATATCATCGGCCAACTCAAAATAGAAAACAGTATATACCGAGTAATATCATAAAATCGACTATGATACTCAACATGTAGCAACAACAAGTACTATATCATTAACAATTACCATCAAATTCACACATGAGGACTCAAGCCTCAATACCATACATATTTGGGGATTAGATTCATTAGATTGAGTATATTAGCACCTTTCAAGATTCATTATACATATTCCTCTTGTGTCGGTACGTGACACTCCGCTCCCTCATTAATCTCTATTCATCTTGTGTCGGTACGTGACACTCTAATCCCTTACTACTATGTGTCGGAACGTGACACTCCGATCCCCTAATTCTATGTGTCGGAACGTGACACTCCGATCCCCTAATTCTACGTGTCGGTTCGTGACACCCGGTCCCCCTAATACTACGTGTCGGTTCGTGACACCCGATCCCCTAAATCTACGTATCGGTTCATGACACCCGGTCCCCCTAATACTACGTGTCGGTTCGTGACACCCGATCCATTAATTCTATGTGTCGGAACGTGACACTCCGATCCACTAATTTCATTAAGTTCGTTCATCAAGCCTCCTATTATACCAAGGCATTATCATTCTCATTACTTTAGTTTATCAAGCCTTCTCTCATACCAAGGCATTATCGTTAACAAGAGATTAGGGTTTTGCAAGATTTGGGATTCAATAACTTCATCATGCTTATATAATCACAATTATGTAATCACATTCATGCAAGCATACAATTAAGCACATAGCAGGGTTTACAATACTATCAATACATATCATTCGCTATTAAGAGTTCACTACGAATAGTATAAAAACCATAACCTACCTCCACCGAAGACTAGTGATCAAGCAAGAATTTTCCCCAAAGCCTTATGTTTTTCCCCTTCTCGATCGATCCTCTCTCTCCCTTCTTGTTCTTTCTATTTTTCTTATTCAAACCCTCTTTCTTTTACCCTAATTAGCATGTAATTAATAATAAAAGATGGCAATAATAACCCACTAATTAACTTAAGGTTACCTCTTTTAACCCCCAAGTAATTAGACTTATTAACCTTAACCCTCTAACTTTATAATTAAAGTAGGAATAGTCCAAAACGTCCCTTAAAACGTGTAAAGAAATCCGACCCAGACTGGGATTACGCAACCTGTGACGGCCCGTCGTGCCTGCGACGGTCCGTCCTGCAGGTCGTCGCAAAGTTCAGAGACTCAATTTCCACCAAAGAGTCTATGACGGTCCGTCACTCCTGTGACGGTCTGTCCTGCCATTCCGTTACGCAGTTCAGAGAGTCGATTTTCAGTACCCAATTTCAGAATTTCTAAGTGTTTTGAAATGAGACCCTGCGACGGTCCGTCGTGCCCATGACGGTCCGTCGTGGGGTCTGTCGTCTCAGCCAGTTTTCCAGAAATAAAATCTGCTGCTCAAAACGACTAAACAGGTCGTTACACACGGTCACTCAATACGTTAAAGAATGACAGTTTGAGGACCATTCTTGAGGAAAATCGGTTGTTTACTAATGGATTGGTAGACCAGTACAAAGAAGTGCAGAGCACCTAGAAGATCCACCAGTTTGAAATATTCACAAAGCCTCAAGGCCCTTAAATTCCCACTTGGGTTTAAGCGTTCTACTCAGTTAGCATATGGGGATCTGGTACCAAAGAGTAAAAATAAGGTCAACGCGCTAAACCTATAGAAGATGTAATTTTCCACGCCCGGAAGGTTAACTGTAGAAGCTCAGATATTAATCCAGTACTTCGATGTTCACAGAACTTCATGCACTATTATGTTGACAAAGTTGAGAAGAAGACCTTTGATGATGTAAACGTTTATCTCCTATAAGTAAATGTTGATCCCCTATAAGACCCAAAGATGAATTGAGGTCAGTGTGCTGATTGAGAAGAAGTTCTTAAATGTGGTTGTCAGATACTACTTTGGGTTTATTAGAAGCACCATTAGACTTTCACAGAACGAGTCGAACCTTTGACATATGAAGGCAACATGTTTGACTTATATCATGGATCGGGAGAAACATAACTTGGGTCTACTCATTGGGAAATAGAAATCCATGAGGGCAAATAAGAGCCAAACCACTTTTCCCTTTCTAATGCTGGTTAATGAGATATGTAGGTGATCCCCTGTCCCTATGAATGAAAAGACGGATGTGGGGGTGACCCCACCTCCTATACACCACTCTATTTTACTCTCCATTCTCTATATTTTGATGGTAAAATAGAGAATTGGGTCTTCAATTACTCTCTAAAAAACTCTCTATTCTCTATTTATAGAGAGTTGAATAGTAATTCTCTAAATTTGAAAAAGTACTATTCACCTCTATATTTCATTTTTCGTGAAGGCCGACATTAATTATGAGGAGAAATATTCTTCTATGGTAGATCTGATTATCTTCAGATATTTAATAAATATGACAGTTCATGAAAAGTTTGAAATGCATCTAATGGACTTTGTCACATTTTTTATTTTAATATTATTTCTATTGCTTGTAAATAAAATACTATCTTTTATATAAGAATATTATTAAGTTTCTAGCATTCGTAATTCTTTTTAAATATAATATAACATTTTTTAAAAAATGTATTATTTAGTATATACTATTTTCATCCCGAATCAACTATATTTTAACTATAGTTTTTTCAATTTTAGTCACTGTAAGAGAATATTTGATATTATTACTGATTTTTACTATGAAGACTGCACAAAATTTAAATGACAAAATGAAAATTTTAAATTGTAAATACAATACATGACATAATAATATAAATACAGTTTAACAATATAATACATATCATAATGATTTTTATAGTCACAACAATACTTTTGTAATTCGGTAGGTTGTTTTAAGATTTAACAGTATTCGAAAAAAAGATAGTGTATGATCTAGAGAGTTGTTGTGTTTGTGATTACGGTTATGCTTGATGATTTCTTTTTTTAATTTTTTCGTAGTTATTCTTTAAAATTTAGAATAAAATATAATTTTATACTAAATAAAGAATTTTATAAATAATAATAATTTTATATTACTTAAAAATTATATAAGGTGATTATTTAGAAAAAATAAAAGAACGGGTTTAGTAATGAAATAGAAAATGAAATTATATAAATAGAAATAGAAATAATAATATATTATTAAGGAGAGAGAAAGAAGATTCTTTTTAGAGAGTAAAATAGAGAATTAGGTTGGAGTCGGTTGTCTGAAAAAATATAGAGCTCTATAATTGAAGAGTAAAAATTGAGATTAGAGCTGGAGATGCCCTTAGTCATATGATCGAGAAATGTAAATTCAACATGAGGAGATTGTTTGTACTATGTGAGAAGATTACATTAAAGATTAGTACAATTTAATCAAGGTTCAATTTTTTTATTGAATTAAAGTTAGATGAAACAGTTATTTAAGTGGAGAATAAATAAATCTGTAATAATTTATTATACTATTTTATAATTTTATTTTATTTGGTAAAGATTATACAATTGAGAATATTTTAATAGTTTCACAACTTATGAGATTCTTATGTTTATTAGAAAATATAGGACACAAAAATTTCATATGACATGTTCAAACAAAACTTCAATTTCATCTCATATTTTTAAATTACGATAACATATCATGATCTCATATCGCATGATCAAACGGGTCATAAGATTATCATGCTACGCTGAAACGTTTGATAATTATTTTATTTGCAGTTAATTAAGGATAAATACATACGTTTATGTTTCCCACTAAATTAATTTCTAAGTGTTCCTTTCCAGAGGATAAGTTCTACTATGCATACAACCCGTCCAAGTATGTTACAACCATAGTACAATATAGGCGAAATGGTCTAAAGGACCACTATACTTGTATCGTTTGTAATATGGTACCTTCTATTTAATCATTTATCAACTGAATCCTTACACTCAATCAAAAGAAGATTTGAAAACCCTCTTATTATGTGTGTAGTTCACGTACTTGTCCTTAAATAATGAGAAAATACATCAAATCCCCAGTAAACTTGGTAACATATCTTACTTTAGTACTTAAACTATACAGGCGATTAACCCCCCCCCCCCCCCTTCCAACATCTTTGAAATGATTTAAATACAATTCGAAAAGCTAAATACCACTCTCACCTACCACATCATATCAATGTAAGTATCACATCAATGTTATGTAAGCACCACATCATTAATTTTTAGTCTTTCTCTTCTTCTTCTTCTTCTTTTTCTTTTTTTTTTGCTTATTCACCATTTTTCTTAAATATTTTTTTAAATACGTTACACTAATGAATTAATTTAAAATGTATTTTAGAATAAAAAATCGTCCCACCTTCTTCCACCGGTTCTCTTCAAACTACACCCCCTCCCCCCTTCCCCTCCCTTGTCTCATTCTTCTTTTTCAATTTTCACCAATTTCAGCCTTCATTGGCTTTTTTTTCGGGCTATTTTCAACCTTCAATAATTGTTTTCTTCTTCCACATTCATCAACTTCTTTTTATATATAAAAAAAAGCATTTGTACTTTTTCTTCTTCGAACCCTCTCCTACATATATGTCATTGGAGAATGATATTTTTTAAACGTATTTTTTTTAACAACTAAATAAAAAATGAAGGCCATATAAGAAGTTGATAGATCCACTTTTTTTGCATATAGAATTAAAATTGGATCACTTAAAATTCAAGAAATTTACATTCAATTAGGTGATGGATTTTATGGATTGATAAATGACTAGTGGGGTGAGAGATGAACTTGAAGGAAAATGACTTATATGGAAGAAGAAAGGTATAAGAATTGCTTAAATGGGGAAGACAACAAAATAAAGAGAAAACAAAAAAAATAATTTATTTTCTTTAAAAAAAATTGAACCCATAAATTTCATTTACTTTTAAACAAGAAATTTCTTTTTTTTTTTTTTAAAATTTAAGTTATAAAAAAAATTAAAACTATAACTTATATATTGGCCAATAAAAAAAATGTCATGTGCATGATTTAACCATTCAATTTTTTTTGTACTATTTCATGCGCTTTTAGGAGAGTGAGTACACTCACTTTGCCACGTCAGCTTTTAGGGTGACATTTAATCACCTCAAAATTATTAAGGAGGTATTTATACGCTCATATAGTTAAAGTACTAAAGTAAGTTTTGACGTCAACTTCAGGGGGGATTTTGATGTATTTTCTCTTAAGTAAGTGATATATCAAAGTCATGTTCACCTAAATTAATGACATGTCATAATTATTTTTATTGACTTTTTTTTAAAACTAGGCAATTTGTCTGAGCTTCGCGCAATCATAAATAATACTTGTATTAAACTTGCAAATAATTTTTACTAATATCACATAACCCAAGAACCTCTAATGAATGAATAATTCACGAAATAATAAATCATTGGTTCTTTAATAAAATTAAAAGAAAATTAAAGAAGAAAATAAGAATATATATACAAAGATATTTCGTGATAAAAAGAAACATTTAAGTTGCATAGATTATACAATTGTGATATTTTCCTTAGGAGAAAATTCAAAAATTTGTTAACATATTCAAAAAAAAAAAAAGTTATGCTTGAGTATGAAAGCAATTATAATTTTTGAACTTGCATAATAAATTTCTTCAATTGTTGAGTGAGAAATTTCATATATATATATAAAAATAGATAATATGTAAGATTATATATAGTAATTTTAAGTTATAGAATTCAATATAAAATATCAAAACATGAATTCTTGGAACTGAATACAATAATATTTTCTGCACAATGAGTATACGTACTATATGTGTATATGTTCAATATAATTGGAGACAATAAAATTGCAGAAACATAATAAATAGAGTTTAAAACGTGTACGCAAAAACAACAATTAATATCTTATGCATAAATTAATGAGTGTAAAAAAATATACCAGGATGTTTACAAATAGAATGAAATAGAAAGAAAAAAATCGAAAGCACTGAATGCACAATATCCCCTTAAGAAAACTATTCCCCTCCAAATATCAAAGATTGAAGGAATTACATCCTCTTAGGATGGAACGATTTTATTCACGACTTATTGATACAAAAGCAGTGATGTCAGTAAGTCACTCATCAGGAGCAAAACACACAAATATTTAATTTTGCGTATATATAAAAAGATCAAAATATTTGTTGTATTGAAATGAGAGGAAATTCCTCTATTTAAATACAACAAAGGGTAGTGTGAACAAATTTTTACTGTCCCTTATTAGAAAGTTCACAACATTCTATAAAAGTCACAATTTTTCATAAAGTTGCAACTATTTATTAATATTGCAACTTCTCATAGAAATCACAACTTTTGAAAGAAGTCGCAACTTTTCATAAAAGTCACAACTATTCATAAAAGTCACAACTCTTCATAAGATTCACAACTCTTCATTAAAGCCACAACTTTTCATAAAAGTCACATCTTTTCATAAAAGAGAAAGAATAGTTTTGAAAATAAATAAATTTAAAAGTTACTACTTGCTTGTGGTGGCTCCACGTAGGCTAGTCTAGGGTTCTCTTTTAGATAAATAAATGACTATTGACCAAAATTACATAACAAAATATGAAATAATAATTTTTTTAAAAATTAAGTTTGGAACTCCATATTTATCTCCCTATTTCCACTTTGAAACCATCAAAATCTAAAAGCATTCGTCGTCGTCTTCATCCCAGTCATAGTAGCATCTTTTGTCGGTGACCACATGTAGTCTCTCCCTCAATAGTCTTCATCCCCATCGCACCATTGCCACCAGATCTGACCGGAAAACCTTTCCGGCTTCGTGACTCCAAATCTGACCGAAAAACCTTTTCGGTGTCGTGACCAAATCCTTCCATAGTCTCACCCGCCTCGATCTTCTTCGATTGACATGCATCGTTTTTCTTTCACTCCTGTGCGAATGAGTCGTCTCCGGCGAGCACAACTACCACCACTCTCTCCCTCTGCCGGGCTATCAGTTGATTCAAGAAGGTGCCATGCCATGATCTTCTAAAGAAGATTATAAGAAGGTGAAGAAGAAAGAAAAATCAATCAAACATGGATGGAGATGGCTAAAATTTGAGGTGGATTGATTGGCTGAAGAAGAAAACTTAGTTAATTTCTTTCGATATTCAAATATTTTTTTTTTAACTTAAAAGAGGATTGTCGTGAAGTCACATTTTTTCTAACTCAACGATCTTAATGTCATATAAGCCTAGTCAATAGTTAGAGGAGTTTGATAAATTCTGTTTTATTAAATTTAAGGTTTCAATTAATCAAACATTAAGTAAAAGGGTTTACAATATAAATTTATACTAGCACAGGGATCTATCAGACCATTTTGCCCGTAATATATAAATAAGTTAATGCATCTAACTTAAGATATTTGTTACTTCTGCGAAGGAAATATAATGAATATGTCATAACTAAGAGCTTAGCTAAAAAAACAATAAAGAAAGAAGTCCTCATCCATACTCTTGCTTTTGCTAGGTTTGATTGTTACACAATTGATAATGCCAATGCAATCTTTTCAGTTCTTCGAATCTTAATTCAAGTTCTATCTATTTTATTGTGTATTTCTATATGTTCAAAATAACTAGTAACATTCATATTATCACTCTAATTAACAGATTCTAATTAAATATAAATAAAAAAAAATATCATAATAATATATGTTAAGCAACTTAGAATTCCTGCTTCAACTTTGAATTATTTGTTTCACCCCCGGTGTTTATGGTTGTTCTCCATCGCGTATTATTTTAACTTCATCCATATATATATATATATATATATATATATATATATATATATATATATATATATATATATATATATATATATATATATATATATATATATATATATATATATATATATATATATATATATATATTCTTCTGAACATGTCTTAACTAATTATGAAAAATTCTTTAATAAAGATATTTTACGTATGTATTTATTGTATAAGTGATTATGAATTATTAACATTTTAATAGAGATATGAGGTCTAGATAGGTGGAAAAATGTTTTTATATTAATTAGTATTTACCAAAGTAAATTTATATTTTTAACAGGTGTAGAAGTTTCCCTTTTGTTTATGCATATGATGACTACTTCAATTGATACTAAATCTATTAGCATTTATTACATTTTATTATTTTCAGGTGGAGTAACGTGATTATGCATATATATATATATATATATATATATATATATATATATATATATATATATATATAAATTCGATTTACTTATCTTCGTATTCTATTGATCAGAAGCATTCAGCAGCTCCTCGCCGGTTTAGAATTCGAACACAAAATGACTATACTTAAGCGGTTCTTCTTCTTTCTTAGTTGAAGTTCCCCTTCTCCGGCAGCTAGTTTAATGGTTTCTAAGCTGGATGACTAATTTGATTGATGTATCTTACATTACTGACATTAAACTATGTTTTCACATTGTTTGGTATCTACAACCATCTCTTGAAAACTCTGGTACTTGTGACAATAATTGATTACAGGGAAAATTGTATATAATGGCAAATTAATAAATCAAATTAAATGTTATAACCACACTTTGATTTAATTGTGCCCTGTACCAAACTATTTGTCAGTCACCTCTCTCCCTCAAACTCTCCCTCGCCACTCTCCCTCTCTCGCTTCCTCTCACTTTTATACAAACACAAGTGTATAAAATATGTTTTTGTTTGTATAAAGCAAAAAATTTTTGTATATATACATATATTTTCGTTTCCCTCTCCTAGATCACACCCGCCACTCTCCCAGATCTCGCTTGCCACCCTCGCCTCTATCGCTTATACAAACAGAAACGAAATCTATAAATTTTGTTTTATTTTGTATAAGCGAGAGAAAATTGTATATACACTTGCAAATACATATATTTTCTTCATATACACTTGTATACAATACAAATATTCCTATGCTCAATTTTCTTTTATCTTTGTCTCTTTTTCGTTTTATATATACAAATTATATATTTGATTTGTATACTGCTTTCTTTTGTATATGTATAGTGAACTATACAATTGGTTTCTTTGTATATGTGTAGCGAATTATTCATATTTATGTTTACTATGGAGCGCAATCATGTAATTTTTCTATAATATACAAATATATATTTTGTGTTTGCTATAGGTGAAAGTTTCTCTTGATTATATTGTTGTGTAAAGTTGTTGTTGTGCTTACTAATGAGTGATTTAATGTGAAGAAATGTGTCGTTTCCTTTCGAGTTATTTCAAATACGTGTTATCATTAATCATATGGGATTAGTTGATTTTTATAAATATTTATATTTGATTGGGTTTGATGTTCATCTTTTTTTTTTTGGACAACATTTTTGTAGCCTTATTATGATAGAGAAGACATTAAAATTTTGTGTTTACTTTTGTGCTATTCATGTAATATTTATTCCATGTGAAATCTCTTTTAATATCAAAATTCGATAGCAAAATGCTCAAAATACTCAAAATGTCAACAATCACAAAGGTGAAATACTCAAAAATATAAAATCAAAATTCATGATTTGAGACAAACTTCAAAATCTAATCACTTTTTCACACACTAACCACCACAAATATACTAATCTTATTTATAATCCCATCAAAAACCGCATATGATATTTATCATTGAAAGAACAAAGAAAGTTAACATCTAAAAATATCAAATTTAAGATAATCTTACAAAAATAATGGGTTAAACTCAAACCTTGATGAAGAGAAGTGATAGTTAAGCTTTGAAGCGTTGATACGACAACCATGATTGCAACAAATTGAAGCAATTGAGGGAGATGACTAATATTAAGGTAGAGTGTGAAAGATGAATCTGAAACAGAGCACATAGAGACTCAGTTAGTGTTTGCTTCAAACTGATTACAGTAAACAAATTAAGGTAGGGGAATTTTTGCATATTAAAAAAAAAGTAATTTTAAAACATACATGAAATTACAAAATTCTACAATAAACTATCATAAAAATGAAATGCATAGTAAAAGAAATGGAAACTAAATACCTAACAAATTGTGACTATCACAAATGTAAACTTGCGAAAGAAAAAGAGAAAAGTGAGAAGACTTAGAAGGGCAACACCAATTTTCAAGCATCCATGAGTAGTTTAAACCAATATAGGAACATGCAGGAAGTAAATTCTACAATAACACATTCAAAAACAAGAAAGTCCGACAAAAAAAGACCCCAAGAGCCAGAAACAAATACACATTAGGAATTGAAGGATAAAAGTAGGTATTTCAGGATTACAGAATAAACATACATCTTTGAAGAGAAAAAATAGATGTTGAAAAGGGCAAATACTCACCAGTTTGAAGCTTGAATGTAATGACCCAAAAAATCATATTTGAAAATTTTGGAGCTATTTGTTAATTACGATTATTTTGTTGACGAGTGATTTTAAATAATTAATTTTAGTTGGTGGCTTATGGGCTAAGTCCATAATTTAGTTAAAATGTTATACTAGTTGGCCCATATATATTAAATTAAAACAAAGGGAAATTTTTTAAAACGATAATATTTTAACATTTAATGGTGTCTCATAGCAAAACTTTTAATATTTATTAAACATGTCAATATTTTAGTTTGTTATATTGTTGATTTATATATTTTTTGTCATTTGTTTCATTTGAAATACAATTAGTTTATAACAGACTGGAGAAATCAAGGAAAATAATATTTCAAATAAAGTAATTTTAAATTTAAACCAACAAAGTTACCATAATTGCTAGTCATAATTTTGGAATAACTTTAAGTCCACTTAGATTTTTTTCCACTACTCTTATACTCTTTTCATCTTTTATTTTTGAGATTAAATTTACAAAAATTCCTTTCCTATTATATGTGTTTGGTTCCACGATTGACATTACTTCCTGTTATTTAAATCTCAAATTTTCAATATTAATCTTTTTAACTCTTCATTAAAAATATTCAATCTATGTCGAATTGAAGTCTATTGATTTAAGATTTTTGTTGGCAGTGATCAAGATTTTAGAATGAATACAACATTTAAAATAAAATACAAAATTTGCTAGCATACAAAGTGAGATTGAAATACAAAGTGATCACAAAAAATCTAAAACTTGTTAGCATACATTTAGAATGAATACAAAATAAAAAAGAAATAGAAAACTTATTGGCATACAAAGTGAGATTGAAATACAAAATGATATTGAAATACAAAGTGAACATAAAAAATCTAAAACTTGTTGGCATACACATAGAATTAATACAAAAATAAAAAAATAAAAAAAATACAACACTTATTGGCATACAAAATGAGAATGAAATACAAAATTAAAACAAAAATTACGAAACTTGTTGGCATATAATTAGAATATATACAAAAATAAATAAACTACATGAAGCTTAATTTAGAATAGCATACAAAATTTTGTAAAACTATTTATCTAATACAAAATTAAACGTATACATATTTTGAAATGAATCCAACTACAAAATAAATACAAGTTACACATAAAAAACTCAAATATTAGCAAGATATGCATGAATCATGTTATGAATACGAAATGCAACAAACAATGAAAACATCAAAGAATACAATTTGATAGTTTAGATACTAAATGCAACATGTCATAAAGTTGTTTTCATCACCCTGATCTTCAATAATTTTATCAATTTTTCAAAAATTGACATTCGAAAATGACACTTCTTCGTGTGATACAACTTTCAGATTTAAATTCAATTCTTTTGAGTGATTTATCCTAATGTTGACACTTCAAAAATAACACTTCTTCACCTGATACTTCTTCTAGATTCAGGTCCAACATACAAAACATATACAATACTTTTGTATCTCAATACTTCGACAAAGGTTGAAGATCTTTTGAATGATTTCTAAGATTTCTTAGAAAAATAGAGGATTTTGATTTAAGAAAAAGACAAGGTTTAAGTTACTTGAGGATATGGAATAATGAAAAAAATCTTTATAGAGAAAAAAAAAGAAATGATAGAATTTGAGTAAAAATATTTAGAGAGTGAAAAGTGGATACTGGAGTCTATTATTTTTAGTCAAAAAGTGGGCCTAATTGTTCTTGGTGAAGATCACCAGGTATTTCCTCAGCCACAACAATTGACATGTTGAAGATGTTTTCGCAACGTATTCAGCCTCGGAAGAAGACAACGTTGTTGTTGATTGTTCCTTTGAGCTCCAAGTAATAGTTGCATAATCAAAAGTGAAAAGATCCCCAGAAATACTCTCTCTATCATTCACATTCCCTGCCTAATCACTATCTGAAAATCATAGACATTAAAATTACTACTTTGAAAGTACCATAGTCCAACTCCTGTAGTTCCAGCAACATAGCGCAAAACACTTTTAGCTGCTCCATATGATGCTTAAGGTCAATGCATCAATCTTGAAATCATTCCAACAGAAAATGATATGTTAGTACGAATGTGCGTTAAATAAATTAATCCTCCACTAAACTTTTAAGATAACTTCCTTCAGCTTTTTCAATATCATCATCAAATTGCAGTATCTCATTAACATTCATAGAAGTAGCCAATGTTTTGTCATTATCTATGTTAAATCTTTTGAGAAGATCAGTGGCATACTTCCTTTGAGATATAAAAATTACATCTTCTTTCTTATTCACTTCAAGTCCAAGAAAATAATGCAACACTCCCAAATCCATCATTTCAAATATTTTCATCACAAAAGATTTGAAGTCACATACAAGAGAGTAAGATGAACACATATAGATCATATCATCAACATACAAATACTCAAACAAATGATATATTTTTCCATATTTCTTCACATACAAAGTTGGCTCATTCTTACGTCTTTCAAACCCTTTTCTCTTAAATGTGAATCGTTTTTGTTGTACCATGGGCGAGGAGCTTGTTTTAGCCCATAGAGTGCTTTCCTCAACTTGTATACTTTGTTCTCCTTTCCTTTCTCTACATAACCATCTGGATGTGCTACATACACTTTATCTTTCAATTAATCACCATTAAGGCCAGGAATGCATACTTGACATCAAATTAATAAACCTTCCACTTTAATTGTACAACCAAAGCTAAAAGGATTTTTACTTTTTCAAAAGCGAGAAATTGGAGAGAAAGTTTCATCAAAGTCAATGCCTTGTTGCTGCGAATATTCTTTTGCTATCAATCTGGCTTTGTGTTTCTGCTCACTTCCATTAACATGGTACTTTGTCTTGAACACATACTTAAATTCATAACATTTTTTTTCATCCAGAAGGTCAACCAACTCATTATGTCTTATTTTTCCTTATTCCAATAAGCTATTCTTCCATTGTACACCTCCTTTCCTTTTTTGTTGAAGCTTCGTGAAATCTAGCTAAGTCTACACCAAATAGAGCAAAGGTACATATTTCATACATATCTGGAAGTGATCTAAGCTTTTGTGGAGGAGTTTCACTGGAACCTTCTGAGTCAGGCACCATCAATGTTGGTCTGCTAACTTGTGTCGCTGGAGTATCCTAAAGAGTGGCTTAGTGTATTATTAAGAGACTCAATATTATCAAGAGATTGACTTACTTTTTCACTAGGAAAGAATTCATCTTCCATTATAACTTGTGAACTTTTATTGTTGCTTTCCCATTTCCACGAAGTGTTTTCATCAAATACAACGTCTCTCCTGATAATTACCTTAGAATTTGTCGGATTATACAATTTAAAAGCCGTAGATTCAGAACAAATATCCCAAAAATATGTTTTTTTCAGATTTTTTATCAGGTTTTTTATGATGATGAGAATTTATTGGAGCATATGCAATACAACCAAAAATTCTCAAATGACTTACCCACAACTTTCTACCTTTCCATATTTCAAAAGTTGTCCGACCCATAACTCCTTTAGTCTGAGATACTAAGAAGATAAAGTGGAGTATGAACAGACTCAACCCAAAACTCATTTGGAATATTTTTACTCTTTAACATGCTCCTGGCCATCTCCACTACATTTTGGTTCTTCCGGTCAACAATCCCATTTTGCTATGGAGTGTAAGGTGCAGTAAATTCCATGTGAATTCAATTTTCTTGAAAAAATAACTTAAATTCTTGTGATAAGAACTCACCTCCTCCGTTGGTATACAGATCTTAACTCTCTTACAAACTTCGTTTTCAACCAACGCGTTGAATTTTTTGAAGCTTGAAAAAGTTTGTGATTTGAGCTTCAAAAAGTATATTCAACTCACCCGAATGTAATCATCAGTTAATAACAAAAAATATCGAGAACCAACAAGAGATTATGTATCCATAGGACCACATAAATCTGTATGAACAATATCAAGACAACCAGTAGCTCTTTAAGGGTCTTCCAATAGGAAAAGAATTTCTATGTTGTTTGCCATATAACCTTCACATGTATTTTCAACAGATCTTGTATTTGCATCTAATTTTCACTTAGAAATCTCAATCCATTCATATCAAGTGTCCATAAGGCAAATGCGACAACTTAGATTCATCAAGATTTTTCTTACTAACAATCAAGACTTGTCAACTTTTGAAACTTCAAATTGGAAACATTTTATTCTATGTCATGTGAATATTTGCCAAGATTTGACCAGCTTTCTTATTCTTAATAACACATGAGTCATCATCAAACAAGACAAAGAATATACAACTCAACAATTGCCCAACACTTAGTAAGTTATGTGCCAATTAACACCAAATAGTATTATGAATAGGTGTTAATTGTGTCTTATCCGAAAAGTCACACAACCTTTAGAAAAAGTCTTTGCTTATTGGAAAAGTTACAACCATTTGAAAAAGGCACAACTCATCAGAAAAGGCACAACCTTTAAGAAAAGTCACAATCCTTCAGAAAAGTCACATATCATTGAAAAAGTCACAACCCGTCAAAAAAGTCATAACCCTTTAGAAAAGTCACAACTCATTGAAAAAGTGACATCCTTTAATTTGAAAAGGTATCTACTACTAAAAATGAATTGTAGTTATTTTCTTCCCATGTTTATATGACATCTAAACAATTTAACAGAGCATACAAGTAAAAAAAATCTTGTTAGATGACAAGAAAAAAACACACAAATATCGTCTATAAGGTAATATACGTGAGATACGACTAATTATATGATTGACCCTCATCAATACCATCTCATAGGTTTAGTGAATAAGAGATATATATGATGATCCACATTGAGTATTCACAAAGAATCCGTAATATTATTTTGTGAAAAACTTATATATAGTCACTTGTTTAACTTACGTCCAACAA
This sequence comes from Solanum arcanum, assembly GCA_027789145.1. NCBI lineage: Eukaryota > Viridiplantae > Streptophyta > Magnoliopsida > Solanales > Solanaceae > Solanum > Solanum arcanum. The sequence goes on along the minus strand of CM050933.1, from coordinate 60,090,176 downwards.
AGTCATAGTTCATATAATTGTAAACGATTTTCAATCTATTCAACCAAGCATAATTTGTCCAAGATAAATAAAAACACTGTGTTATCACATATATAGGGGCGGTATAATAATATGAAAAATTATTGTTCAAAAGTTAATATAAGAAAAGATGAAAAATAGAAATAATTAATGTAATAACTATAAGAATTCATAATATTATAATTAAATAATGACGAAGAGTATGAATACCATTTGCAGTAATTGATAATAACTAACATAATTTATAATGTTATAACTAAAGAATTAATGTGCAATGACTGAGTTTTTAATAAATTTTAATAACTACATAAATAATAGGACTTTTGATTAATGTTACTTTGTTTATATAGTTATTAGATTTTAATTAAGTGTGACATTTCATATTATTGTATCAAAATTTATTTTTTAATTGATTAATTTTAAATGATTCATATATATATTTATATATAGGAAGATCTTGTTAATTGGATACATTTGTGACATATTTAATACTTAAATTTAAATACAAATACTATATTTATATATATCTCCTAAAATTTAGCTATTAAATAATTAATAAAAATTAAACTAATACAAACTTCTATTGGTGTTATAATAAGTCATATGAACTTTTATTCGTCTAAAATAAATAAATATTAAGAAATAGTAAATAGTAAAATAAAAGGGCAATGATCATATAGTAATAACTATTTCGAAGTAAATTTGCTTACAATCTAAATCACACAAGTAGTGTTGGTATATAAAGTCATTCTTTTAAATTGAGCAAAAAAAATAGATCGTGACAATTCTCTGACACTTGAAAAGTTTAATAATATTGAAAGAATATATTCAGAAGCATATATTTACATCTCAGAGACATTCTTAACAAAATATAATTGGAACATTAGATACTATTATTTATATTAAGAAAAATAATAATGATTATGTCATCAAATATATTTTCCTCAAGCACTCGAGGTTATGAAATATACCCTCTTACGATAAAATAATTTACTTCATTAGAATATTCGTACCTCATACTTCGGTGTACTTCAAACTCTGTCAACGACAATAAATCACATAAAAAAGTTTTTAAATGCAAGAAGAAGAAGAGTAGAAGATTAAAAAAAATGTGGTTGATAAATGAGAGGAAGTCCCTCTATTTACTAGATGAGTATTGTTCGTGCTACGCACGAGCCCAATAACGTAAATTATGATGTCATTTTTTTGTGTTTAATCTGAAACATCACTAGAGATCAAGGACCTAAGTTGTATTTATATTTGGAAAATGTTAGAAAAAATATATATATAAAATATAATTGTTTATATTTATATATAAATAAATTGACATACATGTAAGATTGCTCGATTCAGAAAGTTTTTGATTTTCTTTTACAAAATGAAAAAGTCATCCTACTTGTTTGGTACGGTATACACTTAAACAATAATCCACAATTTTATTAAATATTTATTTAATGAATCAATAATATTTATTTAATAAATTGGTTCGATATGATTCTTTTCGATTGGTTCGGTCGATCTTTGATATTCTTTTTACATCCAACATACAATCATATATATCACACTTACCTATTACTTCCTTTAGTACACTTACAAAATCAAACTCAAGCGTGTGCGTCATTGGCTCATTACACTATCCACCATCATATGCTACATGATTAACACAATGTATCACTTTTCTACCAGTGTTGGTACTTCGAACTTTGCTCCATGAACACATAAATCACATAGGATATTGAAAATGCTGTCCATGGCCAGAATATTTCGTTGCTTTATACTTTTCAAAGAAATGTGTCCTATTCCAAAAAGAAAAAAAGAGATTAAACATTTCGAAATAGAAAGCGCTAAACCAATAAAAATCCATAGCCACATTTAATAAATTAATATGGAGAACATGTGTGTGTGAGAAAGAAAGCAAGACAACTAAAAATCAAGGAACAATGAGAGAAATTACTTATGAGTACTATACACTATTGTCTAGACTTCAAGTTATACTCCTTTAGAGAGCGGTCGAGGAGAGCACAAAGTTAATAAAGGCCAAAAACTGTTTCTACAATCTAAGGATACATCAAAAAATTGATTTTTTTTCTCAAAATTCAAATATAAAAATTATTTTTGATATTTTCAAATAAACATGATAAGTAATAATAATAAAATATCAGATGTTCCCGTGATTATTTTATCATTATGTCAAACATATATATTGAATTAAATAATTAATTTAATAATATTCTTTTCCTATTTCATTTGAAAATCATTCAAGATAATAGATTAAAATTATGAGTCTGAATATATTAAAAATTTTCGTATTGATCCATCTATAGATTAATTTTGGGTACACTTATAAATTTGTTTTATAGGTGTTTAACAAACAAAAATAATGACCTGCTTGATAAAAATTAGAATGGATCATCTCATTCTTTACAAAATGATAAAAGGATAAAAAAAATATTATGACTTTACATTTTGCTTTTATATTCATTAAAATTAGGAGAACAATTTAGTACTGTAAGGAAAGAAATTTTTCTAAAACTAATTTATATACCTGATGGATGATTGTTTTATCTCAAATATTGAGAATTTAATAAAAAAAGGTCATAACATGTTCTGAATTTTTTGAAATTTTTATTCTTGAAGAGCTTGCTCAGTGGATGCATTCCTTACGAAATAGGCCTTTTGAGAATTTCAATTGTAATTGATATTGGATTTAACATATTAACTAATCCATTATCATATTCATCAGAATGTTTGAAAAATGTGGATCAATTGAATTTTATTCAAAATTTGTCATATGGACAAGTCTAAAAAATGACTCGTTCACACTAAGAAATAGTGAATTTACTTTTGTCTAATAATTGTTTTACAAAAGTAGGGCATCATGTAGGGAATTAATTAAAAATGAAGTTCTTAATGTTGAAAAAAACACTGTATTATTGATCTTCCTAATAAGAGATCTATACCGAAACATGTATTATTTAGAATGTAAATTACAAATAAAGGGTGACAAATTTATTGGTATATGACATTAGAGGGGAGAGAATTGAGCAGTGAATGAAATGAAGAATGTGTTAATGTCTATTTACTTGAAAAATCTTATAATTTATAGTTTCTAGAATAATTATGTAACTTATGCAGGAAATTTAGCCACTTGAAAAAATATTTTGTAACGACCTGTTTAGTCGTTTTGAGCAGCAGATTTTATTTCTGGAAAAACTGGCCAAGACTACGGACACCCCGACGGACCGTCATAGGCACGACGGTCCGTCACAGAGGTTTCGTTCCATGACACTTAGAATTCTGAAATTGGGTACTGAAAATCGACTCTCTGAACATCGTAACGAAGTGGCAGGACGGACCGTCACAGGTGTGCCGGACCGTCACAGTGCCCGTGATGAAAGATGATCTTCGATCGTCACGACGACCTGTGTGACGGACCGTCGCACTCACGACGGCCCGTCACAGGTCGCGCAGTCCCAGTCAGAATCAGATTTCTTTCCTCGTTTTAAGGGACGTTTTGGACTATTCTTTCCTTAATTATAAAGTTTGAGGGTTATTATTAATAAATCTAATTACTTGGGGGTTAAAATAGGTAACCTTAAGTTAATTAGTGGGCCATTATTACCATCTTTCATTCTTAATTATAGAATAATTAGGGTAAAAGAAAGAGGGTTTGATTAAAACAAAAGAGAAAGAATAGAGAGAGAGAGAGTATTGATCGATCAAATTGGTTGAGGAGAATATCAAAGCTTGGGAAATTGCTTGTTGATTCCAATTCTTCGGTGGAGGTAGGTTATGGTTTCTTTTACGATATTCGTAGTGAACTCTTAATAGTGAATGATATGTATTGGGGGTATTGTAAACCTGTCTATATGCTTAAATGTATGCTTGCATGAATATGATTATGTGATTTTGATAAACTAAGCATGATGAAGTTTTGAATACCAAATCTTGAAAGAACCCTAATTCACTTGTTAATGATGATGCCTTAGTATAAAAGAAGGCTTGATATATTATATAATGAGATTGATGATGCCTTAGTATGAAAGAAGGCTTGATGAATTAGGGGATCGGGTGCCACGTTCCGGTACCAGGATAGAATGAATATGAGGATCGGGTGCCACGTTCCGGTACCAGGATAGAATGAATATGAGGATCGGGTGTCACGTTCCGACACCAGGATAGAATATGAGGATCGGAGTGTCACGTTCCGGTACCAGGATAGAATGAATATGAGGATCGGGTGTCACGTTCCGACACCAGGATAGAATATGAGGATCGGAGTGTCACGTTCCGACACCAGGATAGAATATGGATCGGGTTCCACGTTCCGGTACCAGGATAGAATGAATATGAGGATCGGAGTGTCACGTTCCGACACCAGGATATAATATGGATCGGGTGCCACGTTCCGGTACCAGGATAGTATATGAGGATCGGAGTGCCACGTTCCGGCACCAGGATAGAAATAGAGGAGTGGAGTGTCACGTACCGACACAAGAGGAAGAAAGATAATGAATCTTGAAAGATAATGAATATACTCAATCTAATGAACTTAATTCCCAAATGAGTATGGTATTGAGGCTTGAGTCCTCATGTGTGAACTCGGTTGTAGTTATTGATGAATTCATGTTGTTATTGCTACATGTTGAGTATTGTAGTTGATTTACATTATTATTGATATATATTGTTCCCTATTTTGAGTTGGCCGATGATATCTACTCAGTACTTGTGGTTGTACTGACCCCCTACTTTCATGTTTCTTCCTTGTTATTTGTGTAATGCAGCAAACGTTTCGGCAACTTCAACTCAACAGTAGATCTAGCCAGTCTTCACTACCTTCGGAAATTCAGGGTGAGCTAATGCGTCTAGCTTGGACTGGGTCTTCTTCTTCAAGTCTTGATGCCTTGAACTTCCGGCATGGACTAGCTTTTATGTATTTTTAGCTTCTTAGACATTCCTAGTTTAGTAATTTGAGATAGATGTTCTTGTGACGATGACTTTCAGATTTTGGGGATAATAATAATAGTTTTGGATTGTTTTTATTAATGAGTTTAAGTCTTCCACATTATTTTCTGTTGATATATTCTGAAAATGTTAAGGTTATATGGGTTGGTTCGCTCACATAGAGGGTAAATGTGGGTTCCAGTCGCGGCTCGGTTTTGGGTCGTGACAAACTTGGTATCAGAGCACTAGGTTCGTTGGTCTCATCACACAAGAACAGGTCTAGTAGAGTCTTAAGGAACGGTAGGGGGACGCCTTTACTTTTCCTTGAGAGGCTATAAGACTTTAGGAAAATTTCACTCTTTCATTCTTTCTTTCGTGCTACTACTTGAGTCCAATTGGTATCTGGGCGATACGAATTGGTATCTGACCATCTTCACTCTATTTCGCAGATGGTTAGAACTAGAGCAACGACTGCACCAAAGAAAGAACAACGGCACGACAAGAACGATCGAGCCACCATCGGGCTGTGGCTCGAGGAAGAGCAGCGGCAAGAGGCCGTGGTAGAGGTCGTGAGAGGACGTCCTCTAGAGGAAGAGGACGAGCACCTAGCCCATCTGATGCTAGGGCAGTGACTCCTCCAGCGACTGAGGAGGTAGTAAGAGAGGGGGAGGATGGGGTGAATGAACAAGAGCAGAATGAGGAATTGCCACCCCAACCTACCCCAGAGATGATCAACCAAGTACTTGCTTATCTTAGCGGATTATCTGATCACGGTCAGGCACCTCCAGTGGTTTCTGCACCAACACCTCCGGTTTCAGAGGTGCGACATGCGGCTACTATGGCTCCCCGCATGGATGCCTCATTGGAGATAGGCACATTTCCACGTCTGACTACTGGACCGATAATGACAAACGATCAACACGAACTTTTCAGTAAGTTCTTGAAATTGAAACCTCCAGTCTTCAAGGGTGAAGAATCTGAAGATGCTTATGATTTTCTGGTAGATTGTCATGAGCTCCTACACAAGATAGGTATAGTGGAGCGGTTCGGTGTTGAGCTCGTGAGCTACTAGTTTCAAGGGAACGCCAAGATGTGGTGGCGATCACATGTCGAGTGTCAACCGACAGAGGCCACACCCATGACTTGGGCATCCTTCTCTACTCTGTTTATGGAGAAGTATATCCCAAGGACTTTGAGAGATAGAAAAAGGGATGAGTTCTTGAGTCTCTAGCAAGGTAGGATGACGGTTAACGCATATGAGGCTAAGTTTCGTGCTTTATCAAGGTATGCCACTCAACTCTGTTTCAGTCCACAAGAACGGATCCGCCGTTTTGTAAAGGGGTTGAGGTCGAGTGCGGATTTCACCTTTACAGGTGGCGGCTACGGCAACATCCTTCCAAGAGGTGGTAGACTTTGTGATAGAGGTGGAAGGAGTGAAGCGGATGACTTCACCACTACATCAACATCAAAAAGGTTTGAAGGGGAGGTGAGTTTAATGGTTCTCACTCCAGGAGGACAGAGCTCAGGAGGTTACTCAAGTCGACCAATTCGGTCTTCACTGCAGACTGTAGTTGGCGGTCCACCTCAGAACGGTCAACACTACTCCGAGAGACCTATGCATGAACCCCGAGATTGTTATGGATGTGGGGAGGTTGGACACATTAAGAGGTATTGTCCAAACCAGAATTACAGAACCCCAATAGCTAGAGGTAGAGGTGGTCATGGTAGAGGCCGTTTTTCTGGAGGACGTGGTGGTCGAGGTAATGGTGGTCACCAAAACAGCCGAGGAGATGGGCAAACTGGAGCCACTACTACGCAACATGGTAGGGGCAACGGAGAGACGAGTAATGGGGCCCATTGTTACGCTTTTCCTGGGAGATCTGAAGCGGAGGCATCAGATGTTGTCATCACAGGTAACCTTTTGATTTGTGATTGTATGGCTTCCGTATTGTTTGATCCTGGATCCACATTTTCTTATGTATCTTCATCATTTGCTAATGGTCTAAATCTACATTGTGAATTACTTGATATGCCTATTCGTGTTTCTACTCCGGTGGGTGAGTCTGTGGTAGTTGAAAAAGTGTATAGGTCTTGTTTGGTGAATTTTGTGGGGAGCAACACTTATGTAGATTTGGTTATTTTAGAAATGGGTGACTTTGATGTAATTCTGGGTATGACTTGGCTTTCTCCAAATTTTGCGATCTTGGATTGTAATGCTAAAACGGTGACGTTAGCCAAGCCTGGGACAGATCCGTTAGTGTGGGAGGGCGACTACACTTCCAATCCGGTTCGTATCGTGTCCTTTCTTTGTGCTCAGAAGATGGTTAGTAAGGGTTGTTTAGATTTCTTGGCACATCTTAGGGATGACACTACCCAAGTACCCTCAATTGATTCGGTTTCGGTAGCTCGAGAATTTTTGGATGTGTTCCCTGCAGATCTTCCTGGTATGCCACCGGATAGGGATATTGACTTCTGTATTGATCTTGAAGCGGGTACTCGCCCCATTTCTATACCCCCGTATAGAATGGCTCACTAATTAAGAGAGTTAAAGGCTCAACTTCAAGAGTTGTTGAGCAAGGGCTTCATTAGACCAAGTGCATCTCCTTGGGGTGCTCCGGTTTTGTTTGTGAAGAAGAAGGATGGGAGTTTTCGGATGTGCATAGACTACAGACAACTGAATAAGGTAACTATCAAGAACAAGTATCCTCTTCCTCGCATTGATGACTTGTTCGATCAACTACAAGGTGCTTGTGTCTTCTCAAAAATTGACTTGAGATCCGGTTATCACCAATTGAAAATACAGGCAGCGGATGTGCCAAAGACTGCTTTTCGAATGAGGTATGGACATTACGAATTTGTGGTGATGTCTTTTGGTCTTACGAATGCCCCTGCTGCGTTCATGAGATTGATGAACGGGATTTTTAAGCCATATTTGGACCTCTTCGTGATCGTATTTATTGATGATATATTGGTATACTCAAAGAGCAAGAAGGAACATGAGGAGCATTTGAGAATGGTGTTAGAGTTGTTGAGGAAGAAAAAGCTTTATGCGAAATTCTCCAAGTGTGAGTTCTGGCTAGATGTTGTGTCCTTCTTGGGGCATGTAGTTTCTAAGGATGGGGTGATGGTAGATCCTTCTAAGATTGAGACAGTGAAGAATTGGGTAAGACCCACTAATGTATCAGAAATAAGGAGTTTTGTGGGGTTAGCTAGTTACTACCGCCGATTCGTCAAGGGATTCTCTTCTATTGCTTCTCAATTGACGAACTTGACTAAGCAGAATGTTCCCTTTGTATGGTCAGATGAATGTGAGGAAAGCTTTCAGAAACTCAAGACTTTGTTGACTACCGCACCTATCCTCACCTTACCGGTAGAGGGTAAGAACTTCATTGTTTATTGTGATGCATCCTATTCTGGGTTGGGTGCAGTGCTAATGCAAGAGAAGAACGTGATTGCTTATGCTTCAAGACAATTAAAAGTGCATGAACGTAACTATCCAACTCATGACTTGGAATTGGCCGCGGTAGTGTTTGCATTAAAGCAATGGAGACACTATTTGTATGGGGTTATGTGTGAGGTCTACACGGATCATCGTAGCCTTCAGTATGTCTTTACTCAGAAAGATTTGAACTTGAGACAGAGGAGATGGATGGAACTACTGAAGGACTACGACATCACTATTTTGTATCATCCGGGGAAGGCGAATGTTGTGGCAGATGCGTTAAGTAGAAAGGCGGGAAGCATGGGAAGTCTAGCTCACTTGCAAGCTTCTAGACGCCCATTGGCTAGGGAGATTCAGACTCTGGCTAACGACTTGATGAGGTTAGAAGTAAATGAGAAGGGAGGATTGTTGGCTAGTGTGGAGTCGAGATCTTCTTTTCTCGACAAGATTAAGGGAAAACAGTTCGATGATGAGAAACTAAGGCGAATCCAAGATAAAGTATTGCGAGGAGAGGCCAAAGAAGCGACAATCGATGAAGAAGGTGTTTTGAGAATCAAAGGAAGGGTATGTGTACCCCGAGTTGATGATTTGATCAACACTATTCTGGCAGAGGCTCATAGTTCAAGGTATTCGATACATCCGGGCGCGACCAAGATGTACCGTGACCTCAAGAAACACTTTTGGTGGAGTAGAATGAAGCGTGATATTGTTGACTTTATTGCTAAATGTCCAAATTGTCAACAAGTAAAGTATGAACACCAAAGGCCCGGAGGAACACTTCAGAGAATGCCCATTCCTGAATGGAAGTGGGAGAGAATTGCAATGGATTTTGCGGTTGGTCTTCCAAAGACAATGGGTAAGTATGACTCCATTTGGGTGATTGTTGATAGGTTAACTAAATCTGCTCATTTCATTCCGGTAAAGGTGACTTACAATGCAGAAAAGTTAGCCAAGATCTATATCTCAGAAATCGTCCGATTGCATGGGGTTCCACTATCCATCATATCAGATAGAGGTACGCAGTTTACTTCTAAGTTTTGGAAAACATTGCATGCGGAATTGGGTACTAGGTTGGACCTTAGTACTGCGTTCCATCCTCAGACCGATGGTCAGTCTGAAAGGACGATTCAAGTGTTGGAGGATATGCTTCGTGCATCTGTGATAGAGTTTGGTGGCCATTGCGATAGCTTCTTACCCTTAGCGGAGTTTTCATACAATAATAGCTATCACTCAAGCATTGACATGGCTCCATTTGAAGCATTGTATGGTAGGAGATGTAGATCTCCCATTGGTTGGTTTGACGCATTCGAGGTTAGACCTTGGGGTACTGATCTCTTGAGGGATTCGTTAGATAAGGTGAAGGGCATTCAAGAAAAGCTTCTAGCGGCGCAAAGTAGACAAAAGGAGTATGCAGATCGAAAGGTTAGAGACTTGGAGTTCATGGAGGGTGAACAAGTCTTGTTGAAGGTTTCACCTATGAAAGGGGTGATGCGGTTTGGCAAAAGAGGTAAGCTAAGTCCAAGGTACATTGGGCCATTTGAGGTACTAAAGCGAATAGGAGAGGTGGCTTATGAATTAGCCTTGCCTCCAGGGCTGTCCGGAGTACATACGGTATTTCATGTGTCCATGTTGAAAAGATACCATGGAGATGGAAACTACATCATCCGTTGGGATTCAGTTTTGTTTGATGAGAACTTGTCTTATGAGGAGGAGCCAGTCGCTATTTTAGATAGAGAAGTTCGCAAGTTGAGGTCAAGAGAGATTGCATCCATCAAGGTGCAATGGAAGAATCGACCGGTTGAAGAAGCTACTTGGGAGAAGGAGGCAGATATGCAAGAAAAATACCCACATCTGTTTAAAGATTCAGGTACTCCTTCTCGCCCTTGTTTTTCTTCTTTTGATCGTTCGGGGACGAACGATGGGTAAATTGGTATCTATTGTAACGACCTGTTTAGTCGTTTTGAGCGTGATTTTATTTACGGAAAAAGCGGCCAAGACTACGGACACCCCGACGGACCGTCATAGGCACGACGGTCCGTCCACGCAGGTTTCGTTCCATGACACTTAGAATTCAAATTGGAGTGCGAAAATCGACTCTGCGAACATCGTGAACGAAGTGGCGGAGACGGACCGTCACAGGTGTGCGGACCGTCCACAAGGTGCCGTGATGAAAGATGATCTTCGATCGTCACGACGACCTGTGTGACGGACCGTCGCACTCACGACGGCCCGTCACAGGTCGCGCAGTCCCAGTCAGAATCGGATTTTTTTCCTCGTTTTATGGGACGTTTTGGACTATTCTTTCCTTAATTATAAAGTTTGAGGGTTATTATTAATAAATCTAATTACTTGGGGGTTAAAATAGGTAACCTTAAGTTAATTAGTGGGCCATTATTACCATCTTTCATTCTTAATTATAGAATAATTAGGGTAAAAGAAAGAGGGTTTGATTAAAACAAAAGAGAAAGAACAGAGAGAGAGAGAGAGTATTGATCGATCAAATTGGTTGAGGAGAATATCAAAGCTTGGGAAATTGCTTGTTGATTCCAATTCTTCGGTGGAGGTAGGTTATGGTTTCTTTTACGATATTCGTAGTGAACTCTTAATAGTGAATGATATGTATTGGTGGTATTGTAAACCTGTCTATATGCTTAAATGTATGCTTGCATGAATATGATTATGTGATTTTGATAAACTAAGCATGATGAAGTTTTGAATCCCAAATCTTGAAAGAACCCTAATTCACTTGTTAATGATGATGCCTTAGTATAAAAGAAGGCTTGATATATTATATAATGAGATTGATGATGCCTTAGTATGAAAGAAGGCTTGATGAATTAGGGGATCGGGTGCCACGTTCCGGTACCAGGATAGAATGAATATGAGGATCGGGTGTCACGTTCCGACACCAGGATAGAATATGAGGATCGGAGTGTCACGTTCCGGTACCAGGATAGAATGAATATGAGGATCGGGTGTCACGTTCCGACACCAGGATAGAATATGAGGATCGGAGTGTCACGTTCCGACACCAGGATAGAATATGGATCGGGTGCCACGTTTCGGTACCAGGATAGAATGAATATGAGGATCGGAGTGTCACGTTCCGACACCAGGATATAATATGGATCGGGGTGCCACATTCCGGTACCAGGATAGTATATGAGGATCGGAGTGCCACGTTCCGGCACCAGGATAGAAATAGAGGAGCGGAGTGTCACGTACCGACACAAGAGGAAGAAAGATAATGAATCTTGAAAGATAATGAATATACTCAATCTAATGAACTTAATTCCCAAATGAGTATGGTATTGAGGCTTGAGTCCTCATGTGTGAACTCGGTTGTAGTTATTGATGAATTCATGTTGTTATTGCTACATGTTGAGTATTGTAGTTGATTTACATTATTATTGATATATACTGTTCCCTATTTTGAGTTGGCCGATGATATCTACTCTGTACTTGTGGTTGTACTGACCCCCTACTTTCATGTTTCTTCCTTGTTATTTGTGTAATGCAGCAAACGTTTCGGCAACTTCAACTCAACAGTAGATCTAGCCAGTCTTCACTACCTTCGGAAATTCAGGGTGAGCTAATGCGTCTAGCTTGGACTGGGTCTTCTTCTTCAAGTCTTGATGCCTTGAACTTCCGGCATGGACTAGCTTTTATGTATTTTTAGCTTCTTAGACATTCCTAATTTAGTAATTTGAGATAGATGTTCTTGTGATGATGACTTCCAGATTTTGGGGATAATAATAATAGTTTTGGATTGTTTTTATTAATGAGTTTAAGTCTTCCGCATTATTTTCTGTTGATATATTCTGAAAATGTTAAGGTTATATGGGTTGGTTCGCTCACATAGAGGGTAAATGTGGGTGCCAGTCGCGGCTCGGTTTTGGGTCGTGACATATTTTGACAAATTTAAAAAATAGAATTTATAGAATTTTAAAATGTAATATATATGAAATGACCATATTATCCTTGATTCTCCTCAACTTCATATTTTTATATAATAGAAAAATATCAGTTTGACCTGTCGACTTTAAATTTAAATCAAACTTACGCAGTTCACTCTTCAGGTTAATATGTATGAAATCAAATAAAAAAGTAAAAAATTTGATTATATATTTTAATGAAAAACTGCTCATTTATAATCTAGTAAACATTTCTAGTTTACTTTAAATGCAACTATATCATCCTATTCATTTTATTTGTAAAGCTACTTTTTGATATTTTTTAAAATATAATTTTTTAATATCACATCTAATTTTATTTATTCTTTAATTTCAATCTAATATATATTATTAATTTATTACATTTAATTATTTCTTTTTAGGTGCATTAATTAGAGCAAAAATAAAAATAATGTAATTAACCATATCTTTTAAATAATGAATTTTATATTAAAGCTGGTATTTGTAATAAGTATAATGAATAGAAAAATCAATAATTAAATTAAAGTGATTATAAAATAGAGTAATGAGTAAATATCACAATAAGTCATTAAAAAAATGAAGTGATAACAAAATGAGATAATGGTAATCATAATAAATGAAAATATTTCTAGAACTATTTAGTTTTTTTGTTATCATTTTTGATAGATTTTTGTTCGCGTTAAGTTATATTTTTACCTTTGATCATCATTCGCTTCATATATAGAAATATGTTTCTATAATTATTCATTGTTCTTGATATTTTTATTAATAAATTTTTGTTGGAATGAAATTATATTTTCATTTGTGGTCGTCTTAAATACAAATATATCATCCTATTCATTTTATTTGTAAAATTATTTTTAACATATTTTTTTTATTTCAAACTAATATATATTATTAATTTTATCACACTTATTTATTTTCATGTATATTAATTAGAGTCAAGATAAATGTGAAAATAATTAATTTATAATGTATTTTTATATTAAAGTAGATATTTTTTATAAGCATAATAAATTGAAAAAATATTAAGAGTTAAATTAAAGTAATAGTAAAATAGCGTAATGAATAGATATTACAATGACTCACAAAATAAAGTGAAGTAACAACAAAATAAAATAATAGTAATAACAATAACTAAAGATGTTCCTAGAACTATTTGATTTTCTTGATATCATTCTTGGTAGATTTTTGTTAGCGTGAAATTATATTTTTTACCCTTGATCATTATTCAATTCATAAATAGAAAGATGTTTCTAGAATTATTTACTATCTTTCTTAATACATTTTTGTTGAATGAAATTACATTTCTACCCTTGGTCGTCCTACCACTTCACTCTTTTATATAAAAGAAATTGTCAACAAAGATAGCATGAACAAATGTTTTTCTTGTGTCCTATTTTTAAAGTCATGACCTTTCTGAGAAGTCACAACCCTTTGGACGTGTCACAACTCATCGAAAAATCACAACCCTTTAAAAAAGTCAACTTATCGCAAAAGTCACAACTCATCAAAAAAGTCACAACCTAAGTTAGGGAGGGATATTTTAACAATTTAACATTCAAGTTAGGAGTTCATGCTTAATATATATATATATATATATATATATATATATATATATATATATATATATATATATATATATATATAGATATATATATATATATATATATATATATATATATATATATATATCTATAAAAAATATAATAAATAATTCTAGAAACATCTTTCTATATATGAAGTGAATAATGATCAAGGGCAAAAATGTAATTTCACACTAACAAAAATCTACTAAGAATGATAATAAAAAGATCAAATAATTCTAGAAACATCCTAAGTTATTGTGATTACGTATTACCATTAACTTATTTTGTTATACTTGACTTTCTTTTCTTTTGTGAGTTATTGTGTTATCTATTTTATTATTACTCTATTTTACTATTACTTTAATTTAATTTTTAATATTTTTTCTATTCATTATGCTTATAAAAAAAAGCCTACTTTTTATTAAAAAAAATTATCATGAATTCATTATATTCGTCTTTATTTTGACTCTAATTAATAATTGAAAACAAATAAGTGTGATAAAATGAATAATATATATTAGATTGAAATTAAAGAAAAAGATGTTAACAAGTAACTTTACAAATAAAAATGAATAGGATAATTTATTTGTATTAAAGACGACTAAGAATAAAAATGTAATTTCATTATAACAAAAATTTATCAAGAATAAATAATCCTAGAAACATTTTTCTATATATGAAGTGAATGATGATCAAAGGTAAAAATACAATTTTATGCAAGCAAAAATCTACCACGAATGATAAAAAGAAAATTAAATTGTTCTAGAATCATTTTTAGTTACTATTTAAAGTATTACCTCATTTTTGTTATTTTCTTCATTTTTTATGAGTTATTGTGATATCCGTTTATTATATGAAAGTATATAAATAATGATTACGCTTTGCTCATAATAATTATATATCAAGTTTAATATTAGGTGAAATCAATCAAAATTAAAATTAAAATTTATATGTACACGTATATCTAAATTTTGTGTATTAAAATATTTTTAATTTTGTGATCTTAAATATGCTATAAAAAATTAAAAATCAGAAGTTATTTTCTTTTTGAAATAAAATAAAAAAAACTAAGTTCACATAAATCGAAAAGGAGGGATTCATATATTAAAAATGAAATATATATATATATATGTGTGTGTTATTTTTAAATGAGCTTTCATACATTTATTTTTTAAAAAAATCGTTGGCTTCCTTCTATTAATTTGCGCATATTTGTGGAGTTTTAAGGATTTGAACATTTTAATATAGAAATATAATGATTTGAAAACTTTAATTATTTGTTTTAATTTCTAATTTGTTACATATTTGAAAATTACATTAAAAAAAGCTTTATAACGCAATATAACAATTTAAGATATTTTAGAAAATATAGTTAAAAAACATAATGAAATTTGGTTGACTCCCTTATTTTTATAGAAATGAAATTTTTTTTGCATATATTGTTTGAAAATAACATACGAACTAAAAAGTACTATGAATCACATTAAAATGACATCTAAAAATATGTGAGAATCATATAAGAAATTTCGTTGACTTTCCTAAAATCTTGTATGACATAAAATAAAAAAGATGTAGTAACATATATTATTCGAAAATGACACAAAAGGTATATAAATTAATAATTTATAATATTTTTTTTTAAAAACACATATAAGAATTTAGTTCACTGGTTCAAGTTTCATTTGCATCACATAAATTGGAAGAAAAAAATTAACATACGTTGGGTCTGCGCTGGTGCGAGCACCTTGTCACGGACCTAGAGAATCTGCTCGTACTCCGTGCGGCACTCGATAACTTACTCACGATTCTTTCACGATCTTGTAAGTTCAAGTAAGCCTTTACTACTCTAAACACTAAGAGAATGCAAAGAGAGACTAGAAAGGGCAAAGAGAACTTTAGAAGAAGGAACCTTGTATTACTACTTTACTTGGTTGGATTCTTCGATGCTTTACAAATGAAATGGCCCTCCTTTTTATACTACATCCTAAGGGCCTTAGTGTAAATAAAATTTACTATACAAGTCCTTCTACTAACTACACTTTAGTCCATATTCTAGAGAATTCTACATTGTCTAGAATATGCTAAAGTCTTCCATAAAGATCTAAAGTGTTCTAGAGAATTCTAGGGAATTCTCTAGTCTTCTCCACAAAACTAGAAGGTTCTAGAGCCTTCTTGCAAACCTCTTCAAGACTCTAGCTCCTCCTCCCCCAGTTGGACGTGAAATCTGGCTAGAATAGTGGCGAGACGTCACACTCTCCCCCACCTATTGATGCGACGACCGCGTCGCATTGCGGCTATATCGGTGTCCGAGTTTTTTCGTGCGATCATCAATTCACACACTCGTTCAATCCCTTCGAGCAGCCTCCTCATCGGTGGCCCCATCTTTCGAACTTCCCCCTTCATAGGAGGCAGATGCCTCGGCGGCTTCTCGTTCATCACGGCAGCGTTCCTTCTTGGAACCTTCTTCGTGCGCAGTGGCAAGGCCTTCTCAGCGCCATTGTCTTCTCCCAAACTTGCAATGGTAGCTGCAGATGTCATCTTCCTTCCATCGTCGACCCTCTCGAGCTTCATGGCCGTCAGTCGGACTTGTCCCTACGTCTTCTGTGCCTTCACCATGGGAACCATATAGGTTCCTCCTTTCTCCATGACCATCAGTTGTTGGAGATAAGGATCGATCACCGCATGGCACTGTTGGAAGAACTCCTGCCCAAGAATTATATCAAAGATATCTAAGGGAGCGATGGTGAATTTGGTTTTACCTTGCCAATCGCCTATCGTGATGTTCACTCCGTGCGCAACTCCATCCACAGGAGCTGGTGGTGCATTGACCGTCCTAATTTGGGCGTTGCTTGGACTGTAACGCAACCCTAACTTCGTTGCTGCCGTCTTGGCCATGAGATTGACCTCTGCACCTGTGTCG
Organism: Solanum arcanum; assembly: GCA_027789145.1. Lineage (NCBI taxonomy): Eukaryota > Viridiplantae > Streptophyta > Magnoliopsida > Solanales > Solanaceae > Solanum > Solanum arcanum. The sequence goes on along the minus strand of CM050933.1, from coordinate 60,073,328 downwards.
ACCAACGCACGGGCACGTCTTCCATTGATCGTGATGTCGACGTATTGAGCGCATGCCTTAGACTTCGCATGCTCCTGTTCCACATGCTTTTGCTCATCATGCCTCGGCTTCTCTTGCCTCGGCGGCTTCGGTGGTTGCTTGGTGACAGCTCCGCATAGACTTATCAATCCCAAATGCTTAGTCTCCTCGACTTCATCTTCCTTTTGTGCTTCCTTCTCCTTCCGCTATAGTAGGATAGCACCAAGGTGTAACGACCTGATTAGTCGTTTTGAGCAGCAGATTTTATTTCTGGAAAACTGGCTGAGATGACGGACCCCACAACGGACCGTCATGGGCACGACAGACCGTCGAGGGGGTCTCATTCCAAAATACTTAGAATTCTGAAATTTGGGTACTGAAATCGACTCTCTGAACTTCGTGACTTAATTATATGCTAATTAGGGTAAAAGAAAGAGGGTTTGAATAAGAAAAATAGAAAGAACAAGGAGAGGGAAAAAGAAACGATCGAGAAAGATACGAACGAAGAGGAAACACAAGCTTTGGGGAATTTGCTTGCTTGATCACGAATCTTCGGTGGAGGTAGGTTATGGTTTTTATGCTATTCGTAGTAAACTCTTAATAGCGAATGATATGTATTGGTAGTATTGTAAACCCTGCTATATGCTTAATTTTATGCTTGCATGAATGTGATTATATAATTGTGATAAAATAAGCATGATGAAGCTATTGAATCATAAATCTTGAAAAAACCTAATCTCTTTGTTAATGATGATGCCTTGGTATAAGAGAAGGCTTGATGAACTAAAGTAATGAGATTGATGATGCCTTGGTATAAGAGAAGGCTTGATGAACTAAAGTAATGAGATTGATGATGCTTTGGTATAAAAGAAGGCTTGATGGATTAATAGAATGAGATTAGTGGATCGGGTGTCACGAACCGACACGTAGAATAAGGGGATCGGGTGTCACGAACCGACACGTAGAATTAGGGGATCGGGTGTCACGAACCGACACGTAGAATTAGTGGATCGAGTTTCACGAACCGACACGTAGAATTAGGGGATCGGGTGTCACGAACCGACACGTAGAATTAGGGGATCGGGTGTCACGAACCGACACGTAGAATTAGGGAATCGGGTGTCACGAACCGACACGTAAAATTAGGGGATTGGGTGTCACGAACCGACACGTAGAATTAGGGAATCGGAGTGTCACGTTCCGACACATAGTAGTAGGGGAGTGGAGTGTCACGTACCGACACGAGAGAAATAAAGATAATGAATCTTGAAAGATGTTAATATACTCAATCTAATGAACCTAATTCCCAAATGAGAATGGTATTGAGGCTTGAGTCCTCATGGGTGAACTTGGCGGTACTAATTAATGATTATAGTACTTGTTGATGCTACATGTTGAGTATTGTAGTTGATTTATGATATTATCTGATATATACTGTTTTCTATTTTGAGTTGGCCGATGATACCTACTCAGTACTTGTGTTTTGTACTGACCCCTACTTGTATGTTTCTTTCTTTGTTATTTGTGGAGTGCAGCAAACCTACCGTCGTCTTTAACTCAACCGCAACTCTAGCTAGTCTTCATTACATCGGATTTCAGGGTGAGCTAATGCTTCTAGCTTGGACAGGATCTTCTTCCTCATGTCTTGATGCCATGAAGTTCCGGCATGGACTAGATTTTTATGTATTCTAGTTTCTTAGATACTCTTATATTAGTAATTTGAGGATAGATGTTCTTGTGATGATGACTTCCACATTTTGGGGAATAATAGATGTTGAGTTTTTAGAAGTTATTGAATTGATTTTTATTAATGAGTTTAAGTCTTCCGCATTGTATTTTGTTCAGTATGTTTGGGTTTAGATTGGTTGGTTCGCTCACATAGTAGGATAGGTGTGGGGCCACTCGCGGCTCGGTTTTGGGTCGTGACAATCTTGGTATCAGAGCATTAGGTTCGTTGGTCTCATCACACAAGAACGAGTCTAGTAGAGTCTTATGGAACGGTAGGGGGACACCTTTACTTTTCTTTGAGAGGCTATAAGACTTTAGGAAAGTTCCATTCTTTCTTTCTTTCTGTCGTGCTATTACTTGGATCCAATTGTTATCTAGGTGATACAAATTGGTATCCGACCATCTTCACTCTATTTCGCGGATGGTTAGAACTAGAACAACAACTGCGCCAACACCAACTCCGGCAAGACAAGATGTGTCTGAGCAAGCCACTGGGGCTGTAGCTCGGAGAGGAGTAGTGGCAAGAGGCCGTGGTAGAGGTCGCGGGAGGACGTCCTCTAGAGGAAGAAGACAAGCACCTAGCCCATCTGGTACTAGGGCGGTGACTCCTCCACCGACTGAGGAAGTGATAAAAGAGGGTGAGGAAGGGGAGAATGAACAAGTGCAGAATGAGGAATTACCACCCCAACCTACCCCAGAGATGATTAATCAGGTTCTTGCTTATCTTAGAGGGTTATCTGATCAAGGCCAGACACCTCCAGTGTTTTCTGCACCAGCACCTCAGGTTCCGGAGGTACAACATGCAGCTACTGTGGCTCCCCGCATGGACGCCTCATTGGAAATAGGCACGTTTCCTCGTCTGACTACAGGGCCTATAATGACAAATGATCATCATGAACTTTTTAGTAAGTTCTTGAAATTGAAACCTCCAGTCTTCAAGGGTGCTGAATCCGAGGATGCCTACGATTTTCTGGTTGACTGTCATGAGCTACTACAAAAGATGGGTATAGTAGAACGGTTTGGTGTTGAGTTTTTGACTTATCAGTTTCAAGGGAACGCCAAAATGTGGTGGCGGTCACATGTTGAGTGTCAACCAACAGAGGCACCACCTATGACTTGGGCCTCATTCTCTAGCTTGTTTATGGAGAAGTATATCCCCCGGACTTTGAGGGATAGGAAAAGAGATGAGTTTTTGAGCCTAGAGCAAGGTAGGATGTCGGTTACTGCATATGAGGCTAAGTTTCGTGCATTATCCAGGTATGCCACCCAACTTTATTTCAGCCCACAAGAGCGTATTCGCCGTTTTGTGAAGGGGTTGAGGTCAGAATTGCGGATTTCATCCTTACAGGTAGCGGCTACGGCAAAATCCTTTCAAGAAGTGGTAGACTTCGTGATAGAGGTGGAAGGAGTGAAGCCAGATGACTTCACCATGGCATCAACATCAAAAAGGTTTCGAAAGGGAGGTGAGTTTAATGGTTCTTACTCTAGAGGACCGGGTTCAGGAGGTTACCCAGTCCGACCAATTCAGTCTTCACTACAGACTGTAGTTGGGGGTTCGCCGCAGACCGGTCAACACTTCTTTGAGTTTGGAGGTTATCCCCAGACTTCATCATTCTCACAGAGACCTATGATATACCCCAGAGAATGTTATGGATGTGGGGAGACAGGACATATTAGGAGAAATTGTCCAAAACAGAATTATAGACCCCCAATAGCTAGAGGTAGAGGTCGTCATGGTAGAGGCCGTTATTCTGGAGGACGTGGTGGCCGAGGTAATGCTGGTCACCAAAACGGCGGGGATGACGGGCAAACTGGAGCCACTATAGCGCAACATGGTAGGGGCAACGGGCAGACAGGTGATAGAGCCCATTGTTATGCTTTCCCTGGGAGATCTGAAGCGGAGACATCTGATGCTGTTATCACAGGTAATCTTTTGGTTTGTGATTGCATGGCTTCTGTATTATTTGATCCTGGCTCCACATTTTCATATGTATCTTCCTCATTTGCTACTGGTCTTAATTTACCTTGTGAATTGCTGGACATACCTATTCGTGTGTCTACTCCGGTGGGTGAGTATGTGATAGTTGAAAAAGTATATAGGTCTTGTTTGGTGACTTTTGTGGGGAGTAACACTTATGTAGATTTGGTCATCTTAGAAATGGTTGACTTCGATGTAATTCTGGGTATGACTTGGCTTACTCCAAATTTTGCAATCTTCGATTGTAATGCTAAAACTGTGACGTTAGCCAAGCCTGGGACAGATCCGTTAGTGTGGGAGGGCGACTACACTTCCACTCCGGTTCGTATCATCTCTTTTCTTCGTGCTAAGAGAATGGTTAGTAAAGGGTGCTTAGCTTTCTTGGCACATCTCAGGGATGATACTACCCAAGTACCTTCAATTGAGTCAGTTTCGATAGTCCGTGAGTTTCTGGATGTGTTCCCTGCAGATCTTCCTGGTATGCCACCGGATAGGGATATTGACTTTGGCATTGATTTGGAACCAGGTACTCGCCCCATTTCTATACCCCCTTATAGAATGGCTCCCGCGGAGTTAAGAGAGTTAAAGGAACAACTTCAAGAGTTGTTAAGCAAAGGCTTTATTAGACCAAGTGCATCTCCTTGGGGTGCTCCGGTTTTGTTTGTGAAGAAGGATAGAAGTTTTCGGATGTGCATAGACTATAGACAACTGAATAAGGTAACTATTAAGAACAAGTATCCTCTTCCCCGCATCGATGATTTGTTCGATCAGTTACAAGGTGCTTGTACCTTCTCAAAAATCAATTTGAGATCTGGTTATCATCAACTGAAAATACGGGCAACGGTTGTGCCCAAGACTGCTTTTCGAACTAGATATGGGCATTATGAGTTCTTAGTAATGTCTTTTGGGCTTACGAATGCCTCTGCCGCTTTCATGAGCTTGATGAATGGGATTTTTAAGCCATATCTAGATCTCTTTGTCATCGTATTCATTGATGATATATTGGTATACTCAAAGAGCAAGAAAGAACATGAGGATCACTTGAGAATTGTATTGGAATTGTTGAGGGACAAAAAGCTTTACGCCAAATCCTCCAAGTGTGAGTTTTGGCTAGATTCAGTGTCCTTCTTGGGGCACGTGGCTTCTAAGGATGGAGTGATGGTGGATCCATCTAAGATTGAAGCAGTGAAGAATTGGAAGAGACCTACAAATGTTACAGAGATAAGGAGCTTTGTTGGTTTAGCTAGCTACTACCGCCGATTTGTCTAGGGGTTCTCTTCTATTGCTTCCCAATTGACAAGCTTGACTAAGCAGAATGTTCCATTTGTATGGTCGGACGAGTGCGAAGAAAGCTTTCAGAAGCTCAAGACTTTGCTGACTACTGCACCAATTCTTACCTTGCCAGTGGAAGGCAAGAATTTCATTGTTTATTGTGATGCATCCTATTCGGGTTTGGGTGCAGTGCTAATGCAAGAGAAGAATGTAATTGATTATGCTTCTAGGCAATTAAAAGTGCATGAACGCAATTACCGGACCCATGATTTGGAGTTGGCCGCGGTAGTATTTGCATTAAAGCAATGGAGGCACTATCTGTATGGGGTTAAGTGTGAAGTCTATACGGATCATCGTAGCCTACAGTATGTCTTTACTTAGAAAGATTTGAATTTGAGACAGAGGAGATGGATGGAACTATTGAAAGACTACGATATCACAATCTTGTATCATCCGGGAAAAGCTAATGTTGTGGCAGATGCTTTAAGTAGAAAGGCCGGAAGCATGGGAAGTCTAGCTCATTTGCAAGTTTCTAGACGCCCATTGGCTAGAGAAGTTCAGATTCTGGCTAATGACTTTATGAGGTTAGAGGTAAATGAGAAGGGAGGATTTTTGGCTTGTGTGGAGGCAAGATCTTCCTTCCTTGACAAGATTAAGGGAAAGCAGTTTAATGATGCAAAAACTAATTTGGATTCGAGATAAAGTGTTGCGAGGAGAGGCTAAGGAAGCACAAATCGATGAGGAAGGTGTTTTGAGAATTAAGGGAAGGGTATGTGTACCCCGCGTCGATGATTTGATCAACACTATTCTGACAGAGCCTCATAGTTCAAGGTATTATATACATCATGGTGCAACCAAGATGTATCGTGACCTAAAGCAACATTTTTGGTGGAGTAGAATGAAGCGTGACATTGTGGAGTTTGTTGCCAAATGTCCAAACTGTCAGCAAGTGAAATATGAACACCAGAGGCCCGGAGGAACACTTCAAAGAATGCCCATTCCGGAATGGAAGTGGGAGAGAATCGCAATGGACATCGTGGTTGGTCTTCCAAAGACAATGGGCAAGTATGACTCTATTTGGGTGATTGTTGATAGGTTAACTAAGTCTGCTCATTTCATTCCGGTCAAGGTGACTTACAATGCAGAGAAGTTAGCCAAACTTTACATCTCGGAAATTGTGCGATTGCATGGAGTTCCACTTTCCATTATATCAGATAGGGGTACTTAGTTTACTTCTAAGTTTTGGAAAACATTGCATGCGGAATTGGGTACTAAGTTGGATCTAAGTACCGCATTTCACCCTCAGACCGATGGTCAGTCTAAGCGAACGATTCAAGTATTGGAGGATATGCTTCGTGCATGTGTGATAGAATTTGGTGGCCATTGGGATAGCTTCTTACCTTTGGCAGAGTTCTCCTACAATTATAGCTATCACTCAAGTATTGGTATGGCCCCATTTGAGGCACTGTATGGGAGGAGATGTAGGTCTCTCATTGGTTGGTTTGATGCATTTGAGGTTAGACCTTGGGGTACTGACCTTCTGAGGGAATCGTTAGATAAAGTGAAATGCATTCAAGAAAAGAATCTAGCGGCTCAAAGTAGGCAAAAAGAATATGCAGATCGAAAGGTTAGAGATTTGGAGTTTATAGAGGGTGAGCAAGTCTTGCTGAAGGTTTCGCCCATGAAAGGGGTGATGCGGTTTGGTAAAAGAGGTAAGCTAAGCCCAAGGTATATTGGACCATTTGAAGTACTTAAGCGAGTAGGGGAGGTGGATTATGAATCAGCCTTGCCTCCAGGACTGTCCGGAGTGCATCCGGTATTGTGTCTATGTTGAAAAGATACCATGGGGATGGAAACTACATTATCCGTTGGGATTCAGTTCTGCTTGATGAGAATTTGTCTTATGAGGAGGAGCCTGTTGCTATTTTAGATAGAGAAGTCCGCAAGCTGAGGTCAAGGGAGATTGCATTTATCAAAGTTCAATGGAAGAATCGACCAGTTGAAGAAGCCACTTGGGAGAAGGAGGCTGATATGCAAGAAAGATACCCACATCTGTTTACAGATTCAGGTACTCCTTTTCGCCCTTGTTTCTTTTCTTGTGATCGTTCAAGGACGAACGATGGGTAAATTGGTATCTATTGTAACGACCTGTTTAGTCGTTTTGAGCAGCAGATTTTATTTCTGGAAAACTGGCTGAGACGACGGACCCCACAACGGACCGTCATGGGCACGACGGACCGTTGAGTGGGTCTCGTTCCAAAACACTTAGAATTCTGAAATTTGGGTACTGAAATCGACTCTCTGAACTTCGTGACGGAATGGCAGGACGGACCGTCGTGGGCACGACGGACCGTCACACATCTTCCACAGAAATTAAGTCTCTGAACCTTGTGACGGATCTGCAGTACGGACCGTCACAGCCATGACGGACCGTCACAGGTTGCGTAATCCCAGGCTAGGTCGGATTTCTGTTAAGTAATTTAAGGGGCGTTTTGGACTATTTCTGCTTTAATTATAAAGTTAGTGGGTTAATATTAATAGTTTAATTACTTGGGGGTTAAAAGAGATAACCTTGAGTTAATTAGTGGGTTAATTCCTTATCTTTTATACTTAATTATATGCTAATTAGGGTAAAAGAAAGAGGGTTTGAATAAGAAAAATAGAAAGAACAAGGAGAGGGAAAAAGAAACGATCGAGAGAGAAACGAACGAAGAGGAAACACAAGCTTTGGGGAATTTGCTTGCTTGATCATGAATCTTTGGTGGAGGTAGGTTATGGTTTTTATGCTATTCGTAGTAAACTCTTAATAGCGAATGATATGTATTGGTAGTATTGTAAACCCTGCTATATGCTTAATTGTATGCTTGCATGAATGTGATTATATAATTGTGATAAAATAAGCATGATGAAGCTATTGAATCATAAATCTTGAAAAAACCTAATCTCTTCGTTAATGATGATGCCTTGGTATAAGAGAAGGCTTGATGAACTAAAGTAATGAGATTGATGATGCCTTGGTATAAGAGAAGGCTTGATGAACTAAAGTAATGAGATTGATGATGCCTTGGTATAAAAGAAGGCTTGATGGATTAATAGAATGAGATTAGTGGATCGGGTGTCATGAACCGACACGTACAATTAGGGGATCGGGTGTCACGAACCGACACGTAGAATTAGGGGATCAGGTGTCACGAACCGACACGTAGAATTAGGGGATCGGGTTTCACGAACCGACACGTAGAATTAGGGGATCGGGTGTCATGAACCGATACGTAGAATTAGGGGATCGGGTATCACGAACCGACACGTAGAATTAGGGGATCGGGTGTTACGAACCGACACGTAGAATTAGGGGATCAGGTGTCACGAACCGACACGTAGAATTAGGGGATCGGAGTGTCACATTCCGACACATAGTAGTAAGGGAGCGGAGTGTCACGTACCGACACGAGAGAAATAAAGATAATGAATCTTGAAAGATGTTAATATACTCAATCTAATGAACCTAATTCCCAAATGAGTACGGTATTGAGGATTGAGTCTCATGGGTGAACTTGGCGGTACTAATTAATGATTATAGTACTTGTTGATGCTACATGTTGAGTATTGTAGTTGATTTATGATATTATCTGATATATACTGTTTTCTATTTTGAGTTGGCCGATGATACCTACTCAGTACTTGTGTTTTGTACTGACCCCTACTTGTATGTTTCTTTCTTTGTTATTTGTGGAGTGCAGCAAACCTACCGTCGTCTTTAACTCAACCGCAACTCTAGCTAGTCTTCATTACATCGGATTTCAGGGTGAGCTAATGCTTCTAGCTTGGACTGGATCTTCTTCCTCATGTCTTGATGCCTTGAAGTTCCGGCATGGACTAGCTTTTTATGTATTCTTGTTTCTTAGATACTCTTAGATTAGTAATTTGAGGATAGATGTTCTTGTGATGATGACTTCCAGATTTTGGGGAATAATAGATGTTGAGTTTTTAGAAGTTATTGAATTGATTTTTATTAATGAGTTTAAGTCTTCCGCATTGTATTTTGTTCAGTATGTTTGGGTTTAGATTGGTTGGTTCGCTCACATAGTAGGATAGGTGTGGGTGCCACTCGCGGCTCGGTTTTGGGTCGTGACACAAGGTTCTTCAGTTTAGGGCATTTTTCATAAACATGCGGCCCACCGCATATGTAGCAACCATCTCCCTTGGTAACCTGTTTCTTTACTGTGTTGCCATGATCTCTGGACTTCTTGCCATTGGACCTATAGGTATCATGCCTGTGAGGCCGTTGCTCCTCGCCTCGCCTCTTGGGTTGTGACCGTTGCTCCTTGCCTTCGCCACAATATCCCCTACCATTATCATGACTATCTCCTTTGTCTTCCTCCTCGGCACTGTAAGACTTCTCCTGCCTTAAGTCTATCAAAGCTTCGGCCTGTGTGATGGCTTCATCAATAGTCCTGACCTGTCGCCGCTCCAACTCCGTCCTGGCCCAACTTTGCAGCCCATCCATGAAGTGGAACAACATATCTTCATCCGTGAGGTTAGGAATTTGAAGTGTGAGGGTGGTGAACTCCCACACATACGTGCGTATGCTTCCCTTTTGCTTTAACTCCCTAAACTTGCGCTTTGCCTCATAGATGACGTTGTTGGGGAAGAACGTCTTCTTGAACTCTTCGCGAAATTGCTCCCACGTGTTCATGGTGCACGTCCCCCTCTTGATGTCAGACTCTTTACGCCTCCACCATAGCATGGCCATCTCCGAAATATACAACACAACCATGTTGATCTTGCTCTCATCACTTCACACCCGACTACACTTGAAGTAGTTCTCCAAGTGCCATAGGAAATTCTCCACCTCTTGCGCGTCGCGGACGCCTTTGAACATAGGTGGCTTGGGAGCCTCGATTCTAGCCTCCCTTTCCCGGTCAAGTGATGTTGATCCTCCAACCTCCCTTTCTTCCTTGAGTTCTTTCACTTCGGTCTTCAATGCCTCTATCATGCTGAGGCGTCCATAAGCCGATACTCCAAGGATTTAATGATCTCCTTCATCTCAAACTCGGCCCGCTGGCGTGCCTCCAACTCCTGCCGGATGTTATCGTTCCCCTCAAGGGTGAAGTCTTCAAGGGTCTTGAATTTTCTGTCACTCGCGTTCAAGCGCCGGCCTAATATCTCCACGGCTCGTCTACCAACTTCTACCCTTGCGACCCAGTCTTCTCCGGCAGTAACGTCGACGGCATCCTCGCCTACTTCTTCGTCACTCGCCCCGACAGTCGAGGATGGATGAGATGTTAGCACCTCACTCGGTGCGATCTCGGGCAGCATCTCTTTGTTACCCTTCTGATTCTTCTTCACCTTTCGATTCTTCTTACCTCCATCCATGCGGACGTTGCTGGTGCTGGCGCCGTTTACGTCTCCTTCGTTGGCCATTCTCTTAGGTTCAACCTGCTCTGATACCACTTTGTCACGGACCTAGAGAATCTTCTCGTACTCCGTGCGTCACTCGACAACTTACTCACGATTCTTTCGCGATCTTGTAAGCTCAAGTAAGCCTTTACTACTCGAAACGCTAAGAGAATGCAAAGAAAGACTAGAAAGGGCAAAGAGAACTTTAGAAGGAACCTTGTATTACTACTTTACTTGGTTGGATTCTTGGATGTTTTACAAATGAAATTTCCCTCCTATTTATACTACATCCTAAGGGCCTTAGTGTAAATAAAATTTACTATACAAGTCCTTCTACTAACTACACTTTAGTCCATATTCTAGAGAATTCTACATTGTCTAGAATATGCTAAAGTCTTCCACAAAGATCTAAAGTGTTCTAGAGAATTCTAGGGAATTCTCTAGTCTTCTCCACAAAACTAGAAGGTTCTAGAGCCTTCTTGCAAACCTCTTCAAGACTCTAGCTCCTCCTCCCCCATTTGGACGTGAAATCTGGCTAGAATAGTGGCGAGACGTCACAACCTGATATCTAGTGTATGTGTGTGTGTGTGTGTGTGTATATATATATATATTGTAACGACCATTTTCGGTCGTTTTGAACACTAGAACTTTTTACGTCAGAAAATACTTTCCGATAGGTTTAAAGGAGTGTTTTGGACTATTCATAATTATAATTATGAAATTAGTGGAGTAATTTTAATAATTTATAGAGTTGGTGGTTAAAGAATAAAATATTAAAATTGGTAGTGGGTCACTTTCTCTATTTTTTTTTTATAATTAGTTATATATACAATTAGGGTGATAACTGATCTAGAGTAAAAGGAGAAAATAAAAAAAAGGGTTGCACTATGGTTGAGAAATAACGAAGGCATCTGTGAGCGAAGAGAAACGGAACAAAGGTGTTAAGGTACAGAGAAGTTCTTAACATTTTTTTTTTGTGTGTGTATTTGTATACATGGATAATAATTAATGATTAAGGGAAATCCGTTAGTAGTTTATAAGATATAGTTTTTGGGTGTGGGTAGATGACGATGTTATCGATTTAGTTTTTCGTTTCGTGTTACTGGTTGTATCTTATGAAATATTTAAGGGTTTCTGTTGGTTAATTAATATGTATGGGTTTATATCATATTTAAATCTTGTATAGTTAGATATTAATTGTAAGGTATAATGTTCTAGTTGAAAGGATTCAGGAATAAGGATTAGTGGAGAAATTGAATGATATGTTCTGGAATATGGAAAAATAGGGATTATTCTCATGTACATCATGGGGAAATGATTGCCCTATCATTGGCTAGTGATTTTTGGCACAAACTTGAGGGGGAAAACAATTACAGTGAACATTAGAAATAGTTAGCCGATTTCTTGTTTATGGTATGCCTTAAATTTTCAGAATTGGATAGTTATTTAAATATCACATTATAATTTAAGTTTAACTGATTAAGATAGGTAATTAATTATAAGATGTAGTATATTATATTAAATACATTAAAGTTGTGCTAATGCGAGGAAAAATAGGACCTACCCATCGGTTTAAACTTAAGGAAATTGATTATAGGAATTAGGTGAGTTTTGGGTCTAGGCTAGACATATAATAAGAGTGTTTACGAGCTTGTAACTTACACCTTATGTATATATATACTTGATAGATTGGAAGGGTTCGGAGGCAATAAGGAAAGGAAAGACATTGGAGAAATAGTTGCTTGACTTCGATTCTTCGGTGGAGGTAGGTTATGGTTTATTCTTATTTGATAGATAAACTCTAAATAGCGATTGATATGTATTGAGTGATATTGTAAAGTCTCATATGTACTTGATTATGTGGTTGTATGTTTTGATTGTGTGGTTGGCCTAATATTATGAGAGTGTTGAATTTCTAATCTTGAACCCTCTCTATTAAAATGACGCCTTGAATAAAGAAGGCTTGCTGAAATAAAATAATGAGATAATTGGAATGGAGTGTCACATTTCGACACAGTATTATGGGATCGGAGTGTCACGTTCCGACACGGTATTATGAGATCGGAGTGTCACGTTCCGACACAATAACATTAAAGGCAAGGAATCTTGAAGTAACTTAATATACTTAATCTCAAGGAACCTATTTTCCAAATGAGTATGGTGTGGAGGCATGAGTCCTCATACGTGTGCTTGATGTTGTGATTGATGGTGTACCTATTATGGTGTTGTTGTTGTCAATGGTTCATGTGTTTGTTTCTTGCCACCTGTTAAGTATTGTAGTTGATTTTATATTATTATTCAATGTATATTGGTTTCTATTTTGAGTTGGCCGATGATACCTACTCAGTACGTGTTCCTTGTATTGACCCCTACTTGTATTTTCCTCTTTGTTATTTTGTGGAGTGCAGCAAGTGTACCATCGACTTCGACTCGCCCTCAGCTCTAGTCAGTCTCCAGCACATCAGAGTTCAGGGTGAGCTATTATTTCTAGCTCGTGCAGGATTCTCTCATTCACGTCTTGATGTCTTTAAATTTCGTACATGGACCATCTTTTTACTTATTTTGGTTTCTTAAATACTCTTAAACTTGGTAATTTGAGGATATATGTTCTTGATGTGATGACTTCCAGATTTTGGAGATTATAAGTGTTAAACTTTAGAAGCTTATTTAATTGGTTACATTAATAAGTTTTGGATCTTCTGCATTATTTTGTTATTCGTAGTTGATCTATTGGTAAATGTTGGAGTTTAGATTTGTTGGTTCGCTAACCTAGGAGGTTAAGTGTGGGTGCGACTCACGACTCGTTTTGGGTTGTGACAAACATGGTATCAGAGCCTTAGGTTCGTTGGACTCATCACACAAGGACAAGTTTAGTAGAGTCTTGAGGATCGGTTTGGGGATGCCTTTACTTTTCTTCGAGAGGCTATAAGACTTTAGGAAAACTCCATTCTTTCTTTCTTTCGTGCTATTACTTGGATCCAATTGGTATCTGGGTGATACAAATTGGTATCTGACCTTCTAACTCTATTTCGCAGATGGTTAGAACTAGAGCAACAATTGTGCCAACACCAACACTGGAAAGACAGGGTGCGTCTGAGCCAATCATTGGGGTTGTAACTCGAGGAGGAGCAGTGGCAATAGGTCGTAGTAGGGGTCGCAGGAGGACGCCCAATAGAGGCTGAGGACAAACATCTGGTCCAGCTAGGAATAGAACAGTGACTCCTTCACCGATAGATGAGGTGGTGAGAGAGGGTGAAGAATGAGAAAATGAGCAGGTTCAGGATAAGGAAGTACCACCCCAGCATACCCCAGAGATGATTAATCAAGTTCTTACTTATCTTAGTGGGTTACCTGATCAGGGCCATACACCTCCAGTGTTTTCTGCACCAGCACCTCAGATTCAGTGAGTACAACATGCAGCTGTTGTGGCTCCCCGCATGGATACATCATTGGAAGTAGGCATATTTCCTCGATTGACTACAGGGTCTATAATGACAGGTGATCAGCATGAGCTTTTCATTAAGTTCTTAAATTTGAAACCTCCAGTATTCAAGGGTACTGAATCTGAAGATGCAAATGATTTTCTGGTTGATTGTCATGAGCTGCTACATAAGATGGACATAGTAGAGCGATTCGGTGTTGAGTTTGTGACCTATCAGTTTCAGGGGGACGCCAAAATGTGGTGGCGGTCATATGTTGAGTGTCAACCAGCAAGGGCACCACCTATGACTTGGGCATCATTTTCTAGCTTATTTATGGAGAAGTATATACCCCGGACTTTGAGGGATAGGAGAAGAGATGAGTTCCTAAGCCTAGAGCAAGGAAGGATGTCTGTTGCTGCTTATGAGGCCAAATTTCGTGCACTATCCAGGTATGCCACTCAGCTTTGCTTCAGTCCACAAGAGCGGATTCGCCGCTTTGTGAAAGAATTGAGGTCAGATTTGCAGATTCCAGCCTTGCAGGTAGCTTCTGCAGCAAAATCCTTTCAGGAAGTGGTTGATTTTGTGATAGAGGTAGAGGGGGTGAAGCCAGACGACTTCACCACAGCATCGACATTTAAGAAGTTTCATAAGGGAGGTGAGTTTAGTGGTTTTTACTCCAGAGGGCGGAGTTCAGGAGGTTATCCTGCCCGTCCTATTCAGTCTTCATTACAGGCTTCAGTTGGGGCGTCGCAGACCAGTCAGCCTTTTTCTGAGTTTAAAGGTTATCTCCAGACTTCGTCATTTTAACAAAGACCTATACTTGACTCCAGGAATTGTTATGGATGTGAAGAGGTTGTACATATTAGGAAATATTTTCCAAAACAGAGTTACAGACCCCCAGTAGTTAGAGAAAAAGGTGGTCATGGTAGAGGCCGCCATTCTGGAGGACGTGGTGGTCACCAATTCAGTCGGGGTGGCGGGCAAGTTGCAACTACTGCAGCGCAGCTTGTTAAGGGCAATGGACAGACAGGTGATAGGGCTCATTGTTATGCTTTTCCCGGGAGGTCTGAAGTAGAGACATCTGATGTTGTTATCACAGGTATTCTTTTGGTCTGTGATTGCATGGCTTCTGTATTGTTTGATCCTGGATCCACATTTTCATATGTATCTTCCTCATTTGCTACTGGTCTTGATTTATATTGTGATTTTCTTGACATGCCTATTTGTGTCTCTACTCCTGTGGGTGAGTCTGTGATAGTTGAGAAAGTGTATAGGTCTTGCCTTGTGACTTTTGTGGGGAGCAATACTTATGTAGATTTGATTATTCTAGAAATGGTTGATTTTGATGTAATTCTGGGTATGACTTGGCTTTCTCCAAATTTTGTAATCTTAGATTGTAATGCTAAAGCTGTGACATTGGCCAAGCCTGGGACAGATCCTCTAGTGTGGGAGGGCGACTATATTTCCACTCCAGTCAGTATTATCTCTTGTCTTCGTACTAAGAGGATGGTGAGTAAGGGTTGTTTAGCTTTCTTGGCACATCTCAGGGATGATACTTACAAAGTACCTTCGATTGAGTCTGTTTCGATAGTCCGTGAGTTTTTGGATGTGTTTCCTGCAGACCTTCCTGGTATGCCACAAGATAGGGATATTGATTTTTGTATTGATCTGGAGCCGGGTACTCGCCCCATTTCCATTCCCCCTTATAGAATGGCTCCAGCTGAGTTAAGGGAGTTAAAGGCCCAACTTCAGGAGTTTTTAAGTAAAGGTTTTATTAGACCGAGTGCATCCCCTTGGGGTGCTCCTGTTTTATTTGTGAAGAAGAAAGATAGAAGTTTTCAGATGTGCATAGACTACAGGCAGCTGAATAAGGTAACTATTAAGATCAAATACCCTATTCCTCGCATTGATGATTTGTTCGATCAGTTACAAGGTGCTTGTGTCTTCTCTAAAATTGATTTGAGATCCGATTATCATCAATTGAAAATACGGGAAACAGATGTGCCAAAGACTGCTTTTCGAACCAGGAATGGGCATTATGAATTCCTAGTAATGTCTTTTGAGCTTACGAATGCCCCTACTGCTTTTATGGGCCTGATGAACGGGATTTTTAAGCCATATCTAGACCTCTTTGTTATTGTATTTATTGATGATATACTGATATACTCAAAGAGCAGGAAAGAACATGAGGAGCATTTAAGAATTGTATTGGAGTTGTTAAGGGAGAAAAGGCTTTATGCCAAATTCTCCAAGTGTAAGTTTTGGCTCGATTCAGTGTTC
The DNA here is from genome assembly GCA_027789145.1 of Solanum arcanum. Classification (NCBI taxonomy): domain Eukaryota; kingdom Viridiplantae; phylum Streptophyta; class Magnoliopsida; order Solanales; family Solanaceae; genus Solanum; species Solanum arcanum. Next base: position 60,057,230 of record CM050933.1, on the reverse strand, counting down.
TTCTTGGGGCACGTGGTTTCTAAGGATGGAGTGATGGTGGATCCTTCTAAGATTGAAGCAGTGAAGAGTTGGGTAAGACCTACTAATGTTACAGAGATAAGGAGCTTTGTTGGTTTAGCTAGCTACTACTGTCTATTCGTCAAGGGATTCTCTTCTATTGCTTCGCAGCTGACAAATTTGACTAAGCAGAATGTTCCATTTGTATGGTCGGATGAATGTGAAGAAAGTTTCCAGAAACTCAAGACCTTGTTGACTACTGCACCAATTCTTACCTTGCCAGTGGAAGGTAAGAATTTTATTGTTTATTGTGATGCATCTTATTCTGGTTTGGATGCAGTGCTAATGCAGGAGAGGAATGTAATTGCTTATGCTTCGAGGCAATTGAAAGTGAATGAACGTAACTATCTGATCCATGATTTGGAGTTGGCTGCAGTTGTGTTTGCATTAAAGCAATGGAGACATTATCTATATGGGGTCAAGTGTGAAGTTTATACAGATCATCTTAGTTTACAATATGTCTTTACTCAGAAAGATTTGAATTTGAGGTAGAGGGGGTGGATGGAACTATTGAAAGACTATGATATTACTATTTTGTATCACCCAGGAAAAACTAATGTTGTGGCAGATGCTTTAAGTAGAAAAGCAGGGAGCATGGGTAGTTTAGCCCACTTACAGGTTTCTAGGCGCCCATTGGCTAGAGAGGTTCAGACTCTGGCTAATGACTTTATGAGGCTGGAAGTACTGAAGAAAGGAGGATTTTTGGCCTATATGGAGGCAAGATCTTCTTTTCTTGACCAGATTAAGGGAAATCAGTTTGCTGATGAGAAGCTGAGCCGAATTCGAGATATGGTATTGCGAGGAGAGGCTAAAGAGGCAGTAATTGATGAAGAAGGCGTCTTGAGGATTAAAGGAAGGGTATGTGTGCCCCGTGTGGATGATTTGATTCACACTATTCTTACATAGGCTCATAGTTCAAGGTAGTCTATACATTCTGGTGCAACAAAGATGTATCGTTATCTAAAGCAACATTTTTGGTGGTGTAGAATGAAGTGTGACATTGTTGATTTTGTTGCCCAATGCCCAAATTTTCAGCAGGTAAAGTATGAACACCAGAGGCCTGGAGGGACACTTCAGAGAATGCCCATTCCTGAATGGAAGTGGGAAAGAATTGCAATAGATTTCGTAATTGGTCTTCTAAAGACATTGGGTAAGTTTGATTCTATTTGGGTAATTGTTGACAGGTTAACTAAGTCTGCTCACTTCATTCCGATTAAGATGACTTACAATGCCGAGAAGTTAGTGAAACTCTATGTCTCTGAGATTGTTCGATTGCATGGAGTTCAACTTTCTATAATATCATATACAGGTACGCAATTTACTTCTATGTTCTGGAGGACATTACATGCTGAATTAGGTACTAGACTGGATCTTAGTACTGCATTTCACCCTCAGACCGATGGGCAGTCAGAGCGAACAATTCAAGTGCTGGAGGATATGCTTCGTGCGTGTGTGATAGATTTTGGTGGTCATTGGGATAAATTCTTACCCTTAGTAGAGTTTTCGTACAACAACATCTATCATTCGAGTATTGATATGGACCCATTTGAGGCATTGTATGGGAGGAGATGTAGGTCCCCCATTGTTTGATTTAATGCATTTGAGGTTAGACCTTGGGGTACTGATCTTCTGAGGGAATCATTAGAGAAAGTTAAATTTATTCAAGAAAAGCTTTTAGCAGCTCAGAGTAGGCAGAAGAAATATGCAGATCGAAAGGTTAGAGACTTGGATTTTATGGAGGGTGAAAAAGTCTTGCTGAAGGTTTCACCCATGAAGGGTGTGATGCGGTTCGGTAAGATAGGTAAGCTAAGTCCGAGGTATATTGGACCATTTGAAGTACTTAAGCGCGTGGGGGAGGTGGCCTATGAATTAGCCTTGCCTCCAGGACTGTCAGGAGTGCACCCGGTATTTCATGTGTCTATGGTGAAAAAATACCATGCTGATGGAAACTATATTATTCGTTGGGATTCAGTTCTTCTTGATGAGAATCTGTCTTATGAGGAGGAGTCTGTTGCTATTCTAGATAGGAAAGTCCGCAAGTTGAGATCAAAGGAGATTGCATCTATCAAGGTTCAGTGCAAGAATCGGTCAGTTAAAGAGTCCACTTGGGAGAGTGAGGTTGATATGCAAGAAACATATCCACATCTTTTTACAGATTCAGGTACTCTTTCTCGCCCTCGCCTTTCTTCCTATGATCGTTCGAGGACGAACGATGGGTAAATTGGTATCTATTGTAACGATCATTTTCGGTCGTTTTAAACACTAGAACTTTTAACGTCAGAAAATACTTTCCGATAGGTTTAAAGGGGTGTTTTGGACTATTCATAATAATAATTATGAAACTAGTGGGGTAATTTTAATAATTTATAGAGTTGGTGGTTAAAGAAGATAATATTAAAATTGGTAGTGGGTCACTTTCTCTAATTTTTTTTAATAATTAGTTATATATACAATCAGGGTGATAACTGATCTTGAGAAAAAAGAGAAAATAAAAAAAAGGGTTGCACGATGGTTGAGAAATAACGAAGGCATCTGTGAGCGAAGAGAAACGGAACAAAGGCGTTCAGGTACAGAGAAGTTCTTAACATTTTTTTTGTGTGTGTATTTGTATACATGGATAGTAATTAATGATTAAGGGAAATCCGTTAGTAGTTTATAAGATATAGTTTCTGGGTGTGGGTAGATGACGATGTTATCGATTTAGTTTTTCGTTTCGTGTTACTGGTTATGACTAATGAAATATTTAAGGGTTTCTGTTGGTTAATTAATATGTATGGGTTTATATCATATTTAAATCTGGTATAGTTAGATATTAATTGTAAGGTATAATGTTCTAGTTGAAAGGATTCAGGAATAAGGATTAGTGGAGAAATTGAATGATATGTTCAGGAATATGGAAAAATAGGGATTATTCTCATGTACATCACGGGGAAATGATTGCCCTATCATTGGCCAGTGATTTTTGGCACAAACGTGAGGGGAAAAACAATTACAGTGAACATTAGAAATAGTTAGCCGATTTCTTGTTTATGGTATACCTTAAATTTTCAGAATTGGATAGTTATTTAAATATCAAATTATAATTTAAGTTTAACTAATTAAGATAGGTAATTAATTATAAGATGTAGTATATTATATTATATACATTAAAGTTGTGCTAATGCGAGGAAAAATAGGACCTACCCATCGGTTTAAACTTTAGGAAATTGATTGTAGGAATTAGGTGAGTTTTGGGTCTAGGCTAGACATATAATAAGAGTGTTTACGAGCTTGTAACTTACACCTTATGTATATATATATACTTGATAGATTGGAAGGGTTCGGAGGCAATAAGGAAAGGAAAGACATTGGAGAAATAGTTGCTTGACTTCGATTCTTCGGTGGAGGTAGGTTATGGTTTATTCCTATTTGATAGATAAACTCTAAATAGCGATTGATATGTATTGAGTGATATTGTAAAGTCTCATATGTACTTGATTGTGTGGTTGTATGTTTTGATTGTGTGGTTGGCCTAATATTATGAGAGTGTTGAATTTCTAATCTTGAACCCTCTCTATTAAAATGACGCCTTGAATAAAGAAGGCTTGCTGAAATAAAATAATGAGATAATTAAATCGGAGTGTCACATTCCGACACAATATTATGGGATCGGAGTGTCACGTTCCGACACGGTATTATAGGATGAGTGTCACGTTCCGACACAATAACATTAAAGGCAAGGAATCTTGAAGTAACTTAATATATTTAATCTCAAGGAACCTATTTTCCAAATGAGTATGGTGTGGAGGCATGAGTCCTCATACGTGTGCTTGATGTTGTGATTGATGGTGTACCTATTATGGTGTTGTTGTTGTCAATGGTTCATGTGTTTGTTGCTTGCCACCTGTTAGGTATTGTAGTTGATTTTATATTATTATTCAATGTATATTGGTTTCTATTTTGAGTTGGCCGATGATACCTACTCAGTACGTGTTCCTTGTACTGACCCCTACTTGTATTTTCCTCCTTGTTCTTTTGTGGAGTGCACCAAGTGTGACTCGCCCTCAGCTCTAGTCAGTCTCCAGCACATCAGAGTTCAGGGTGAGCTATTATTTCTAGCTCGTGCTGGATTCTCTCATTCACGTCTTGATGTCTTTGAATTTCGGATATGGACTTTCTTTTTACTTATTTTGGTTTCTTAAATACTCTTAGACTTGGTAATGTGAGGATATATGTTCTTGATTTGATGACTTCCAGATTTTGGGGATAATAAGTTTTAAACTTTAGAAGCTTATTTAATTGGTTACAACAATAAGTTTTGGATCTTCCGCATTATTTTGTTATTCGTAGTTGATCTATTGGTAAATGTTGGAGTTTAGATTTGTTGGTTCGCTAACCTAGGAGGTTAAGTGTGGGTGCCACTCACGACTCGTTTTGGGTCGTGACATATATATATATATATATATGTATATATATATATGTATATATATATATATATATATATATATATATATATATATATATGTATATATATATATATATATATATATATATATATATATATATATATATATATATATATATATAGAGAGAGAGAGAGAGAGAGAGAGAGAGAGAGATAAGTTTGCTTCCGCTTGTTATGCCATAATTTTACTATCTTTAGAAAAATCACTTTTTGAAATGTTTTGAGTATAAAACAACTTAAGAAAAATACTTAGAAAAGAGTCATCACTTAATTTTTTAAAGAAATTAAGAAAACTTAATTTAAAAAGACTCTAACAGATTAAGTCTTTATAAATTTAGAGAAAATGGGTAAAATGCTCTTATTTACGCTTCAAGAAGGTTTTTAAGGCATTTAAAGCGCCTGTTAACATACGATTATCCTACGACTTGGTTGAATATTTTTTACTATTTTTTAGGAAAGTGATTTAACATAAAAAAATAATTTATAATATTTGATTAACTTTGAGAAAACAATTAAACAAATGACATATTTTAATTTAATTCTTATTTTTAAGAAAAAACAATTTAACTTAAGAAGTTTAAATAAATGAAGACAAGTGATGACCTTAACAAAAATAGATTAAGTACGCATTATTTTAATCATTTTAAAGGTAATATAATTTTAACCAATTTAGTCAATAAAGAAAAACCATTTTAAAATAATTAAAGACAAGTCAGAGTTTTTGACAAAATATCATTTTAGTATGCGAAGAGTAAATAGTTGATGAAATAAAACTTATTAAAGTAAACCACAAAAAAAAAAAAAGCAGTTCCTGTTTTGGGGGATCAATTAAGTTAATTAACCATTCTAGAGTTAGAGTTAATAAACAACAAATAATAAATAATTGCAATTAAATAATTTAAGTGTAAATGAGAGAAGTTGAATTAGGGCCTTTGTGGGCCAAATTCGTTGTTGCTTTTGGGGTTTAACCCAATTCCCCTTTTTGTATATATCTGTTGTATATCAGTGTATATCGGATGTATACAACCCATTTTTTCTTTTTCCAGACCTTTTGGGGAGCAGAGAACTGAGACAAAAATCTTGAATGAGCTATTCGACCACCGCTCGAGGAAATCCGAGTTCCAAAACAACAAACCCAAAAACTCTAGTTGCAGAATAATATCATACTATAAAATAACTCTAGTTGCAGAATAATATCATACTATAAAATTCAATCTCCAAAAACTATCTTGTAAACTATTTTTTCATATATGACCTAAAAATCCAATCTTTTATTTTCCTCCTAATCACTGAAGACACACGGTTATTTATTGGAAAGATGGGACGATATTGGAGGTGTTGGGTTATGGGTCTTTTTCCCTTCCTATGTGGATAAATAAAAGTCCAATTTGGACCAACCCATTTTTGCCCATAGGCCCATTCTTGTGAGGCAAATATAAACCTATTTAGGATCTTATTTTGAGCAGAACACAGAGAGTTTTTTCAGCATCCAAAAAAAGAGAGAGATTTTCGCAGTCAAAAATTCAGACCTAACAACCAAATTCAAATTGCGATTCCCGCTTCGTTTCTTGTCCGATTGAGCTGATTTTTGGACAGCATATTATCTTCATCTCAATATTTGATTAGGAACTGATAGAGTTGGATTTGGTGGCCTTCAGCTTCAGTTTTGCTGTCGTGAACAGTAGCTGCGAAATTGGTGATTTTGCTCCTTTAATTCTCTAGATTTGGTGCAATCTTATTTTGTTGTTGCTCATTGTTTGGCACTTGTTTTGTGGCCAATTTTGGAGAACAATATTGTAACTCTTGGTGATTATAGTGGAGCGGTTGGTCTCGTGGTTTTTTACTCTTCACATCGAAGGGTTTTCCACGTAAATCTTGGTGTCTTGTGTGATTGGTTTATTATTGTCTTGTTATATTTGTTTGGTTGAATTACTTGCTGCCTTACTATCATATTGCTTGTGGTTGTTTGTCTTCTCTTGGTTCAAATCGAAAAGGGAAAGTATAGACTAGGGTATTCTTCCGCTGTTATCCTGTCAGACATTCTTGGTAGTGCCTTGTCTTTCCCAACAAAGTGGTATCAGAGCATTGGTTATTGTTGATTGTCGTTTTGAATGATGGAGGCAAATATGAGCAAAATGGTGTGTTTAAATGGTAGTAACTATCATATTTGGAAGGGCAAGATGAAAGATCTTCTATTTGTCAAGAAGATGCATTTACCTGTGTTTGCTTCTAATAAGCCTAAGTCTTTGAATGATGAAGAATGGGAATTTGAGCATCTGCAGGTTTGTGGCTATATTAGACAATGGGTTGAAGATAATGTTAGAAATCATATTGTGGATAAGACACATGCCAAAAGTTTGTGAGACAAGCTCGAGACACTTTATGCTTCGAAGACTGGCAACAACAAGTTGTTCCTATTGAAACAATTAACGAATATCAGGTATAAAGAGGGCACTCCTATTTCTAATCATAATAATGATTTTCAGGGTGTTCTTGACCAGCTGTCCGGAATGGGTGTAAAGTTTGATGATGAGATACAGGGACTTTGGCTTCTTAATACTTTGCCAGACTCTTGGGAAACCCTTCGAGTTTCTTTGACTAATTCTGCTCCCGGTGGTGTTGTAACCATGGAATATACTAAGAGTGGTGTCTTGAATGAAGAGATGAGAAGAAGATCTCAAGCCTCATCTTCTTCAGCTTCACACTCCGATGTTTTGGTTACTGAAGATAGGGGGAGAAACAAGTCCAGAGGTCAGAATGATAGAGGTAAAAGTAGAAGCAAGTCAAAGTCTAAATACAAGAATATTACATGTGACTATTGCCACAAAAAGGGGCATATCATGAAATATTGTTACAAGCACAAGAGAGATATGAGACAACAAAAGAGAGAAGGCGATAATGAAAATCGTGTTGCTATTGTTGCTAATGATGATCTTCTTGTTTCTTGTGATGCAAATGTCATTAATCTTGTTCGTGATGAGTCTAGCTGGTTTGTGGATTCTGGTGCTACTTCTCATGTCACGCCAAAGAAGGAATTATTTTCTTCTTATACTTCAGGTAATTTTGGAACGTTGAAAATGGGCAATAATCATGAAGTTGAAGTTGTTGGCATTGGGACAGTTTGTTTGGAAAGTAACAATGGTTCCAAACTAGTTCTCAATAATGTCAAGCATGCTCTAGAAGTTCGCTTGAATTTGATTTCTGTGGGATATCTTGATGATGAGGGTTATGTTAATACACTTGGTGTTGGCCAGTGGAAGCTTACTAGAGGTTTGATGGTTGTGGCCCGTGGTGACAAGTTGTCTAACTTGTATGTATTTCAGGGCTCCATGTCTAGAGACTCAGTAAATTTGGTGGAGAATGATACTTCATCAGAGTTATGGCATAGAAGGCTAAGTCATATGAGCGAGAAGGGGATTGATAGTTTGGCTAAGAGAAATTTGCTTTCTGAAGTGAAACAAGCAAAGTTGAAGAAATGTGTTCATTGCTTAGCCGGTAAACAGAAAAGAGTTTCTTTTCAGAGTCATCCGCCTTCAAGAAAGCTTGATTTGCTGGAGTTGGTACATTCTGATTTGTGTGGTCCTTTTAAGGTAAGATCTCATGGTGGTGCAATTTACTTTGTGACTTTTAGTGATGATCATTCTCGCAAACTCTGGGTATTTCCTTTGAAGTCCAAGGATCAAGTACTTGATGTGTTCAAGAGTTTTCAGGCCTTGGTTGAAAGACAAACAGGGAAGACATTGAAATGCATCCGCTCAGATAATGGTGGTGAGTATATTGGTCTTTTTGATAGATATTGCAGAGAGCAGGGTATTAGGCATCAGAAAACTCATCCAAAGACTCCTAAGTTAAATGGTTTAGCAGAGAGGATGAACAGAACTCTAGTTGAGAGGGTTAGATGTATGCTTTCAGATGCTAAGCTGTCAGATTCCTTTTGGGCAGAAGCACTTAATACTGTTGCTTATGTTATCAATTTATCTCCTGCTGTTGCTTTAGATGGTGATGTCCCTGACAGAGTTTGGACTTGTAAGAATGTTTCTTATGATCATCTTAGAGTCTTTGGGTGTAAAGCCTTTGTACATGTTCCTAAGGATGAAAGGTCAAAGTTGGATGTTAAAACTGGGCAGTGTATCTTCATTGGTTATGGTCAAGATGAATTTGGCTATCGTTTCTATGATCCTGTTGAGAAGAAACTTGATAGAAGCCGTGATATTGTGTTCTTTGAAGACCAAACAATTGAAGATTTTGACACAGCTGACAAGACTGATTTTCAGAGTAGTGAGAGCTTAGTTGATGTTGATCCAGTTCCTTTGACTGTTGCACCGGAAGAAAATCTTCATAATTATGAAAATCAAGTTGATAATGAAGATGGTGATCATGTTCAGAATGACCGGCATGATGTTGTTGATGCTCCAGTGAAAGATGATGTGGTTGTCCAACAACCAATTATAGATGCTCTAGAGAGTTCTCTCAGACGATCTAGTAGAGAGAGAATTCCTTCATCTCGTTATTCTCCCAATGAGTATGTACTCTTGACTGACGGGGGAGAACCTGAGAGTCTTGATGAGGCCATGGAAAGTGAAGAAAAAGAAAGGTGGTTTGATGCTATGGAAGATGATATTAAATCCTTGCATAATAATCATACCTTTGATTTGGTTAAGTTACCTAAAGACAGAAAAGCTTTGAAAAACAGGTGGGTTTTTCGGGTGAAACATGAAGATGGTAATCCAGTTCCACGGTACAAAGCTAGATTAGTTGTCAAGGGATTTAATCAGAAAAGGGGAGTTGATTTTGATGAGATATTCTCTCCAGTTGTGAAGATGTCATCCATTCGTGTGGTTCTAGGCTTGGCTGCAAGTCTAGATTTAGAGGTTGAGCAAATGGATGTTAAAACTGCTTTCCTCCATGGTGACTTAGATGAAGACATTTATATGGAGCAACCGGAAGGTTTTGAAGTCAAGGGTAAAGAGAATTATGTTTGCAAATTGAAGAAAAGCTTGTATGGTTTGAAACAAGCTCCCAGGCAGTGGTACAGGAAGTTTGGTTCTTTTATGAGTCAGCAGGGCTGCAAGAAGACTTCTTCAGACCATTGTGTTTTTGTGCAAAAGTTCTCTGATGGTGACTTTATTATTGTGTTGCTTTATGTTGATGACATGCTTGTTGTTGGTCATAATACTTGCAGGATTCAGAAGTTGAAGCAAGAGTTGAGTAAGTCTTTTGCTATGAAAGACTTAGGACCAGCAAGGCAGATTCTTGGCATGCAGATTTTCCTGTGATAGAAAGGCCAAGAAATTGGTATTATCACAAGAGAAGTACATTCAGAAAGTACTTCACAGATTCAGCATGGACAAAGCTAAGGTTGTCAGTACACCTTTAGCTATGCACTTCAAATTGAGCACGAAACAGTGTCCTTCTAGTGATGATGAGAAGGAAGATATGAAGAAAGTTCCTTATGCTTCAGCTGTTGGTAGTTTGATGTATGCGATGGTTTGTACAAGACCGGATATTGCTCACGCTGTTGGAGTTGTTAGCCATTTTCTTTCTAATCCGAGAAGAGAACATTGGAATGCTGTGAAGTGGGTTATGAGATATCTCTGTGGGACTTCTAGTCTGAGTTTGTGTTTTGGTACAGGGAAGCCTATTCTTTGTGGTTATACAGATTCAGACATGGCTGGTGATGTTGATAGTCGCAAGTCTACTTCAGGGTACTTGGTTACTTTTGCAGGGGAGATGTGTCTTGGCAATCTAGGTTGCAAAAATGTGTTGCTCTATCTACTACAGAAGCTGAGCTTATTGCTGTCGTTGAAGCTTGTAAAGAATTGCTTTGGATGAAGAGATTCTTGGGAGAACTTGGTTGTGCTCAAGAGAGGTATGTGTTTTATTGTGACAGTCAAAGTGCTATACATCTTGGCAAGAATTCTACGTTCCATGGTCGGTCTAAACACATTGATGTGAGGTATCATTGGATTCGAGATGTGTTGGATTCTAAGTTGCTTGAGCTTGAAAAGATTCATACAAATGACAATGGTTCCGATTTGATGACTAAAGCTTTTCCAAGAGGGAAGTTTGAAGATTGTTGCATGGTCGCCGGGATGGCGGTCTCCTCCACATAGTCGTGAGGGGGAGAATTGTTGGGTTATGGGTCTTTTTCCCTTCCTATGTGGATAAATAAAAGCCCAATTTGGACCAACCCATTTTTGCCCATAGGCCCATTCTTGTGAGGCAAATATAAACCTATTTAGGATCTTATTTTGAGCAGAACACAGAGAGTTTTTTCAGCAGCCAAAAAAAGAGAGAAAGAAAGATTTTCGCAGTCAAAAATTCAGCCCTAACAACCAAATTCAAATTGCGATTCCCACTTCGTTTCGTGTCCGATTGAGCTGATTTTTGGACAGCATATTATCTTCATCTCAATCTTTGATTAGGAACTAACAGAGTTGGATTTGGTGGCCTGCAACTTCTGTTTTGCTGTCGTGAACAGTAGCTGCGAAATTGGTGATTTTGCTCCTTTAATTCTCTAGATTTGGTGCAATCTTATTTTGTTGTTGCTCATTGTTTGGCACTTGTTTTGTGGCCAATTTTGGAGAACAATATTGTAACTCTTGGTGATTATAGTGGAGCGGTTGGTCTCGTGGTTTTTTACTCTTCACATCGAAGGGTTTTCCACGTAAATCTTGGTGTCTTGTGTGATTGGTTTATTATAGTCTTGTTATATTTGTTTGGTTGAATTACTTGTTGCCTTACTATCATATTGCTTGTGGTTGTTTGTCTTCTCTTGGTTCAAATCGAAAAGGGAAAGTATAGACTAGGGTATTCTTCCGCTGTTATCCTGTCAGGCATTCTTGGTAGTGCCTTGTTGTCACGACCCAAAACGGGGCCGCGACTGGCACCCACATTTACCCTCCTATGTGAGCGAACCAACCCATATAGACCTTAACATTTCAATATATAACAACAGAAAATAATGCGGAAGACTTAACTCATTAATAAAACAATTCAAAACTATTATTATTATCCCCAAAATCTGGAAGTCATCATCACAAGAACATCTATCTCAAATTGCTAAACTAAAACTGTCTAAGAAGCTAAAACTAATACTAGCTAGTCCATGTCGGAAGTTCAAGGCATCAAGACTTGAAGAAGAAGACCTACCAAGCTTAGACGCATTCGCCACCCCGAATTTCCGAAGGTAGTGAAGACTAGCTAGATCTACCGTTGAGTTGAAGTTGATTTAACGCTTGTCGCATTACACAAATAACAAGGAAGAAAACATGAAAGTAGGGGGTCAGTACAACCACAAGTACTGAGTAGATATCATCGGCCAACTCAAAATAGAAAACAATATATATCAGTTAATATCATAAATAAACTATAAACTCAACATGTAACAACAACAAGTACTATAATCATCAATAAGTACCATTAAGTTCATCCATGAGGGCTCAAGCCTCAATACCATGCTCATTTGGGAATTAAGTTCATTATGTTGAGTATATTATCATCTTTCAAGATTCATTATCTTTCTTCCTCTTGTGTCGGTACGTGACACTCCGATCCCCTACGTGTGTCGAACGTGACACTCCGATCCCTATATGTGTCGGAACGTGACACCGATCCCCTATATGTGTCGGAACGTGACACTCCGATCCCTATATGTGTCCGGAACGTGACACTCCGATCCTATATGTGTCGGTGCGTGACACTCCGATCCCCTAATTCTACGTGTCGGTTCGTGACACCCGTCCCACTAATACTATGTGTCGTAACGTGACACTCCGATCCACTAATACTATGTGTCGGAACGTGACACTCCGATCCACTAATACTATGTGTCGAACGTGACACTCCGATCCACTAATCTCATTATATCCGCTCATCAAGCCTTCTATACCAAGGCATCATCAATCCCATTACTTTAATTCATCAAGCCTTCTTTTATACCAAGGCATTATCATTAACAAGTAGATTAAAGTTTCTTTCAAGATTTGGGATTCAATGGTTTTCATCATGCTTATTTCATCAACATCACATAATCATATTCATGCAAGCATACAATTAAGCATATAGACAGGTTTACAATACCAGCAATACATATCATTCACTATTAAGAGTTCACTACGAATATCGTAAAATAACCATAACCTACCTTCACCGAAGAATTGAATCAACAAGCTATCTTCTCAAAATCCTTGTTATCCTCTTCGCTTTCTCTCTCTCTGCGCTCGTTTCTCCCTCTCTTCTCGTTTCTTTTCTTTTTCTTTTTCAAACCCTCTTTCTTTTACCCTAATTCATATACAATTAAGAATGAAAGATGGTAATAATGACCCACTAATTAACTTAAGGTTACCTATTTTAACCCCCAAGTAATTAGATTTATTAATATTAACCTTCAAACTTTATAATTAAGGAAAGAATAGTCCAAAACGTCCCTTAAAACTTAACAAGAAATCCGATTCCCACTGGGATTACGCGACCTGTGACGGGCCGTCGTGCCTGCGACGGTCCGTCACGCAGGTCGTCGCAGCCCTTAATTCTCAGTGGGCTGTGATGGTCCGTCACCCCTGTGACGGTCCGTCCTGCCAATTCGTTACGGAGTTCAGAGAGTCGATTTTCAGTACCAAATTTCAGAATTCTAAGTGTCATGGAACGAAACATCTGTGACGGACCGTCGTGCCTGTGACGGTCCGTCGTGGTGTCCGTAATCTTAGCCAGTTTTTCCAGAAATAAAATCTGCTGCTCAAAACAACTAAACAGGTCGTTACAATAGATACCAATTTACCCATCGTTCGTCCCCGAACGATCAAAAGAAGAAAAACAAGGGCGGAAGGAAGTACCTGAATCTGTAAACAGATGTGGGTATTTTTCTTGCATATCTGTCTCCTTCTCCCAAGTAGATTCTTCAACCGGTCGATTCTTCCATTGAACCTTGATGGGTGTAATTTCTCTCGACCTCAACTTGCGAACCTCTCTATCTAAAATAGCAACTGGTTCCTCCTCATAAGTCAAATTCTCACCAAGCAAAACTGAATCCCAACGGATGATGTAGTTTCCATCCCCATGATATCTTTTTAGCATAGACACATGGAATACCGGATGCACTCCGGACAGCCCTGGAGGCAAGGCTAACTCATAAGCCACCTCCCCTACTCGCTTAAGTACCTCGAAGGGACCAATATACCTTGGGCTTAGCTTACCTCTTTTACCAAACCGCATCACCCCTTTCATTGGCGAAACTTTCAACAAGACTTGTTCACCCTCCATGAACTCTAAGTCTCTAACCTTTCGATCTGCATATTCTTTTTGCCTACTTTGCGCCGCTAGAAGCTTTTCTTGAATAGACTTCACTTTCTCTAATGAATCCCTCAAGAGATCAGTACCCCAAGGTCTAACCTCGAATGCATCAAACCAACCAATGGGAGATCTACATCTCCTCCCATACAATGCTTCAAATGGGGCCATATCAATGCTTGAGTGATAGCTATTGTTGTATGAAAACTCTGCCAAAGGTAAGAAGCTATCCCAATGGCCACCAAACTCTATCACACATGCACGAAGCATGTCTTCCAACACTTGAATCGTCCTTTCAGACTGACCATCGGTCTGAGGATGGAACGCAGTACTAAGGTCCAACCTAGTACCCAATTCCGCATGCAATGTTTTCCAAAACTTAGAAGTAAATGCACCTCTATCTGATATGATGGATAGTGGAACCCCATGCAATCGAACGATTTCTGAGATATAGATCTTGGCTAACTTCTCTGCATTGTAAGTCACCTTGACCGGGATAAAATGAGCAGACTTAGTTAACCTATCAACAATCACCCAAATGGAGTCATACTTACCCATTGTCTTTGGAAGACCAACCACAAAGTCCATTGCGATTCTCTCCCACTTCCATTCAGGAATGGGCATTCTCTGAAGTGTTCCTCCGGGCCTTTGGTGTTCATATTTCACTTGTTGACAGTTTGGACACTTGGCAATAAAGTCAACAATATCACGCTTCATTCTACTCCACCAAAAGTGTTGCTTTAGGTCACGGTACATCTTGGTTGCACCAGGATGTATAGAATACCTTGAGCTCTGGGCCTCTGTCAAAATAGTGTTGATCAAATCGTTGATGCGGGGTACACATACCCTTCCTTTGATTCTCAAAACACCTTCCTCATCAATTTGTGCTTCCTTAGACTCTCCTCGCAATACTTTATCTTGAATTCGTCTTAGTTTCTCATCATCAAACTGCTTCCCCTTAATCTTGTCAAGGAAAGAAGATCTTGACTCCACACTAGCCAACAATCCTCCCTTCTCATTTACTTCTAACCTCATCAAGTCGTTAGCCAGAGTCTGAACCTCTCTAGCCAATGGGCGTCTAGAAGCTTGCAAGTGAGCTAGACTTCCCATGCTTCCCGCCTTTCTACTTAAGGCATCTGCCACAACATTCTCCTTCCCCGGATGATACAAGATAGTGATATCGTAGTCCTTCAGTAGTTCCATCCATCTCCTTTGTCTCAAGTTCAAATCTTTCTGAGTAAAGACATAATGTAGGCTACGATGATCCGTATAGACTTCACACTTAACCCCATATAAATAGTGCCTCCATTGCTTCAATGCAAATACTACCGCAGCCAATTCCAAGTCATGAGTTGGGTAGTTACGTTCATGCACTTTTAATTGTCTTGAAGCGTAAGCAATCACGTTCTTCTCTTGCATTAGCACTGCACCCAACCCATAATAGGATGCATCACAATAAACAATGAAGTTCTTGCCTTCCATGGGCAAGGTGAGAATGGGTGCGGTAGTCAACAAAGTCTTGAGCTTCTGAAAGCTTTCTTCACATTCATCTGACCATACAAATGGAACATTCTGCTTAGTCAAGTTCGTCAATTGGGAAGCAATAGAAGAGAATCCCTTGACAAATCTGCGGTAGTAGCTAGCTAACCCAACAAAGCTCCTTATTTCTGATACATTAGTGGGTCTTACCCAATTCTTCACTGTCTCAATCTTAGAAGGATCTACCATCACCCCCTCCTTCGAAACCACGTGCCCCAAGAAGGACACTGCATCTAGCCAAAACTCACACTTAGAGAACTTGGCGTAAAGCTTTTTCTTCCTCAACAACTCTAACACCATTCTCAAATGCTCCTCATGTTCCTTCTTGCTCTTTGAGTATACCAATATATCATCAATAAATACGATCACGAAGAGGTCCAAATATGGCTTAAAAGTCCCGTTCATCAAGCTCATGAACGCAGCAGGGGCATTCGTAAGACCAAAAGACATCACTACGAATTCATAATGCCCATATCTAGTTCGAAAAGCAGTCTTTGGCACATCCGTCGCCCGTATCTTCAATTGGTGATAACCGGATCTCAAATCAATTTTAGAGAAAACACACGCACCTTGTAACTGATCGAACAAGTCATCAATGCGAGGAAGAGGATACTTGTTCTTGATAGTTACCTTGTTCAGTTGTCTATAGTCTATGCACATCCGAAAACTCCCATCGTTCTTCTTTACAAACAAAACCGGAGCACCCCAAGGAGATGCACTTGGTCTAATGAAGCCCTTGCTCAACAACTCTTGAAGTTGAGCCTTTAACTCTCTTAATTCGGCGGGAGCCATTCTATACGGGGGTATAGAAATGGGGCGTGTGCCCGGTTCAAGATCGATACAGAAGTCAATATCCCTATCTGGTGGCATACCAGGGAGATCTGCAGGGAACACATCCAAAAACTCACGGACTACCGAAACCGACTCAATTGAGGGTACTTGAGTAGTGTCATCCTTGAGATGTGCCAAGAAAGCTAAACAACCCTTACTAATCATCTTCCGAGCACAAAGAAAGGACACGATACGAACCGGATTGGAAGTGTAGTCGCCCTCCCACACTAACGGATCTGCCCCAGGCTTGGCTAACGTCACAGTTTTAGCATTACAATCCAAAATCGCAAAATTCGGAGAAAGCCAAGTCATACCCAGAATTACATCAAAGTCACCCATTTCTAAAATAACCAAATCTACATAAGTGTTGCTCCCCACAAAGTTCACCAAACAAGACCTATATACCCTTTCAACTACAGACTACCCACGGAGTAGAAACACGAATAGGCATATCAAGTAATTCACAATGTAGATTTAGACCATTAGCAAATGAGGAAGATACATAAGAAAATGTGGATCCAGGATCAAACAATACGGAAGCCATGCAATCACAAATCAAAAGGTTACCTGTGATGACAGCATCTGATGCCTCCGCTTCAGATCTCCCAGGAAAAGCGTAACAATGGGCCCTATCATCACCGATCGTCTGTTGCCCTACCATGTTGCGTAGTAGTGGTTCCACTTGCCCATCTCTCTGCCGTTGTGGTGACCACCATTACCTCGACCACCACGCCCTCCGTAAAAGCGGCCTCTACCATGACCACCTCTACCTCTAGCTATTGGAGTGCAGTAACTCGCTTTTGGACAATTCCTCCTAACATGTCCAACCTCCCCACATCCATAACACTCTGGAGTCGGGCATAGGTCTCTCGGAGTAGTGTTGACCGCTCGAGGTGGACCCCCAACTCTGATCAGTAGTGAAGACTGAATTGGTCGACTTGAGTAACCTCCGGAGCTCTATCCTCTAGTATACGAACCATTGAACTCACCTCCCTTTCGAAACCTTTTTGATGTCGATGTCGTGGTGAAGTCATCTGGCTTCACTCCTTCCACTTCTATCACAAAGTCTACCACCTCTTGGAAGGATGTTGCCGTAGCCGCTACCTGTAAGGCCGAAATCCGCAACTCTGATCTCAACCCTTTCACAAACCGTGAATCCGCTCTTGTGGATCAAACAGAGTTGAGTGGCATACCTTGATAAAGCACGAAACTTAGCCTCATATGCGTTAACCGTCATCCTACCTTGCTCGAGACTCAAGAACTCATCCCTTTTTCTATCTCTCAAAGTCCTTGGGATATACTTCTCCATAAACAAGGTAGAGAAGGATGCCCAAGTCATGGGTGTGGTCTCTGTCGGTTGACACTCGACATGTGATCGCCACCACATTTTGGCGTTCCCTTGAAACTGATAGCTTACGAACTCAACGCCAAACCGTTCTACTATCCCCATCTTGTGTAGTAGCTCATGACAATCAACCAGAAAATCATAAGCATCTTGATTCTCGCACCCTTGAAGACCGAAGGTTTCAATTTCAAGAACTTATCAAAAGTTCGTGGCTTGATCGCTTGTCATTATCGGTCCAAAGAGTCGACGTGGAAATGTGCCTATCTCCAATGAGGCATCCATGCGGGAGCCATAATAGTCGCGTGTCGCACCTCAAACCGGAGGTGTTGGTGCGTAAACCACCGGAGGTGCTCGACCGCGGATCGGATAACCCGCTAAAATAAGCGAGAACCCGATTGATCATCTCTGGGTAGGTTGGGGTGGCAATTCCTCATTCTCGCCTGGTTCATTCTCCCCATTCTCCCCTTCTTTACCACTTCCTCGCCGGGTGGAGGAGTCACCGCCTCTAGCATCGGATGGGCTAGGTGCTCGTCCTCTTCCTCTAGAGGGCGCCCTCCCACGACCTCTACCACGGCCTCTTTGCATTGCTCTTCCTCGAGCCACGGCCCGGTGGTGGCTCGGATGTTTCTTGTTGTGCGCGATTCTTCTTTAGTGCGGTCGTTGCTCTAGTTCTAACCGTCTGCGAAATAGAGTGAAGATGGTCGATACCACCAGATCGCCCGGATACCAATTGGACTCAAGTAGTAGCACGAAAGAAAGAATGAAAGAATGGAATTTTCCTAAAGTCTTATAGCCTCTCAAAGAAAAGTAAAGGCGTCCCCCTACTGTTCCTTAAGACTCTACTAGACTCGTTCTTGTGTGATGAGACCAACGAACCTAATGCTCTGATACCAAGTTTGTCACGACCCAAATCGGGCCGCGACTTCACCCACATTTACCCTCCTATGTGAGCGAACCAACCCATATAGACCTTAACATTTCAATATATAACAACAGAAAATAATGCGGAAGACTTAACTCATTAATAAAACAATTCAAAACTATTATTATTATCCCCAAAATCTGGAAGTCATCATCACAAGAACATCTATCTCAAATTGCTAAACTAAACTGTCTAAGAAGCTAAAACTAATACTAGCTAGTCCATGCCTAAGTTCAAGGCATCAAGACTCAAGAAGAAGACCAGTCAAGCTTAGACGATTCGCCACCCCAATTTCCGAAGGTAGTGAAGACGGCTAGATCTATCGTTGAGTTGAAGTTGACGGAACGCTTGTCGCATTACACAAATAACAAGGAAGAAAACATGAAAGTAGGGTCAAGATAACCACAAGTAATCGAGTAGATATCATCGGCCAACTCAAAATAGAAAACAAAGATACATCGCTTAATATCATAAATCAACTATAAACTCAACATGTAACAACAACAAGTACTATAATCATCAATAAGTACCATTAAGTTCATCCATGAGGGCTCA
This sequence comes from Solanum arcanum, assembly GCA_027789145.1. Lineage (NCBI taxonomy): Eukaryota > Viridiplantae > Streptophyta > Magnoliopsida > Solanales > Solanaceae > Solanum > Solanum arcanum. The sequence goes on along the minus strand of CM050933.1, from coordinate 60,038,249 downwards.
AGCCTCAATACCATGCTCATTTGGGAATTAAGTTCATTATGTTGAGTATATTATCATCTTTCAAGATTCATTATCTTTCTTCCTCACGTGTCGGCACGCGACACTCCGATCCCTACGTGTGTCGGAACGTGACACCGATCCCCTATATGTGTCGGAACGTGACACTCGATCCTATATGTGTCGGAACGTGACACTCCGATCCCCTATATGTGTCGGAACGTGACACTCCGATCCCCTATATGTGTCGGCACGCGACACTCCGATCCCCAATTCTACGTGTCGGTTCGTGACACCCGTCCCACTAATACTATGTGTCGGAACGTGACACTCGATCCCTATATGTGTCGGAACGTGACACTCCGATCCCTATATGTGTCGGGCGTGACACCGATCCCTATATGTGTCGGAACGTGACACTCCGATCCCTATATGTGTCGGCACGTGACACTCCGATCCCCTAATTCTACGTGTCGGTTCGTGACACCCGTCCCACTAATACTATGTGTCGGAACGTGACACTCCGATCCACTAATACTATGTGTCGGAACGTGACACTCCGATCCACTAATACTATGTGTCGGAACGTGACACTCCGATCCACTAATCTCATTATATCCGTTCATCAAGCCTTCTCTATACCAAGGCATCATCAATCCCATTACTTTAATTCATCAAGCCTTCTTTTATACCAATGCATTATCATTAACAAGTAGATTAAAGTTTCTTTCAAGATTTGGGATTCAATGGTTTTCATCATGCTTATTTCATCAACATCACATAATCATATTCATGCAAGCATACAATTAAGCATATAGACAGGTTTACAATACCACCAATACATATCATTCACTATTAAGAGTTCACTACGAATATCGTAAAATAACCATAACCTACCTTCACCGAAGAATTGAATCAACAAGCTATCTTCTCAAAATCCTTGTTATCCTCTTCGTTTCTCTCTCTCTACCCGTTCGTTTCTCCCTCTCTTTCTGTTCTTTTCTTTTTCTTTTTCAAACCCTCTTTCTTTTACCCTAATTCATATACAATTAAGAATGAAAGATGGTAATAATGACCCACTAATTAACATAAGGTTACCTATTTTAACCCCCAAGTAATTAGATTTATTAATATTAACCTTCAAACTTTATAATTAAGGAAAGAATAGTCCAAAACGTCCCTTAAAACTTAACCAGAAATCCGATTCCCACTGGGATTACGCGACCTGTGGACGGCCGTGGCTCGCGACGGTCCGTCACGCAGTCGCCGCAGCCTCTTAATTCTCGATGGTGACGGTCCGTCACCTCGTGACGGTCCGTCACCTGCGTGACGGTCCGGCCTCCGCCGATTACGGAGTTGAGAGTCGATTTTGATGCAAATTTCAGAATTCTAAGTGTCATGGAACGAAACATCTGTGACGGACCGTCGTGCCTGTGATGGTCCGTCGTGGTGTCCGTAATCTTAGCCAGTTTTTCCAGAAATAAAATCTGCTGCTCAAAACGACTAAACAGGTCGTTACACTTGTCTTTCCCAACAGGAGGGAAACCTTTGAGCAAAAATTTCAAATAGTGGAAGAGATTTTGAAAATATTTGAAAATGGGGAAAAGGGACAACGGTTTGATCGATTAGGTCGCTAGGGTTATGGGTTTGCAGAGTAGTTGAATGAGTTTACTAGTTTCTCACGATTTTTTGTTGTTGCCCGTGATATCCGCAAAGGTGAATAAAAAATGAAAAAGTTGTTTGCAGCTTTGTGCTTGTTCTCGCATAGTGAGGAAGAAGAAGCAGAGTGGGTCGGTTGGGTTTGGGTTGGGAACTATTTGGTGTTTGCTTGAATGGGTTTGGATTGGGTATCTGAATGAATGTAATAGGGTAACCTTCACATATAGCAAACAAAAAATTTATATTTGTATGTTATAGCAAAGTTTGCATTATTGCGCTTCACAGTAAACATAAAATTGTATAATTCGCTATACATATACAATTGTATAATTCGCTGGCAAAAATTGTATAATTCGTTGGACTATTTCGCTGCAATTGTATAATTCGTTATCCTGTTTCACTGCGATTGTTTAATGCACAATTGTATAATTCGCTGCCTATTTCGCTGCAATATTTTTATAAAATTTGCTTTGCATACAGTTGAATCGAATTAAAATATATGTATATTGCATAATTATAAGTGTATAGCAAGAAAATATATGTTTTACTCTCGCTTTATACAAAAACAGAAACAAAATCTATACACTTCTGTTGTATAAAGCTCGAGAAAATTGTATTTTACTACAATTGTATAATTCGTTGGCCTTTTTCTCTGCAATATTTGAAGTAAATGTTTGTAAATTGTATAATTAAGTGTATAACACGAAGTTATATATTTTTGCATGTGTATATACAATTTTCTCTCGCTTTATACAAAACGGAAACAGAATTATACACTTTTGTGTATAAAGCGAGAGAGGCGAGCGAGAACGGAGAAAGGCGAGCGAGATTTCTGGGAGAGAGACGCTAGCAAATTTTAGCTAACGTTTGCTATAAAGTACAATTAAATTAAACTCTAGCTATTTTATTTATTTTAGGTTATTAATTAGCTATTATATACAATTTTCTCAATGTATATGGTTTATATGGAAGTTGGCTGAAAACAGGTCCAACTTTGGTCTTCAGTTGATCCAACAAATGGGGCAAATATTGCTTAAAATTAAACTTTGAAAAATAACCATATAGATTACAAATTCGGCCGAAGGAAGTTAAGACATAACTGATTTGCATTAATTGAAGAATTCGACTAAGGACCAGTAAGACAAATTAATATAAAATAATGGATAATTATATATAATAGCAAACTAATAACCTAAAATAAATGGAGTAGTCACGGTTTGATTTAATTGTGCTCCATAGCAAACGTTAGTCAAAATCTGTCAGTCGCCTCTCTCCCAAAAATCTCGCTCGCCACTCTCCTATTCTCGCTCGCCTCTCTCACTTTATACACAGAAGTGTATAAATTTTGTTTCTGTTTTGTATAAAACGAGAGAAAATTGTATATACACATGCAAAAACATATATCTTCGTGCTATACACTTAAATATACAATTTACAAACATTTTACTTCAATTCAATTGTAGACAAATGCAAATTTTATACAAATATTGCAGCGAAAAAGGCCAACGAATTATACAATTGCGAATTATACAATTGCAGTGAAATACAATTTTCTCTCGTTTTATACAACAGAAGTGTATATATTGTGTTTCTGTTTTTTTATAAAGCGAGAGAAAAATATATATTTTCTTGCTATACACTTATAATTATGCAATATACATACATTTTAATTCAATTCAATTGTATGCAAAGCAAATTTTATACAAATATTGCAGCGAAATAGGCAACGAATTATACAATTGTGCATTATACAATTGCAGTGAAATAGGATAGCGAATTATGCAATTGCAGCGAAATAGGCCAGCGAATTATACAATTTAGGCCAGCGAATTATACAATTGTATATGTATAGCGAATTATACAGTTTTATGTTTGCTATGGAGCGTATTTATGCAAATTTTGCAATAGCATACAAATATGAATTTTTTGTTTGCTATATGTGAAAATTGCCCTAAATTAATTAATGAGCTTCTTAATCTTAATCAAATAAAATAATTAATTTTAAAATATTAATTATTAATTAATTGAACTAATTGGCAAAACTAAAACCTTGTGAGTTGATTTTCAAATAAAAATATACTAAAAAACATATTTATTATTTTTAACAAATTATGAAATTGGCAAGACTTACATAAAAATAACTCGAGAATATTTCGAATTTCAGAAAAGCTAATTAATTCAAAATTGTAGACATCACTTTAAAACACACTAAAAACTATAAAATCTTTTGAGATAATTTTTCAATATTTATAGGATCTACTTATTTCATATATAATTATAATAATAATAATAATAATAATAATAATAATAATAATAATAATAATAATAATAATAATAATAATAATAATAATAATATATACTTATAAAAAGGGATAGACAATTTCAAAACTTGCAATATATTTTTATTTTATTTAAAAATTTGTGAAACTAATTATTTTAATCGTTTGAGATTGAAGAATCTCGATGATTAATCTATAATGTGGAGGTCCGGAATTGGATGTCAACATCGCCTATTCCTCTCTCACGCAGCCTGGAAATCAACAAAAGAATATATTCTAAAGATTGTTGTTATCAGTCAAGATTCAAGGAGATCATTAGACAAAGGAATCAATCGATTTGCTCATGCACATAACTGATATGGACATGACTCCGAAAATCAACCAAGTAAATCAAGGACTTAATTATGTATCCTTGATTTAAACACCATTGGGTTCCGTAAAATATAAATCCTTTACTCCTATATAAACCCCTTTAGGCATTAGTTGTGAAGTACACACTTCACTTTAACTTGTACTATTATCTTCTACCATCTTTCATAAAAGCATTGTATTCTCGTGAATATACAATTGAAAAAAAAAAGAGAAAAGAAATTAAGTGTAGGTTATACGAGGTGAGGTTTTGTCAAAGAAGAAGTTCTAATTTGCATATCGGATTGATTTACATTTGATATAGCTTGTACTACCCCAAGTTCACTTCAAGCTCTTAAGGGAACCCTTGAAACCCAAGGAGATTGAAAGTCGGCACCACATCGGTATTCCGAACCAGTGTAAAACTATAAGCGTCATTTACTTACTGAATTTACTATCTTTGTTTATGTAAGTTACTAACTTGTAGGTGAGTAGACTGAAGGAATTTTTAATATTCACTCCCCCCCCCCCCCCCCTCTTTACTTTCATGCAAGTCAATAGGAGTTCGCGGTTGAAAACCCCATTGAACACAAGCAAGAATTGAGCTCCAAATCAAGAAATTACTCATTGTTCAATTTGAAAAAAAATCTCAAAAACTCACATTTGAAATCTTGATTTTAAGTTTTCTGGAAGATGAAATTTGAAGAAAATGATATAAAATAGATTAATGGACTTACCCACACAATTTTCTCAAGAAAAATCTTCCAAATCCCAATATGAAAAGAATGGTGAAAACAAGAGAAATGGGAAGAAATGAGATTATTTTAGCAAAAAAAAAAAGGTTGTTGACTTTCTGTTGACCACCTTTTAGTTGTTGACTCGACTTAACAAAGTGTTGACTGCAGTCAACAACACCATTTTTTAACCTCTTATTAAAGTCTCCAAAGGAATCCATGGGATTCATCTGACATCCAATAAACAAATATGTTGTCCTACTAAACTTGATATTCAGTGTCACGACTCAAAGGATACCCTATGCGTAACATGGTGTATAGAATCTCAAGAGGCCCTATACAAGTCACTTAGCTCACATCATACAAGATAATAGAAAATTAAGAGAGTTTAAAAGAAATTTCAAGATATAATTAAGAGTTTCATAAAAATGTAGCGGAAGTCTAACATAGTCTCAAAGTCATCTAGTACATCAAGAGTTATCGGGACATAACCCGTACACCACATACAATACTTAAAAGTAAAGAACATGTGAAATAAAGGCTAGATCCTCGAAACACGAGGAGTCGCCAATCTTCAATATCTGCTAAGTGGCCCTAGCCACGGAGATGCAAAATTAAAGCGTCGAATTCACATTTGGAAGAATGTAGACAAAAGTATGCATTAGTATAAAAATGTTCCAAGTGTGATAGTAATACATAAAAATATGAAAATCATGCAAAAGAGACTGTTCATGACATAACATGCAATGACCAAGCTAATTCAAAAGATGAAGGGGGTTGAAAGACACAATTCATAAAACATTTGTAAGATACTTCTAGAAGTAACATTTTCTCATTATTGTGGGTGATTTGCTTTTAACCAACATTAGTATTTGATAGCAAGTGTCAGAGGTAGACCCACTCCTCTAGGTAGGGATGCATGTGCATCCGTTAACTTTGAAAAAATCATTTGTATATATGTATATCTATTTTGGGAAACTGATATATATATATATATATATATATATATATATATATATATATATATATATATATATATATATATATATATATATATATATATATATATATATATATATATATATATATATATATAAGTGAGAACCTTAGGCCCGCCTATGGGGTGTCATCACAGATCAGAATTTTCTTTTAATTTATTTATTTCCAAAACTAGCCTTCACATTTTATCAAAAGTAGTGACTTTTATGAAAGATGTGACTTTTATGAAAAATTGCGACTTTTATGAAAGGTTGTAACGTTAATGAAAGGTTGTGAGCTTTTCGAAGGGTTGTGACATTTTGCAAGAGTTGTGACCTGTCCGATAAGGAACTGTTTATTCACACTATCATTTATTGTCTATAAATAAAGGTATTTCCTCTCATTTTAAACAATGATAATTTTAATCTTCTTCATCTTCTTTTTCTGGACAATTAAATATTCATGTGTTTTGCTCGTGTTGAGTGACTTACTGATACAATTGTTTATACCAATATATTGGTGAATAAAATTGTTCTATCCTAAGATGATCTAATTCTTTAAACCTCATATTCAAGGGAAATAATATTCTTAAGAGGACACTTTGCACTTAGTGAACTCAATTTTTTCGTTTCTATTTCATTCTAATTATACATATCCTGATATTTTTTGTAGAATCATTAGTTTATGCTTATGATGTTAATTGTTATTTTTGTACATGTTTTAAGCTCTGTTATTTATGTTTCTGCAAAATTATTGTCTCTAGTTATATCAAACATATAGACATATAGTAGGTTCACTCATTGTGCAGAAAATAATTATTGTACTCGGTTCCAATAAACCATGTTTTGATATTCTATATAAATTCTATGACTTAATAGTGCTATATATAAGCTTACATATTATCTATTTTAACACCGATATGAAGTTTCTCACTTATTAATTGAAGAAATTCATTATGATAGTTCAAACGTTATAATTGCTTTTATATTCAAGCGTACTTTCTTTTTTGAATTTGTTAACAAATTTTTGAATTTTTCCAGAAACATATATTACAATTATAGAATCTATGTAACTTAAATGTGTTTGTTTCTTACAATATGCCTTTATATATATATTCTTATTTTCTTCTTTGAATGTTGATTACAGAACCAAAGGTTTATTATTTTCTGAATAATTCATTCATTGAAGATTCTTTTTTGAATTATGTAATTATGACAAATAATTAAATTCAAGTTGGAATATTGCTAATAATTTTTTAAGATCCTATTTTTTAATTATTATTTTAAATGTATGGATCTAAGTAAAAGATTATTTATAAGTTCAATGCGATCATTATTTATGACTGCGGGAAGCGCAGATAAATTACCTAGTTATTATATAATTAATAGTGCATCATGAAAAATATATGAGTCTTATTGTGTTGTTGGTACAACCAAAATAATCCACCCGCGGTAAATGAACAATTATTATTGAACGAAAATAAAATTTGTCATAATTTTAACTTATCACTATAAGATTAAATTGTTTTTTTACCTAGGCAAAATAGGTGGATTCGTTTAAAACGAGGGAGTATATTTTGAATTGTTTGTGGAGCATATGTCATCTACGTGTGTTATAATTTAGGGTAATTTATGTGAAAATGGAAGGAGAGAAGGGGTATGAATGGTGTGAGTGGTGAGTGTGAGTCAGCCATACCCATCCCTTTTTAGGCTAAATATTAGGCAACAGCCGCCCGAGCAAGAGAGTAAGAGACAGTTTTTGTTTTCTCCTTATCTGAATTTTGATTTTTTGATGATGGATCGGAACCATCTTTCTCTCTCTGTTGCTGTGGTGGTGAGTGAGTGTGTCAGAAGATGGATGAATGGATAAAAAAGGTGAAACTTGCCTCGTAGATACCGCCTTCTTCCATTTTCAATAGAATATTATTATTAATAAGATCTTAAGTCATATATGGCGGCAAAGAAACTGTACGAGTCGTTTTCTAAGGAACTGATTGAGGAAGTTCATCGATGGGGTTCGATGAAACAAACTGGTGTGAGTCTCAAGTACATGATGGAGTTCGGTTCCAAACCCACTCCCCGTAATTTGCTTATTTCATCTCAATTCCTTCACAAGGAACTCCCTATGCGCATTGCTCGCAGGGTTATTGACCTACAAACTCTTCCTTATGGTTTATCTCTCAAGCCTGCTGTTCTAAAGGTACTCACTCACTCACTCATATACTATTTAAATTACTCTCTTTTGTTTCATTTGTTATAAAACCTTTCTTTCTTAATTAGGTTCGGGATTGGTATTTGGATTCTTTCCGTGACCTTAGATCCTTTCCAGATATAAAAGACGAAAATGACGAGTTGGAATTCACAAAAATGATTAATTTGGTTAAAGTACGACATAACAATGTTGTACCTATGATGGCTTTGGGAGTTCAACAACTAAAAAAAGATCTACACCCAAAGATTGATTATAAGGATTTGGATGAGATACACCAGTTTCTTGATCGCTTTTACATGTCTAGGATTGGCATCCGAATGCTTATCGGTTTCACTCTAATCTTCTCTTTACTACTATTTTTTTTTTTAATTTTACTTGTGCATATTGTGCCATATCTTACTGCTTGAATTCCTGTCGAACACAGGGCAGCATGTCGCCCTACACGATCCTAATCCACCTCCTGATTGTGTGGGCTATATACATACAAAAATGTCCCCCTTGGAGGTTGCACGCAATGCTACAGAGGATGCCCGTTCTATTTGCTTGCGCGAATATGGAAGTGCACCTAAGGTCAACATTTATGGGGACCCAAACTTTACATTTCCGTACGTCATTTACTCCTAATTCATTGTCGTTATCCAGTAAACTAGATGTATCTGGTTTACCATTTTAGTTCCATGGTATTCTATATTGCCCATGTCTTTCTCTTATTCCGTTAGTCCCAAAATTTATTTAATGATGTAAATGTTCAAAACATAACTCTAGTTGTTGTGGAAAGTCTTGTTTCCCTTGCTTTATACCATACATTTATTCTTCTATATTTTGGGATTCATGACAGCTATGTGCCAACACATCTGCATTTGATGGTTTTTGAGTTGGTTAAGAACTCCTTGCGTGCTGTGGAAGAGAGATTTGTGGACTCGGACAAAGTTGCCCCACCTGTTAGAATAATTGTTGCTGATGGACTAGAGGATGTTACCATCAAGGCATGATCCCTTCTCAATTGTCCTATCTAACAACTGTATTATATTGTCTCGGACTTTTTGCTTCTTTGTTCTAAGGACGCTCACTCTTTTCCTACCCATCCTTATCAAGTGTTGTTTATGTGCTCTGTAGATTTCAGATGAAGGGGGTGGTATACCAAGAAGTGGTCTTCCCAAAATTTTTACTTATCTCTACAGTACTGCCAGGAATCCATTGGATGAGCATTCAGACCTTGATACAATTGATTTGGCTACTGTGTCTACGTTAGCTGGTTATGGATATGGACTTCCAATAAGTCGTTTATATGCTCGCTACTTTGGAGGGGATTTGCAAATTATCTCCATGGAAGGCTATGGTAAGTTACAGTACCTCTCGCCCTTGTTTGCATGAATTTCAATGTTGTGTCATCATATTTGCTTATCAAGGACCCTAGTAATATCATGTGACTAACAAAAGAATTGGTCACTTGGCTGGACACACCTATACAAATTTCAGATGTTTCTTGCCTCACGTAGATATAAGTAATCTTGTACTATAATTCAGAGGCTGAATAATCTAATACACACCTCTACTTGTACGAATTTGACATCCTGCCACCTCTGTTCCACAGAGTTTCATCCAAACACCTATGTTGTTGAAACACACTAATTTAAACCCTTTTGAGCATTGATTAAGCATATGTGGTAACTTGACGGTGGAGTTGGATGAAATGAGTATATCACACGTGTCGCGTCGCATCAATACGAAACTTAGAAATAAGAAATGAATAAAATGAGAACCAAAAAAGGACATAAAAAAAGGGAATTCAAAACTTACACTTCGGAAAGAACACCCAAAATGGTGAGGGCAATCTAAAGAATCAAACTTGACAACTTGAATATTCAGATCTAAAGCATAAAGTAAACAATATATATTATCAATTTTGATAAAAAGTCATTTCTTAACTTGAACACGAGAAGAAGATCCATACCTAGCTACAAAAATCGCATCAAATAAAGACTAAAAAGAGATAATGAAGAAACTTTGCAGAGGGTCGAAACGGCATAACCCAAGGAAAGCCACAAAAGAAAATAGGAAAAGAGAAATCCACCTAGCTAAACACCAAACCTCATTATTATGTGCATTATTCTTTTTGATTTTTCCATTTAGAATAGTTACTGTTGCAAATAGATAAAACTTTCTTTTAATGTTTTTTGTGTGATGGTGGTTGGTAGAAGAGGGAAAGAAGGGAACGAGTCAAGAGGGGAGAAAGGTTTGGGAATTTGTTTTCTTCTTTTTTACTTTTGAAAAAAGGGACGGATTTGGATTTTTTATATAAAATATAATTTTTTATATAAACAAATGATTATAGGCGTTAATTTATCTGAGGTGGATGTGATGTGTCCTTTATGTCAAGGCGAGTGAGCAACTCACAAGGTCAGAGGCATTTTAAAGACTTTGACAGAGTTTAGGTGTGGCAGGAACCCCGTGAAATAGTGATTATGACTTTATTTAAATCCTGGAAATATCTTCAGCTGGTTTGTGAATTAAGATCTCACTGTGTTGATGTAAACACATTCTTTAAGCCCTTGCATTTGTGTTGTTAAAATTGGACTAAATATTTAGGACAAGTGTTTGTGAAGGTTGTAAGAAGCTGTTATGTGTGCATCTCCAGCATCCGATTTTGGTGGGGTGAATGCACGAACTGAAATTATGTAGATAATGAGTCGACTGTCCACCCTATTAGCTTTTATCTTGTAGATAGAGAAGTAAATATATATAAATGACAGAAGATTGACTATATGGAGTAGAATATGAATAGTTCTTGTTATGGTAATGTTATACTTAAGCACTATATTGAATAACAAGATATACTTTAGTTGGCTTCAATTGTTGATGTCTTTAACAGGTACTGATGCTTATCTGCATTTATCGCGGTTGGGAGATTCGCAAGAGCCATTACCTTGATATTTGATGGTGGGAGAGAACTCCTCTGTAGATATTTCAATTCAAGAAAACAGTATTATTGCATGAAACGATACTATGATGTGCACTGGGCAATCTGATATTCATCCTTTTCATTTTTTTTCCTTGTTATTACTGTGGTGTCTTGATAAATTTATGTGCACTTCAACTAATTCTATGCTCGGGCAAAGTCAATGTGTAGCTTGCGGGTTCAGCCAAGGGCAGTAGCTTTAGTCTATATTCTCTGTGTTCAAATAATAATTGAGAACCCTGTTCGCAGTTTTTTGTTTCACAACTAGAATTTCCTCCTCTATATCATTTCCCTCTTGCCAATGTTCCTCTACCCTTAATCAGAAATCATCACAATTCATAGATGTTCAATAACATCTAATGATTTTATCACTCTCAAGTCGATTTTTATTTATATCAGAATATAAACATATGATACTATGAATAAAACACATAGAAAAGGTTAAAACTAGTATTGTTGGGGTGCTCTAAAGAAGAGAATCCCTCCAAAAAATGGCGTATGTCACTTATTGCAGCACACACACGGTATTCTTTAGTAAAAGGCGAAAGAATAGTTCGCTTTGTGCTCACTGCGTGGCTGCGTGATTTTTTTTCAATTCGATTGTGCTTCAATTTTATATTAGGACAAAGTTTATATTTACTTTCATTTATCGATGTGGTACTCACCTCACTCCTTAAAAATATTGCTCTCTACTTCTTCACCAATCAGTCCTTCGTGATTCTGAGAAAATATATGCTCACAAGGTAATCGATGAAATGTGGCATGGGATGCTTTAGACTTTGGTATCTTTGATAGCTGAATTCCTATACAAGTTTGAAAAGGATTTTGGGTCCAGCCCCGCACGATTGTCATGGAAACTTAAACTGGTAATGATATTGTTCGCTTTGGTATGATCTTTTTCAATATATACTCTTAATATTATGTGTGCTGTTATATTTATCAGAAGAATAAAATTTACTATCTCATCGTTTGAGATGGTAAGATTGTCCATCTCCAGTCTTATCATTCACTTCATGTGGGGAACTTCTCTGTAAGTTTTGTTCATACAATTACCACTGTATACTCTTGAATGTGGGCGTTGGGTAAGTTTTGTGCATACAATTACCACTATGTTGGTAGTGCTTCAAAGGTGTTCAAACCTATATAAATGTCTGCCACAAAGAGAATAAGTAAATTCAAAACAACAAAATTTTGCTTAAGAATTGGGCAGGGGCTGCGCAAACACAAGCCCCCGCTGCAACAAATTATGACATAGGCTCAACCACTTGGGCCAACCTTAGGTAGGCACCCCTCCAAAGTGCAATGGAGGTCACAAACCTAGGCCATAGGTCTTATTGATCACACATTGACCCCGTCCAGGTAAGTATATTTCTAGTTGCTCCTTCCTATTCTTTTATAAACCCATCTTTATACTTGTTATCCTTTGTGTCAACCAATGAGGGATATATTGCCCTTCATCTTTTCCTTTTTTTTTTTTTTTTCAATTTAGAGCAAACAAGATAGACAATAAACAAAACTTTACCATACTCATGGGCAAATTAAAATAAGAATAAAAAGCCCTTGTGAATTTCAGTATTGAGTAAATCATACCCTTAAGGGTGACCCAGTAGTTTAGGCTTGAGACTTTCATGTTGGACGTCTTAAGTTCAAAATCCCTTACCAACGAAAGCAAGGGGTTTGAATTCTGGATCGAACTCGTTGCACCGGGCTTGTGTAATTTTATTGACTATGGGTTTCCCTTGTCGTAACAAAAAGGTATTTGACTAAATCATATATATATAATCCAATTTTAGTGACAAAGTCAAGTGTCTAGTGGTACTGAGATGAAAGGTGTTGTGTAGAAACTGATGTTAACGAAAATCTATGCTTACCACAAAAGTTGCTGAACTTATATGTTTGTTCCATATGGATGAAACTATTTTTCATGAAAAACATTTTTCTTTCGTACCGAACACTTCCATAATGTTATTTCCTTTTTCCGTCTTTTCATATAACCGATCTTGATGTCTTTTCAACCATGATGTCTTTGGCCTATGTATACTACAACTAATTCTATAAGATGGACCAAATCAAAAGAGCCAAGCATAAACTAAATCAGAAGAAGCAGTTTACATTTTCTGTTAAGCAGTACAAATTTTGTTCATAGAAAATACTATAAAAATTTTATATTATAAGACAAGTAAAAAAAATGAAACTAGTATTGTTGGGGTACTCTAAAGAAAGAGAATCCCTCCAAAAATTGGCGTATGCCACTAATTGCAGCGCGCACACAGTATTCTTTAGTAAAAGGCGAAATAATAGTTCGCTTTGTGCTCACTGCGTGCTGCGTGAGACTTACTGCTAATCTGTGCTTCAGTTTTACACTGGGGCAAAGTTTTTATTTTATCGTTGTTTATGGATGTGCTATTCACTTCACTCACTCCTTTATAGTATTGTTCTCTGCTTCTTTTTCAGTAACTTTATGATTGAAAATCTAACATCTTTTTCAAATAAAAACTACTTAAGCTGTCCTGTTGTATACTTTCTCGATCAATTAATTTAAGATATGATTTTTGGTATCTTTGCGATTATAAGGACATATATTTTCACAAGATGATGGATAAAATCAAACTGAGCATCTTGAATAGCTGAACTCGAATGCAGGTTGTGTTTTTTAAAATTTTATAGTAAAGGACCTAACTGGCAAACAAAGCAGTTTTCGGTTTTTTACTTTAAGTTGGCCTTATAATCTATGTTGCTCGAACTTTTGTATGCTAGTGCATGTACCCATGTTTAGAAGATCTTAGAGCTTCCGTCTAGTTTGGATCATTAGGGCTTGACGTGTCCACCCGTTGGAACCATCTTTATATCCAATTGAAACTGATTTCGACATCACTCATGACGGCCCTGATAGTTAAAAGAAAGGATTTTTCAAAGATGAAGAAATTGAAGGTGTGCCCCAGAGTGCTTCTGGCAGGGGGGAAATCATTCTATGTGTTGTAAAAATTTGAAGGTGAAGCATTCATCAGCTACAATAACGGTTTTGTCAAGATTCAGTAGTCAGCTTCTCGGGAAGAAAGATGTTGTTAAAAATTTAGAGTGACATTTGAATGAAAGCTCCGTTTTATCAATCAATCAGCCAAGTGATTGCTCACAGCATCACACTATTGGTTATTATAGATTCTACCAAAGCTAATAAATTTTATTTGAGGATTGGTAGGGGCTGCGCGAATGCAAGCCCCCTCTATAACAAATTATGACGTAGGCTCGGCCACTTGGATCGACCTTCGGTAGGAACCCCTCCAAAGAGCAATGGAGGTCACAAACCTAGGCCATGGGTTTTATTCCTCGCCCATTGATGGATGATATCTGCATATCATTTACAATAGTTCGGGATATATTTGTCGCTTTTTCCTATTATAATATCAGAATATAAACATATTATTAAAATTAGTATTGTTGGCGTCCTCTAAAAAGGAGAATCCCTCCAAAAATTGGTGTATGCCACTGACTGCGGCGCGCACATGATACTATTATGTGGATAATGAGTCCACCCTAATAACTTTTATCTTGTAGATAGAAGTAAAAATATATGAATGACAAAAGATTATGACTACATGGAGTAGCATTTGAATTGTTTTTTACGGCAATGGTATGCTTAAGCACTACATTGAGCAACAAGATATACTTTAGTAGGCTTCAATTCTTGATGTCTTTCAAGATAACAAAATGTGTTGCTATTTCCTCTTCATCATCGCCTATTTAAACAATTTTTGAAAACAATTACTTACACACAAAATTATATATCCTTGGGTTCAAGTATTATTCATGCAAATTTTGCAATTGAAACTAAATTCAAATTCTAGATGCTAAAACTGTCACTTTCAGTTGGAGTTTGAGATTAAAAAAAATTCAAACATGTAATTTCTAAAAAAATAATAATCTAAAATACCTTTGAACTATTGAAAATGATATAAAATAACCCTTCGTCCATCTATTAGCCCTCAAATAGCTTTCACGTCATCTTTGGCTTCATATTATTCTTATTTTTAGTAATCCTCAATTTAAATCCACTTAATAAATTCATTAATGGCATGACAATCATCTATTGGTAACCATCATCTATTTAGTAATTTTCTACAATTTACTTTAGATCTCTTTAAAAAAAAAAATTCAATTGGTACTTTCGTCACATATCACTCCTTCAATCTTGAAATTCAAATGCCTTCTTGCAATACATTTCAAAAGTAATTAAAGAACCTACTAAACAACAGTTATAAAAATCATATTTGAAATAAACAATCACATATTTTTATATCACCAAAAAACAGTTAAATACGAAATGGTGTATAATATGGTTAAAAATTGGTGTTTACACCATCATCATGTACTAAAATAGAATCAAAATGTATATCATCATCATCTAAAGATCAACTCTGAACGACACCAAAAAATTATCAGAGTAAAACCAAAATAAAATAAATGTGTATACCATCATCTTGTAAAAAACCAACTCTGAATGACACAAACAAAATCAAAAGTACACTAAACTAACACAAAATTCATCACTAAATATGATTTCTATTCTAAACCTCAAAACCATACAAAACAAACCAAAGAATTAGAAAAAAAAATCTGTCACGCCCCGAGCTTACACCTTGGACGTGGCCGGCACTCAAAGACCATTGTTGGTCCCCAAGTGAACCTCATCCTTGCTGACTACAAGCGGAGACTAACTTAAGCATACAAAAACTTAAAACTGAAATGAACAACTTTGAATAAAATAATATATTCAACTAGCCATAAAATAGACAACTTCAGTCATTAAAACATTTAATAACATAAGTGATTAATGAGACTCTTCAACTATACTGACTATATATGAAACCTCTAACTGATAATGATGCAAATCGGGACAAGACCCACGACATCCTGACTAAAGTGAAAAGTAAATGAAATCTTCCGAAAACAAGGAAGCTCACCATGGCTAACTCGAACTCTAGGATATATCAACGAAACTCCTATTGATGATCCTGAATACCTGTGTCTGCATCATCAAAAGATGCAGGCCAAATGACTCAGTACGTGGAATGTACGAGTATGTAAGGGGGAATTTTAAAGTGTAACATAAGCTTGATACTTGAATAAAAAGGAAACATACTTACCTCTTTTCAACTCAACTCAAATCAAGAATAAGATACTCAACTCAAAGTTTAGATAATCAACTCAAAGATATGGTACTCGACTCAATGAAGTATAGATTAACTCAAGATACTCAACTTCAGATACTCAACTGAACTCAGTTCAATATAAAGCAGTTTAAAACAAGTGCAATATAAAGTAAACTTGTTTAAAAACATGATGTCAACTCTATGTTTATAACAAGGATACACCATGATTCTGAATTGTATATGAAAATACAATTAACTAATGTACATAAAAATACTATAACTGATGTGGTAGTTTCTCTAACCGACAACTATCACTTAAAAGCTACAGTGATGATACATCGTTACTCGACCCACGTTGCCTAGCCATCCTAACCTTTCCAGGGTATAGGACCTAAACCGCCTAATTGATCCACTAGTAAACTGTGAAAATGAATCATCTAAAAAGTATGACCCTTTTCTACCCACGATGGCTACATGGTTTATGGGGGGTGTGAGTTATATGAACTCTCTCTCATATCAATGCTGCTCAATATTACTCTAAAAAATACACTGGCTCTTATGCTTAAAAAAATATACTGATTTTGTGATTTGAGATTGTTCTCAAAACATAGCTTTAAAAAGATCTCTTGGAAATCATAATTTCCTCTTTCTTTGAAAACATTTTGTTTAAACTCTTGGGGATAAATTAGTTCCCTTATAACTCTTGAGAGCTGAATTCCACTTGATACTCCTTGCTTACTTGAAACGTTAACTCTCAAGGAATACTTAGTTCATTTATAACCTTTGAAGAGAAAAACTTCAACTTACTCTTTACTTAGCCTAAAACTTGAGTCTTAAAAACAAAGTTAAAAACGTTTAAATAAGACTCTTGAAAAACGCCTGAAACTTGAGTAGAGATACACTTTAAATGAGCTCAAACGGGGCTACCGACGCAAAAGGAGTGGGGGCAGGCAACCCCTGGCACGTTCTTGGTGGGCGGGGCGCCAACCCCTAACATCAGATAGTACATTTGGGCGCACTGCAGGCGCACCTACCCAGCCCTCTAGGCGCATCAGGGGCGCGTTGCGCCAGCATCTCTCTAGGCACGCTTTCGACAAATTTTACTTTTGTTTTCTGACCCTAAATCGCTTTTAATCGCTTTCTTTTCTCAAGTTTTCCTTAGATTCAATTGACCAACCTAATTAAACACTAATACACTAAAAAACACTCCCAACAACCACTTTTACCTCAAGAAATCATCAAAACGCCAACAAGACAAGATCTACAATGAACCTCAAGAACACCTAACAAGAACTTAAATCCTTCAACTTTTTGAGAATGAAATTACGCTGATAATACCATTTTTGGAGTGTGGGTGAACAAATCAACACTATGGAAGCTTACATACCTCTTAGGTATTATACCTATGGAGAAATTTTTGCAAATAGACGCAAGAATTCAATGAACACTTGATCTTCTCATTTTTTCTCTTCTTTTCTCTTCTTGAACTCTCAACTAAAACGTTAAGCGTTGGATTATGAAACGAAATCTAAAAGGATTATTACCCTAAAATATAACTAAAAATGAGTTAAATCTGATTGGGTTAGGAAATGACCAAAATACCACTCACTATTTTCGGCTAACTTTCTTTAACTAGACAGCCTAACTTCAAAAGGTCATATCTCACTCATCCGAACTCAAAATTTAGCAAAATTGCCGGCTTTGAAAATATAATTCAAAGATATTTCATATGGTATCTTGTAACACACTTAAATCATCATGTGCTAAGAGTTATGGTCGTTTAAAGTTTACCCAGAACTCATACTTAACTTAACTTGCAAATTTTCAAATTTTTCCTATTTTCAATTTAATTCTTTTTGGAACTCTTGGTGCTAAATCTAGTGAAATGACCGTAATACTTAAGAAATTTTTTATTCCTGTGTGAAATATCACTCACTACGATTAACGACTCAAGTCTTAGTTCGAAAAAAAATCTGGGGTGTTACAAAATCAATCGTCATGTACAAAAAAAACCAAGTCTAAATGACACAAAAAAAGACCTAAAATTGCACCAAACTAATTAAAAACGATCAATTTGACCAAATCACTTACCAAAACACATAATCAATAATTATAATGTATATTCTAAACCCCAAAACCATACAAAACAAACCAAATAATTAAAAAAAAATATAAAACACGAAATTGATGTATAACAACAACACTAACCTATTTTTCACCATTAATTAAACGACTCATTATTGACAAAATTCAATTTTGTACAATTTTTATTTATTTATTCGATTGTTATACAAAAAAATCCATATCAAACATGGTATATTACAACATAATCATCATGATTTCTCAATTCGAAAAATCACGTAAAAACACAAATTAAATATTGGATTATCAATATCAGATGAGTGTCAACGTCTTTAATGTTGAATTACGACTGAATAATTGTTGGTATTCATAATTGAACAGTCGATCAGAATAGGCAGAAAGAGAGTTTTATTTTTATTAAGAAACCTTTTGTTGATAGAAGAGAATATATATAACTAATTTGAGTAAATCATGTATGATAAAAGATTTGAGAAAAAAAAGCAGAAATCTTGGAGCATTAATTAAACGTTGCTTTTAATATTAAAATCTAACTTTTTTTTAAAAAAACTATAGTTATGCAGGCCAAAAAAAAAGACTATTGCTATTTAGTAAAATTTAGGTAATTAATTTGTATATTTAAGTTTTTTCCGTTATCAAAAGTTCTCATTATTCAAGAGTGGAAGAGCATATTAATTTATGATATCTTAGTACTGTTGGGTTTATTTGCCCTGATTTCTTAGCATAAATAGGTTTTCCTTTTAGGAAAAAGGTTTTGGATTGACTAATCCTTTTTCTAGTAGGAAAAGGTTTAGGACTCTATAAATAGAGGAATGTTCCTTCTAACTTAATCAGCATTCACAATGTAGTCTTAAGGGTTTTGAGAGTTTTGGTTAGAGGGAGAAATTGTGGGTCACAAGCTTGATACGTTATCACTTGTGTGAACCTCTGATGTATTCCGAGTGAATTGGTTGAGGTTGTTTCTCTCTGTATTTTGTACTCTCATATTTATAGTGGATTGCTCATCTCCTTTGTGGACGTAGGTCGATTGACCGAACCACGTTAAATCTTTGTGTCTTTTGGTATATTTCTCGTTGTCTTCTTACTCGTAGTCTTTCGAGGTTTCCTTTGCTAGCTTCCGCGTTTACACCTGCTTATTTTCGGTCCTAACAAGTGGTATCAGAGCCATATTCAATGATGGAGTCAGGTTCTGTGGTTCGATAATCGATGATTGAACCAGGTTAGAAGAAGGTGTTCATCTTGACGGGTGTAGTTCTAGCCGCAACCTTTTTAACAGTAATGAAGATTTTGTTGGAAATTGTTTCAGAGAGGTTTTCTGTGTTGACATAAATTTTGCAAAGGAGATTATGGAGAGGAGAAGTAAGTTGTTGAAGATTAAGTCAATAAGGTGGACAAATTTATTTTGTCAGAAATTCAGGCCAAGGGGGAGATTTGTTGGGTTTTATTTGCCCTGATTTCTTACCATGAATAGGTTTTCCTTTTAGGAAAAGGTTTTGGATTGACTAATCCTTTTTCTAGTAGGAAAAGGTTTAGGACTCTATAAATAGAGGAATGTTCCTTCTAACTTAATCAGCGTTCACAATGTAGTCTTAAGGGTTTTGAGAGTTTTGGTTAGAGGGAGAAATTGTGGGTCACAAGCTTGATACGTTATCACTTGTGTGAACCTCTGATGTATTCCGAGTGAATTGGTTGAGGTTGTTTCTCTCTGTATTTTGTACTCTCATATTTATAGTGGATTGCTCATCTCCTTTGTGGACGTAGGTCGATTGACCGAACCACGTTAGATCTTTGTGTCTTTTGGTATATTTCTCGTTGTCTTCTTACTCGTAATCTTTCGAGGTTTGCTTTGCTAGCTTCCGCGTTTACACCTGCTTATTTTCGGTCCTAACAAGTACCTCATTCCTTATTCATGTGCATTATTCAGTCACTAGTCTCTCTAAGACATAAAGTGCATTCTACCATATTCACATCATGGAATGAAGCAAATTCAGTGAAATAACTTTCATAACTTTTTCACCAAAGCACATTATTTTTCTGTAATCATCATTATATCATCAATATAGTGCGTTGGGACATAAATCTAATGCCTTACGCATATGAAGGCTTGATGGAATTTGAGATAATGCACAAAGATATGAACCTAATGTTTTATCCTCTTGGTACAATTGAACTTGAACCAATCGTCTTACCCTCACGATGCAATTGGACATTACCTCTATGATGCGACGAAACTTAAATTAAATATCTTATATTTATGGTACATCAAAACGTACCCTTAACCTTTTGAATCTTATAATTATATGTACAATTGAAATAAAATTTAATAAAACATGAAAAATATAGTCATTAGTAGGGATACAAAATCAAAATAACATGGGCACACCAATTAATTGAAAAATACCAAATTGGTAGCATATTACACCTCTAATCCCACTGCGGTCCTTGTGTTGGCCGTCTCAATGTTTTAAGTTGTTATTAAACAATAAAGTATAAACCACAAGCCTCTTACTTGCTAAAGAATTGTAAGTGACAAAGCAAATTATAATTGAATACATTCACATATAACCACTTTAAAATAGCTTAATTAGTGTCCATAACTATAGTTTGATAATTACAATTCATAGCTACATGTTATAGGGAGAAGAGAGACGACCGAAACTAGAGAGAGAGGACAGAGGCGAGAGAGAGGGAAAAAATGAGAGAAATGTGAATTTTATATGTATATCGGTTAGATAATGGTATATTATACATATGTATTTGTATATATGACAAGCGAGATTGAGAGAGGGAGGAGAGATACAAGCGAGATAGGGAGAGGGAGGAGAGTGACAAGCGAGAGAGGGAGGAGAGAGGTGAGCGATATCGGGAGAGAGGTGAGCGAGAGAGTGAGAGAGAAGTGAATTGCATATGTATATTTGTTAGATAATAATACATTATACATATGCATTTGTATATATGGCGAACGAGATTGGAAGAGAGAGGAGAGACGCGAGCGAGATTGGGAGAGGAGCGAGAGAGGCGAGAGAGAGAGAGGGCAGAGAGGGGGGAGAGAGGTGACTGATATATGTATATTGGTTAGATAATTGTATATTATAAATATGCATTTGTATATTCAGGCGAATTATACATATACAAACATGAATAATTATGTAAACTCGAAGTCAACCCACGTAATTAATGTATAGTGTCAATCGCGAGTAGTAATTATAGAAAACTAGAACTATGATGAGTAATTAAATAGTATAAGTTACTTAAATACGTAATTTTTCTATTATAATTTATAGACATACTAATATACTCTCGTCTTATTTCCTTTCGTGCATGGAATAATCATTTTTTTCACTTTAGCCCTTTATAACAAAACAACAAAATCACAAATTGATGGGGTACATATCTTCAACAATGTTGGTTCGTGACTTTTGCACAGTTAATATTTATATTTAGTAAGCGTTTGGTCATACGATATCATATCACGATATAAAATCGTGAGATGAAATAAGCATTTAAACATGCAATTTCACGTTGGTTTCATCTAATGATTTCATATCATGAGATGGAATCCCATATTATTAAAAAATCATGATTTGAAAATTTCATACCATGATTTGACATTTTTTAAATACAAAAGTTGACCTACAAGTTAAAATGTAGTTAAAACAACCCCACATTTATATTAACTAACCATTTATTTCATATGCAAATAAAATTAAGAAAAAAAGGACAAATATATTCCCGAACTTTTAATAAATGGTATGTGTATACCCCTCGTTATACTTTTAGAACACCTATACCCTTACCGTCCCAATTTCAGAACATATATATCCTTACACTAACGGAGATACACGTGTCTCAATCTTAACGGCAAACCCGATGTTTGTTAAACTTCTACCTAAAATTGAAAAATCCACCCGAAATTAAAGTAAAAACCCACCCAAATACATATACCCACAACCCAAAAATATTAACCCCAATCTTCCAAATTAATTCACTTAATATCAGATTAAGCAATTTAAACATTTTTTTAAGAGCATCTTTCCCCCAATCTTCACCCCCAAATCATCCTCAACAGTCAACACTAAATCCTCCAATTTCTCATGAATTTCATGAGAGGAAGACCCATCCAACCATCTTCATCCCCAAATCATCCTCAACAGTCAACACTAAATCCTCCAATTTCTCATCAGTTTTATGAGAGGAAGACCCTTCCAACCATCTTCATCCCCAAATCATCCTTCATTTTCTCTTCAACTTTCTCACATGTTTCTTGACCCATTTAACCTTTTCTTTGACTCAATCAATTACTTACTCATTACTATCATTATACCTTTGTATTAAATTTGATCAAATCTCACCGGAAGCATTGTTGGAAGACTTTTTTTTTTTAAGAACACAACAAAGAATATAGATAACAACATGAAACATGATTAAATATCAATTCTTTTTCGCAAATTGCAAAAGAAAGACATAAACAACTTCAATTTTAGTTACCAAATACACCTGAATACATTTCAACAAAAATCTTATTTTCCAATCTCCATTACTTGTGCAGCTTAAGCTTTGGCTATTAGAGTTATCCTTGTCTTCAATTTTTTCTTCTCAACTTGAAATTCATTACCACCTTTCTTCTTCTTGTCCTTACCATCCACCTTCATCTTGTTAGATTTGTATGAAATTTGTTTGGTGAAAAGGTAAACGAGAAAGAGAAGAAATTAAGAGAATTATTGATATGGGATTTTTTCGGGTGGGTATTATGTATTTGGGTGGGTTTTAAAATTAATATGGGTAGGTCTTTTGATTTTGGATAGGAAATTTAAAAAATATTCGATGGACGGTTAAGATTGAGACACGTATATCTCCTTTAGTGTAAATGATATATATGTTCCAAAATTTGGACGGTAAGGTTACTGGTGTCATAAAAGTATAACGAGGGGTATACACATACCATTTACGAAAGTTCGGGGATATATCCATCCTTTTTCCCTAAAATTAATAATCACATCATTACTTTTAAAGATTTATTACTCTCACCAACATTAAATTTATCAATACTTTAAATTTTGTGGATATAAATGATAAAGTAGGAATTGATTTGGTAAATATAAATAAGAATGGAGAGAGTAATACTATGTGGGGGGATTATGGGTGTGTTTGGTATAAAGGAAAACAATTTTGGGAAAAGGTTTTCAAATTTTCTCATGTTTGGTCGGGACAAAAGTTTTGGAAAATATTTTTCAAATCAACTCAATTTCTTCAAAATTTAGGAAAATGAAAATATTTTTCGAAACTCTCATCCAACTTAAAATTACATCATTTTTTTTGGAAAAACATCAGTTTTTAAAAATGTTTTTAATTTCAAAATTGTATTTTTTCACCCCACCCTGACCCCCCCGATCAGCCCCCCGCCCCCTCCAAAAAAATTAAGTTTGTTTTTAAAAATATATTTTCAATTTCAATTTTTTTTACCTCATCCACCGAATCCCAAAAAAAAAAATAAAAAAATAAAATATTAAGTTTATTTTTTTAAAAATATTTTAAATTTCAAAATTTTATTTTTACACCCCGATCCCCGGACACTCCCCCTCTCAAATATATTTGAGTTTTTTTTTTTTTTTTTCAACTTCAATATTTTTTTTTCACCCCCCTACCCTCGACCCCACCCACCCACTACCCTACCAACCCCACTCCCTAAATTAAATTTTAAGTTTATTTAAAAAAATATTTTAAACTTCAAATTATTATTTTTTCGCCACCGCACCCCGACCCCAAAAAATTTTGATTTTGTTCTTTTTTAAAAAAATTTATAACTTCAATTTTTTAATTTTTTTTCACCCCTCCCCACAACACCCCACACCCCCCAAAAAATATTTTCAACTTCAAATTTTTATTGTTTCAGCCCTAACCCCTCCAATCTAACCACAACCCCCAAAAAATTAATTTTGTTTTTATAAATATTTTCAATTTCAAAAATTATTTTCTACTCTAGTAAAAATAAATATATCTCTAAAAAAACATTTTTCATTCATAAATCAAACACTAAAAATCATTTTCGAAAAATATTTTAATTCACCAACCAAACATGAGAAAATAAGTCCAGAATCTACTTGTTTTCCAGAAAACATTTTCTTAGAAAATATTTTTCATAAAAAACATTTTCTTTATACCAAGCACACCCTATATTAAAGGTTAGAATACTACAATTTATGTTCAATTTTTTTTATTGAACTAAAGTATGATCAATTAAAGTTAGATGAAACATTTACTTATGTGGAGAACAAATAACTTTATCATCATTTATTATGCGATTTAATTTCTTTTATTTATATAATAAAATTAAAAAAACAATTGGGACTGTTTTGATAGTTTTATAATTTGTGAGATTCTTATGTTTATGAGAAAATATACAACTATAAAAATTTCATATCGCATCTCGAAACAAAATTTCGACTTCATCTCATGATTTCATATTATGACATCATATCATTTCTATATCGCATGATCAAATGGACCTTAATATATATGCTCCCTCCTCATATTGATTGCCCAAAACTCAATTGATTAGATATTCCTGATGATAACATGTACACATAATAGACATTCACTATAATATAAATTTTTGTTCTTTTTTATTTGATTAGTTCTCTCCCTTCGTTTTTTTTTTTAAAAAATAAATCATTTTACAACATTGTAGATTGGAACATATAACTAAAAATTAACTTTTCATTAATCTATGAAATTTATCTTTATTTCTATTAATTATTTTTTGTTACTTGCATCACATTATAGATTCTGTTAAAACTAATAACATTAGTTTTTAATTTTGTTAATTTGTTTCATTATAGAACGATATTATATTATATACTCAACCAATGTTTTCTCTTTTTCTCTTTTTTTGGACGAAACTAATATTTTTAATAGAAAATTTGTAATGAAGATCAAAATATAAAAATATTATGATTTTAAAAAAAGTATATAAAAAAGAAGAACAGGCCTTTAAAAAGGTCAATTAGGGGGTGATTATTTTTCAAAGTTGAGGAGTTTGATTTTTAAAGTTAAGCTTGATGGTATAAATGATTTACACCTATGAATAATTTCTTAATACCCTATGAAATAGAAAGTGTCTACCTAATATGGGACTAATGGAGTAATACTTTTGTCGTGTATCCTTGGACACAAAATATATTAACCAGTAGTAAAAGTCATTATATATAAGCAATTAACATGTTGCTTATGGTATAAAAAGAAGTTGGCAATGTAAGTGTTTAAAAATGAAGGGCAAGTGATTGGAAGGCTCAAAATAATATATGAATTTTTGTACACCTCCCCCCTCTTACCCACAAAATGTTTGTTTGCCTTTCCTATTTTCAAGGAAATTCATGCATTTTTCGTAACATAAAAAAGAAGGTGACTCAAAGAGACCTCCATAGTCCAAACTAATTTCCATTTTTGTCTCTCTTTTCAATATCCTCTCTACACATTTAATCTTAAAAATATAAATAATGAAAGGCGGGAAGATTTTTGCATTTGGTACATCGATTATCCTGGTTGTTGGAGTAGTTATTGCTATTATTGCAAGCAATAATCGTACACAAGACTCTTCGGACAATGATGAAAAGGATGATAAAGTGCTTTCTACCACATCCAAATCCATTGCTTCTGTTTGTTCACAAACTGATTTTAAGAAATCATGTGTTGATAGCCTTAGCTCTATGGCCAACAACCAAAGCGCCACCCCAAAGGAATTCCTCCTAAAAGCCATTGAGGTGGCCATTCAGGAAGTTAGAATCGGAATAGACAGATCCACGTATATTGGCAAAGCAGAAGCTCATGACCCCTTGCAAAAGATGGCCACTGATGATTGCAAGGAATTATTGGAATACGCGATTGATGAGCTTCAAGCAGCATTCTCTTCTGTGGGTGGTAGCAGCCTCCACACAATCGCTGAAAGGGAAACAGAACTCAAAAACTGGCTCAGTGCTGTTTTCTCTTACCAACAAACCTGCATAGATGGTTTCACTCAACCAGATATTCAGAAAACCATTTCTACCTCTCTCTTAAATGCAACACAACTGACGGACAATGTTCTTGCAATGGTTGATGCAATGACTGATATTCTTTCTAAATTTAATATTCCCATTGGGAAGAAGACTGATAATAAATCAGCAGAAACAGCAGCATCTCGGCGATTGTTAGAAAATGAAGACAATGACGAGCAGCAAGCCAGCAATACAAAGAGCGGAGGATATCCTGCATGGCTTTCTGCTAGTGATAGAAAATTGTTGGCTTTTAGCAATAACGGCAACCCAGAACCAAACGCTGTGGTAGCTAAGGATGGATCTGGACAATTTAACACAATTGCAGCAGCTTTGGCTGCGTACCCTAAGAACCTAAAAGGAAGGTACACTATATATGTGAAGGCCGGAATTTATGATGAATACATAACTGTCACAAAAGATCAAGTTAACATATTTATGTATGGAGATGGACCGCGAAAGACGATAGTTACAGGACACAAATCCGCACTTGCTGGTGTGTCTACTTATCAGAGTGCTTCCTTCAGTAAGTCTTTTAAATCCCCTTTTTC
This sequence comes from Solanum arcanum, assembly GCA_027789145.1. Taxonomy (NCBI): domain Eukaryota; kingdom Viridiplantae; phylum Streptophyta; class Magnoliopsida; order Solanales; family Solanaceae; genus Solanum; species Solanum arcanum. The sequence goes on along the minus strand of CM050933.1, from coordinate 60,011,253 downwards.
TCTCCCTGTCTACTTACAAGCATCTAGAGAACTTTAATAACATCAAATATTTTCAGGTGCCATTGGAAATGGATTTATAGGCAAGTCCATGGGTTTCCAAAACACAGCAGGACCGGAGGGGCACCAGGCGGTAGCCCTCCGTGTTCAATCTGATATGTCTGCCTTTTACAATTGTAGAATGGATGGATATCAAGACACCTTGTATGTTCAAACACATAGACAATTTTACCGCAATTGTGTCGTGTCAGGCACAGTTGATTTCATCTTTGGTGACTCAGCAGCTATCCTCCAAAACTGCTTAATTATTGCAAGGAAGCCAATGGAAAAACAACAAAATACAGTGACAGCTCAAGGAAGAACGAACATTCGGGCAACCACAGGGTTAGTAATCCAAAATTGTCGCATTGTTCCCGAGCAATTACTAGAACCTCTGCGTTTCAAGATTCCTACCTTCTTAGGAAGGCCATGGAAGATGTATGCAAGAACTGTTGTCATGGAATCAACTTTGGCAGATTTCATACAACCTGCAGGTTGGATGCCCTGGGATGGAAATTTTGCCCTTGACACATGCGTATATGCTGAGTACGCAAATCGTGGTCCAGGAGCCAATACTAACAATAGGGTCAAATGGAAGGGATTCAAAGTCATCACGGACAGGAATGAAGCACTTCAATATACAACAACTCCATTTATTCAAGGAAATCAGTGGTTGCAATCCACAGGTGCCCCACACTTCCTTGGCCTGAAAAACTAGGTGACAGTGACAAATGGAGCAGAGTAGTAGAACAAGCAACTGTAGCACTAATAAACTCGTAGAGTAAGTTTTTAATTTGTAATATGTAAAGTTAGGGTAACTATGAGGGTGAGAGATAGATCTAAATTGTCATCCTTACCTTTTCCCTAAACTTGATAGGTTCAACGATCAGTTTACATACCTTATAAAATAAATCAATCTACTAATTTGAGAGTTTTCACAATATTCATATTTGTTTACTGTCACAGTCCAAAGTACACCGTAGACGTGACGTGGTATAAGACTCAGAGGCCCTACACAAGCCACTTGACATATATATACATGCAACATCATAGAGAACATCAAGAAACCTCATAAGAAGTAAAGAGTTTGACATATAAGCGGAAGTACATCAAAGTCTTGACAAGCCATCTATTACATCAAAAGACTGGTCGACATGTAGCCCGTACACCACATACAATATCTGTAAACTAAAACACAAGGAAAGCAACTAAAAATGTATTTGTCCTCGAAACATGAGGACTCACCAACTCTATGAACTCCAAAGATCACCAACCAACCACAAGCAGAGGGAGAGGAAACAACACACCTACATTAGTGAAACAATATTGGTGAAACAATGTAGAAACAAATATGCATAAGTACATGAAATGTCCAAAGTATGAGAGGAGTGCAATAAATCATCAAACATAATCATATCGGGACATAATGGAAAACATGTTATGCATGACCAAACTAAGCATAGTAAAATCGTTTAAGAAGGATCGTAAATCATGAAGATGGTCAATGCATCTTAAATCAAAAGAAAATCTTCATGAAACATTTGTAAGTAAATTAGTTCATTTTGTGGGATATTAATTTTCACCAACAGTAGATCATGCGAGTTATAACATGGAAAGCGCTGTAACTCCCATATAGAGAAGAGAGAGTCTACTTGTCAAGGTAGAACTCTATCATATCATAGGCTATATGTAGATCCACTAGAAAATTTATGACTAACCTACGGTGGCACGCAGTTTGAAACTAGAGGTTGCTACTAAAGACTATCCTATTTAAGCCTCCACCTCAATGTTCTCTCAATGCCAAGTTAAATCCCAATATAATAGAAATATTCATAAATATATTATCATCCATGAAAAAGTATAAATCAATTACTAATCCAACCTAAAATCATCATAGAGTAGATCATTAAATCATGAATCAAGTCTAACTGAGAAAAACTTTCACCAAACCATTATACCTTAAATATGTGAGAAAACCTTTTACAATTCATTGATGCTTATCTAAAAGCAACGTAGACAATAAATCATACTATACATAAATCATGCATAAGTTCATAAAACATATTCATTGATTAAAGCTTCTTCATAAATTCATGTAAATTAAGGTTCATAGTAAAATCATGATTAATGAATGAGTTCACGTGATTTTAATTGGAAAACATATGATTGAAACTCATTAGTCAAATATGATCAAAATCAAATAATTGAATCCATATCAATAGAACCAATGAGGAATTTAATAAAAACCTAACCATTTGAATTGAAGTATCTTTGGGGACTCAATGGGAGAATGAAACCCATTAATGAACTTCATACATACCTTGATCCTTAAGCAATAATGAAGAAATAAGACTTGAACTTTAAGAACCCTATATTCTTCTTCCTTGATCATAATTGGAGGATTTGGAGAAAAGCTTGAAGAGAACTTAGGAATTTGAGGGAATAAAGAGTTGCGGAAATTTCCAAAGGTGAAAGGTAGGTAACACACCGAAAGTTCATGACCTAATCTAGAGCCTCACATGTTTAACTAAGGTGTGTAACTCCATTTTAAGGCCTAAAATAATGTATATAAACCATTTAGGAAGTTTTATATTAAAAACGTCAAGGAACATCCATGACGTCCGGAGACTAGTGAAATAGGTGCTAGTGTGCCTAGGCATGTTTCATGGGGTTTTAAAAGTCAGAATTTAATGAAATTTGGTAGAAAGGTGTTAAACATGTATTAGAGTGTGTTTAGGGTCGAAACCTCCAGGTAAGATTCCCCAAGGACCACCTTAGGGGTCCTTGAGGAGGACCCTTCCAAAAATGGCCAAAAGCTGTCAAATGACAGTGGCTACCTACGAGACCAGTCAACGAGTCATCATCGAATCAACGAGGCATCAATGTCCTCTGTAGTTGGAGCCTTAGTAATTTTAAATAGGCCTAAAAAATAGTCTCTTCGTCTCAAACGACGGACATGCATTACGGTAGGTGCAGGTGGGCGTCGACGGACCTACGGACCGTAGGTCGGGGTCTCGAAGATCAGGTCTGTTATGGACTCTCCAATTTTTAATGAAGTAAATTAATTAGAAAATTAGTTAGGGGTTTAATTAAGGGTTAAGGGATGCTTATTTTAGTTAGTTAAGAGACTATAAAATGCCTAACACTCATTAAGCTAACCTAACACTCTTCAATTCCCAAAACGCAAACTCTCTTCCTTCTGTCTACTTTATCTCTCCCCAAAGAAGACTCCATAAAAGACCAAGGCCAAACAGATTAGGATCGCAAGAACTTCACTTTCTCTCCATCAATCTTAAAGGATTAACAAGGTATGGGGACTTTTATCTTTGTGATTCCTTTCCCTAAAGGGTTCTTTCAAATTAATTTCCAAAAGTTGAGAAAAACATGGGTTTTAGTCTTAATCAAAAATTGATGTTTCAAATTTTATTGTTATCGATTTATTTTGATTATTATGGATGAATTATGATTTATTATTTCTTAATTAGGGTATTTATAGATTTATACCTATTACTATGGAAGAGATCATGAATTGACCCTATTTCCCTAAACCTAGGTTATGAATTGATGAAGAATTGGTTAGTGATGATGAAATTGACTTCGTTCTTGTGTTAATTACTATTATCTGATGTTATTAATCCTATTAATGGATGAATATGGTTGGTTGATGGTAAGACCATGGAAGAAGGCTTGTGAAGGTGAATTAGTAAGACCTATGATCTTGAATCCTTACTTCAATTGTGATGACTTATACTTGATGATGGTATTCAAATGAAGCGTTGATTGTGATTAGATTATATAGGTTATGGTATGATGAATGTAATTGAAATGTCATGATTATATGGATTGTGAGAATATGATTAAGGTATGAATATGTAAGATTGATTGTGAATCACTTATGTTTCTTACTGTGACATGATGATGATAATGTGTTAATCTCACATATGAGGGTTGTATTGAAAGGAAGTTCTCAAGTAATTCCTAATGAGCTAATGATTATGATATACAAGGGGGTTAGTATCCTACGACCTATACTAAGTTATGATGATTAATAAAGGCTTAAAGACATTTCAAAAAGGGACTCTAGCTTAGCACCGAGTGAACTAGTAGTGAGGAGTGTCTCTTCAAAATAGGGAAGGTAGGTTCTCTACATGCTCATGGGATTGAGATTACAATTCTAATGGCATAAATAGGGTCTATACCATATCTCCTTGTTCTTGAACTATGTTACCCTCATAGGAATACTAGCTAGCGGATCCACCTAGAATGCTATGTTCATGTTTTGGTACTACCTTGGCAAGTAGTCCCCCTTCTTTTGGTGTAGGGTTTCATGACACCACATTTCACATTAGATCATGTGGTCTGTGTCGGTTAAGGCAACTATTCCCAAAAGTAAAATGAAGGAATACAATGAACTCTAACTAGGGTGATTCAAGGGGTTTGACTTAGTCTAGGTAGGGGTATGGGACTTTACCTATACATTGCTCTAGTCGGCCTTGAGGGAAGTCCTAGAAGGATGTTCTTATAAAGTAAATGATATGCATATGTTGACTTTACATATTGATTATCCTATATGACGTTTGTTTCCGTATGAACATGTTGTTGGTCTGTATTGCTAAATATGATGATGACTACCCATGATGCTATGTTATATGAAGGTAGACATTACTTGTGATCCTTTGGTTGGTTTTCTTGGTTGAGTGGGGTTATGGGGCTTCACTTGGTCATTGCACATGTAAGTTTGGTAAGCGGTTATGAGTAAGGGTCTTACATATGTTTTAATGTTATGAACTCTTGTACATGCTTTTTTTTATAACATGATGTTGGAGTTGTTTTGGTTATGAGTTCTAATATTCTAATACAAATGTTGACTTTAGTTTACTTAATTATGTTGGTCTTGTGTTGTATATGGTCTTTTCTTAAGAAATATATGATTATTGTCCTATATGTGTTCTTGATTTTGCATAAGGCTTTCCAATTAACATGGCATGGTTTGTAACAGATGTTCCTTTTAGCATGATTTCAATGATTATGTGCATATGTTTCCATACTTAGTACAAGTGGTGTACCAAACCATATTTCTATATTTCTACAATTATGTAGGTTCCGGTCATTAGTTCTTAGAAGACCATTTGAAGAAGACTTGGATCGTATTCCCCAAGTATTGGTAGGTCATCATGTTCTGGGATGTTACCTTGTTCCACATTCTAGCTTTAAAGTTGTATTGTCATAAAGACATTATTCATCCCTTTATAATTTGGATATTGATGTAAGCCTATATTGGCATGTTGACTTTGTGTTGGCTATGTCCAAGTTTTTTACTCATTTAGATGGTTCAGTATGAAACGAAGTATTAGACTATTTCTTATGCATAGATTATTTGTCCAAAAAAAAAGCCTATGTAAGCTTCCTATGTAAGGAGCCTATGTAAGCTCCATATGTAGTATGTGAGAGGTCTATGTAAACCTCACTGTATTGATATATATATGAAAAGTTTTAATTTTTCTGCATTTTTAGCCTATGATATGTAATGACGAATTCTAAGAGGCTAGTCTTAGTCCTCTCCGAGGACGACGACGTCGGTTACGGCTAGGGGGTGCTCCCCGGTCGTGGAAAACTTGGTATCATAACATGAAGTTAAAGAAATCTTAGGATTGATATCTTATTGAAAAATGTCTACCTAGAGTCTTATTCATGGTTGTGGAGCGCCACAATTATTAATGAGAGGCTATGTGACACTTAGGGATTCTTACTTATTCGTAATCTTGAAAGTCGTACCTTATTAGTTGTAACACTATGTGTTCCTCTTTATTCTAATCCTTTTCTTGTGGATATAGGATATGACTGCAAGACGTGCACCGACAAGGAGAGGAGGAAGGTTTGTCTAATGCGAGAGTTCTTCCCTAAGATAACCAAGTCCCTCCATAACACAACCAAGTGCCTCCACAAGTTCAAGATCCGATCATTCCTCCACCTATAGCGGATGGAGATATAAGGTTGAATTTGACTTTTCCCAAGCTCAAACGGTAGCCTCTCAAGCCCAATCCATGACGACTTAAGCCAATCGGGAAGTTGGACCTCGTGTTTAACCAAATGCTAGTACTACAACTTCCCTCTTGAGGGACTTCATGAAGATGAACCCTCCTATGTTCTATGGGTCAAAAGTGAATGAAGATTCCCACGACTTCATCGATGAGGTCTACAAGATTCTTCATGCCATGGCATTGACTTTAAATGAAAAGGCCGAGCTAGCTTCCTACCAACTCAAGGATGTAGCTCAAACATGGTACACCCAATAGAAAGATAATAGGGTCTTGAGAGCGTGTCCTATCACTTGGGAGGTGCTTAGAAGGGATTTCCTTGGTCGTTATTTTCCTAGGGAGAAAAGGGAGGCAAAAGTGGAAGAATTCGTCAGCCTTTGTCAAGGAGGTATGACTGTGCAATAATACTCCTTGAAGTTTACTAAGTTGTCCAAATGTGATCCGTCATTGGTGTCTAACTCAAGGGATGAGATGAATCATTTTATCACGGAAGTTTCCAATGACTTGGTTGAAGAGTGTCGTTCGACGATGCTCTATGACAATATGGATATTTCTAGGTTGATGGTTCATGCACAACAAGTTGAAGACACTAGACTCAAGAGGAAGAGTAGGGTGTTTAAGAGGGCCAAATCTTATGAGGGAGGTATGTGCAATGGTACGCTTGAGGTTCAAGACAAGCCTAGGTTCAAGAAGAGGGTTTCTGACCAATTTCCTTCCAAATTTTCCAAGGCTAACAAGGATAGGGTATCTAACCCTAAGTCCCAAAAGGCAAGAAGCTATAACTCACCTAGCAAGAAACCAACTTGTTCCAAGTGCGGTAAGAAGCATTGGGGTGAGTGTATAGTTGGGACGGAGAATTACTTTGGGTGTGGAAAGAATGGATACAAGGTTAGGAATTGCCCAATCTAAGGAATCAAGAGAAGAGAAGTGGTCAAGATCAAGCAAGTGCTACTAATTTTGAAGCTCTAAGGAGAAACTACTTTGATGCTCTCTGCTCTAGAGGTGAGCAAGAGGAGTCTCCCGATGTGGTCATTGGTATATTACAAGTATTCTCTATTGTTATGCTTTATTAGATCCCGGTGCTATATTGTCATTTGTAACTCCTCTAGTAGCTAAAAGTTTGATGTTCTACCTTATAATTTAATTGAAGTATTTTCGGTTACAACTCCTATGGGTGACTCCCTTGTGGCTAGAAGAGTCTTTAGGATTTTTCCTATATCTTTGACCAATAAAGTTATGTGGGTGGATTTGGTAGAACTTGATATGATTGATTTTGATTTCATTTTAGGAATAGATTGGTTGCATGCTTATTTGCTTCCATTAATTGATGGACTAGAGTAGTCAAGTTTAACAGTTCTAATGAACCCGTCTTTGAGTGGAAAGGGGGTAGGTCAATTCCTAGGGGTCATATCATCTCTTGTTTGAAAGCTTGTAAAATGATCTCTAAAAAGGAATCTTTACCATATTGTAAGAGTCAAATATCTTGAAACCGACATTCCTCTTATTGAGTCAAGTCCCCGTAGTGAAGGACTTTCCAAAAGTCTTTCTGGGTGACTTTCCCGGAGTTCCTCCGAAACGGGAAATTTATTTTGATATTGACTTATTATCAGATACGAACCCATCTCAATTCATCCTTATCCAATGGCTCCGGCCAAAATGAAAGAGTTGAAGGCTCAACTCAAGGATTACTAGATAAAGGTTTTATTCAACCTAGTATTTCCCTATGGGATGCTCTGGTATTGTTTGTGAAGAAGAAGGATGGATACCTTAGAATGTGCACTGACTATCATCAACTCAATAATGTCACCATTAAGAACAAGTATATTCTCTGTCAGATTAACAACTTGTTTGATCAACTCCAAGGAGCAAGCTTCTTTTCTAAGATTGACTTGAGATCGGGGTATCACCAACTTATGATGAGAGGTGAGGATGTACCTTAAATAGTATTTTGAACAAGGTATAGTCACTATGAGTTCCTAGTAATGTCCTCTGGTATCACTAATTCCCCAGCATCTTTTATGGACCTCATGAATAGGGTGTTTCAAAATTACCTAGATTCCTTTTTCATTGTATTCATTGGCGATATCTTGGTATATTCGAAGAATGAGGGTGAACACATGGGCCATTTAAGAGTATTATTATAGGTCCTTAAGGAACACCAACTATTTCCCAAGTATAGCAAGTGTGAGTTTTGTTGAGATGGCGTTTCTTGGTCATATTATTTCAAGTGAGGGTTTAGTGGTCGATCCAAAGAAAACCGAGGCGGTTAAGAATTAGCCTAGACCATTGACTCCAACCGACATTAGAAGTTTCTTGGGTTTAGCCGGGTACTATATCAGGTTCGTAGATTATTTTGCATCCATTGCTTCCCCCTCAATTACCTTGACCCAAAAGAGTGTGAAATTTGAGTTGTTGGAGGCATGTGAAATAAGCATCCAGATACTGAAAAACAGGATTACCTCTGCTCTGGTATTGACCTTACCAGAGGGTACCAAAGGTTTTGTCGTATTTTGTGATGCATCCCGAGTGGGTTTGGGGTGTGTTCTTATGCAACATGGGCAGGCGCCTATGCTTCTAGACAACTCAAGGTGTATGAGAAGAACTATCCAACTCACTATCTTGATTTAGCAGCTGTAGTATTTGCCTTGAAAATATGTAGGCATGGTGTTCATATGGATGTGTATACCGACCATAAGAGTCTTCAATAAGTGTTTTACTCAAAAGGAGCTGAATCTCCGTCAAAGAACATGGTTGGAATTGTTGAAGATTACGACATGACTTCTCTCTACCACCCTGACAAAGCTAATGTGGTAGCGAATGCTTTATGTCGTATAACCATGGGTAGTGTGTCTCATGTGGAAAAAGGCAAGAAAGACCTAGTTAAAGATGTTCATAGGTTGGCTAGATTGGGTGTTCAACTGGAAGATTCCCTGAATGGTGGTTTTGTGGTTCATAATAACTCCGAGTCATCCTTAGTGGTTGGGTGAAGTCCAAACACTATCTTGATCCGCTATTGATGGAGTTGAAGGAATCGGTACTTAGCAAGTTTAATTAGTCATTCTCCAGGGGATGGTGTGCTATGGTACGAAAATAGATTATGTGTACTAGATGTTGATGATTTGAGGAATAGAGTGTTAGATTAAGCTCATGGTTCTTGATATTCTACCCATATGGGTTCCACCAAAATGTACCGTGATCTTAAAGAGGTATATTGGTGGGATGGCCTAAAAAGGCACATAGCGGAGTTAGTAGCTAGGTGTCCGAATTGACAACAAATGAAAGCCGAGCATCTAAAGCCTAGTGGTCCAACCCAAGAAATGGGTGTTCCTACTTAGGAGTGGGAAGAAATTAACATGGACTTTGTAGTTGGATTACCTCGGACTAGGAGGCGAAATGACTCAATTTGGGTGATAGTTGATAGATTGAATAAATCCGCTCACTTTATCTCCGTTAAATCTACTTATTTGGAAGAAGATTATGCAAGAAGTCACATTAATGATATTGTAAGTCTTCATGGGATTTATTTGTCCATCATATCGAATAGAGGTGCTCAATTCACTTCTCATTTTTGGAGGTCTTTCCAAAAAGGGCTGGGTATGCAAGTGAAGCTTAGCACCATTTTTCATCCCCAAATGGATGGTCCAACAGAGCGTACTATTAAAACCGTAGAAAACATGCTAATAGCTTGTATGATAGACTTCATAGGGAATAGGGATGATCACTTGCCATTGATTGAGTTCTCCAATAATAATAGCTATCATTCGAGTATTTTAATGTCTATATCTCCGGTTGGGTGGTTTGAGGTTAGAGAGTCTTCACTCCTTGGTCCTGAAATAATCTATGAAGCTTTGGAGAGGGTCTGTGTTATAAGGGATAGGTTGAAAACAACCAATCGTCCGCAAAAGTCCTATGCCGACAATAAAATAAGATATCTTGCATTTATTTTAGGAGAGAAGTTGTATTTAAAGATTTCACCTATGAAGGGTGTGATGAGGTTTGGAAAAAAGGGAAAGTTAAGTCCTCTATATGTGGGTCCCTATGAGGCTTTGCAAAGGATCAGAAAGGTTGCATACGAGTTGAGATTACCCAGTGAACTAGCTTCGGTTCATCAGTTTTTCCATGTTTCCAAGCTTAAGAAGTGCATTGGTCAGACGCTGTCGTTCTCCCTATTGAAGGGTTAGGTATGGATGAGAGAATTTCCTATTAAGAGGTTCCGGTGGAAATTTAAGATCGCCAAGTTAAGAAATTGAGGAACAAAGAGGTGACCTCCGTAAAAGTTCTAGGGAGAAACCACCTAGTTGAGGGAGCAACATGAGAGGCCGAGGCCGACATGAAGTCCTGTTATCCTCATATTTTTCCTATCTAAGGTTAGTTGTTCTTAATTATAATGATAATAATCAGTAAATTTGAATTTGACTTGTTTTGAAAGAATATGCATAATTATAGTAAAAAGGTTTATGCTAAAATGAGTTTTCATGGAAGATGTTCTTTTGCTTTATTTGCACTTACTTGTGTATTTGTTATATTGTTTCCTTCATGAAATGGTGTTGATCATGTTAATGTGTTCTTAAAGAGGTTTTGGCATAAGTGACTTGATGATCATGTTAAGCTCATGTTGATATCGAGAAGGAAATTCCTCATGTTGTGATGTTGAGCTCTTAAATGTAGTAAATTGTGATTCGAGTTGCTATGTGTAAATTCCGTGTTGTTATGTTGATTTGAGTTGAAATTGATGTTGATTATATATGTTGTTGGTTGGGTTTCTATTATTGAGTCTATCCTTACCCTACAGAAGATTTTAGTGTAATTCGGGGACGAATGTTCCTAAGAGGGGATAATGTAACACTCCAAAAGTTAATGACATAATATAGAGACTCACATGTTGAACTAAGGTTGGTAAAATTGTTTTAATGCTTAAAATAATGTATATAAACCATTTGGGAAATTTTAGAGTCAAAACTTCAAGGAACGTCCAAGACGTCCGGAGACTAGTGAAATGGGTATTAACGTGCTTTGGAATATTTCATGGGGTTTGAAAAGTTGAAATTCAATGAAATTTGGTAGAAAGGTGTTAAACATGTATTAGAGTGTATTTAGGTCAAAAAATCTGTGTAAGATTCCCCAAGTACCACCTTAGGGTTCCTTAAGGAGGACTTTTCCAAAATGGCCAAAAGATGTCAAATGACAGTGGTTACCTACGAGACCAGTCGACGAGGCATCGTGTAATTGACGATGCGTAGATGGCCTCCGTAGGTGGAGCCTTAGTCATTTTTCAAGAGGCCCAAAAAATAGGCTATTTGTCTCCAATGAAGGATGTGTAGTACGGTGGGTGCAGGTGGGCGTCGATGGACCTACAAACTTTAGGCCGAGATCTCGTGGATCAGGTCAATTATGGCCTGTACAATTTTTAGTGAATTAAATGTATTAGTTAATTAGTTAGCGGTTTAATTAAGGTTGAAGGGATGTTTAGTTTATTAGATAAGAGACTATAAAAGGCCTAACACTCATTAAACTAACCTAAAACTCTTTAATTCCCAAAACACTCTCTTCCTTCTCTCTTCCCAAAAAAAAAAACTCCATAGAAGACCAAGGTCAAAGGTCAAAGGTCTTAGGGATGCAATAACTTCACTTTATATGCATAAATGTTCAAGGATTAACAATGTATGTGAACTCTTCACCTTTGGGATTCCTTTCCCCAAAGGGTTCTTTCGAATTGATTTCCAACATTTGAGAAAAATATGGGTTTCATTCTTAATCCGAAATTGATGGTTCAAATTGTATTGTTCTTGGTTTCTTTTGATTATTATGGATTAATTATAATTTATTATTGGTGAATTAGGGAATTTCTTGATGTTGGACCTAGTACTATGTAAGAGGTCATAAATTGACCCTATTTTCCTGACCCTAAGTTTTGAATTGATGTTGAATTGGTTAGTGATGATGAAATTCACTTAGTTCTTGTGTTAATTATTATTATCTGATGTTATTAAACCTATTAATGGATGAATACTATTGGTTTATGGTAAGACCATGGAAGAAGGCTTGTGAAGGTGAATCGGTAAGACCTTTGATCTTGAATCCTTACTTCAATTATGATGGCTTATACTTGATGATGGTATTCAATTGAAGTTTTGATTGTGATTAGATTATATAGGTGATGATATGGTGAAAGTAATTGAAATTTCTTGATTATATGGATTGTGAGATTATTATTAAGGTATGATGATCTAAGGTTGATTCTGAATCACTTATATCCCTAACTATGATATGATGATTATAATGTGATAATATCAACATGAGGGTTGTATTAAAATAAAGTTCTCATGCGATTCCTATTGAGATAATGATTATGATATAGAAGGAGGTTAATCTCCTGCGACCTATACTAAGTTATGATGACTAATAAAGGCTGAAAGACATTTTAAAAAGGGATTCTAGCTTATAACTGAGTGAAATAGTAGTGAGGAGTGTTCCTTTCAAGTAGGGAATGTAGGTTCACTACGTTCTCATAAGATTGAGATTACAATGCAAATGACATAAAGAGGGACTCTACTATGTCTCTTAGTTCTTGAACTATGTTGCTCCCATAGGAATACTAGCTAGTGGATCCACCTAGATTGCTATGTTCATGTTTTGGTACTACCTTGGCAAGTAGTCCACCTACTTTCGATGTAGGGTTTCATGACACCGCATTTCACATTAGATCATGTGGTCTGTGTTGGCTAAGGCAACTATTCCCCAATGTAAAATGAAGGAATAAAGTGAACTCTAACTAGGGTGATTCAAGGGTTTGACTTAGTCTAGGTAGGGGTATGGGACTTTACCTATACATTGCTCTAGTCGGCCTTGAGGAAGTCCTAGAAGGATGTTGTTATGTTCTTATAAAGTAAATGATATGCATATGTTGACTTTACATATTGATTATCCTATATGACGTTTGTTTCCTTATGAACATGTTGTTGGTCTATATGGCTAAACATGATGATGACTACTTGTGATGCTATGTTAGATGAAGGTAGACATTACTTGTGATCCTTTGGTTGGTTTGCTTGGTTGAGTGGAGTTATGGGGCTTTACTTGGTCATTGCACATGTAAGCTTGGTAAAGTGTTATAAGTAAGGGTCTTACATATGTTGTAATGTTATGAACTCTTGCACATGCTTTGTTGTTATAAGATGATGTTGGAGCTGTTTTGGTTATAAGTTTTATTATGCTAACACATGTTGTCTTGACTTTACTTAATGTTGTTGGTCTTGTGTTGTATATGGTCGTGTCTTAAGGAATATATGGTTATTGTCCTATATGTGTTCTTGATTGTCCATAAGGCTTTCAAAGTAACTTGACATGATTTTGAACAAATGTCCATTTAGCTTGATTTCAATGATTATGTGCATATGTTTCCATACTTAGTACAAATGGTGTAATAACCCATATTTATATGTTTCTACAATTATGTAGGTTCTGGTCATTAAGTTTTTAGAAGGCTATTTGAAGAAGACTTGGATCCTATTCCCCAAGCACTGGTAGGTCCTCATGTTCAGGGATGTTACCTTGTTCCATATTCTATCTTTAAAGTTGTATGTCATAAAGAAAATGTTCATTCCTTTATCATTTGGATGTTGATGTAATCCTATATTGGCATGTTGACTTTGTATTGGCTATGTCCAAGATTTGTACTCATTTAGATTGTTCAATATGAGACAAAGTATTAGACAATTTCTTATGTATTGATTATGTTGTCCTAAAGAGATGCTAATGTAAGCTTTCTATGTGAGGAGTCAATGTAAACTCCATATGTAGTATGTGGGAGGTCTATGTAAACCTCACTATTTAGATATTTGTATGAAAAGTTTTAATTATTCTGAATTTTCAGCCTATGATATGTGATGACGAATGTTTAGAGTCTAGTCTTACTCCTCTCCTAGGATGCCGATGCCGGTTACGGCTAGGGGACGGTACCTAGTTGTTATAATAGGGCATAGAATTAGGGTCAAAATGATGTAGTAGAAATATTAAGTGATTAAAAAAATATAGAAATAGACTTTAAAATTAATTATTGGACAGATCTAGGGTCACTAAGAATTTCTACGACCCATCCTCATCAACTGTAGAACCAAACTCAATACTTCAAATACTCAATAATTTAACACTACGGTCTGTCAAAGTTCTTATAATCCGGTCTGTCAAAGTTCTTATGATCCATAGACCCTATCCATTGAATTCAACTTTCACTCCAAAATTTCACTAAGTCTAGAAACTTTCTATGGTTTGTAGAACCAACTATGACTCATCAAAACCATCCATAGACCTGAGGTGTCACACCCCGAGGCTACCTTTAAGACACAGACATGGGATCTACCCCAAGCTAACTCTGCTAGCATATCATAAGCATAATAAAGCAAACGAATCAATAAACATTGTGCATAGGCTAATAACTAAGTTAATTTTAAATTATGGGGAATATACATATACTAAATCTGAATATATAGAAGTGAGAGATTAAACACAAATGAAAAGTCAAACTCTTACACTAAAGATGAATCTAACTCTGTCTGTAATAAGCCTCTAAACTGACTAGAAGTGCTGGTGTATGCCCCAACTAAATATAGCAAATGGTAAAACTAAAATGGAAGAAAAGAAATACAGCCATGCCAATTGTCCTCAAAGAATGAGGACTCACCACTAATGTTGTTGAATAGAAGATAGAGAAATAATCTATGCTTAATCGGGATTCTAAGAAGCTGAATCTACTTTACAAGAAGATGTAGCACAGAGTATGAGTCAGTACTTGAAAGGTATTGAGCATGCAATATATAATAAAGTTGAAGAATAACATAACTGAACCAAAGAATAATATCTGAGAAATGATATGAGGAAAGCATGATACTAAACTGCGGATACTGAGCATGAAATAACTGAATGCAATACCAAGTTTATAACATGCTGATACAAAAATTTGAACTAAAGTTGATAATATGGTCAATGTAATAGAACTTCACTTTGAGGAATCTAATAATAATCGACACAAAACTACATGAGCTAAATATGAATTTCAATGTATATGCCCCCATCAAGAGGACCCAATATACCCGACCAAAGGTATAGAGGCATGATTGACGTGATTACTAAAATAATGCCTACAAAGGGGACTTACAACCTACGGGACACGTAATTCTGGGACTTGAGGGTGACTGACCCTAGTATACTCGTATTAAGCTACTCCGAATTAAAATGTGAGCAAGCAATATTAGGACTGAAATGCTCAAGTACTGGATAGCTCGATTACTGGCATGCAAACTCCGAGAATGTAACAATTACAATTTATAATATGAGATTCCTAGACTGAAAAATGTTTACATTTGAATGATTTGACCTAACATGTACAATATATGAACTAATATACAACTAAGGTTATGAACATTATACCAAGAACCGAGAAATAACATGATAATTTGATTTGGATCATTGAAACAGCTAAAACCCAACAATTTTTCTCATTCAAGAAACTTTAGGTCTATATAATAATAATTTAATCAAGATTCTGACTGAAATCTAGTGATATAATGGGTGAAATAAACCCACTTTTGAAATCTCACATTCCATGGAAAAATCTTTTGATTTCGGGGGCTGAAATTGATGAAAACCTGCATCGTTCTTGGGATAAGGCTTGATAAATTCTTTTTCCTTCTGCATTTTAATTTTTCTAACTTTTTGGTGAATGATTTGTTAGGCTAGATTCTTATTTAGTTACTAGGCTAAAAGTGATAAAAACTACATAATTTAGGGGTTAAATGACGTAGTTTAGGGGTCCAAAGTATAAGGAAAAGACTAAACGACCCCGAACTTAAAAGCTGTTGAGGACAACCGACGGACCGCCAATCGACTAAAGGTGTGTACTGGTCAACCGCTGATCGTATTTAGAGAGCTCAACTTTAGGGTTTGACCTACATCCCTGGACCACGGACCATGGTCTGACCTACGTCCGTAGGTCCTGGCGTGGGTCAGGACTCAGAAAACTTTCTTGGGGTTCTAGGGACGGGTTGCAGGTTTAGAACCACGGACTAGAAGAATGGACCGTGGGTGGTGCCCGTCGAAACTCCTGAAACTTTCATTTTTGTAGTTTATTGTATGGGGTGTTACATTATCTCAACCTTGGGGACATTCGTCTCGAATGAAAACTAAGGTAGCTGAATAAGGAGGAAAAAAGATGAAAAATCCTACCACTAAACACTGAAAACTAATCTCTAACTAAAGTAAGTTCCAAGAACATGCAAATATGCTGAAAATGTAAGTACAAACTAAAGGAACATGATAGTAAGGCTGAATCTGTGCATGAATGACTGAAATACTAAAGACGAACTATTACCTTAATCTGGAATGTAATTGTAAAGAAAAAGATGAGAATAATTGGCCTTCATGGATGCTTCTGCTTTCCTAATAGCTCACTTTACAGACTGACTCCTCCACAAAACCTTAACTGAAGCGAATTCTTTGTTTCTCAACTTTCGAACCTGATAGTCAAGTATTTCAACTGGTACCTCCTTATAAGGGAGATTATCCTTCACAACCACACTTTCTAAAGGTCCAATAGATGTTGGAGCACCTACATAATTCTGTTGGCAACTCTAAATCATAAGCCACTTTATCAACCCTATTCAAGATCTTGTAAGGGAGTACATATATATGACTGAGCTTCCCTTTGTTACCAAATCTCGTTACCCCCTTAATAGGTGAAACTTACAGAAACACCCAATCATCAACTTGGAACACTAATTCCTTCCTCCTTACATCAACATAGGACTTCTAATGACTCTGGGCTGTCTTAAGTCTATCTCTAATGGGTTGCACTTTAACCATAGAGTCATTAACTTAATCTGGCCCTATCAAGGCTGCTTCAGCTACTTCAAACAAACCAACTGGTGATCTACATTTATGCCTATACAATGCCTTATAAGGGGATATTTTTATGTTGGAATGGTAACTATTATTGTAGGCAAACTCTATAAAAGAAAGGTGATTATTCAAATACTCTTGATATCGATCAAAATATCCTCTAAGTTTTAATGGTACGCTCTACCCAACCATCTGTGTTTGGATAAAATATTGTGCTAAGATTAACCCGAGTACCGAGGCCTTTCTAAAATGACTTCCAGAAATGAGAGGTAAACCATGGACCTCTATTGAGGTGATAGATAAAGGAACTCCATGCAACCTGACTAGCGTAGTCCTCCACTGAATCTATAGTCTTAAGAGCAAAAAAGTGTGCAGACTTAGTAACTCT
The DNA here is from genome assembly GCA_027789145.1 of Solanum arcanum. Lineage (NCBI taxonomy): Eukaryota > Viridiplantae > Streptophyta > Magnoliopsida > Solanales > Solanaceae > Solanum > Solanum arcanum. The sequence continues at coordinate 59,993,898 of CM050933.1, read as the reverse complement.
ATCATTATCACCTAAATAGAGTCATATTATCTCCGAGTACGAGGTAAACTTGTAATGAAGTCCATATATTGATCATTTCTTACTTTCAAGTAGGAATTTTTATCTCTAGAGACATATCTCCTAGTTTGTGATGGTCTACCTTCACTTGCTAACAATTAAGGCACTCAATCACAAAATCCGCTATATCCTTCTTCATACCGTTCCACCAAAAGACTTCCTGTAGATCTTGGTAGATTTTAATGGAGCCTAGATGATTAAAATATCTGGAGTTATGGGCTTCTTCAAGAATCTATTTTCTTAACTCACCCACCTTAGGAATACATAATCGACCCTGGTAGCGAAGCATACCATCTCTCCCTTAGGAGAAAACCTCAATCAATGAAGATATCGACCCATTTTAAATGGTTACCCCACCATGTGATATGCTCATAAGACAAACTCCTAAATGATCAGTCAGTGATCATCCTTTGCTAGCTCCATTCTTTCTTCCTCAGCATGTGCTACACTACCCATTGATAGTCTACTAAGAACATCTGCTACTACATTAGCCTTACCGGTATGGTAATGCACACTCATGTCATAGTTCTTGAGGAACTCAAGCAATCTCCTCTGGCGAAGATTCAACTCTTTCTGGGTGAACACGTACTGAACGCTCTTATGGTCTGTGAACACCATACAAGTAATGTCTCCAAATCTTAAGTGCAAACACCACTACTGCAAGTTCGAGGTCATGAGTTGGATAGTTCTTCTCATGCACCTTAAGTTTTCAACAATCATATCATAACCTTATGCACGACCTAGACCAACTCTGGATGCATCACAATAGATCACATAACCGTCTAAACCCTCTAGTAAAGTCAAAATGGAAGTTGTAGTCAACTTGGTTTTCAATTTTACAATTCTTTTCTCACGATCATCTGAGCACTTAAACTTGACCTTTTTCTGAGTCAACTTAATCAATGGAGAGTCTATGGATGAAAATCCTTCCACGAACCTTCTGTAATAACCCGCCAAACCCAAGAAACATTTGATATATGTAGGGTAGGTAGGTTTGGGCCATTGTTTCAATACATCTAGTTTCTAAGAATCCACTTGGTTTTCTTCATTAGACACAATATGCTCGAGAAATGCAATAGATTGCAATCAAAGCTCACATTTTCTAAACTTAGCAAATAACTGACGATCTTTGAGAGTTTGCAGGACATTCGTTAAATGATTCACATGTTTTTCCTCGTTCCTAGAGTAAATGAGGATATCATAAATAAAGGCGATAACAAACAAGTCCAAATACTTCTTGAACACTATGTTAATCAAATCCATGAAATCTATAGGAGCATTGATTAGTACAAATTATATAAAAAAGAATTCATAATGACCATACCGAAATCTGAAAGCTGTTTTTGGGATGTCAATATCTTTGACTTATAGCTAATGACAATCGCATCTGGGGTCTATCTTTGAAAAAATGAGTAGCACACTGAAGTTGGTAAAACAAGTCATCAATCCTGGGAATCAAATACTTATTCTTGATTGTGACTTTGTTCAACTACCTATAGTCAATGCACATTCTAAGAGAGACATATTTCTTCTTCACGAAAAACATTGATGCACGCTATAGGAAAATACCAGGTCTGATGAAGCCCTTATCTTAAAGGTCTTTCAATTCCTTAAGCTCAGCTGGATCCATTCTGTAAGGAGGAAAATAAATAGGATGTGTAATTTGAAGGAGATCAATTTCAAAGTCAATTTCCCTTTTTGGAAGAATTTTTTAGATCTTCTAGAAACACTTTTGGAACTCCTTAACCACAGGAACTGACTTAAGAAATGGGATTTTGAAGATTGAATTCTTTACCCGAACTAGATGATAGACAAAACCCTTAGAGATCATCTTTTTGGCCTTAAGGTAAGAAATTAATCGACCCATAAGGGCTAAGCTAGTATATTTTCATTCTAAGATCGATTTTTCTAGATACTTGAAAAGCAAACAATCCTAGATCGACTGAGTCATAAAATGAATGTAACCAATACATGCCTAGAATTATATTAAAGTCTACTATTTCTAACTCTATAAGGTATGTTGAGGTTACTTTTTGAGAGACTCTGACAGGGCAATTTCTGTATACCCGTCTAGCTATAACTGGGTCTCTAACTAGAGTAGAGATTGAGAATATTTCTGAGAGAGTTTCTGGACTAACGTTGAAGTTGAATACTATATAAGGAGTTATTTAAGACAAAGTATCACATGTTTGTCTTTTCACTGAGTGAACCATATGTGAGCCACATCCTTAAGCATGTAGGATGACAATTACACCCTATTATTACCGATCACTTGCATCACTCCAAAGATTTCTTAACCTCATCAATGAAATTTTATGGGTCCTTACAAACTTTCGACCCTAAAAAGGCAAATTCATCCTAACAAAATTTTGAACTCTAGTTGCCACTAATCCACCATTTCTATTAGTAGGAACTCGAACCTACTGATTGTTCTGGTTGGTCATACTCTGAGCCAAAAGAGAAATCACATTCTAAAACTTTCTGCATAAAACCTCGTGGTTCGGTACTAGAGAAACTGTGTTAGCATTGCATGCATTAACATTCCATGCATAAAATTTTCAAGCAGACATGATCTTAAGCGCATAACGATGGATTATAATTAGGAAACCGGATGAGAACTCATGCACTATAAGAGTACCAAAGAGAGTGAAGTTTTCCTAAAACACATTGTAGCCTCCCTATCATTAGATGTGGTGCACTTCACACCCATGAAAAATACTTTATATAGTGCATCTTTTTAGACATCCTAGGACTCTTAAACCTAGTTTTATGATACTTAGTTTGTCATGCCTTGAGGCTATCCTCTAGACGTTGACACGAGACCTAGGATCACGAGTGACCCAAATCTAACCCTACTAACATATCATAAACATACAAAAGCAAGCCGAATCAATAAATAATGTGCGTAAGCTAATAACTAAGATAATCTAAAATGATAGGAAAAACACATATACTAAATATAAATATATAGAAGTGAGATTTTAAGCACAATTGAAAAGTAAAACTCTAACACAAAGCTGAATCTAGTTATGTCTGAAATAAGACTTTAAACTGACTAGAAATGTATGGACATGCCCTAGCTTAATCTAGAAAAAATTGAAACTAAAACTGAAAGTAAAGAAAGATAATTATGTCAATCGCCCTCGATGAATAGAGAATCACCATTGATTTTGCTGAACTATAGATCAGGAATCGATCTATGCGTGATCTGGAAGTTGAGACCTGAACAAACTACATCACGAGAAGGTTTAGCACAGAGTATGCGCCATTATTTGAGGCTAGGTGATTTTGGAATCATGAAAAGGTACTGAGCATAGGATATAATAAAACTTACAATAACATAACTAAACCAAAGCATAATATCTAAGCAATCATATGAGGTAAGCATGATACTAAGCATGAAATAACTAAATGCAATGACCAGGTTTATAGGATGATGAAACTAAAATTTGAATTAAAGCTGATATTATGGTCAATGTAGTATAATCTGACTGTAAGGTAGCTAATAATAATTGACATAGAACCACATGAGCTAAATGTGGATTATGATGTATACACCCTATTGAGGACTCAATATACCCAACCAAAGGTATAGAGGCATGACTTGCGTGATCACGAAAATACTGCCCATAGAGGGGACCTACAACCTACGGGGAAGGTATTTTTGGGAATTGAGGCGACTCACCCTAGTCCACTTGGTGTTAAGGTACTACTTATTAGAATGTAAACAAGTAATATATTGACTGAAATGCCGAAGTACTGGATAACTCAAATACTGACGTCCAAACTCCAAGAATGTAAGAATTAGGATTGATAATATGACATTCGTAAACTAAAACATGTGTCCATTTGAATAATCTTACCTAGCATGTATAATTCATGAATTTAACAAGTATATATATCTATAGTTATGAATAATATACCAGGAACTGAGCAATAACATGATAATATTATTTGGGTCATTGTAACATCTAAAACCCAACAATTTCTAACATTCAAGAAACCCTAGGTCTAGATAATATTAAGGGAATCAAGATTCTGACTGAAATCTAGTGACCTAATGGGTGACAGGAGCCCACTAATAAAATCCCACATGATTTGTGAAGAATTCCATAGAGAAATATTTCATTTTTGGGGCTGAAACTAATGAAAAATGCTTTTTACTTGGGCTAACAATAGGTCAACTGTTTCTCCTTCTACATTCTAATTTTTCTATATTTTTGGTGAATAATTTGCTTATAGTAGATTCTAATTTAGTTACTGGGCTAAAACTGACCAAAACTATATATTTTAGGGGTTAAGCGACGTAGTTTAGGGGTCCAATGCATAATGAAAAGACCAAATGACCCATGACATAAAAGTCGTCGGGGTCAACAAACGAACCTGATTAGATGATCATTGATCGACTGACGTTCTTTACTGGTCAACCGTCGATCATCTTTAGAGAACTAACTTTTGGGGTCCTACCTACGGAGTAAGACCGTAGATCGTGGTCTGACCTACAGATCGTAGGACCACAGATCGTGATCTGACCTACGATTCGTAGATTTCGGTGGGGGTCAGTACTTAGAAATATTTTTTGGGTGTTTTGGGTATGGGTTGCAGGTTGAGAACAACGGACTAGCAGAACGGTTCGTGGGTCCCCCTACGATCCATGGGTAGTGCTCGTCGGTGCCACCTGTAACTCCTAATACATGCATTTGGTAGTTCTAGCATACGGGGTGTTACATGAGGTAGTAAATGAAATCTTTAAATCAATCTTACGAGTCATTCTTATGACCCATCAAATTTTTTTATGGTTAATACTGTCTAGTCGTAGGTCCAATAATCAGAAACATATTTTCTAAAATGGGTCTATGAATTCCTTCCTAAGTCCCCCAAGACTTCCTACAGTCTGTAGATTGGACTCATAGTGTCACATCCAAGGAGCACCCCTAGAAGTAACATGGCGTACTTGACCTCTCGCAGGTCTTATACAAGCCCATAGTTATCATTCATCGCATTGTCATACTAAATTTAGCATAAAATTTAAAACTTTTCATAGCACATCATTTGCTAGAAACTTCACTTCATATATATAAAATATCACATTACATACTTAGACTTTACGTCTCTTTGCCATCCTAGACACAACATCATAAGAGTATAATAGGAACACAACCCTTATAACATAATACAAAACTATACAAGATTTAAGAACTTTACAATAAACTAAACATTACGACATCCTTGGACTTAAGGATTCCTTTCCTTGAGCTTGGGAACCACATATCAAGCTCCTTATTTATATAGACACCCTTTAGGCATTCATAACCTACACTTGTGTAAAAATTAGAGAAGAATTGTGTTAGTACAAAAATGCACTAAGTATGACAACCATGCATTTAAAAGGGACATTTTACTTGAAATCCATACATGATGTCTTTTTGTGAAATCTTTATAAAACCTTGGTACAATAGCATTTATATCATTCACATACTTCCTATATACATATTCAAAGGCCAAACATTATATAAAATCACATATAAAATTTAAGGTACATTTGAGGTCACTTTATAGTGAGCTCTTTTCACCATACAATGAACTATTTTCCTTTACAGGGAAAACTTCTCTTTTACTCATTAAACTCCCCAAATAACCCTTTAGTGATACTTGGTGCAATGCATCACCTTAGGGACACAAAAAAAGCATACACACAACCTACATAAGCCAACACATACCATCATAGAAGCATAATACATCATAGACACATTTAAGTCAAGACTTTATTGGCTTTACAGTAAGTTACATCAATTTGCACATCTATTCACTTCACTTCACATAAATCATTATAAGACCTTACTCATGACCCCAATCTAAATCTACTAGTGCAATGTACATGTGAAGCCCTATAACCTCACACATACTTAGTAAACCCATCATGAGACCACAATCCTTAACCCTCTATTTCATACACTACCAATTAGGTGATGACAACTTCATTCATGTCAAGAAAACCCTTCAGCATAGGGTCATTAAGACCAACATATTGCATATAAGAACAAGACCACATCTCATAGGTAAATTAGGACTCATACCCTGCACTTTATCACAACAAGTAGACAATTACAAAGTCATGCATAAGGAACCATAACATATGCACATACATTAGACCACCAACCTAGAACTTCCTTAGAAAGCTATTTGTGGAATGTTAGGCGGGTTCATTACTTCCACCTATCCTAAGTATCTTCTTGTAGGTTATCCTAGTTAGGGTCCTTAGTCATTTACTTCCATTGTCCATTTTACTTTAGGGAAACTATAGCCTTAACCGATACTAAGACCATGGGTTCTAAACATGGAATTTGGTGTTGTAGAGCCTTGCACCAATGGAAGGTGTTCCATTTAGCCAAAGTATAACCTTAACATATATCCTAGCATACTAAGTGAATTCACTTGCTAGATCTTATGTGGAAAGAATAGTTTATGGAACTAAGAGATATACATAACCCTCTACATGCTCATTGGCATTGGAGCCTCATCTGATAAGGAAAAATGGGTGAACCTTCCTAAAAGGGAAGCCACCAACTCATGTGGAACCATATGCGAATATTCCACTAAGGGAAGTCAACACTCCAGAAGGTACAAACTTTGAATCTTCCTCCAAGGGAAGCCAACACCTCTTATTGTCAAGTTCACTCGGTGCTAAGCTATGTTTTTATTATTAAAAGCCTTTATTAACATTACTTGGTAAAATATAGGCTTAGGATATTTGTTCCTCATATGATTATAGCATATTCAAACACATATATAGATTTAGAGTACTCTTGGGCACACCTTTCAAGGCCCCTCTATTGACTAGATCTTCATACATGTGTGTGTGTACTTGTATGTGAGCATACCTTTCACTTAACACATAAATGTCACACATGTTAATATATCAATCAATAAGTCTATAGTGTAACTATATGAACAATCCTTTCATATCAACACTGTAAGACACTATGCACATCATACTTTATCATATCATATACTTATCATCATAGCATATAAGACATATTCATAGCATGTGCATACATTCATTTTCATGTATATGGAAACCAAACCTAGGAACTATCCTATCAAGGCACACATGTGCAATGCATAGACAAGGTCCCATACCCTTGCCCATACCTGTACATATATCAAGTCATCCTAGTTAATGGAATACATAACATACTTCACATACATTTACCTTACATGCATAGTTGTAGACATTTAATGAATATGAGATCAACCTTTCATTAGACATAATGAACCTTTACTACATGATAATTATGCATAATGTGTGAGTGTGTGTGTATATTGTCAACATGATCACATAATGGGTATCAACAACACATTGAGTCAGCCACCCTCTTAAGACCACATTACACTTTCAAGCATAAAACACACAACACAATTTAGCACACGAGGCAAGCTAACTTCATATTACACTTTGAGACTCCTAAAATCAGCTATTCACATATTTACATAGGGTTACATGGGTAGGGATCATCAATTCTTAACACTTCATTAATGACAACACCTACACATAATCTTAACATATCTATATACATTCTTATATAATATCCATAAAACCTAGATCACAACTACAATAGGAACGTAGACACAAGCTTCACATAGTGTGATCATCATAACCACACACTCATATATTTATAAATTTGCCTTCAAGGCCACAATCAATATATATATATAATCACAATAAGGTAAACACCGCCACCATTAGTGGATCATACCACACAATGCTATACGAGGTTTCATGAACTATCAATACTATTAAAAGAGTAGAGTGGAAAAACCATTCTTACCACTTCATCTACAATTTATTCATAACATCAACCTAAGACAGTAGCTATAATTATTCACCTAATCGAATTCAACATCAATCATTATAAAGGCAATGTTATAGTGAACACCTAGAAATCGAAACTAGTCATATTCAAATCTTCATACATTGATCCACATGGATCCTTTGCATCAATTATATAACAGTAGACATAAGCAATTCAACGTAATAGAATCACAATTTAATCAACAATAAGCCCCGATCGCGATGCCCATGCAAGGGCTAAATCGAGTTTGGGAAAGGACATGGGTTCATCATGCAATTGGATTGAAAAACACGTTAAAGACAATACATTACCATCAATTCGTTATAATTAAGCCTTTGAAAACATTTTTAGGAAAAACCCATGGCTAGATTGAAGAAGGAGAGATTTGATCACATTTCTCTTTGAAAACTTTGAGATTAACTCTCAAAGTGAAAGGTTACTTAGATATCAAGGATCACCATAAATTTATATTGATTAAATACTCTATAAATTGGTGAAGAATCCATGGAAATACCATCTACACACTGACCTTGAACTTCTCCTTTAATGGAGGTTTGTAGAGAGGATATATTGGGAGAGGGAGGTTTGATTTTGATTTGAGGATTGGTAAGGATATTCAAATTTTAGATAATCTATATATACTTAAAAATAGGTAAACAAACCTCCTAGGGTCAGTTTAGCATGTGGGGTAAATTTCCCATTCACCCCATAATTAGATAGCGTGCATGGCAGTGACAACAGTCCTTCATCGACGGGGCGTTGGTCCATCACGACCATCCTGTGCCTTCCGTAGTTTGGGTATGAGGATTTCATTTGTCTAAGACTTCTCCAGTATAAGTGACCATCGACGCCTCCCCATCGATGGGGTGTCAGTCTACAAACGGGGCGTCAATTGAGCTCGTCGATTGACACTGCCAACGCAGTGTCTCGACAACCTTTGGGTCCTTCTTGTGGGACCTTTTGTGGGGACCTTGGAAAGTATTACCCGAAAGTTTCCAATGTAAACATGAACATTAACAAGTCAAGGACCTTGCACATCAGTTTCACCCAAAATAATTACACGTAACACGTAGAAACATACCAGGCACCATCAAGAAACACACATGCATGTCTCAAGGACTATCTTTCGACTCCATACAATGGTTATAAACATAATTTTTACTCATTTAAGGACCTCATAATCTCATAAAACACTTAAAAACACATAAAAGCATCTAAGGCCCCTTTGGCGACTATCGTTGAACGTCTTGGTCGTCCCTTCATGTTTGACTTCCAAATTATCTCAATCTTTACACACTGCCTCAATACCATATTATAAACCATTTTTTACCTTATACCCTTAATTTATATATGCTAAACATTGTCAGGCATGATAGTGTAAAAAAATGGTATAATTTGTTGCCAAGAAACTCGTCGGTCATAAGATCACATCAATGGCTAGGAATGTTCCATAGTAGATCAACAACCAAAAGATAATATTCTACCATAACAAATAAGAATATATAAAATAATTTCAATAAACCTGTAATGATCCTACTCAGTAGAATTAATTAGGAAAATAAAGGAATGTCGATAGTGGGAATCAAAGTTAAATTGTCGAATAATATATGAGTCAGCCTTAATGACTCAAATCATGAGTCATTGATAAGGTCAATAACAATAGTTTTATAATGAGTTAGAATGAAGGGATCACTCAGTATTAATTTGATTTCAGACCCACAATGGATGCCAACTAAGAAACCATACACAACAACAATACAACTGCTCGACGATGTAGCTATGATAAACCTAGAGGTGGAACAAGACTTTATTTAACCATGCTAATAACCCAGATGGATGAGATAGAAAAAAAGGATGACAAAGTTGAAGCTTAGTGCAAGTGAAAAGATAGGTATATTCCTCCTCACAAGCGGAAATCTCAAAGATGACGAGGTACAACGCATTGAGGAATTGCTTTCAACACTCTCATAAAACTCACTAAACAGGATGAAGCACCAAAGGAAATGAAACAAGACATAGAAGGGATGAAACAACTGATTTGGTCTCATTCCAGAGTTGTACATGCGCTTGAAAATATTATGGGCCAAGAGTCACTACTTCTACACTCACAAAGAATCACAAAACCACATAGTGATGGGTGGTACACTACCAAAACGGAGCCTAACAAAGCAACTTGTGTCATGCCACAACGTTAACTAAGGCTTTGTTTGGGAGGACACCCAAATTCATTTACTTGCTTTCTTTTTGATAACTTTATAAAATAAGCATTTGTCGGTTGTTCAGGTTCATAAAGGAAAAGTGCTTGAAAAGATGCAAAGTGATGGGGAATAGGTCCTTTTGGCAAAATGCCAACAGGTTCGGCGTAACTAATCATTCCTGCTGTTTGACTCAACGCACCTCAAATATTGAGGCTACAAAACTTAGTGGAGTATAATTTTCTTGTTGGCAACTCGCCAACCCAGTGGGCGACCTCGACAAAGATCGCCGATGCCACCTTTGCAAGTGATTGAAAATCTTGTTATATTTTGTGATAAAATAGATACTCGGCCCTTCATTGAGTCATTAAGCGAGATAAGTTAAGATCGGTGAATGAGTAGTATGTGGACGGTCACAGGCACCAGGAACCAGTCTTAAAAGTCCTATTTCAAACCTTTACTTTCACTTTGTCACTATTACATACACTCTCTTTTTAGTAGCTATATTTCTTTCATTTTTTAGTATTTTAAGTGTCGGATTGTGTTCGAAGTTTGATTGCATTACTGCCTAGCTCATCATTATAATCTAATTCAACACCAACGGTTAGTAATCAAGCCCCTCATTTATTTTATAATACTCATTTGGATAATAATTGATAGTGCCAAATCCTTGCTAAGTCTCTAAGTTGATAGGATAGCATATATTGTCGATCATTACTCGATATGTCCTGCGTAGTTGGTAAAATACCATTTGAATTTGGTTTGAGATGAATTATTATGTGTTGTGATTGTGAAAATTCTATGGGTCTTCTTTAAATTTGATGTTGAAAAGGTTTGAATTGCATTATCAGGGATTGCAGGGTTGAATTAGAAAGAATGAAGTGAAAATAGGCACGTTGGGCTATTTGGCGAGCTGAGTGCAACTCATCGAACTGCTCGGTGGTTATCCTTAAAATTACCATTTTCCCTTTAACTGAATGCTTTATGTATTGGATGAATTGTATCTTTCGGCGGTCAGGTCGAGTTACAAATTGCATTCATTAATTCACCGAAAGATTTCTTGTTCTCCATTTTTCTGCACCTTTATGTAATTCGTCCATCATTTTAGTGAATACCCTAATAGAATCAACAAGTTAAAAATTATCTTGGTGAAGTGACTCTATAGTCAGAACCTCCCTAGCCTTTCTAAATTATTGTCTAACTTGTCATCGAAGTTTTTGCAGAAATGGCTAGACCAAAAATCACAGGGAGAAATGATCCACCTAAGCACATAGGAGCATAGAAGTTTAAGGATGAGGGAAATAGAGAGGAGGTATCCATATATAGAAAATACACAAAGGAAGCCAGGGCCAAAAGACGAATTCCCATCAACCTTAATGTGCCTCCATGGGCTCGAGGTTTTGTTATTGTTGTACATGCCTTTAGGGCAGCTCATGAGATGGATCAAATGATAGCAGCCAACGTAGCTGCTGAGGCAAGAGAAACTGAAAAAAGGGGTGAAACTATGATAATTAGCACTTTAGGAGCAATTGTCTTATTTCGGGAAGACACTTCGGGCGCTCATACCCCGACGGATGGAGAAACTGGATAAACATGATGTCTTTTTTACTTGTCCCTTTTGGTTTATCTTTCTTAATTAAAATTTTGGATATTGTCATTATTTTCATTTGAGGACAAATGTTGTTATTTGTGGTGGGGTGAGGCCCACCTTATTTTGTTGTGCTGAATGTTTGTGTGTTTTGAGATTTATCTGGGTTGTCTTTTTTAAATTGTGTTTTTTAATATTCTTTTTGTGGATTCTTTGAGATTATGACTTTCTTTTAGGGTCCTAATTTCATAATAGTTTTGACCCTTCCAGAAAAAATTTAACTTTTGAAAATTTCGCCACCTTTTGTGTTGAAAGTGGTTGTTCTTGTACAAATTTAAGTCTCGGTTTTGATAAATGTCGATAACTTGAAAAGTGCTCTCAGTTGAACAAATATGAATTTGTAGCTACAACGAGAACATATGAAGTTGTATAGACAACACGTGAACTTTTAACATCTCGTTATGATTAGTCAATTATAAAATTGATTCTTTTGCAATGACCATTGCACACTAGAGAATGTGTGTTGTCTTATTTGACTTAAGTATCAATGCCTTGTGTGATGATCTTACTTTTAAACTTGCATGAATGAACATAGAATTTTCCCCTTTCTGATTGATTTAGAAAGGTATCCTCTTGAGATTATCTTAGGCAACATTCAGAGTGTAAGCCAACTTTGACATATACCTCTTTTCTGTCCTACCCATGAGCGTGTGAAACTCTCTTGAACACCCTTTGAGTCTTACCTCTTTTTTAGAAAAACCTTGATGAAACCCAGACCTTACATTATCCATCAACTATAATCCTCTTGAGATGTAATAAAACTGAATAGCCAACATAGGCCAAAAGCCTAAGTTGGGGTGTGGAAGAAGGGAAAGGAGAAGTCAAGAAGTGCAAGAAAAGACTCGTAAACCCATGGTATTATAGAGAAATGGAAACCTTCCATATATAAAAAAATAAAAATAAAATGAAAAAGAAAAGAATGAAAAAGAAAAGAATGAAAAAGAAGGTTGTGGAATAAAAGCAAGAAAAGAAATCAATTTCCATGCAATCCATGGAGAAGAATAAAAGATGACTTAAAGGAACTTGACTAAGGAATGACTAAGGAAAAAAGGGATGTTTTGGGAATGTTATATCTCATTGAGGAAAAATACACCTAGTGTAAATGACCATACCTTTTCACTCAACCCTCAGTACAAGCCTTAGAAAAACCTTTTTGATCTTGAGTGAATCGAACCACAAGTCAATTGGAAAAAAGGGAAAACCTATGGTTAAAACATGCATTGTGTTCTTCTTTGTGAGTGTGAGCGTTGCATCAGATTCCTGATCCTAAGTTCATAAATCTACGTGTGTGAAATTGGATTCATTCTTTGTGTAAGGGAATGACAATACTTGTGTTGAACTTGAACTTGCATTAGTAGCAAGTATTGTGAGCTTGAGAATCTTTGGTAATGGTGTGTCACAACTTGAATCTTTGAGCTATACCTGAGTTTGAGTTTTCTTCTGTATATTCATGATTGAGTCTTGTGTAGCACTATTTGAGACATCCTACTTGAACGACTAAACTTGATTTTACTTGAGGACAAGGAAAATTTAAGTTGGGGATCTTGATGAGTCCTCAAATTAGATTCATCCAAAGCCTTATTTTAATGCAAATAGTGTCCTCGATTGCGTATTTTATCTCGATATATGATAAAACTCCTAAGTTTCAGGTATTTGAGGATTTGGTAGGGGCATGGACAATTAGGCGCAAAATGAAATCAAAACAGAGTAAAAGAGCTGATGATGCAAAGAGGCGCATGGCCAAGCACACTTGGCGATACGCCGTATAGAAAAGTTCCGCCTTATGTTTCAGCAAGTGACCACTGAAGAAAGTGGATCAAAAGGTGACAAAAAGGAGCAGTCAGCGCACCACCGATCAGTTCCACAAACTAGAAGATTATCGCCCTTCGATCAAAAACACATAGACAAAAAAGCATCGTGTATGCGGTGAAGAACTAAAACAAATGGCGATTGCCGAATCACTCGGTGAATCACGTTTTACCGCGCAAAAAATATTTGCCCTCACAATTCTGAAGCCTATAAATACTGAATTCTTCTATCATTTAGATATAAAAAATTTAGAGAGTAAAATGTTCTACACTTGATATTTTTATTTTAGAAACTTTTTTCTTATGTTTTCTCTCAAGTTTGGAAAGGGTTTTGGGGAAGCTTGAAAAAGGAAGTTCTTCTTCCAATTTTGGAAGTAGGTCTTCGCCATTTACCTTCCTTTGCTACTTTTAAAGTTTAATCTCTTATATTAACTTGATTTCTTGATCATTTTAAGTATATTTTATTATTTATTGATGTGTGGCTAAAATCCATCATTCTTGGGGTGTAATTTATCAATTATGGGTTGATTAATTTATTGGGTCTTACTTGCTTTTAGCTTAGATAGAATTCTAGTGGTGATGTCACCTAGTAGTTGTGGTTTAATATAATGAGTTTTTTGTTATACATACAAAACCATTTATATGTTTTCGGCTTGCTCTAGAGAAAGGTTGTGAAACTAAGACCACTAGACTGATCTCTTGAGGAGTGGGTCGACACGAGGTTCATCCCGAGAGGGTGAGCTATAGTTCCCTATCAAATCACTCCCGTCAAAAGCGAGAGTGTGGATAAGGCGTAGGTGGGATAGTTTAGACGAGTGGGTATTCGAGAGGAGCCCATTTGAAATAGGGTAAGTTGACCGAAAGGGAACTTGCGTTCACCTAAAGCTTATCCTATTCACCATTTTCTTGCAAAATTAGCCATCGAAAGACTGTATCCACCACTTTATCTTCACATATAGAGATCACACCCCAATAACTCTCTCTCATACTTGTTTCTCTTTCATTTTATTGCATTCTACAACTTGTGACAAACAAATCTTGATATTTGACACTTTGGTGTCACAAACTTAATTTTTAAGTTGTTTTAATACTTCAAAATGTATTAAACTATTATTATTTAGAACGGAATTCTAAGTAGCTACTACTTCCACTACCACTCACTTGAGACACGACCCCAACCCTTGGTGGGGTTACTATACTCGTTTCGATTTGTAAACACTCAGAATATAGGCTAGTGTTGTTGATCACAAGCAATAAAAGCGATAAAGTATCTCTCGACTACATTTCATCCAGTATTAAGTGTATGCATTAGTAATCTAGTATAAACCCAATAAATAATTGGGGTCTATCCCACAAGGAGTGATACGGTAAAGAACTTAGTTACGAAGTTAAAGTCATGTTCTAAATGGTTGTAGGAATTGAAATTATTGAAATCATTAGATAAAATCTAAGGGGTTTACAATAAGTGTCAAATTTGGGGGGGATAAGGTTTGTCAATTAACAACTAAGAAAAACAAGAGAGTACTCAAGTAGATAGGATACTTGTGGATGTGATCGATTAATTACCAATTTGTCTATAAGGGTGATTATGAATTACTAAAAATTGTTGAATACTAGTGAGTAGGCTAGGAATTGAGTGTAATATTCATCTCTCGATCAACTAGCATAAATCATGTGAGTTCTCTTGAACCTCAATGAGCATCAAATTATTAATAAAAAAAACCTTAATTTATCAATACTCTGGAGCTAGATAATCATCAATTGATAGTCATAATTCTAAAGCCGCTCTCCCGAGAAAGCATAGAATGCTAAACTAGAACTGCATCTGCAACTATAATTTACAAGTAAAAACTCAATTACCAATCAAACCCACTTCAAAACAGCAAATCAATCAGTAATTACTAACACCCATACGCTAATTATGACATTTAATAACATAATCACACCCCCAAGAATAAAGGTTTTAGTTACACACAATAAAAAGCAAAATATCAATAACAATTACGTTTTCCATAGTTTGAGTATTGCAATCCACATGTTTTACAATGATCCAAAACAATTAATATCGAAAACCCAACTCAAAATTCTCTAGAAAACTCCTAAAAAATAAGAAAAAATATTGTTTGAACCTCAAAGTTCAAAAATGGAGGATCACTCAACTCTTTCTCAGAATACTTCAAAATACTTTAGAATTACAATTTATACGTTTTTGGATTTTGGCCTGCAAGGTCCATCGACGGAATTAGTCGAACATCGCCAACCCAGTCGGTGATGCACCAATTTTTCCTAGGAGATTAACCTCTTAATCGTCGATCCATTTGGAGGTTTGCTAAAGGTCCAATTCCATTACTAAGTTGGCTTCTCCTTAAGGCTGACAGTCTAGAACATTAGGCGAGCAGAAATGACACTCGGCAAGTCACTAGTTGGCTTTGGCGATTCTCATATTTCACCATCTTCAACCTTTTTCATATTTTTGGCTCCTTTTTTGTCACATCCGGAGAACAGCCCCAGATGCGATCGGCGTCTTCATCCTCTAAATGGACTCAAACAAGCCCTTAGCGTTCGTCATAACATGTCATCAATTAAAAATGTGGAAAAATTAAAACTTTCAATACTATATGAAGTGTATTTAGACTTCATGCTTAACATATATTGAGGTATACATAGACCTCTCATGTAGAAGCTAACTTAGGCTTATCTTATAACAACATGAATAAACAATACCAGCGATAGTCTAAAAGTTGTCTCACATTAAAATCATCTAAAGACACATAAAACCATCTAAAGAGTACGAGTTGGACATAGCCAATAAAATATCAATATGCCATATAGGCCTTAATGAAATAGAATCCAAAGAACATAAAACGGAATAAAAGTGTTCTTAAAACTGCTAAAGTCTTCATAAGCTAAAATAATGAAAAGATAGCATCCTAGAACATGAGTACCTACCAAAACTTGAAGAAAGAGTTTCAAGCTTCTTCAATCGACCTTCTTAATCTTCAATGGCCGGACCCTACATTTATAGTAATATAAAGTAATGGGTTAGTACGCCACATGTACTAAGTATGGGTATATGCACATAAATATTTATGTACACGCATGAAAAGGACCATTTCTTTAGAAAGCATGCTAAGTTATTTGAAAACCTTTAATGCACATACAAAAGAGCATATACAAGATAAGGATCACAACAACATAAAACAGATCACAACAAAAGACACATCATTATAAAGTCCTATTAACCTTTCATGTTCATTAGATCATTTAACATAACATACAAAATATTTACCAATAATTCCATCCCAATCTTAAAAGTGCAATGATCATGTGAAGCCCCATAACCACACATAATCAAGTAAACAAGATTGGAGACCATAAGTAATGCTTTGCTTCATACATCTTACATCAAAAGTAGTCACCATCACATATAACAACATAGACCATTTCATGTTCATCAAAATAATCAACATCATATAAGAGAAACATCATATATTATAAGCATTATACATTTTATATTCATATTCATGAGAACAATCTACTAGGACTTCCTTTAGAGTCAACTTGTGCAATTTCTAGGTAGAGTCCCACACTCCTACCTATACTAAGTAGACTCCTTAAATCATCCTAGTCAATATACATTTACTTTCCTTTAATTTCACTTGAGGGAACAATCGCCTTAACTGGCATTAGACTATGTGAGCTAAGCATGGAATTCGGTGTCATGAAACCCCACACCGAAATAAGGTGATCTACCGGACAAAGTAGAACCAAAACATGAACATAGCATTCTAGGTGGATCCACTATCTAGTATTCCTATGGTGGAAACATATTTCAAGATTAAGGATATATATTAGAGACCCATAGTTCCACATTACATGGCAACCTCTATCTGATGGGATTCATTGTGAACCTACCTTTCAACTAGGGAAGGGACACCTCCCAAATCTAGTTCATCTGTGCTAAGCTAAAGTCACTTTGTGAATAACCTTTAAGTCATCATTTATTAATAAATCTTATCATAGGTCGTAGGAGATTAAATCCTTGTATAAACATAATCATAACCTCTTTAGGTTTTGATGAGAATTTTCTTTCATCACAACCTTCGTTTGTGATATTAAATATCATAATCATATTGTGTAAGGTATACAAGATAAACATACTCAACTTGAATTATCATATCCTTACCATGATCCCACATTTAACATATTCATCGCCAATATATATACATAGCAATATCATAGACACTTCAAATGTATAACAACATCACTTATAAGCTAACAAAAATATAATAAGTACTCACGACTTTAAAAGACTTGCCTATTGCTTCAAAGAACCTTCATCAAGAATTTACGTTCAATTTACAAAAATCCTCCCATAATATAGTGAAATACTCAATAACATAACCAATACCAACCCTTCAAGTCATATACAAGACCAATTGGTAGTTAAGGATAAGGAAAGGGTCATGAAAGAGTTCATGCAAGCTAAAGTTCCAATCCCAACGTTTACATGTGGTCAAGTGATAGGTATAACCCAATCAAAAACATTATTTTGAGAAGGAATATGCTTCACACAAAAATCAAACATTACAAACCAATTACCCAACAATACATACTTAAGTAACCATAAAAATCATTATTTTTTATCATTAGTCATAAATCTTGAGTTAGGAATAAAATAAGTTTTTTAGAATAAAAACCCTAGAAGTTGAATTCTTGAAAATATATTTACAAGGACATCTTGGGGGAAAAAATCCCAAGAGTGAAGAATTCATACCTTATTGACGAATATTCAACGAATTTCGAATGAAAATCAATGTCTTCGTCTTCTTCCTTAAGCTTTACTTGTTCTTCAATGGAGTCTGAAGAGAGTTTTTGAGGGAGGAGAGGAATTTGTTTAATCTGATTTGAAGTGCGTGAAAGTGGTCTAAAACTGACCTGAAATCATTATAAGCTTGTTCCCTAAAATACCCAAAAGACCCCTCACTTAAATGAGTCTTTTTGTGAAGTCAAATTGACTTAAAATGACGCGGACGAATCTGGGAAGTTGTTGTGCGTCGCGGGTCAATTTTACATTTATTTTTCAAAATCTCAGTTGAGACAGTGAACCTCGTGGAGGATTCGCGTTGTGAGGAAACTTTTGGGCCTCCACGTGATGTCTACATGGAGGCTCCTTCGGGAGCCTTCTTGCCCATGTTCAAGTCCTCCTCAAGGACCTTTCGGGTGGTCCTCGGGGAGTCGTTACTAGACGTTTGGATCCTTTGTACTACGTACTACCTAATTAATGTCTTTTTACAAGTTTTGGACTTCATATGACACTCTCAAACCTTCACCAAACATAGGGATGTCTACTAGTTCAATTTAATTAGTTTCCGACCGTCAAGGTCTTTCTTTGTCATTTTGGCTCTAACCTTTTATAATTGTGTTCATTACATAACTAGAGGTCTAGAAACATCATTTTAAATTATTTTTCAATAGCTAATCTCTAGTCTAATTCATGGAACTTCCAGAGTGTTACATTATCCCCCCCCCCCCTTAGGAACATTCGTCTGGGAACGACACTAAAATATTTTGGAGGAATAAGGCTAGACTCAATAATAGCAACCCAACCAATCAACAATATATAATCATAGTGAGTCACAACTCATAGGAATACTTCACAACTCTTTTCAACACATACCACAACATTACACATAGCAACTCAATTCATAATGTACAACATATAAGAGCTTAACACTTCGTAATAGATAATTAGAAATTTCCTTCTCAACATCAACATGAGCTCAAAATACATCAAAGATTTACCATGATACCATGCTTCTTAAGAGAACAATAAAACAGAAAAATCTCAAAATCTCAAGAATACAACATGCATACACTTTTCATATAAGGGCAAGAACTGAGTATGCAGGCATTTTCTTAAAAGTCAAATTGGTACAACCTTTACTAAAACATGCACCTATTTTGAAATTTTCCTTATAAAGAGGAATATCTAACCTCAACGAGTAAAAATATGAGGGTAGCGGGACTTCATGTCGGCTTCGGCCTACCATGTTGGACCCTCAACAAGATGGTCCCTCCACATAATTTTTACAGAGACAACCTCTTTGTTAATCAACTTCTTGACTTGAAGATCTAGGATTTCAACCATAACGTATTCATAGGATAGGTTCTCATTCACCCATAAACCTTCAATAGGTATAATAGACACCGGTCTCCTATGCATTTCTTAAGCATAGAAACATGAAACACCAAATGAACCAAAGCTAGGTAGTTTCAGCTCATATGCAACCTTTCCAACCCTTTATTGAACCTCATAAGGACCAACATATCGGGGACTTAAATTTCCCTTCTTACCAAACCTCATCACCCCTTTTATAGGTTAAATCTTCAAATAGACATGATCAGCAGTTTTAAATTCAAGGTATCTTCTATTGTCGGCATAAGACTTTTGACGACTATAGGATATCTTCAATCTATCTCTTATGGCTCGAACATTCTCTATATCCACATAGATAAAATCAGGACTAAGTAGTGCGGACTCAACAACCTCAAACCATCCAACGGATACCTATATCTTCTACCATAAAGAGCTTTAAAAGGTGCAATGGAGATGATCGAACGGTAACTATTGTTGTAGGAGAACTCAATCAATGGTAGGTGATCATCCCAACTTTCTTTGAAATCAATGACACAAACTCTTAACATATGTTCAAGGGTTTGAATGGTACGTTCCGCTTTCCCATCAGTTTGAGGATGAAAAACGGTGCTAAGTTTCACTTGATTACGTAAACCCTTTTGAAAAGCTTTACAAAAACAAGAACTAAAATAAGCAGCTCTATCCGAAATGATGGACAAAGGGATCCCTTGAAGACTCACAATCTTATTAATGTAAATTCTTGCATAATCTTTGGTGGTAAAAGTATATTTAACAGGAATAAAGTGGGCAGATTTGGTCAGACTATCTACAATAACCCATGGAATAATTTTGCCTCCGGGTTCGAGGCAACCCAACAACAAAGTCCATATTGATGGATTCTCACTTCCATGTAAGAACATCCATGTATTGGGTTAAACCACCCGGTTTAAGATGCTCGGCTTTAACTTGTTGGTAGTTTGGACATCTTACAACAAACTCTGCTAAGTCCCTTTTTAAACCATCCCACCAATAGACCTTCCTAAGGTCATGATACATTTTGGTGTCACCACATGAATAGAATAACGGGAACAATAGGCTTCATATAGAATTCGATTCCTCAAATCCTAAACATCGGGCACACATAATCTCCCTTTGTAGATAAGAACACCATCCCCCCCTTGGGAGAATGACTCATTGAGCTTACCAAGTACCGATTCCTTCAACTCCATCAATAGAGGATCAATATGTTGCTTAAAAGTCACCACAACCACTAAAATGAGTCAGAGTTATGACCATGGAACCACCATTTGGAGAATCTTATAACCGCACACCTAGATGAGCTAACCTATGAACATCTTTCACAAGTTCTTTCTTCTATTCTTCCACATGAGACACACTACCCATAGTCATATGACTCAAAGAAAACGCAACCACATTTGCCTTGCCAAGGTGGCAAAGGACACTCATGTCGTAATCCTTCAAAAGTTCTAATCATTTTCTCTGTTAGAGATTCAACTCCTTTTGTGTGACAACATATTTCAATAATTTGGAGATATATTGAGACTCATAGTTCCACACTACATGGCAGCCTCTATCTCATGAGTCATTGTGAACCGACCTTCCACCTAGGGAAGGTACACCTCTCGTATCTAAATCATCATTGCTAAGCTAAAGTCCCTTAGTGAATAACCTTTAAGTCATCATTTATTCATAAATCTTATCATAGGTCATAGGAGATTAACTCCTTGTATAAGCATGATCATAAGCTCATTAGATTTAGATGAGAATTTTCTTTCATCACAACCTTCATTTTTGAGATTAACATATCATAATCATAGTGTGTAAGGTATACAAGATAAACATAATCAACTTCAATTATCATATGCTTACCATGATCCCACATTTAACATATTTATAGCCCAAAATATATACATAGTTGTAGACCCGTAATTTTTTATCGAATTTAAATTTTATACCCTTTTTAGAGCTTAAATATTTTTATGAATATTTTGACTTTTATCTTATTTTATTAAGTTTATTTTAAAAGACTTGAAAACAACAAAAATAAAATCACTTTTTAAGGTAAGTTTTATATGTGATTGTTTAAAAAAGAAATGGAAAATTACAAAAATATCTATTAGCTTTAATAAATAAACTAATGTCTCTTAAACATATTTTTTAAGAATTTGTTATTATACTTTTCTTATATTTATATTAATTAAAATAATTAGTTAATATTTTTAATTATTATTTTATATTATATTATAATAACCTACCACTACCCCCACTACCCTGCTTTCTCACTCCTTAATCCCCCACTTCCTCAACCCACACCTTAATCCCCCACAACGCTTCCCAACATTACAACAATACATTATATAAACACACACAATCTGCACAAAAAAAATAGAGGAAGAAAAGAAAAAAAATTAAAAAGAACAGGCAGACGATCAGAAAAAGAAGAAAAAGAAAAGGAAATTAAAAAAAAACACATGCATGTACATGTAGCAAGAAAAAGAAAAATTTATTCACTCGAAAAAAAATTCATTCACTTATATACACACATTTTTTCTTCCTTCTCATTACTATTTATATTTAAACAGAACACGAATACCATCACAAACAACCAAACAAAATGCGTTCTAATCGAGCTTCGGTCAATATTTTGTGGTATTCCACTTTACTGTATTTTTAATCTATATATTAAATTTGATGTATTTTTATGATTTATTTTTCGCAAGAAGTATCATTTAATTTTTATTGTATATTTTGATTTTCATAGCTATATAATACTTTCTTTCAATGTTATGAAGTTTGTTCAAATTCTATGTGTATTAAATTCTGACACAATAATATTGAAATATTTCCTGTTTATAATTCTATATACATTTATTTTTCATTTTTGTACCTTATGTTGTTATCAATTAAGCACCTCTTATGTCCAACCAAAATCAACTAAATGTCTATCAAAATTGTTCTTATAGTTTGTTTGGTCAACTTTTTCTAATATTAAAAACATCATTATTTTGTTGGATTAATAAGAAATTACAATATGCATATGCCTCATTCTGTCAATAACTTTAAGGGAAAATAAAAATATAAAAGATATATGCTTAATTTTGACCTTTACTTTAAGAGTAATAAAAATAAAAAAATGTTAACATATAAAATAAAAGATAGAGAAATAATGTCAAAATTATATATTATATCCTCAACAATTAGATTTATTTTATAATATTTAGTTTATGTATGAAGAAAAAATATTTGATTTAATGAGTAAATGAGATTTAGGCATAGTAGAAATTATTTGTTTCAATTAAGAATGTGGTTACACATTTTTTGAGACACCAAAAGAAACTCAAGGATGCGGTTACGCACCTTGGTCAAACTATTTTAATAATTACTTATCATTAATTTAAATCAAGAGATGTAAATAGAAATTATTAGGTGTGAGGTGCTCGAGAAGAAAAGGCAGTTATGCCTCTAAATGTCAAGAACAAGATTGCAGTTACACATCTAGGTTCAGACTAAAAAAAGTTCAATAATAAAAAATAACTAAAATGAGTAAACCATGACATATAGACATAATATATCTAAAAATAGTAAAGATAAGTATAAGTCAATAAAAGCGACCGTGCTACAACCACGGGACTCAATGGATGCATAATACCTTTTTCACGGTCAATAGAATTCCTTACCCGAATTTCTAGTTCGTAGAACAAATAAAGAGTTATTTTTTTGGTTAAGGATTAAACAAAAAGGTGACTTGAAACACCATAACTCAATTCCAAGTGGCGACTGAAAAAAGTAAAATAATCCCTAAATCAATATTGTCACTTCAATTGAAAAATCCTTCCGCTCCGCGTGCGAAATAGGGGTGTGATAATAGAAACATCATACATTCTTCAATTCCATAGCAACATCATTTATAGGATAACATAAACATAATAGAGTACTCACGACTTAATAAGACTTACCTATTGTTTCCAAGAACCTTCATCAAGAACTTACGTTCAATTTACAACAATCATCCAAGAACATAGTGAAATACTCAATAACATAATCAATACCAACCATTCAAGTCATATAAAAGACCAATTCGTATTTAAGGATAAGGTAAAGGGTCATTAAAGAGTCCATGAAAGCTATAGTTCCAATCCAAACATTTACATGTGGTCAAGTGATAGATATAACCCAATCAAAACCATTATTTAGAGAAGGAACATGCTTCACACGAAAATCAAACATTACAAACCAATTACCCAACATTACATACTTATAACCATTGAAAATCGCTATTTTTCATCATTAGTCATAAATCTTGAGTTAGGAAGAAAATCAGTTTTGTAGAGTGAAAACCCTAGAAGTTGAATTCTTGAAAATCATCTTTGAAAGGACCTCTTGGGGAAAGGAATCCCAGGAGTGAAGAACTCATACCTTATTGACGAACATTCCACGAATTTCCAGTGAAAATATTGAAGTCTTCGTCTTCTTCTTTAAGCTTTTTGTGTTCTTCAATGGAGTTTGAAAAGAGAGAGTTATTGAGAGAGATGAGAGGGATTTGTTTAATTTGATTTGAAGTGCGTTTCAAAAATCCAAGATGGGTCTTAAAGCCTAACATAGATGTCATGAGGTCTAAACATTGTTTTAGGCATATTTTAATGAATTTAGGTCATTTCGGAAGTCTATAAACAAAAACGTCCATGACGTCCAAAAACTAGTTCTAGGAGGTACTAGCGTGTCTAAGCCTATTAGACGAGCTTTTCGGAGTCAAAAACCCATAAAAATTGGTGTAAAAGTATTTAATAGGTTTTTAAATTAATTCATGGTCGAAACGTCCGGGTACGACTCCCCAAGGACCAACCAAGGGCTCTTGAGGAGGACCCTTGCACGTTGGCGTCAACACTGCCTAGGCAGTGTGCACCCACGAAGGGTCAACCTACGGGGCGTGTGTTTATCGATGGGGCGTCGATGCTAACCGTCAAACAAAACTTATCCATTTCATTGAAGGTTCTCGTCTGCACACTCTATGAACTCATCGACGGACGTGCGGCACGGAAGGGGGGTTGGTCCGTCGATTGAGCCACGAGGCGTCGACGGGGTTCCATCTGTATGGGTTTATTTTCCTGAACTTTTTGAGTTAAGTCCTAACTAATAAATTAAAGGTTTTAGGGGTTAGTTAGGGATTAAAGGAAGACTAATTAACTAATGTAACTCCCCATATAAACACCCCAACCCCAATTAATCAAATTACAACTCTCAAAACAAACTCTCTTTCTTCTCTCTTCTTTCTCTCTCTATCGTAAGGCACCATTGAAGACTAGCTAGGGGAGGTATTTGGGGTCTGTAAAGGGACTAATTCACCATCAAATCTTCATCAAATATTAAGGTATGGAATCTAATTCACCATTGAGACCGTTTTCCTTAAAGGGTTCCTACAAAGTATTTTCAATAGTTGGGTTTTCATGTGGGTTCTTCTCAATCTCGAAAATTAGGTTATGAATTGGGTTAATTATTTTTTCTATTGGATGATATGAATATATTAACATGTATTCTAACTTAATTGTTGTATATCTTGATGGTTTGGTATAGTTTGTAGATGATTGTCCTTAACCCTTAACCCTAGGTTTGATATTGATATGAATTATGTTGAAATTGGTTCAATATGGTTATTGATTGAATTGCTAGTAAATGATGTTGTTACATTGATCATGAGCAAATTGGAGTGAATTGTAGTCTTTTATGCTAGTTCTTGGGAAGATAATCTAGGTTAGGAAGTGAATTGACCTAAGTATCTTGTCTTAAGCTATGATCTAATATTGAATTGTGATGTAGTGATTCTTCTAGCCTTGTTATCATGTTGATTATTGAATTATGATGTTGTATACCCAAAAATTGGGTTGAATTGAGGGTTCATGGTAAGTCCTTGATGATGAACTATGGAGGAGACTTGGTAAGTCTTATGATCTCTATCATTTACTTCAAGATGTGATTAATTGTGATTAAGTCATGATGTTGTATTGGAGTATGCCTTGTATTAGGATTTTTAGGGTGGTATGATGTAGAATTGAAATTTCTTGACTATGTTGTGAGGTTGATTAAGGTGTATGTGACATAATGATAGTGATGACTATCAATGTGCCTTATTTTGATATTAAATGGTAACGTGTTAACCTCACTAATATGAATTGTAATGAAAGGACCTATACACATGCAATTCTTATTGAGCTATCAATGATGATGATTATACAACGGTTAGTCCCTATGACCTAAGATAAACTATGATTGATAATTAAAGGCTTAAAGACATTTCAAAAAGGACTCTAGCTTAGCACCGATTAAACTAGAGTGAGGAGTGTCCCCTTCCACATGGGGAAGGTAGGAGAACTAAAGTAAATCTGAGATTGGAGAGTACAATAAATGTAGGATAAAGAGGGTCCCAACTATATCTCCTAGTTTTTGAACTATTTCCCCCCATAGGAATACTAGCTAGTAGATCCACATAGTTGCTATGTTTTATGTTTTGGTACTACCTTGGAAAGTAATACGCCTTCCTTCGATGTAGGGTTTTATCACAATGATTCCACACTAGCTCATGTGGTCTATGTCGGTTAGGGCAAGATGTTCCCAAAAGGTAAAATGAATTAAAGGATTGATTCTAAGTAGGATAACCTAAGGGGTCTAGCTTAGTCTAGGTAATGTATGGGACTCTACCTAAGCATTGCACTAGTTAGCCTTGAGGGGAGTCTTAGGAGGATGTTCTTATGTATGTTTATGCTTCTAATGATATATTCTATGCATATGATGAACTTGAACATTGTTGATACTATATGTTGATTAGTTTTCTTATGAATATGTGTTGGTTTATATAGTTAAAGTAAGATAAAATTTATATCTAAATGTCATGTTATGTGAAGTAGGATGTTAGTCATGATTCCTGTTGGGTTACTTGATTGAGTAAGATTATGGGGCTTTGCTTGGTCATTGCACTTGTTGACTTGATAGGGATTCATGGGTAATTGTCTTGATATTGTTATAATGAAATGTACTATTATTCATGCTTATTGTTAATATGACTTGAACGTAGAGTTACTTGAGTATGCATCTACTTATATGGTATGAATTGTTGATTTGACTAGACTTGATGTTGCAGCATTGTGATGAACATGCCTATGACTTAATGTATATACAATATGGATTGGAATGGTCTTGTTTAATGTGCATAAGGATTTTTGAATGAAAAATGCATACTTTATGAAATGTCCCTTTTTCTTAGCATATTTTCAAGAATGTGTGTATATGGTCACATACATAGTACAAGTGGCATACTAACCCCATTTCTTCCTTTTCCCCCAACATTTTAGGTTCCGGTCGTTGAAGTGTTTTGGAAGGCGACTTGAAGAAGACTTGGATCCTTTGATCATCCAAGTAGGGTAGTTCCTCATTTTCCGAGGGCGATGTCAATATCGAGCTTATGTTTTTGTTTTAGTACTAAGACTCTTTTATTCTATCTCCTTTCATTTGAGTACGGATTGTATAAAGCCTATATGTGGCTCTCTTTACATTGATGTATGGGCTATGCCCTAATTTCTAATTGTGTTAGATGGTTATGATATGAGATAATCTTTGAAGAATATGTTCTATTTTATATATACTTATATACAATAAAAGTAGAAGGATATGTAACCTTCCCATACGAAGGGTCTATGTATACTCGATATATACATTATGTGTTTGTAGAGGTCTATGTAAACCTCCTTGTAGAAGTAATGAAATGTTTTAAGATTTTCGCTAAATTTGACTTATGAATGAGATGATGTAAGCTAAGAGGCTAGTCTTAGTCCTCAAAGAGGACGACGAAGCCGGTTACGTCTAGGGGGTAAACCCGGATGTGACAATGAAAGTGGTCTAAAACTGACCTAAAATCATCATAAAATTGTCCCCTAAAATACCCAAAAGACCCCTCACTTAAATGGGTCTCTTTGTGAAGTTAAATTGATTTAACAACGATGCGGACTGGGAAGTTGCTGCGCGTCACGGGGTCAATTTATTATTTATTTTTGAAAATCCAAGTTGAGACAGTGGTCCTCATGGAGGCTCCCCATCGCGAGTCAACTCTTGGTCCTACACGTGATGGATGTGTGTCGCGCAGCGCCCACAATTCCTCGGGGAGTCGTTGCTGGACGTTTGGACCCTTTGTACTACATACTACCTACTTAAATTTTTTTTTATAAGTTTTAGATTTCATTTGAACTCTCAAACCTTCACCAAATATAGGGACGTCTACTAGTTCAATTTAGCTAGTTTCCGGACGTCAAAGTTTTTCTTTGTCGCTTTGACTTTAAACTTTTCTAATTGAGTTTGTTACATTAATATAGGTCTATAAACATAATTTTAAATCATTTTTAAATAGCTAAGCTATAGTCTATGTCATGGAACTTCCGGAGTGTTGCATTTTTACCCCGTAAATGTCCTTAACTTACTCTTTTACCTTTTTATCTGTAAATTAACATTTAAACAGTGGTTTGGAGAACAAAATAGAAATCGAGGACACTAGATCTATGAAATAAAAAGTCCTAAATGGGTATAAGTCCTAAACACATCACTTTAATTGTTCATTTACTCATGTTAAGCATAGAGGTCCACATTTATAACAAAGTGGTGGATAAGACTATTAAAGACATTCTAGACAAGTATTATGGAGTATTTGAGGAGCCAAAGTAACTTTCTCCTATCAGGGTACTTGATCGTGTCATCCCTCTCAAACCAAGTTTGGCACTAGTAGGCTTGAGACCTTATCAACATAAGTATTACTAGAAGACTGATTTGGAGAAACAAGTCACTGAAATCCTCAATCAGGGCATTGTCCAACCTAGCCCATCTCCATTTTCATTACCAGCTCTTTTAGTCAAGAAGAGGGGTGGTTCCTAGAGATTTTGTGTAGACTATAGGTGATTAAATGACATCACTATAAAGGGAAAATATCTTATACATATAAAAGATGATCTACTAGATGAATTGCATGGTTTTGTGATCTTCTCCAAAGTTGACCTTTGAGCAGGTCACCATCTGATCAGGATGAAGGTCAATGATATTCATAAATCAAACTTTAGGACTCAAATGGGTCACTATGAATTCAAGGTGATGCCCTTTGGGTTAACCAATGCTAGTGCAACCTCCAAGCCTTGATGAACTATGATTTTCAAACATATCCTCAAAATATTTTTCCTGGTATTATTTGATTGTATACTTATCCATAAAGTATCACTAAAATAGCATGTTGAACACTTAGTTGTTGTTATTGATAACTTGAGGGACCACTCTTTGTATGCTAAAAATAATGTTCTTTCGGACAACCTAAGGTTGAGTACCTAGGTCATGTTATTATTGGAGAAGGAGTTTCTGTCGATCCTGCTAAAATCCAAGCAATAGTGGATTGACATTTGCAGCCCTCAAATCTTCTACATTATCACTAGAGCATACGACGATGCCGCCCGTTTTCATTTCGTGGAAGTCCCTAGCAGAGGAAAAGGTTGTAGGTGATGGCGCGTTCTGCTTCTTATCTAGAGAGGGGCGTTCCAATGAATTCATTATAGAGAGTGATTTTAGTCATAATGGAATTGGTGTTTTCCTTATTTAAGAAGGAATACTGATAGCTTATTTTAGTAAGTACTAGCGCCTAAGCACAGGGAAAAATCTATCTATGAAAAGGAATGCATGGCCTCGTTAAATGTTGTGGACACATGGAGGAACTACCTTCAGTTTAATAATTTTGGTATTCACAGTAATTTGCGGGAATGAAGGAAAAATTCAAGGCAAGGACATTATGTGGATAAAGAGAGCAAAAAATCTAAAGAAATTGAAGGAGAAAAAGGTTGGTCCTCGCTAAAGCCACTTATCGAGTCGCTGAGTGGACCTTTTGCTCACCTAAAGTTCCTGCAGGCTAGCCTATGGACAAAACTAACTTGTCAATAGGAGAAGCATGTTAGCTATTTGCCAACGCAATCGGCAATGCCAATTTAGTTTCCCTAAACTTACATAATATTAATGGTGAAAGTATAAGACAAGCAGGCGGTAAGAGAGGGCACCCAGTGTATCACCGACCAAGTCGATGAAGCCCGAATTACTTCGCCAAGTGACTCCGATGCTAAAATTCTAAGAATGTATAAATGCAATTTTCAAAAGAAGAAAAGGAGTTTCCACATTGTCCAGTTCTAGGTTTTTAATCTTCAACATTCTAAACATTGCTTTTACACTTTTTCAGTAGAGCTTTAGGGTTTGTTTGATTTTTAGCTTGAAATTGAGCAATTGGAGACTTGCGTATCGCTGCCCAACCTAATGGAAAACATAGTTGGTAACAATTTCTCGTTCTTTATTATTTTTGGCTAAAATCTCATTCTTGGGAGTGTTATTATATAGTTGGATGCATTTATTAGCTAATGGTGTTGTTAATTACTGATTTTATTGTTTATTTGAAGCGGGTTCAATTAATAGTTTGCGTTTTTATTGAGGAATTGAGTTGCAAATGCAGTTTTAGCTTAGTACTCTATCCTTGTCTGAGAAAGAAGTGTTAGAGTTAAATTGTTAGTTGATAATTTTAGTGATTGTGTTATTACGAGTCTATATTGAGAAAGTGGGTTTGAATGCAATCTTGCGAATCTAGCTTGCAAAAGAAGATTGATTAAGGTTATGGATTTTTTTTATCTATGTTGTGCTTTTTTAGGTTCTAAAGAACTCTCTTGATTCGTAAAAGTTGATTGAGAAATGACTATAACACTCAAGACATAGCCTACCTACCGAGATCCAACAACTTTGAGTAATTAGTAATCACCCATTACATAAAATTAACATCCAATTCAGCACACTCCTAAAAAACTTTCTCTTCATGTTTACTCTTCGTTATTTGTAGTTGTTAATTGATTATCCAAATCCCTCATTTGACATAAATTTTCAAAACCTTGTCATTAACATTGTTGTTGCGAAAATATGTACATCTAAAAATGATTAAAACACCATTTATTTTGTAATTGAATTATTTACTGTATCACTCCTGTGGCATCGACCCCAGCTCTTGGTTGGGTTTATACTTGTTAGTGACTGCCTACACTTAGAATCAGATGAAGTTTAGTTGAGTGTTATCAATCATCTCTTTTGAGGACATTATTCTTAGTTGTAACTATGAAATGTGATTGTGGTAGGACAATGATTTCACAATCTATCACCCTCTTCCTTTCCACCAACTCCTTCATGTTTTAGCATATCTTGATATTTCAGTTAAGGAATCCACCAATAAGATATTCATTTTTGTGGAAAATGAAGGTATGATCTTGATTTTTGCAAAGAAAGATGCATTCAATACGCCACTTTTTCTACCTTTTCTTACTATTGATTCATTTCCTTCTGTGATTCATTATCAGCAATCATTGATTCTCTGCTTCATCTGGCCTTATTACTTCTAGAAATGTCTTTCCACTTCTAGTTACAATGGATATAATGAAATTTTTTTATCATCACTTCCATTAGATGATCCACACTTAGCAAAATTAGCATATGCAAAAATGGTTCTTCAAGTGTTTTAATGGAAGATGCATGTGAAACTACGGTAGTGGACAAGGCTGAAACAACACTCGTCATTTCTTGTACCACCATATATGACACTTCCACCTTCTCTATAATTTTAGCAAGAAAATCATACAAGTGGATATTCATTTGCTCATGATGCATTCAGTATTCGTTCTCTTCACCTTATCTTCCTTGACACCTCTCATCAACATCATTATTCCAACCGTGATTGATGACAAGTTTAAGATGACTTGACAAAACCCTTTGATCTTATTTCTCTCATGTACATCTCCTCATTATATTCATTTTGTTATATAGCATTTATGGAATAACATTTGTCTTTATGAACATGTTCATACAATATTTCCATTTTAGTAGTCAATCAAGCAATTCCTTGTCATTTTTTATGGTTATTCTCCTCTTCTTCCTTAATTCTCCTACATCAGGGAGTGATACATAATCCTCACTTGTGTACCAAGCCTGCTTTATTTTTGTTATCTCATCGAGTAACTTCGTCACTTCTGAGAATGACTGTCGAATGATGTCGCCTTACACAAGGTGGTCAACTAAACCTTGTATCTAGATGTCAAGACTCTGATAAAAGTATTGTAACAGTAGCTCATTTGGAAACTTGTGTTTGGTACATTGAGATAACCCTCGTTGGAATCGTATCCAAGTTTCATACAATTGTTCCCCACTCAAACTTTCAATGTTTTGAACATTCCATCTGAATTTCATGATTTTTGAAGGGGGAAAGAACTTTTTAAGGAAAATTTTCTCCAACTCTTCCCATGAAGAAATTGACATTTTAGGAAACGCCATCATCCATCTAGTTTCTTCCACTTTTAATGAGAAGGAGAACAATCGCAACCTCATCGACTTTTGGGAAATACCTTCATTGAAGAAAGGTGTAGACACACTTGCAAACCTTCGGAGGTGCTCAATAAGATTGTCATGCTCTAAACCTTTGAATAATCCCTCATCCTTGATGACTTGTAACAATGCTTTCGTAATGACAAATGTCACTCCCTTATGCACCGGTGGTCGACAGATTACTCCCACCTCCTTGGTAGTTTGAGTAACTACTTCTTCCTCTCTTCTAATATCATTATCTTGTCTATGGAAACTACAATCATTGCCACACTGCAAATTCAGTATCACACATGAAGGATTTAAACACAAAAAGTTCAAGCATAAGATTATTCAACCACAAAACAAATTAAAATGCAGATTAATTCTTAAACTAAATTGGAAATTGTCGTTCCCTGGCAGTGGCGACTTTTTTTTATAACACTCAAATCACTCATAAAAACAAATTAAAGAAATGAGTGGTCATTGTCAATAAAATTTCCCAACTAAGAGTCGGGGTCAAATTCCACCAGGAAGGTTTAAGGTTAAGAATTTAATTAGAGAATTAATAGTGCAATTAATTCAATTGTAGTTCAGTTAGAAATCAAGTGGAATAGTCCATGGACTTTAATAATAACTTTTCAATTGTCAAGTGATTAATATAGGATAACACAACAATTCACAAAATTAACTAACTCAACCGGTTTGGAGAATCAAGTATTGATACCAAATTAGGAATTCAGATAACTACTCACTACAACAAATCAATCACAAATAAGTCAAACCATCTTCAATGACACTAATCAAATTTCAGTCTCAAAGCATCCTTGCACAGAATTATTTTGGGTCTCATGTACTTTCCATTCAAAACAACCTAATACTTTAGATTTGGAACGAAGTAAATTAAATTACAACTATTGATCAAGTCACCACTTGTGATGGTCTTTTTCAAACACCACCACAAGATCAAAATGTAGAATTGAGTTGGCCGCCTCAATTCATAAATTAGTGACATGGTAATTAGTCAAATTTGTGATTAACAGTCATAGAATAGAGTAATTCCATGAACCCGCCATATTAAATCAACACCCAATCTCATAATCACACCTTAAGAGGTTAGGATTTTAGTCACCCATCACATAAAGTAAATGGATTATACCTTCAATGAAAGTAGTCGTGGGTAACTTGAAATCAAGAAATTAAGGATAAACCCACTTTGAATTCAACTTAAATTTTCCAAAGTTTAGTTTAGAAAATTGAAATATACTAGAACAAAAGTGTTCTTCAATGAGATTTGTTTCTCTCTCTAAATTTGTTCTGAAATTTTCTCTCCCTATTCACCCTTTTTTCTCTCTACTAACTATTTATAGTTTCCCAAAATCCAGTTTTCTGTCCCTTTCAATGATATTAGTTAAGTTCGTCAACTTCGTTTGGTGAGTCACCATTTCTTTTCAGGTTCGCCGTCATCTCAGGCTTCAAATGGTTTAGGATCATTAGGCGGTCCCGTATAAACTTGATTTTGTAATTTCAGTGAGTCGTTGATTTGCACTATATATCGCTCTTTAAGTCATCAATTTTTTGTGAACACTGTAAATTTGGCGACGTTTTCTCACCTCGCCTTATTTCATTTGGCGAATCACCTTTAATACTTATCTTCACATATTGATCTTGAGGGTTGGCTCAATGTTTTGTCATTTTGGGCTCCCTCAAACAACTTCGGCGAGTCTCCCTTCATGTTAGGCGATCATCAAAGTTTATTTTGTACTCCTTTTGGTCATTCTTTCAAGCTTCAGTCTATGCCAAGTCCAGTTTCCTTCATTGCTACAAATCATCAACATTTGATTAGAAAATGACAAAGTTGGCATTGAGGACACCAATTATTGGTCTAAATGCACCTTACATAAGTGAATTTACCACTCATCAATCACTAAAAAGCACTAAGAGAATATTCTGATAATGGAAGGGAATTTTATATCATTCACTATGTTGTAGTGGATCTGACTTATTCATAAGATGTTATACAAATGTTGAGTAGTCTGGTGATCGATGTGATAAAAAATCAAGCTCTGGATATGTTATTTACTTAATGGTGGTGCTATTTCATGGAAAATAAGAGTCAAACTTGCAGAACTCTTTCAACTTGTGGCTTGTGCGTCTCTAGTACAATAATTTATTTCGTGAAAGAAACTATTTGAGCATTTAAATATTGCACAGATATTAAGTGTCCCATGATTCTATATTGTGATAGTCTAACTTCTATCGCATACACGAAGGATCTTAAGTATCACAACAAGACCAATCACATTGACATCAAGAGTAACTTTTTGAGAGAACCATTACAAGTGAAGAAATAACTCAGCAATACATTCCTACTCGTGAAATGATGGTTGATTCTTTTACAAAAGCGATATCTAGAAACTTGTTTGAGAAACATTTTAAGGCTCTAGGTTTGCGTTGGATATGATAATATTAATCTATTATAAAATAACTTGGTTGTTATAATATTCCCATCAATATATGACTTCTTTGAATTTGTATTTACATATCATATGCATGTGCTAATTATTTTACAAATAAAGAGTGTCAAAAGTTGCAAAATTGTCTCTCTCACACGAGAAATCGTCTCTTGCATTAGAGAATGTGAAGACATGATTTTCACTATGATGCTATGATCTTTTATAAATCAAACAAGAGTTTATCTAAGAAAATGAGTTTGAGAATCACGAAAAAGAGGAACTCGGGTTAGACACTTAGAGGTGTCTAGATGAAGTTTGTATGATGTTGTATGATTAAAAAGTTGAGACCCGGTGAAAACATGGTAGCACTTGTTTAATACCACATGAGTTAAAGCAATCAATAAGTTAATGAAAGAATGGTTTCATGCTTCATCATTGTGTGAGACTCTAATAAGTTAAGATAACTTATCCCTGGAATACCTTTTGACCTTTTACTGTTTCTTGAAATTTCAATCAGTATTTCTAGTTAAGCATGTCATTAATATCCCTGAATGATTCGATAGTACAATGCATGTCTAGGAAAGAAATTGAATTGAAATAGATAGATTCGAGTAGAACGAAAAGACAATTAATTTAAGGGAAAAAGTGAATTGAAATAGATAGATTCGAGTAGAATGAAAAGACAATTAACTTAAGAAAAAAAACACAAATATATCTCCGAACATTCATAGATGGTATGTGTATACCCATTGTTATACTTTTAAGACACCAGTACTCTTACCGTCCAAATTTTGAAACATATATATCCTTCACACTAACGGAGGTATACGTGTCTCAATCTTAATGGCCGACCCAATATTTGTTAAACTTCTACTTAAAATTGAAAAATTCACCCGAAATTAAAGTAAAAATCCACCCAAATACGTATACCCACAACCCAAAAATATCAACCCAAATCTCCCAAATTAATTCACTTAATATCAAATTAAGAAATTTAAACATCTATTAATAGCATCTTTCCCCCAATTTTCATCCCCAAATCAGCCTCAAAAGTCAACATTAAATCCTCCAATTTCTCATCATCTTCATGAGAGGAAGACCCATCCAACCATCTTCATCCCCAAATCATCCTCCATTTTCTCTTTAACTTCCTCACATGTTTGTTGACTCATTTAACCTTTTCTTTGACTAAATCAATTATTTACTCATTACCATCATTATACCTTTATATTATATTTGATCAAATCTCACCGGAAGCACTGTTGGAAGACTTTTTTTTAAGAACACAACAAAGAATATAGATAGCAACATGAAACATGATCAAATATTAAGTCTTTTTAGCCAATTTCAGAAGAAAGACATAAACAAGTTCAATTTTAGTTACCAAATACACCTGAATACATTACAACAAAAATCTTATTTTTCAATCTCCATTGCTTATGCAGCTTTAGCTTTGGCTAATGAAGTCATCCTTGTCTTCATTTTTTCTTCTCAACTTGAAATCCATTACCACCTTTAAACTTCTTGTCCTTACCATCCACCTTCATCTTGTTCTTTTTTGCTTGTAGCTTCTTCGCTAGTTTTTCTTCCTCATTTTCCTTCTGAAGATTGAACTCGTGTTGTTCTTTTCGGCAACCCAAATCATTTTTCTTCGATATTTCGGCGACGGTGGCTACTCTCTGCGATTTGGGGGGTTTTTGGGTGGTTCCTTTAATTTTGGATAGGAAATTTAACAAATATTAGATGGGCAGTTAAGATTGAGACACGTGTATCTCTGTTAGTGTAAAGGATGTATATGTTCCAAAATTTGGATGGTAAGGATACTGGTAACCTAAAAATATAACGAGGGGTATACACATAGTATTTATGAAAGTTCGGGGGTATATTCATCTTTTTTTCCTTAATTTAATAATAATGTAACTTGTATAAACCAGCAAACTATTACACTAACCTGATCAGTATGGAGTGTAATTGTATATATAGATTTAAATATGAACTCGATTTCATCTCTTTAAGAGGATGAGAGATCGAATAAGCAGCTACTGAAGTTTTTGGTATTGTGAGTAATAATATCCTCATAATAGTAGTGAAATCTTTCCATGTGTGATTTGATTTCTGTATAGGGCTTGTAAAACCTTAAAGTTAAATATGAATGCTCACAAGCCACATGAACTATTTTTCATATGAATTATGTGTCTAGTTGATGTTATATTGGTTTGGGTCATGTCCACCATCTGTGAAATGGGAATTGTAACAGTTTTTGAGTTGTGTGTCGCTCATGTGAACCGATCCGCCCAAATTCGATCCATCTTACTTGACCCAATATACTATTTACTTATGAAAAAGAATTAATTAAGGATAATTTTATTTTTTTAAAAAAAAAAGAGGGATTCAACCTCTCTTCTTAGAAAGAACAAAAAAAAGGAAAAATATTTTCTTTTTTCAATGATTAAACCAACACACAAAGAAGACACTTTTGTTTGTGATAATCGGATCTCCGTTTTTTAAAGATACGAAGTTAGTTTGGGGTTGTTTTGAGTTGGTAGCAAATTTAACAGATTCCGCTGTAAATTGAAGGTACACATACAATAGTCTTTGCTCCAAATTTATTATAGAGACCGAGTTTTATAAAGATGAAGTGTGAAAAAAATCTCTCTTTTTTTGGCTAGCATGTCACACCACTTGAGCTGAAAAAGGTTATAATGAGTTAAATGTATTATTGTTAGTTAAAAGTTTGAATGGGTTTAAATAAGATATAAGTTATAATCATATCATATTATGTTGGGAAAATGCACAAGTACCCCCTCAACCTATGCCCAAAATCTCAGAGACACACTTATACTATACTAAGGTCCTATTAACCCCCCTGAACTTATTTTATAAGTAATTTTCTACCCCTTTTAGGCCTACGTGGCACTAGTTTGAAAGAAAAAGTCAATCAGTGTTGGGCCCACAAGATAGTGCCACGTAAGTCGAAAAGGGGTAGAAAATTATTAATAAAATAAGTTCAGGGGGGTAATAGGACCTTTGTATAGTATAAGTGTGTCTCTAAGATTTTGGGCATAGGTTGAGGGGGTACTTGTGCATTATCCCTATTATGTTATATATTTATATAAAAGAGAACCCTAGACTCGCTTATGTCGCACCACCACAAGCAAGAATTTCCTTTAAAATTTATTTATTTCCAAAAATAATCTTCCTCTTTCACAAAGAGTTGCGAATTTAATGAAGAGTTGTGAATTTTATCAAAAGTTATGATTTTAATGAAGAGTTGCGACTTTTATAAAAAGTTGTGACTTTCATGAAAAGTTGTGACATTAATAAAGAGTTACAACTTTATGAAAAGTTGTGACTTTTACAAAAGGTTGTGAACTTTCCCAAGGGTTGCAACTTCTCCAAATAGTTGTAAATTTTTTGATAATGCACATTAAACATTTGTTCACACTACCCTTTGTTCTCTATAAATAGATGGATTTATTCTTATTTTAAAACAACAAAACTCTCGATCTTCTTCTTCTTCCGTAAAATTAAATATTCGTGTACTTTGCTCATGTTAGGTGACTTACTTATCCACTATTTTTGTATCAATAATTGGTGAATAAAATTATTCCATACATAGAGCATGTTATTCTTTAAACCTTTGGTATTGGAGGGGAATATTTTTCTTAACGGGACATTGTGCATTCAGTGGACTCAATTTTTTTCTCTCTATTTCAATTTATATTAACATATCTTGGTATGTTTTTTACACTTATTAATTTATGCTTATGATATTAATTGATTTTTGAGTACATGTTTTTATCTCTATTGTTTAAATTTCTGCAAAGTTATTTTTTCCAGTTATATTGAACTACACATATAGTACGCATATTCATTGTGTAGAAAATACTAATTGTACTCAGTTTCAAGAGTTCATGTTTTGATATTCTATATAAAATTTTATCACTTAAAAGTACTATATAAGCTTACAAATTATCTATTTTACCTAGATATGAAATTTCTCACTTACCAATGAAGAAATATATTATGCAAATTCAAAAGTGATAATTGTTTTCATCTTCAGGCATAATATTATTTTTTTTGCATATATTAACAAATTTTTTGAATTCTCCTAAGATATATATCACAATTGTCTAATCTATGCAACTTTAATGTTTCTTTTTATTACGAAATGCATTTTTATATCTATTTTTATTTTCTTCTTTGTTTTCTTTTTAATGTTTATTAAAGGACCAATGATTTATCATTTCATGAATAATTTATTCATTAGAGGTTCTTAAGTTATGTAATAATTACAAATAATCAAATTCATGTTGGAATATTGCTCATATTTTATTAAGAACCTATTTTTTTTATTATTTTTAATTTATGTATAATACTAAAATATTATTTATAAGTTCAATTAAATTCTTATTTATAGCGCCCCCATAAACAAGCATTCCCTTTTAATTTATTTATTTCTAATATTAGTCTTTCCCTTTCATGAAAAGTTGTAACTTTTATGAAAAGTTTTGACTTTTATTGAAAAGTTGTGACTCTTATGAAGAGTTGCGACATTCGTGAAAGGTTGTGACCTTTCCAAAAAATTGTGATTTTTCCTAATAATTATAACCTTTCCAGTTAGAAATAATTATAATTTATTCAAACTATCCTTTGTTGTCTATATATAGAGGGGTTCCTCTCATTTTAAAATAACGAAAATTCTGAACTTATTCTTCTTCAGCACAGTTAAGTTAAATATTTGATTCAAAACTACTTCTTCTTCTTCTGCACAATTAAATATTTGTGTACTTTGCTCCTTTTGAGTGGGTCACTAACAAGGAGACACTCTGCATTCAGTGGGCTCGATTTTTTCTTTTTGTTTCATTCTACTGTTCACAATTCCTAGTATGTTTTTTTACAATTATTAATTTATGCTTATGATATTAATTGTTGTCTTTTACTACATATTTTTAAACTTTGTTGTTTTTGTTTTTGTAAAGGTATTGTTATAAGCATTTGTTATTATAAAATGTATGTAAATCTAACTATGCAGATTCACAAATAACTTTTTATAGAAAACATTTATTCACAGCATTCTCTAATGAAATATTTTCTTTTCCAAGAGATCAAGACTACAAATTTATATGATTTTTTGTTATTGTCATAATAATGTCAATATTAAAAGGAGCAAAAAAATAGAAAGTGAACTAATAGAATTAAAACTAACAATTAATTATAATTATATGATATACAATAATGACTATTCTCTAACACCAAAGTACTTCTTTTAAACTTTTTTCCCATTTTCCCTTACTTCTCTTCCATCCTTTTCAAGGATCCTTAATGTTTTGTTTTGTTTGTGCACAACTTCAATTCCAAAAAACTATCATAACTATATTACATATGGAATTTGAGTTTAGAAAGATTGTATTTTAATTTTAAAACACATAATGACTACATATTACTTATTTGTATATCATATGATTATGCAACCTTTGTTCTTGATAAAAACCTTATTTTTATATATATATATTTTTTAAAAATATATTATATTTTGAAAGTAATTCATAGTGTTATAATAACAAAATTCACAAAGAAGAATATTGAGAAAATATTTATTTGCCTCTCTAATAGAAGGCACTATGTAACCGTGGTAAAATGAAATTATGTAAACTATGATAAAATAGTGTTATCCATTTATATTTTTGTCTTTTCTTTTAATATAACAAATGGTAAACTGTAATTGAATAACCTTTCATGAGAAGTTATGACTTTTATTGAGAAGTTGTGACTTTTACGAAAAATTGTGACTTTTATAAAGAGTTGCGACTTTTATAATAAAGGTTGTGACTTTTATGAAAGATTGTAACATTTATGAAAGGTTGTGACCTTTCGAAAAGTTGTCACCTTTTCGAAGAGTTGTGACTTTATCGAAGAGTTGTGACCTTTTCAATAAGGCAGAATTAGCATTTGTTCACACTACCCTTTGTTGGCTATAAATAGAGGGATTTTCTCTCATTTCAAAATAACGAAAATTCTGAAATTCTTCTTCTGCACAGTTAAATATTTGATCTAAAACTTCTTTTTCTGTACACTTAAATATTTGTGTATTTTCCTCTTGTTGAGTGGCTCACTAACAAGGACACGCTCTGCATTCCTTGGACTCGATCTATTCTCTTTTTGTTTCACTCTATTGTTACAGATCCTGGCATGTTCTTATAGTCATTAATTTATGGTTATAATATTAATTTTTATTTTTTACAACATGTTTTACTTTGTTATTTATGGTTGGGAAAATGCATTAGTTTTCCCTCAACATATGACCGAAAACTCAGAGACACACTTATACTATATTAAGGTCCTATTACCCCCTTGATTATTTTATAAGTAATTTTCTACCATTTTTCGGCCTATGTGGCACTAGCTTGAAATAAAAAGTCAATCATCGTTGAGCCCACAAGATAGTGTCATGTAGGCCAAAAAGGGGTAGAAAATTATTAATAAAATAAGTTCAGAGGGGTAATAGGACCTTAGTGTAGCATAAGTGTGTCTCTGAGATTTCGAGCATAGGTTGAGGGGGTACTTGTCAAAAAATAAATTTATGTATGAAAAAGATTAAAATATACCTTGAACTTTGCTAGAAGGATCATATATACCCCTAAATAAATTTTTAAAAAAAATTAAAGGTTACAAATATAACTTTAAAACTAATCTTTTTGCTCCCGTTAAATAAAGGGTATATGTGAGCTCATTTTGTAACTGTAAAAGTGTGTGTGAGCCGTTTGTATTACGGTAAGGATATATATGAGTTATTTTCATAACAAATGGTATATAAGAGCTCCAAATGACAAAGTTGAAGAGTATATCGATCAGACCCTTTTCCCTAAAAATAATGAAAGAGTAATGTTCTTTCAATGTGGGCATTTGATCATGTCATTTTTCTGAAATTGGCATTTGTCATAATTTCGGACTTCTAAAATTAGAAAGAAAAAAAAAGAAGGTTAAAAAACCTAAAGAAAAAGAAAGATGAACAATGTTTTATGTCTTAGAGAGCGCCATGCCATTAAGTCTTGTTTAAATATTTTTTTCTTACACATAATAAGTATATTAAAAAAAATATTAATCTTAAAAAGCATTTCGTAAGACATTAATTTTGAAGTGCTTATTCAAACAAAATTAAGATATCACCACACGTTTGTTTTTAACTATGAAGTCAGTAAATAAAAAAGAGATAATTATGAATACATCATAATTTAAAAGTCATTAATTATCTTCGTAGGATAATTTTTCTATCAAGCTAACGTGTGATTGAACTTAAATAATACTGTTAAAACACATCAAACTATCAATATGCAAGTGTATGTCTCTCTGTTCTGAACTACATATATTCAAAATAACTGTTATCATATTAATTTGGACTATCATTACTCTCAAATTTATTAAACATTAAAATTAGGATAAATAGCACACTATTTTATATAGCAATATATATTGTAATTGACAAAATTATTACATTAAATCTTTAAAAAAAAATAAAAAATTGTCCAACGCTTCCCTAGTTGACAATCATTTTATGTTGCCTTTAATACACAACGTGTAAAGCTTTATTGTAGCATCATGTCCTTGGATGATGCACCTGTAATATTAATTTTAATATTAAGAGTAATGCAAAGTATGTATAATATTAGGTTACAAAAGCGCCATGCCACGACACTTTGTGATAAGTTATTTACTAATTTATAATTCCAATCTAATATCAATATTGTAGTATATTCCCAACAACACCTTGTATATGGAGAAATAACTATTCAAAATATACTAAAATAAGCAACAATAAGCTAGTGTTTGACCATAGATTTCTAAATAATTATTTTGATAAAATTTTGGTGAAAATTTGGGTGAAATTTCACCATGGGTTTGTCCATGGTATTTGGAAAATATATTTCACCATTTTAAGAAAGGTAATTTATACCATAGGTTTTAAGAAGAGAAAAGACATAAAATCTTTCTGAACTTGTCAGCACAACTTAGTTTAGCACTTTAACTACCCGAGTGTTTAAATACCTCCTTAACATCTTTTAAGTGATTTTTTCCAACCCTCTGATCACCAGCCCAGTTGAAGGTTGTGTGTTATTGAGTCACACTCGTTTTCATTCGTCCACATGTACATTAACTAAAGTACTAATTAATTTTTTAAATCTTTATAATAATTTTTTTTTAATATTGAGCCAAAAATTAAACTCATTAACAAATGTACTCCTCAATATGCAAATTATAATTCAAATTTCAATCGCATTTTTTCAGTTTATTTAGGTCATACCACCTTCTTCAAAGATTTAAAAAAATTATTTGCATAAAAATAATAATTTATTAATGAATTGGGTGAAATTTCCATAGTCAATCTTTTGCCAATAATATCTTCGAATTTCTTTTTAATGGAAATCAACTTCATTTCTGATAACTATTTAAATTGATAGATCTAATAATTTTCATTGATGTTAAAAATGTTATCGGTGAATCAGACACAAAATTTTTTGTAAAAGAAACAAGAAACTATTAAAAATAGAAAAGAAGAAGAAGGACAAAGGTGGAAGAAATGATATTTGGGAGTAAATATTTACTTGAACTAAATGGAAATAATAAAAAGAGAAAGAGTTATGGAGAGAGAGAAAAAATGAAGAAGAAGACGTAGAAAAAGAAAATTAGAGAGAGAAATGTTAATTCAAAATAAAATATTTATGTAACGACCTGTTTAGTCGTTTTGAGCAGTAGAGTTTATTTCTGGTAATAACTGTCTGGGTCGACGGATCCCACGACGGACCGTCATGGGCACGACGGACCGTCGAGAGGGTCTCGTTCCAAAACACTTAGATTCCGAAATTTGTGTACTGAGATCGACTCTCTGAACTTCGTGACAGAACTGCAGGACGGACCGTCGTACGACAGATCGTCACAAACCTTTCCACAGAAATTAACTCTCTGAACTTTGTGACGGACCTGCAGTACGGACCGTCACAGTCATGACGGACCGTCACAGGCTGCACAACCCTGACTGGGTCGGATTTCTATTAAAAGTTTTTAAGGGGTGTTTTGGACTATTCATGCTTATAATTATAAAGTTAGTAGGTTAATGTTAATAATTCAATTACTTGAGGGTTAAAGGAGATAACCTTGAATTAAATAGTGGGTTACTTTTATCATCTTTTATACTTAATTATATGATAATTAGGGTAAAAGAAAAAGAGTTGGAGAGGAAAAATAAAAAGAACAGAGGGACGAACGAGCGAGAGCAAGAGAGAACGCAGAGGAAAGCAAAGGTTTTGGGGGATAGCTTGCTTGATCACGATTCTTCGGTGGAGGTAGGTTATGGTTTATGCTATTTCATAGTAAACTCTTAATAGCGAATGATATGTATTGGGTAGTATTGTAAAATCTTCTATATGCTTAATTGTGTGCTTACATGATGTGATTATGTAATTGTAATGGATAGGAAAGATGAGGTTGTGAATCTTAAACCTTAAATCCACTTTGTTAATGATGATGCCTTGGTATAAAAGAAGGCTTGATGAACTAAAAGAATGAGATTAGGGGATCGGGTGTCACGAACCGACACGTAGAATCAGGGGATCGGGTGTCACGAACCGACACGTAGAATTAGGGGATCGGAGTGTCACGTACCGACACCAGGAATTAGGGGATCGGGTGTCACGAACCGACACGTAGTAGTAGGGGATCGGAGTGTCACGTTCCAACACCAGGATAATAAAGAGAATGAATCTTGAGGGGATCGGAGTGTCACATTCCGACACCAGGATGATAAAGAGAATGAATCTTGAATTATGTTAATATACTCAAATTTAAAGAACCTATTCCCCAAATGAGTATGGTGTGGAGGTTTGAGTCCTCATAGATGTGCTTGGGTTGTGGCCAATGGTTATGGTACTTGTTGTTGTCACCAGTTGAGTATGGTAGTCGATTTTATGTTATAATCTGATATATATTGCTTTCTATTTTGAGTTGGCCGATGATACCTACTCAGTACTTGTGCCTTGTACTGACCCCTACTTGTAATTTTCTTCTTTGTTATTTGTGGAGTGCAGCAAACGTGCCATCGACTTCAACTCGCCCTCAACTCTAGACAGTCGTCATCACGATAGGTTTCAGGGTGAGCTATTGTTCCTAGCTCGGACTGGATTCTCTCTCATTCAT
Organism: Solanum arcanum; assembly: GCA_027789145.1. Classification (NCBI taxonomy): domain Eukaryota; kingdom Viridiplantae; phylum Streptophyta; class Magnoliopsida; order Solanales; family Solanaceae; genus Solanum; species Solanum arcanum. Next base: position 59,949,140 of record CM050933.1, on the reverse strand, counting down.
GTCTTGATGTCCTTGAAGTTCGGACATGGACCATCTGTTTACTTATTTTAGCTTCCTAGATACTCTTAGATTTAGTAATTTGAGGATAGAATGTTCTTGTGGTGATGACTTCCAGATTTTGGGAATAATAAGTATTAAATTTTAGAAGTTATTTATTGGTTATATTAATGAGTTTTAAGTCTTCCGCATTATATTTTGTTCATTATGATTGAAATATTGGTAAACGTTGGGGTTTAGATTTGTTGGGTTCGCTCACATAAGAGGATAAGTGTGGGTGCCACTCGGGGCTTGTTTTGGGTCGTGGCAATTTAAAAATTAGTAAAATAAGTTATTAAGTATGTTATTCAGCATTTGTCAGTTTTATGGTGTTTTTTTCGTTCTCACGTGGTTATAGAAAGTTGGTGTAAAAATTTTGTCACGTCATTCTTTAAAGGGTAATTAAATTCAATTTTAATTAAATTTTGGGGGGGGGGGGGGTAAAGAAACACTTGTATAGTTTAAGTTTTAAAGTAAGTTGTGTGGACAAGTTAAAGGGAGATTTTATATATTTTGTTTTCCTAAAATTATCAAAACTAACCACAAGTTTGTATTACATAGCACATGACTTTGTTACCCTAAGCCGGTTGTTATCTTTTTCATCAACAAGTATATCATCATTTTCATATTAATTGCATATTCCATCACTACATTGATATTCACGAAAAAAGTTATGCAAAACAACTACTATAGAGGATGTTCTTATAAAAAATAAAAGCTTGGTAAAGAATTTGAATTACTAAAACTTCTCAAATACTAGTTTTTTTCTAGGATGTGGGAATTTGAATTATTTGCCAAATAATAAAAAATTGTATCAACAAACACAATTTGCCAATCCCCCCCCCCTTCCAAATTTTAGTTGGAAAATCTTTGGCCAAGCAGGCCTTAAGCATAATTTTACATATACTAGAAAATTGAGGGCCCGTTCACGGGCCCAATATAATTAGGGAAAATTGTATAAAATAGCAAACTAATAACCTAAATTAAATGGAATAGCTAGGGTTTGATTTAATTGTGCTCCATAGCAAACATTATCTAAAATTTGCCAGCGTCTCTCTCCCAGGAATCTCGCTCGCCACTCTCCATTCTCGCTCGCCTCTCTCGCTTTATACACAGAAGTGTATAATTCTGTTTCTGTTTTGTATAAAGCGAGAGAAAATTGTATATACACATGCAAAAATGTATATCTTCGTGTTATACACTTAATTATACAATTTACAAACATTTTACTTCAAAAATGCAGAGAAAAAGGCCAACGAATTATACACTTGCGGATTATACAATTGCAGTGAAATACAATTTTCTCTAGCTTTATACAACAGAAGTGTATATATTGTGTTTCTGTTTTTGTATAAAGCGAGAAAAACATATATCTTCTTGCTATGCACTTATAATTATGCAATATACATACATTTTAATTCGATTCAACTATATGCAAAGCAAATTATACAATTGCAGCGAAATAGGCCAACGAATTATACAATTTAGGCCAGCGAATTATACACTTGTATATGTGTAGCGAATTATACAGTTTTTATGTTTGCTATGGAGCGCAATTATGCAATGTTTGTTATATTATACAAATATGAATTTTTTGTTTGCTATATGTGAAAGTTGCCCATATAATTAATTATCTTTACAAGTTTAATTTTTTTTACCTAAATTCAATTATTTTATTTTAATTTCCAAAGTTTTTTAGAATTTAAAAAAATTACAAAAATTCCTATTAAATACATCTCTCTCCTTTGTCAGATACATCACTATCTCCTCTTGAATGCATACATATCCTCTCTCGAATACATCTTCATCCCTCTTGAATAAACCTCTATTGTCTCTTGGATACATCTCTCTCCTCTCGGGTACATCCACATTCCCATTCAAATATAACTCTCTCCTCTCAGATTCATCCATGAGCTATGTGTCTACAAGTTTCCTGAATTGCAATGTATCATAACCGATGTATCTGCATGTCTGAAGATAAATTTAAATGTTTTTAATCTAAGATTTTTTTTAATTTGAAAAAGAATAGAAATATAATATAATTAACTCTTAAAACTATGGAAATTTATGTCATTTTAACTTTAGTTTAAGTGACATATTTTTCTCTGTAGTCAATTTTAAAAGGATGATGTATTAATATATTGGGATAATGCACAAGTGCCCCCTCAACCTATACTCAAAATCTCAGAGACACACTTATGCTACACTAAGGTCTTATTACCTTTCTAAACTTATTTTATTAATAATTTTCTACCTTTTTTTGGCCTACGTGGCACTATCTTGTGGGCGCAGCGTTGATTGACTTTTTATTTCAAGCTAGTATCACGTATGACGAAAAGGGGTAGAAAATACTTATAAAATAAGTTCAGGGGGTAATAGGATCTTAGTATAGTATAAGTGTGTCTTTGGGATTTCGGTCATAGGTTGAGGGAGTACTTGTGCATTTTCCCTAATATGTTTAATAACATTTTGACATTGAAATATATATTTTATTCTTAGTAAGAAGATTTATAGTCATATGAAAATCTATGGTTTGTTTTAAACCAAGAGTTTTAAAAATATTTTTTTAAAAGGGAAAATGCATCAGTACCCCCAACCTATGCACGAAATTTCAGAGACACACTTATATTATACTAAGGTCCTATTATCCCCTAAAGTTATTTTATGAATAATTTTCTACCCATTTTCGACCTACGTGACACTAGCTTAGAAAAAAATATCAACACGCGCTGGGCCCACAAGATATTGTCACGTAGGCCGAAAAGGCGTCGAAAATTATTTATAAAATAAGTTCAGGGGGGTACTAGGACCTTAGTATAGTATAAGTATGTCTCTGAGATTTTGGGCATAGGTTTGGGGGGGGGGGGGGGGTACTTGTGCATTATCCTTTTTTAAAAAAAAAAAAAACTTCATTTTAAGTTAAAATGAACATTACATAAATCGAAATGGAGTAAGTACTACAAACTTTTGTTAAGTTGTTTTTTAAAAAAATTATTTTGCCGTTTAACAAAAGTGTTAAATGAAAATGCCAAACCTTTTTCACAATTATATTTTATAGCTTTTTTAATCAACATCTAGTCGATAATAACCAAAATTTTAATATAAATAAGGTAATAAAGTAACTTAATTCTGAATTTCATGTATTGATATTTATTGAGAAAATATTTAAATAAATTGTAAATCATTCATAATCTAACATTTAAAAATTTTCTTACTCTCTCGAATGACACTAGTTTATCATAATTCAAGACTGTAAGAAGTAGAAATCGTGACTAAAAAGTGCAACTCACTACTATATGAAGGTCAATCCATAGTTTATCTATCGTGGAAGTTTACTAAGTATATGATATATAATCCTATGACAAATTAATTTTTAATCCCATTTATTTATATTGTTCAAAATTTATCCCGCTAATTGATTATGTATTTTCTTAAACTACACTTATGCAGTCATTATTTGTCAATTCTTACATCATCAACTCTATGTTCTTTTTTTAATCTCTTTAGAATTGTGCTTTTTTTCATATTTAATTCACAATTTTAAAGATAAAATTTCTATTATATAGAAGAATGAAGTGGTAGAACGACCAAGGGTAAAAATGTAATTTCATTCTAACAAGAATATAGTAAATAATTCTAGAAACATCTTTCTATATATGAAGTGAATAATGATCAAGGGTAAAAAAATTAATTACACGCTAACAAAAATCTACCAAGAATGATAAGAAGAAAATTAAATATTTCTTGAAACATCTTTAGTTATTGTTATTACTATTAACTTATTTTGTTGTTACTTCACTTTCTTTTTTTTCTTTTTTTTGTGAATCATTCTGATATTTATTTTTGTTACTCTATTTTACTTACTTTGATATAGTCCTTAATATTTTTTATATTCATTATACTTGTAAAAAATGCCTACTTTAAATCTATAAATTTATTATGAATTAATTATTTTTACCTTTATTTTGGCTCTAATTAATACACTTGCAAAGAAATAAGTGTGATAAAATTAATAATATATAGTAGATTGAAATATAAGAAAAAAAATGTAAAAAGTAACTTTACAAATAAAAATAAATAGGATGATATATTTGCATTTAAGACGATCAAGAATAAAAATATAATTTCATTCTAACAAAATATATTAAGAGAGATAGCAACAAAAATAAATAATTCGAGAAATATTTTTCTATATATGAAATGAATGATGAGCGAAGGTAAAAATGTAACTTCATGCTAAAAAATCTAACAAGAATGATAACAAGAAAACTAAATAGTTCTAGAAACATCTTTGGTTATTTTTATTACTATTAACTCTTTTTGTTATTACTTCACTTTTTTTATGAGTTATTCTGTGTCTATTCATTACTCTAGTTTACTATTACTTTAATTTATTTCTTAATATTATTCTATTCATTATACTTAGTAAAAATGTCTACTTCAATATAATATTCATTATTTAAATATATAATTCATTACCATCACTTTTATTTTGGCTCTAACTAATATACCTAAAAAAATAAGTGTGATTATAAATTAATAGTATATATTAAATTGAAATTAAAAATAAATAATATTAAGTCTCAGTAAATAAAATATATATTTTTAAAATAGGTCATTATGTTTAACTGTTAAACACCTATAAACAAATTTTAAATGTATTTAGAATTGATCTATATATATATCAATTGATTCTATCTTCAGATAGTTTATGAAAATTGTTGATATATTGAGGCGAATAATTTTAATCTATTCTCTTGATGGTTTTTAAATAAAATAAAAAAATATCATTAAATTAATTATTTAATTTGAATATATTATTTGACATGATGTTAAATAATCACTAGAGCCTGTGATATATTATTATTATTTCTCATCATGTTTATTTGAAAATATCATGATAATTTTTCTTTTTGAAAACTAGTTAAATTTATATATATATATATATATATATATATATATATATATATATATATATATATATATATATATATATATATATATATATATATATATATATATATATATATATATATATATATATATAGAATTTTTCACATATAGCCACTTAAAATTAATTAATTACTCTCCAGAGCTATAGTTTGATAATTACAATTTGTAGCTACATGTTATATTGAGGAGAGAGGTGAGCGAGACTGGGAGAGAGAGCAGAGAGGCGTGAGAGAGAGGGAAAAGAGTGGGAGAAAGGTGAATTTGTATATGTATATTGGTTAGATAATTCTATATTATACATATGTATTTGTATATATGGCAAGAGAGATTGAGAGAGGGAGGATAGAGACGATCAAGACTAGGAGAGGAGGAGAGAGGCAAGCATGATCGAGAGAGGGAGGAGAGAAGCGAGCGAGAGAAGGCAGAGAATGGAAGAGAGGTGAATTGTATATGCATATAATTGTATATTATACATATGCATTTGTATATATGACAAGCAAGATTGGGTAAGGGAAGAGAGAGGCTAGCGAGATTGATAGAAAGAGGAGAGAGGCGAGCGAGAGAAGGCAGAGAGTGGCAGAGAGATGAATTGTATATGTATATAGGTTAAATAATTGTATATTGTACATATGTATTTGTATATCTTGACTAATTATACACGTACAAACGTGATAATTGTACAAAGTCGAAGTCAGCCCATGTAATTAATGAATAATGTTGCAAGTGGTAATCTAGCAAATTATAGTAATTATGAGTAATAAAATAGTATAAGTTTGCTTTGTTGCATAATTTTTCCACATATATAATATTGTAATACTGAGTCCGTAAATAGATTTTTCATCATATTGAGCCCGTATCACAGGCCTTAAATTATCTAGTAAATGTTATGTTAGAGATAAAATAGGTTAAATAAAATTATATGAATACTTATGTTCAGAAAACATTATATATAACTAAAAATGAAATTACATACATGGAATTAAGATAAAATAAATATTATTTTGGAGATAAAAAAAAGGTTAAATAAAATTATATGAATACTTATGCTTAAAAAACATTATATATAAAAAGGAAATTACACACATTGAAGATTGTAGGATTATACTCAATATGTTGTAGTAGTAATAAACATAGATGAACGAAGGAAATTACACACATTGAAGATAGTAGGACTATACTGAATATGTTGTAGTAAAAATAAATATAGATGAACGATTTGAATTGTCAAAAGTATAAAAGTAAAAATATTTTTCATATTATTTATAATCAAACAAATACAAATTTATTTTTAAAAATAAAATAAAACGAGTTTATAAGCCACTTATGAAACAAAACTTTTTGTTACTCTTGAAAAGAAAAATTGGATTCTTCTAGAAAACTATTTTGACAATTAGTTATACAATTATTGTAATGACCCAGAAGGTCATTTTTGAAAAATTGATAAAAGTTACAATTTTTAACCTTCTTGATAGTTGCTCCGAGTAATTTTAAATTAGTCGGTGAAGTTGATCTAAAATTTTTAAATTATTTGATAATTATGATTATTCAATTGATGAGTATTTATTAAATATGTAATATATTTATAATTAATTTAATTGGTGACCAACGAGTCAGGCCTATAATTTAATTTTATATATATATATATATATATATATATATATATATATATATATATATATATATATATATATATATATATATATATATATATATAATTAAAAACAAGATAGGGTTAACATATATATTTTTGGTCTTACCGCAAAGCTTGATGCGGCAAACTCACTACAAAGAGCATGGTTGAATTCCTTAGAACTTCAGATACGGTGCTTTCTTAGCATTGGTTGTTAAAGTTTTTCTATGTCAATTAATGGCACTAGAGAATTTTATATTGTTATAGTATAATGAGGAATTGAAGTGCAGCAATATACTTAATATGAAATGGTTAGTGGGGACAAGAATTAGGGATAGGAAATTAATGATAATAATGATCTATGATATGGTGTTGAATGAGAAAATGTTTGAACAATATGGATTAGAGGATGCTGTTGGGTTCCCTAAGCTTATTTACTTACGGATTGACATTGCAAATTCCTTAATATAGTTTTAATTTTTAAACATATAATTAATTAAAAAAAATTATACTTTGGTGAGTCTTTGGCATAGAAACTAAGAAACATTAAATGGATTAGATGTTCATTAGGGGAAGTTATAATTAGGAATGATTTTCAACTCTCTTTTCATTCAATTAGTTGCAAACGATAAATCAATTGAAAACGAAGTAAAGTGAGAATTAGCAATTAATGTGTGATCACAGTGATGAAATTACCGTATGGCATGGTTGAGGATTTGAGGTTTAGCCATTAAGTTTAAATATTCAAATTAAAGCTTGTGTTTGACATGGATGTATGATTTAAATTTTGGTATATTTTAGAATATGTAATTTAATATTTGTATGTTATACAATATGAAAACTGTTACGATTGTATTATTTGGAGAAACTGGAAACTTAACTCTAGGCTTGAAATTTGAGAATAGGAAACTTGACATATTAGTTGGGATCAAGACTTAGGAACTTGATTATAAATTCGGGGCGAGTTATTGGGTCGAGACTAGACACATAATAATATGAATGTTGTTAGTTTTGAAATCTTATCGTGGTAATTTATTTTAATAGATTGCTTTGAATTAGACGTTCAATGAAAAAGGAAGGCTCAAGTCCAAGAGTATATTTTTAATTGATTATGGCAAATGGATATCTAAACTCTTGCTAAGTGTATGGAATGCGTGTATTTTCTTATGTTATGTATTTGGGAGTAATGAGATTTGGAAGGGTTGACTTGTCCACCTTGATCAATTTTAATGATAAAAATGGATAATAAAAGACAATGTAATTATTTGTTTGTATATGATGTGTTAAAATGATACGGGTACTGGTGTTCTAATGGGAATGTTTACTACTATAGAATGCGGATTGTAATTTGAGAATGCCAAAACATATGGGCATTGACTAATATATTATTGATTTGATTTATTACGTGTGATTGTGTTCTTTACTGAACCCGTATAATTGTGATAATTGAGGTGATTATATGTCATAGCGACATTTGATTTATTGAGATGTTGCATCATCTCCTTATTTGATATCATATTGTGCACATGCATTGACATGAGACTGCATATGAGTAAAGTCTAACACGTGGAGATCGTCCGTGTTGAGATCGAGTATTGATTATTTTGGCACGTGGAGATCGTCCGTGCGATAGAAAATGTATGATCATGATTTGAGCACGTGGAGATAGTCCGTGTGAAATTTATTTGATTATGATAGTGCATTGAGATCGTCCGCAAAGACACGCGGAGATCGTTCGTGTCGGTATATGGACCTCGCGAGTCCCCCATGGGTCATGAACTATCGATGTATTTTCGAGGAGTATCATGTATATGCGGTTGAAAGAGAAATTGGTATTCTAAGGCATATCACTTCATGGTGTCATATTGCATTGCATCCCATGACATTCTTCATTCTTGACGATTATGTGTTTTATTGGTGGTTGGAAATTTTTTGATATTCAATTACCTTTATTTGACGAATTTAATCTTGTGTGTTGCTGATATTGTGAGTGTCTCTTTGTGTAAAATTGTGATTGTTGAATATTAAGTTTCTAGTTGAGAATGTATAATTTTTTTAAATGATTTTGATGAGTTGAATGCTATGAACATTGTGAAGTGTAGGTTGGGCTGATTTTATGCAGGTTGCAGTTGGAGGTGCGGTTGGTGTGTAAGGAGTACTTGTATTTTATCCCCTTAGCTTGTATTTAGACGTTTACTTGCTGGGTACTGTGTGGTTTGGTACTCACCCCTTGCTACTACAATTTTTTTTGTAGGTTACTAGCTCGGACTTTGTGATATCTCTCTTCTCCTTATCTGTGGTTTCTTGGAGATTTGTGAGGTAGTTGTTTGTCGTCTCACCACACTTTCTTTCTCCTTAGTTATGCTATGTTCTATTCTAGAAACAAGTTGATTTGAGACTAACCTTTCTTTTGAATCAATTGTGATACTTTAGAGGCTTGTACACGTGACAACCAGATCTTGAAAGTGTTTTGAATTGATTCTCAATTTTCTGCATTTTTATTGTAATGGTTGAAACTTAGGCTGACTTGTTTTGGTGTGATAAGACGAGTGTCATCACGTCCATTTTTTGGTCGTGACAACATGGTATCAGAATTCCAGGTTCATAGGTCTCATGTGTGTACAAGTAGAGTCTAAGTAGAGTCTCGAAAATCTGTACGGAGACGTCTGTACCTATCTTCGAGAAGCTATGGTGAATTTTAGGAAAAATCTTCACTTTTTGAAACTCTATCGTGCGTACTTGATTTGATTTTATTCTTATAGATCCATTCCATTCCCTCTCATTATGTGGTGACTCATGTATTGTTCCTCGTGTCAATAGTTGGTGTTGTGTATGTCTTCGATGTCAGATATGGTACTAGGGTTAGAGTGATATACTTATGGAAATGATGTGTGGTTAAATTTAGAATGTTCAAAAATTTAAAAGGGTTGTGTGAGGTTAGTTACTGTTATAAAGTGGATATACTTGTGTGGTATAAATAATATCTCTAGTAATTCGATAATTGGAAGTGGAATAATTAAAAGGATGGCTAGATAATGAATGTTGTAACTTAGGAACTAAAACTAAAGTTATCATAAGATGAATGACTGCTTTGAAAATGATGAGCATAATGATGCACCAATTGAGGTTAGGACTTCTACTACGGCTGTAGAAATTGTGTGTATACCAAATAATGTCATGATACAACTACTACAATAGTATCGACACTTACTTGGTAAGAGGTATAAAGTGTGTTACTCTTATTATCGACCTGATCTCGAAGAAATCACTTTGGATGAGAGAATGAAGAATTTAATTGTGTATTGTAGGCACCTTATGGGTAGAAATGTGTAGGTTATTTGAGTACAATCTTCGTGAGGGGTAGGATGTTTTAGTGGTGGATCTTTGGTAGGGTATTAATATGTTAGGTTATAAAGTGTATCCCAAGAATTCTAAATAGGACTAGTAATTTCTATGTAAATTCTAAAGGAGTGTATTGATATCGAAATGAAAAGCTTATGGGTAAAGAAAGTCCCAAAGAGTATACTTGTGTGAAGGTAATTGAATTTCGTCATATACGACTCGAGTAAATGCAGTAGTTAACATTTTGATATTTGTGTGCCGCATGATATACTATTCCTTCAAGAAATTCATCAAAATAGGAAGTCATATTTACTTGAATGGCTTATTATTATACTGATTAGTGCAGATATACTCATCTTAGTTTATGCCATTGCCCGTAAATTATCAATCGCTCTGTAGGTATAATAAAAATGTGAAATATGTCATCTTACTCTAATTATGGCGTGGAGTTTGTTGTACAAAGAAAATCCTCAAATAATATTTTATCTATATATTATACTGCTTGATCTTTCTTAATTGAAAATGCATTTTATCACTTTACACTAAGGGAAGTGTACATCATTTAAGCTTGATGCCTTAAAATAGAGGAAATTGCATATTTGGTTACCTGCCTCCTGTAAGTAATTTTTTTAATTGACTTCTTGCTCATTTTTGTTTTGAACAATTCGACATTTTCTTAGTGTGAATTATAAGGGCATGTTTGATCTGCCATATGAAATCATGACTTCGATTTTGTGCTCATTATTTTTAAAAAAAAATTAAAAAAAATCTTCAAGGTATGAGTTAATGTTAATAGATAATGGGATTGTGTTACATGGTTGGGATAAAAAAAAAATCAAAGATTTTAATTGTGAGTTTAGAATTGTGGTAGTGTGTTTTGTCAAGGTATGAATTGGTAAGGTAAAAAATGTCGATCACAATGAGTATGAAGCATTTGGAAGGACTTAAAAGAATCTGAGTAGCAAATTTGGTTACTTTTGATTGTCATACTTAAAAGGGGTTTCACGTAATATTTTTATTTAGAGGATAAGGTAAAAAAAGTTATGTATCATGAATTGTTGGTAAAAGGATAAGATCGGTAAGCAAGTTAGCGAAAGAAAAAAATAGAATGGTGTGTTGAAGGGTTCAAGATATTTAGAATTTTATGTCATGGAAAAAAAATCTACGAAAAGTGAAGGAATAAGACCTCTCGTATAAACCCTTGGTTTGTCACTGAATAATTTATTGATTTTTTGCTTATGAGGTTAGATATGACAGTAAATAAAGTAAAAAAAGTAAATTAAAATATTCTTTTTACTATCATCCTACTCCCACCTTCTACCCCCACCCAACGCTTCTCCTCCTCCTCCTCCTTCTCCTTCTTCTTCTTTATTTTTTCATATCCAATTTTCATCCACCCACTTAACCTCCACCAAAATCCTCACCCCCCCCCCCCCCCCCCCCACATCATATTCTAATGCTTATTTGATTTTACTATATTTTTTTTTGTTATATTGGTGTTTGATAAAATTGATGATTAAGTTTTAAAAGTAAAATATGCTGATGAATTTGTTGGCTTGGGGTAACAAAGAAGCGTGAATTGAAGGTGGTGGAGAAGAAAAAAATGATATTAATAGTGGTAATGATATTTGGTGGTGGGTTTGTACCTTTTGATGGTGATGATGTAATTTTGGTGATGAGCTTGTTTATGGGTTTCAAATTTTGTTGTGAATCTTTTGAACTTTTGTGGGGATTATGGTGATAGTATGATTACGATGATGGATTTGATCGTAGGTGGTGAAAATTATGGTGACTATTTTGATTTTCATGGTGAAATATATAGATTTCGTAATAATATGACAGCAATGATAGTGGTTTCATGGTGGTGTTACTAGAAGAAGAAACAATTGAATGATATGGAGAATTTTAGTCAAAATTTGACATGGGATTTGATGTGGCGCAAGTGTGATACACCTCCCATTGTGAGAGTGGTTCTACACGTCTTAGGGTGAAAAAAATCACTAGCTAATAGCAGAGGTGTGTAATAGGTCACTCTATTAGTTTAAGTGTGTAACTGATTTTTCGAGATAAGTTCGGGGTGACTTTACGTCTTTTTCCTATATTTTGTTTTTACACTTTCTTTTCTTCTTTATGAACATGTGTTTGACAATCATATATCATATATTTATATAAAAGAGAAACCTAGGCCCGTTTATGTGGCGCCATCACAAGCAAGAATTTTCTTTAAAATTTGTTTATTTCTAAAAAAATTATTCCCCTTTCATGAAAAGATGTGACTTATAAATCTGAGTATTTTAAGAACCGATGTGACTTTTATGAAGAGTTGCAACTTTTATGAAAAATTGTGACTTTTATGAAAAATTGCGACTTTTATAAAAGGTTGTGACCTTTCTAAAGGGTTGTAACTTTTCCAAAGAGTTGTGACATTTCTGATTAGGCACAATAAGAATTTGTTCGCACTACCCTTTTTGTTTATAAATAGAGGGATTTCCTCTTGTTTTAAAACAACAAAAATTCTGAACTACTTCTTGTTTTGCACAATTAAATATTCGTGTACTTTGCTCCTATTGAGTAACTCACTGACACCATTAATTTTTTGTATCAATACACTTGCATTATGAATAAAATTGTTCCATCAGGAGAGAATATATTCTTCTAAACTTCGGGTACTAGAGGAGAATAATTCCCTTCAGGGGACATTGTGCTTTCAGTGGGCTCAATTTTTTCCTTTGTGTTTCATTCTATTGTTACAGATCCTGGTATATTATTTTACCGTCATTATTTATGCTTATGATATTAATTGTTGTTTTTGCGTACATGTTTTAAACTTTGTTGTTTATATTTCTATAAAATTATTATTATAAGTATTTGTTAAGTATAGATAAAGATCATTGATTTATTAGAAAACTTAGTATATCACGCTGATGTTCATCTAATTTCTCAAAAGTGTCAAATAGTAACACTTCCTGAAGGCAAAAAGATAAATTGTAAAATCTAATTAAAGATGATTGATTGAAGGATAAGATGTTATAACTGTCATTTTCTTTTATATTATTAATGTTCGTTACTACGTAATATTGTATGTAAGACAACATAATATTTTAGTTTCAATGACCAATAGGTTATTAATATTATTTTACAAATTTTTTGATATCAAATTCACGCATAAAACACGAATAATTTTACTAATTATGACATCAAAAGAAATGTTGAGAAATATATTTATTATCTTTATCAAAGTGATAATCATAAATTATCACATCACCTATTTTATGTGAACTCCTAACAACATGAATGATGAACAAAATGAGAAAAGAAAATAAAAAAGAAAGATATATTGATTAAAAAAAAGAGGGGGTTGAATATGAGTTACTAACAACTCCATGGAAGATTTGTTATAGATTGAATAGTCATGAAAAAAATTAGAAGGGAATTGAGGAGGGGGTTGAATATGAGTTACTAACAACTCCATGGAAGATTTGTTATAGATTGAATAGTCATGAAAAAAAATTAGAAGGGAATTGAGGACACATGATATTTAAGTAGAGAATACAAATAGATAGAGACTTTCTTCAAACTCATGAAACAATAATTAGATATGTATAATTATTAATGAAATAAATGATGGGAAAGAATCAAAAAAAAAAAGTAAAAAAGAAGATGAATATGAATGGTGGTAGTGTCACATAACCTTTTCCATATCAAACTTTATTATATATTTCCAAGCAGTGTACCTTCTCAAATATACTTCCTCTGGGACAAATATACACAAACTTTGATAATATAGAAAACTATGCTTAATATTCTCCTGTCACATTTCTTTTATTAGCTCTTGTCATATCGATACTACATAAGAAGATTGTGTAAACACACCTCTCCTCAACGAGGCATGTCTAACAACATCTCATTCTATTTCTATTCAAATAAGTAGCTAAAGTTTCTAGTACATTACAAAAGTACTAGCACTAAAACATGACATCAGCCATAAATGCCAAAACATAATTACAAGTGAATTCCTTCTCAACACACCCCAGCCCAAGCGAAGCCACCGCACTGCTTTCCAAGAAAATACCATAGCTCCAGGTCGCCTACAACTAATCGGCAGCCATAAAAGGGTCTGTATCACCCAGATCAGCCATTAATGGTTCCAAATCTGCTTCATCTTCATCTTCTTGGGCAAAGTAAGTGGGAAATGGAAGCGTTAATATATCTGGTTTCTTGTACACAGAATCTTTGATGAACACAAAGTTACCTTCGGCTCCTGGAACCTGTTGAGGAACATTTAAATAACAGGATGAGCTATCAACCGAAAGAACTGCCATCATACTAAAGAAACTTCTTTACAAGATGTTACAGTCCCACGTAAGAGATCTAAATCACACTTTTCACCAAATTCACAGTTCCAAGAAGGTGAAGTCAAACCGCAGTAGTTGTCAACTAAATGCAGACTGTTTATATTCATTAGATAGCACATGGGAGAGGTCAATTTTTTTTTATATAAAGTACTTAGAAGACTCAAAACTACAGCACAGGGGAGAGGTTCATTGTGTTGATTGTCAACGGTAATTATCAACTCTGTGGAGTAATTCGCAATTTGCACCCCTAATGTATGCTCTTTCGTGACTTGCACCTTATCCTATCATTTTTAATGGATTTACACCCTAATCTCCTTAGCTCTTTGCAAAAAAATTAAAAAGTATCATTTTTTAATTCTCATTGACATTTAATATTGCTTTTATTTTTAATTCAAAAATCACTTATTATTTTTCTTTATCCGTGCAAAATAATTTTAAAAGGAGAGGGTTTTTATACTTTTGCAAAATAAAAAAAAAAACTGACATTAGGGGTGCAAACCATTAGAAATCATAGGATAAGGTGTAAGTCACAAAAAAAAGCGCATACATTAGCGTGCAAATCACAAATTACTCATCCACTCTGCTCTCTCTCCTTTTTTGGTAAGTTACAATTCTATTTTAGTCAAGACGAGTTTGAATGCATAGAATTTCATATGAGAGATTGCAGAAAAGGAGAGTTATATTTACACTAACACACTAATAAGTTTCATATCACTTGTTTTAAGTATAGAAAGAAACAAAGAAGATATTCAAAATCTTGCCTGGCCTTTGACCCACATCAAGTTTCTGGCAGGATCAATCTTGTAGACCCAAACATTTTTAACAGTTCGTTGCACTCCACCCATGCGCCCAGGCATCTTTTTCCCTTTAAATACCTATTAAGGAGAGAGAAGACAAATGTAAGATTGTAACATTAACTAGATTACCCAATGGCATTTTCCAAAGCAACTGTTCGTTTAGTTCAAATCACACGCTCAGTAGAATCAGTTAATCAAAGAAACTCTGAACGACTATCTAATGCAACTTCAGAAATGCAAGTTCTCTGCCCCAGATGAGAGGTTAAAGCTCCCAACTACTTTAGAATGTCACAGGCTATTGTCTATACTATAGACCACAAGGGGTCAAACTCAATGACATGATGGAGGATTACATTAGCATACTTCTAGAAGTGGGCCATAGTGTATTAGAAGTTATCTGGCAAATAAATTCATCGAAATAAGAAATAATTGTTACTTCACAAGAAGTTTTTTTGTAAACTCAATCTGCCCCAAAAAAGTCTGTGAGGGGGGAGGGGGGGGGGGGGGGGTTCAATTCTGTAAAACCATGTAAGTTAAAATTTATTGTAAGCCCCATCTCTGGTATTAAGAACTCACCACACAGCTATTTTCATGGAAGTTTCAAAAGTCCGCACAAAAATCTCAGCAAATGAACTTTGTCCATGACATTGTGGATGAGCATGTTTTGGCACTTGTAAGCGGTAAAATTAAGTTCTTATAGTTGTTTTTCTGTTTCTCCATAATTTTACAGTTGAAAAGCAATCAGGATTGGAGGGTGAGAACAAAATGACAGAGGAGATGAACGATTTAACAGCTCAAGAGAATAAACGGGGAAGTCCTTACCAAAAAGAAAACAGGGAAGAAAAGTATTCAAATTTCATTTTAGTGCAATTAACATGAGTTCACCTGGCCTCAGTGAGATAAGCCACATAACCTGCTTGAAGCATCTATAATGCAGCTTTTTGACATGAGTTAAAAGTTCTTACATTGAGTAGTCACTACTTCCACTACTGAATGATTTATACAGTCAATACACACAATTTGAGCCAATCTATTTCAATACAAGATGCTTCTAGGAGGTCAAATGTGCAATACCACGTATTTTCCAAAAAAAAAGCAGCATAATAAATACAAATTATGAACCAGGGGAGTATGACAAACAACAGAAGTCTAGAAGAAAAACAAAATGGAAATGTCTTCTTTTTTTAAATCAAGTAAAAGCATTTCAATTAATAAGCATAGCCAGAAATCTGACCGTATAACCAAAAAGTAAAGAATCTACAGGAGGACATGATTCTCTTCAAACTCAACCCAATCATCTATACAAAAAGGAACTTTAAGGGTACACCAAAAGAAAATAAGGGGTCGGAAACTACTCCTCAACGGAGTAAAACTCGACTCTACACCCTTAGAAGCCCTCCTATTTCTCTCCCTCCATACAACCCACATCAATGCAAGAGGAACCACATTCCATGTCCAACCTCTTCTCCTCCTCCTCACACTCTACCAACATAACATCAATTCCCTCACAGTTATTTGGCATTGCCCTCCTCACAATGTGGAAGAAGATGATCCACCTCCTTGCACATGAAACACCAGTTGACACAAACAATCTTCTTTCTAAGGTTTCTACAGTCAAAATCATCCCTCTAGTAGCTAGCCAAGTGATAAAAAAACACCTACCTCAACACTAGTATAAAAAATTAGAGAGGACTCTCAACCTTTTACAAAAATTAAGAATTTATGAAGCACAAACGTATGGTTTCTTATAAAGTTCTTTTCAATCTGTCTGATTGAGATGTCTATATTTGGAAAGGAAAATGTTTCTTCCTTTTGGTGATTCCAAGTCTTGACAATAAACAATTAGGTCGAGAGGACTTAAAACTAGATATGACATTCACTCACACCAATTAAGATTTGAAAACACAATCATGTTGACCCCATGAAAAATATAGAATGTTCAGCAAATACTATCATAGGGTGACATTCAGAAGACATTAAATTGATACTTGTAAATAGTAGGTGCAAGGGGTAGAATCTTCTATTGTTTTGGTATTGGAAAGGCGAGTTGTTCATATAAAACTATACCTCCAAGATAACTTTTTCCATCTGTCTACATCTCCAAGTTTACTTAATTTTGTAATTTCCAACATTCTATGTGGCTACAGCTATTTCTTTTTATAGCAGGCTTCACCCTTACTCAATGGAAGTACTTTCTTCTCCCAACAACCACAAAGGCGTTAGCATGCTTCCACTGTTGGAGGTAGGCGAAAGGTCATATAACTAAGGAAATTCAAGCGTTCAACTTTCCTACTCATTCATCATTTTTAAAGCATAAGGTTTAAGAAAATCACATAAACTAGGCATAGAAGAGGATGCTTCCTTATTCAATTAGGTATATCAAAAGTTGCAAAATAACTCGAAAGGCTCAAAACTGAGAACCCAGTATCAGTTGACGAGGAGGACCATTAAATACTGAACACCAATTTAGGTGAATAGATGATGATATTCATCTGTAGGGGTTCCTTATCTATAAGCAAAATTCATTTAAAAAATCCCCTTTCTATAATCAAAAATTGGCTCAAAATTGGATTATAATTTGAGGAAAGTCCATCTCAAAATAATAGGTAAACAACCTCTAGAACTAGGAAATCTCTGTAGACTGAATAACTATTTTCTTGATCTAAATGGGTGTAAGATTCCGTTGCTAATTGGAACATGCTCTATCCCCAAGAATTGATCTTATGAAATGAAAAGTATGATTATCAATGAAGGTCACAATACGTACTTTTCAAACATAATCCCCGGCATAAGAGAACTCCACATATGACTCCTCATTAAACTCCATTAAGGACTTGGTGTTTTCTGTCTCACTTCAGCCACTCCATTTACTGAGCCCAAAGATATTTCTCCTGAGACCTGGCCTAAATATCTTCTTTTATTTAAGTAAGCTACATGGTCCCCACCCTTCCAGATTGACACATGTGGGTCATCACATGTCACCATACCTTTTTTCCTAACTGTGCATCGTCAGTAACGCTCCTCCTTATGCCCAGTGAATTTTTTTAACTATCCATTGGGTAAAAGAATTTGGCAAAGCTTCCTCTCCAGTGGCTTTTCTCAGGACACCTTCGTTTTTATCGTCACCTCCTTCAGAATGTTGGTCCCATCCCCTCGAACTTCGATCCCAGCCAATTTTATTTGGTTATGTAATGTGGTTTTTTCCTCTCTTTCAGCCCAGCTACCGCAGTGTTCTCCGATAATCTTAAAAGTTATCTTGGATCAAAATTGGAGAGGGAGGCCGACGATCGTTACCCATGTCGTTTTGGGTCTATTCATTAAATCAGATATTCCTACAGTGGGATTCCACCAGCGAAGCTTTACTGGGGGCTTTCATTCAGATCCAGTCTCCTTCCATGACTTGCTCTGCTATGAGCTTCAATGAGAACTCAAATAAAGTGTCCACTCCCCATTTCGCATATGCTTAATCCATGAGCTTGTTTCCGATGATTGCTAGCCCACCTTCTAATTCAAGAGAGATCGCAGAAGCATTAAAGGCTCCCACGAAACTCCTCTTTAAGACCTCAATTTGTTCCTGGCAGTTTTTAATGATGATGATTTCTCCGCTTTTGATTGCACAGTTTGTTTCTGTTTCTACCCCATTTCTATTCTCCCATTAAACACTCCTGACTACCTCTGCATATGGAATATTGCTATCAGATAGCCTAATTCCTTGATGTTATTCCTCATATTCTGGTTACTGAGGAATGTGGCCACCTTTTCTACAATATTCACCCACCCAGAATTACTCAACAATTTTGGAATGATAAGAATTGATCTCCTTCCCCTCGCGTTTATCAGACTGATTTAACGCCCAAAATTGTGTTAAAGTTACATGCTATGGAAATCTCTGCCAGTGTCTCAGTATTCCTCCATCTTCTAACAATGTTTACTTTCATTTTGGATGCTTCTTTTATGATCTGCACTATCCATTCCATCGATCTTTTGTTGAAGGAGGTCGAGGTCCTGGTGATGGCATTTCTACTCACTTCAGTCCACTCATACCACACACCTGTTGTTCCTGAGACTTTTTCAAGGTCATTCAATTTGAATCCTACTGCAAAGTATATGGTGTTCTCCATTTTTTCATGGGGGAGAAAGAAGGAGAGGAAAGAGAAAGGTTAGGATTCCGGTGATCAGAAGGACCACCAAAGGTGGTGAGGGAGGTTGGGAGAATGAATTTTAAATTTTATTGGAATACGTGCCTGGGAACATTTTTGACCAATTCTTCCTTTACCAAAAAAGGTTACTTTGTCAAAGATATCTTGAAGCGCATGAAATTTGACCGCTCCAAGTTAAGAACTTATAGCACATTGGAAGAGTATAACCATGGAAGTCTTAGCGTGTGTTCAAACTAAAGTTTATAGGAACTTTCTGGATGTGAAAAAGTTTACGCTCCAACGCCTCAAAATTCTAGTTCTTACTCTACCATGAACAATGTTCTCCCCCTCCCCCTGCCCACATTGATGTATCATCCATCAAACTCAAAATCAAGACTTCACAAATTTCATATTTTTATCAGAAATGGTAAAATTTAATTACATCAAAATCGCCAAGCTGGTACATAGATGTGTGTAATTACATAAATGAAGAACTTGGTTCCTTTATTGCACATGTAAGGAACTACGGTAACATATCAACCTATCTGCATCCTTTACATAAAAAAGATTTAACCAAAAATCCAAAGTTGATATGCATTTTTTACAACTAAAATTGATATGCATTTATATTTGTACTTTAGACTGTTTTCCTTCTTACCCAGGAAAATTCTCTGATTTCTATCATTCCTGATCGGCCACCAAGTATCTGCTAGTATGGAAAACCATATAGCCATGAAGCTCATCCTCAATCCTCTCATGTGCCAGCTACTGATAAACTTTAATGACATGCTCCAATTAATGCCTAAGCTGCTGAAGAACATACTCCAGATATTTCACCAAGTTCATATCCCTCATTTTCATGTTTATTTTTGTTGAATCATATCCCTCATCTTTATCGCTAGTAAAAACACACCAACCCCCATATTATCTAGAGCTATTTGCACTATCTTTTATCAATATTTACAAATCGTAAGCAGCCCATAAAACATTCAATAGTGACAACGTATTTTATTTCACATTGCGGAGGAAACAATAGAAAGGGAGGAGAAATACAACTAGGCTATGTTCAACAAGTTATTTTTAGAACATTTTTTTAGAGAACTTCCACTGGAACATCATTTAATTATTAGTTCACAGTATCTACTTTTCCTTCAAATAAGTAGCCAACTATTGCAGTTTGATAATGGATTCACTTATATATCATGTTTAAAACAATGAATAGGATATACCAAGCATGCTATTAGCATATAAATAGTTATAAGGTAAATCCAATGAGGCGTGTCGCAAGTACCAACATATTCAATTGTATAAATAAAACTCATGCACTATAGCTTACAGGAAAATATAAAGGAAAAAGAGGAGGTAATATCTACCTTTCCTGGAGCATCTCTTTGCCCTGTAGAACCAATACTTCTATGGGATAATGAAGCACCATGTGATGCAGGCATACCTTTAAACCCCCATCTTTTCATCC
Source organism: Solanum arcanum (assembly GCA_027789145.1). NCBI lineage: Eukaryota > Viridiplantae > Streptophyta > Magnoliopsida > Solanales > Solanaceae > Solanum > Solanum arcanum. The sequence continues at coordinate 59,928,414 of CM050933.1, read as the reverse complement.
CGCCCTACACAAATTGAAACCCCCCATCTTTAGTACAGTTCATAGAATTAGATATATCAAATGAGAAAGATAATACGCAGAGTTCATTTTGCATAATAAGAGGTGGAAAGTAGAAAGGTGGAGCAATTTTGTTCCACAAATAAAACAATCTTTCTCTTTCTACCATTAGCTTAGAGAGTTCAAATCCAATATATATAACAATAGCAAGCAATACTACTTCCAGATAAACTGCCATGAACATAAGAAAATGTTCAATAAGCAAAAAGACTGAAAAATTCAAGCTGTCTTTAAGTTGGTTTATGAAAAATACAACGAAGTGTGAAGACATGGTCTCAAAAGACAGTATGAGATCAAAATATGAGTAATCCTCATCAAAGAATAAAACTAGTGCACATTGTCCAAAGGTTTAAGTCAACACACCAGCTCCTAGCAACAACCACAAGCAGGGGCGTATATAAGGGGGGGTTCCCTGGGCGCACGTGAACTCATGTTCCCCTCTCGAGATCATACATAGTAGTGTCATATTTTTAAAGAATAATATAGATGTGTGTACCCACGCTTGTAATATCATATAATGCAGTGATTGATTTCTTTCTTCAATCTCTCAAAATTTTCAAATTTGTCAATTGATTCAACTGATCTCAATGAGATACCTACAATATGGAATATACATATCCATTTTTTTGTAATAGTGCACCCATCATCTCGAAATTGTAGATACACCGCTGACCACAAGGGTGTAGCCTAGTGGTCAATGAAATGGTTGAGAACTCTAAAGTCTCAAGTTCAAATCCTAGTGGAGACAAAAAAACACGAGCAGATTCATTCCGTTTGTCCTAGCAGAGTCACCTGATACTTGTTGCTAGTGGGAGGTGGCATGTATCTCGTAGAATAAGTCGAGGTGCACGAAAGTTGGACCCAACACCACAGTCATTAACAAAAAAAAATTTTGGATGTATTGCCGGTTTTACCCATGATTGCATAACTCTACATGACAAAAATATTCATCACAATTTCACAATCATAACATACATACTACTTCTCACCATTTTGTTTGATCCAATTACTTTTTTATAACCTAACTAGGATTAACCGTGATTCTCAAATATTTTTTAAATCAAAATCATTAGTTATAATTATTAATTTAGAAAGCAACTTAGATCCTGCTTGGCCATAGATTTAGGAGTACATTTTCAAAGAAAATTGAAAACATTGTTTGATCATAAAATTTCGTCAAGTTTTGAAAATTTATCTTCAAAAAGATTCAAGTTCCAAAAATTGGCCTAGACTAGTTTTGGGGTGAATTTCACTTCCACTCACAAAACTACAAAAAAAATCCAAGTAAATTGCATGTCAAACACAACTTCAAAAACTCATTGTTCTCACGTTTCAACTAAAGCTAAGGCCAAATGCGCTTAATCTCTCTCTGAAGCTAGATAATTTAATGAACTGTCTGAAGACATAATAATATTTGATCAAAGACAGTCAATAAGTTAAGGACAAATGAGCACTTTCATATGCATTTTCCACATGTATTTTTAACTTGTATGGATCTACATTTGTTATTTTTTCAATTTTATTTTTATGACAAGGGAAACTCACAGATGCTACCATTCGGGTGCGCACAGGGTAAAACCCCCGCTCCTATGTAATAGCTCGCAAACCATATAGGAGAGGTAACCTGCACTAGGCAAGCTTGGTGCGACGAGCTCGACACAGAAGGCAAGCCCCTTGCTTTCGCCGGCAAGGGGTTTCGAACTTGAGACCTCCAAGATGGAAGTCCAAAGCTCAAACCACTGAGCCACCCCGAAGGATATGGATCTAGATTTGTTATTTTTTAAGAAAGGTACCTAGTAAACAAATTATGTAAGAACTCTCTAGTTAACCAAAAAAATTACTTTCGCTTTCAGCTTATTTTTGGCAACATTATGTCATACTTCTCATAAATAATCCCTATCTGAACTTTGTGCAGTGCTTCAGTGGACTACTTGGATAGAGACTGATTTCAAGGAGTACATATGACTCTAGATAAGTTCAAATTTCTACTTATTTCAGAAATGTAGTTGCGGTCCATCAAAAACTTTGAGTATCTTCTGGATAAGACTAGTGTCGAGTGGTTGAGAGCCAGTCTAATTTTATGTTAGGGCAGCTTGTATATACTGATCATGAACATTAGAGTGGCACCTCCTTGTTGCCACCTATAGATGAAATTCTAAGCACTTCCAGAGAAAACTTCAGTTTCTTTGGATAATTATGCCTTGCTGTCTTCTGGAGTCCATAAAACAATTAGAAATTCTACCTACTCCTTTAAATAGATATCTGGAAAGAAGCAGATGACACAGTCAAGAACCAATGACATGTAACCGTAACATTACACGAGCACAAAGGTATGAAGGGACTTAAGCAGATGCCACGTACAAGAAGCCTTTTAGTTACGGTAAGGGGAAAGCTGCTTATATAGAGCGCTACTCGTTTTCCTTTTAATATCTTATAGTACTGTGAACATAACAGGTGCAAAGAGCAATCAGTAAGACTAATAAAAGAATAAATACAACAAGATTACTCTTAACCTGAAAACCTTTCCCTCTGGTAATTCCAGCGACATCCACATACTGGCCTGGAACAAAATGGCGGACACTGATGCTTGTTCCAACACGAAGAAGTGCATCTTCGGTGACAGGAAACTCCTTCAACTTTCGCTTCATGGGCACACCTTGTGCTCTAAAATGACCTACTTCAGGTTTTGTCAAATGCTTCTCCTTTTTGTGAGCACATCCAATCTAACTACCACCATAACAAAGATCAAATAAACCACAGCACAGCACAAGGAATAATTCATAGTCAAAGCCATTTATTTAACCAAGTTCTTTGATTTCTGCTTTTTATCAATCAGTAAATAACTTATTCAACCCATATCAAGTGTAAAGGCCACAAAATTTTCCATTCTCAGGCTTGAAAACGCGTTCACATGAACATGGTCCTCAGAGCTATTCCTACCAAGCAATAATTATAAAGTAACAAAACTCTTTCAGTGATGCTTGTGAATTACGGGTCCAAATAACCTAGTGATGGTTGAAGATTAGCATATCTTACCGTAACAAAAACAACGTTTTTCAGGAGATCCAACAAGCAAATCAGTTTTAAAGAGCCCTTCTTATATTTTTTTCATTTTATAGAATAGGATAAAGATTCAGTGTTCAAGAAGAACCTGTAGCGCAGTGATGCCTTCTTTTTCGGGGGTTTTGACCTGGGAAACAATGTTATCATCTAACCAAAGGATGGTGATGGGAACGCGTTCCCCCCATTTGTCCCATAGAGCTGTCATTCCACATTTGACGGCTATTGCTCCTGTACGCTTGGAGTTTGGCCTCATAATTCCAGGTTTTCCTTCAATAATCCGAGTCCTTACTTCCTCCACTTGGCTACTGCAAGCACTGAAGGTTCTGCACTGAGTTTCCGAAGCTTTGAAGGATAGAAGGATGCGGAGATGAGAAATGAGGCTTCTCGATGCGGCTGCCATTGAGGAGCTCACTTCACCTCCCTCGCGATTGTCTATACAAACTGATGTGTTGTTATACTGGAAACTGCAAAGGAAGATGGACAAGGACAAACAGGGCTTTGCTGATGCTCCTTTTTACCGTAAGGTTTTAGTCGTTGGTGTATTCACTTTATTAAATAATGGCTTTTAAGTCATACAGCCCTTTTAAATTGTCTCTATAATTCACTTAAGCATGTTAATTGAATATTTATATTGTTCAAATATATATATATTAGACACCAAAAGCTGACTGCACTTCTCTAAAGCGCCTGAAAAAACTTAAAATAGTGTCTTTTTTTAAAAAAAATTACATTTTTTTATTGACACTTGACAGTATAATTAACTTTAAAAATATTTTCTTCTTTATTTACACTTTTTTCAAAAAAGAAAACACATCACTCCCTATCTATCATCTTCTTCATAATTTAATTTACAAAACTTTCTTCATTTTAGCTCCAACATTGATTTTTTCTTTTTTTAAATACAAAAAAATTATATCTTCCATATATGAAGATAAATGAAAAATTAACTTAAAAATTCAGATTTGAAAGAAAGTCTTCGTATGATTTATTTCAAACCTCATAAAAATAAGGAACAAATATGAAGAAGATGAAAAAAGATAAATGATTTTTACGTATAAAAATAGTTAGCCGATATTTATTTATCACAATTTTCGAAAAAAAGATATTTACTCAAATTCATATGTGGTCATTAAATTTATCAAAAATGTTATGAAAAAATTTGAAAGAAATAATTTTGGAGCTATCAATTTCATTTTGTCATCGATGTAGAGTTGAATAACCGCCAACAAAATTTTCTTTCTTCTTCACTCTTAGTATGAAAAAAAAAAAAATCTTGAAGTTATTTGAAAAGAATAAGATTTTGTAATTTGAGAAAGAATGTGTTTTGGAGAAGAAGATGAAGATGAAAGGGGGTTGGGGTGGGGTGGGGTGGGGTTAGATGGGGTAGAATAGATTGACATTTTCATTTTTTTTCTTTTTCTTTTTTTTTTTAAAAGTTAGATTTTGAATGTGTGTGTTTTTATAATTTTCGGCCACAATGTCAAATGTTATTTTTTAATTAATCATTTTGCCACATCATCGCAAGTGTATAACACACTCTTCACATTTTTTGTTGATTATCAAAAAATGTCTAATAGAATTATTATATAGGTAAAAGTGTTCAATTGATACTAGTATTAATTGAAGTGTCTAAGTGAATTATGCGGACAATTTTAAGAGGTCGCTGAAGACTTAAGCCTTAAATAATAGATAGAAGATACTCATATTTTATAAGGAAAAGTATAAATACATTTTTTCTAAAAGTTTAATAACATATTTGAGTCTTTTCCTTATTTTATGACAACATATTCATAAAGATTAAAAGTGTTACAATATCTTTATTATTATAGGAATATGAAATAATGTGATATAATTATTAATTATTTTAGAAATTATAATAATAAAAAGTTGTTAGAGTAATGAAAATAAAATTATTAAGATTTGACTTTTATACGTCGCACGATGTCTAATTATTGTAATATTTTAGCTTTTTTGCTTTGTTAGAATATTATTTGATTACTTTCATAATTTTATCCTTGTAAAAAGTATTATAAAGACAAATAGATAAACAATGTAAAGGAAAGGTCTTGGAAAACTTTTTTAGCTTTTGTACTTTTTTATTCGTTCATTTTCCTAACAAAAAGGTGTGATTATAATTTATATCTCACTATGATTCACACGAGATACATTAATATTTGTTAATAAGTAACTTTTTATTTAAAAAAATTAGTTCGTTTGAATATGTGAGCTTCCACCATTCGTATATTTTAGATGATAAAATTATTATTCTTATGAAAGGGTGATATTAAAAAGTATAATGAGATTTCTGTAAATTAGCTAAATGGTTTATTAGTCACTGGTAGAACATCAAAACAATTTTCTCAAGTGTTATCGGTGTTATGTTGGATTTTTAGATTCGAAAAAATATTATGAAAAAGATAGGTGTCTTCCAAAAACTGAACATCCCTAGATAAGTACAATTTATTTTTGACGGGATCAAAACATTGGTAGCAGTAATGTTTATAAGAAAATCCTAAATATACACAAGGAGTTGATTTTGGCTCTAACTTATTTTTGGCATATGGTTCAAGCCACGGGTAACATAAACAACCAAAAACCCTAAGTGATTCATACTTTGGAGCCTCGAGAAATAAAATTTCATAAGGACATTTATTTTGCAAATTTGGTATGGTTAGACGGTGTATAAGGTAGACTGCTTGGTGACAGGCAAAACTCCAGAAATAGGAGGGCAAGGAGGCTTGATACAATAAGGTTTTGGTAGTCTCAACCACATGCATTGTCTTCGTTCAACTGTTGCCACTCTTTGAGGCGTGTATAGTGGTGTCACTAAGTCTTCAATATCATGAGTTTTGAGATATGAGGATAAACCTTGGAACTCACCCACCACCATCAGTATAGAGAGACATAATTTTGGTTTGAAACTGACGCTCAAGTAAGGGATATAAAGCATGAAAGACATCAAGAACTTCCTTTTTATTTTACTTTATAGTGAACAACCACATGTATTTCGAGTACTGGTCAACAAATAAGGCATCATATTTTTGTTATCAATTGACAAAACAGGAGATGACCCACATAAATCAGTATAAATTATTTGCAATGGTCGTTGACTTGTAATGAATTTTCAGAAAAAGCTAACTTGTAGAACAACATGAATTATAAATGGAATCAGCTCTAGAATGTTAAATTAGAAGAGAAAACTGATCTAAAATTGTATTTAAAGTATGATGATTAGGATGGCCTAAACGACAATGTCATATGTGTAGAGGAACGACAATATTGCATTGAGGGGTATGATGTGCAGTACCCGACGGCCACTCATATAGCCCATCTCGATTCTGCCTGCGAAACAGAGGCGCTCTATACTCAGATCCTTCACACAATAAGAAAAAAGAAAGAATTCAATGGATGTATGGTTATCGCGGCAAAATTTGGAAACAATTATTTTTTATGGAATGAGAACATAAAGTATTGAGAAGCTTAAATTGTTGATTCGATGTACTTAAGTTAATGTTGCCAGTATAAGATATTGGAATAGTGTTACTGACCCCTATTGCTATCTTTTGTGGACCATGGTAGGTGTTCACATCAGTGAAGTTCTGCGCATTAGAGGCCATATGATGAGTGACACATGTATCAACAATCCAAAGAGCCTGTTGAGTTGGAGATCGAGCAACATAATTTGCTCGGGCTTGTAGGTGATCATTGTGATATGCAAACCTTAGCATAATGACCATGAAGGTCACACAACTGCACTTCAGAGTGTGGTCATAACACTGTTGTTGTTTATTGTTGCCAGCACGCCATAGTTGGACACGCCTTGATTGGTTGGTGTTGGGGGAATTCGCATTTGAACGCCTATTAGAGGTGTTTCCTTTGGAAAGGTTGCATGTTTGTTTGTTGTTCAATAGCAGCACTAATGGGTGTTAATAGTGGCTTCTTTGCTTCTTCGTGCTTGATGAAAAGTTCATGGTCAAGTAACTACTCAGAAAGTTCTGGATAAGAGATAGTAGAATCTCTTGCATGGATAACAACTGATTTCAAGGAATTCAGGTCCAACAAGTTAAGTGAGGATTTTGATAATCAGTTCCTCATTGGACAGGAGCTCCAGCAGTGGCAAGTTCATCACAGAGAGATCGAACCTGCTGTAGATAATCATCAATATGAAGGGTTTCTTTTGCGAGACGAGCCAGACGATCTCAGAAACTAAAATCCTTGTATGCGATTTGTTTGCATACGTAGTGTGCAAAACATACCAAGCAGTCTGGAAAGTGGATACAGTCATAACTGTAGCAACAAGAGTTGGATCAACTTAGGCCAATATGACATTTTGAATAAGGTTTTCTTAGCGATACCATGGAACAAAGGCAGGATTTTTGACTACCTAATTATTTTGAGCCAATGTACAAGAAAGGGCTGGTGAGAAGCGTCGAGATGGCCAAAAAGGTTGTGACCACGCATAAACATTGACACTTGTGTTTTTCAAAGGGAAAAATGTGGTTGCCAATTAATTTGATTGGTTACGAGCTAACAAGATTAAATTGAACAATCGTTGTACTGACATTGAAGTTTGTTACAGTGATGTTTGAGGCCATTTTATGGAAAGGGTGGGAGGGTTTCTTGACAGAAATTTACTCATGAGAGTTAATTGACTCTTGATACCATATAAAGTAAGAAGTTTCTAGTAGAATGAAAGGAACATTGTCTTTTATTGATTGTAAACTAAGTATATATAGATTGTACAACTTCTACAACAAAGAGATAAACTAAGAAAAATGTAAGACTTATCTATAAACTATATATAAGGATAAAGTTATAATAGTGTCCTAAAGAGAAGAAACTACTAAATCTGATCTGTTATATCCACTTAGTTGAGAGGTTCTATACACCGACACAGTAAGATAGTTCTGACAGAGTGGATGGGATGGTATATCATCACGTACCTCATTGATGTCATGTCCCATACTATGTAATATACTATTAATATGGTTAAATAAAATGTCGAGCTTGTTTCAAATATGTGTTATGTAAATTGTTGAAGTCTTTTGATATTGAATCTTCAAATTGTTCCCATAATTCTTTTGAATTGTTGGGACTACAATATACTAATATTGTAGCAAGGATACGTTGTGAGCTATAAGGCATTTGATAGCCTATAACCTCTGACATGCATTCAAGTTAGTTGTTATTATGATGCAACAATTCTATTTTTTCAACAAATTCACTAAAATTTTCACAATATTTACCATCTATTTTCTGAATATTCTTATAGGATATTGTGGCTCTTACATTCATTAATAGTAGCTTAAGATAGTATATTTCTCATTTTATTGATGAAATGTGACGACACGGCCAATAGCATTACCTCGTTGTCTTTATGTCAACATTTTGTATAATGTTGACCAAACAAAATATTTGAGAATTCTTTATATAATAAATTGAGTTGTTTAGCATATTTATTTGTTTTATTCAATAAGAAAAACTTTGTCAACATTGTCTTTTCAATCATAGGGTTATTAATAATTTTGTCTATGTTGTCAGCTTTTTTAAAGGAGACAAATTGTTGTCCTTCAAGATCTAGTTGGAGATGATAAATAGATAGATTCATTTCACTAATAGGAAAAGCAAACAAACGTCATATGACTTTCGGTGCCGATCCTATGTAGTAGATTGATATTCTTTTATTTCTATGTTCGTGTTATTCTCTTGTATTGGAAAAACTATTTTATCATGTCCCTTACATATATATATCTGTAAATATACTTGAAAACTTTTATATCAAAACATATTTCAACATTGATATGACAATTAAATTTGCAAAGTAGGTATTGGTTATAAGGAACAACCCATAAATTATTAGGAAGCTGCTTTTTTATCTTTATAAATTTACCTATATTTTTTCTATAGATTGCATAAAAAAAGTTACCTTATATTGTTTCGTCAGCAAAATTCTTTGGCTTTTTTAATTTGCAGAATCTTTTTTTCTCCATACATGATTTTTTTAGAATATGAAGATTTGTCTAGAAACTCCTAGATTGTAGACAATTAGTAGTAGATATGTTAGAAACGTAAGTTTTTTTTCTAGAAACTCCCTATGTTGAAGATATTTTGTAGTAGATATGTTAGAAAATTAAGTTATGCCTAGAAATTCCTAGCTTGTAGATATTTTGTAGTAAGATATTTAGTCTTGATTTAAGATGATTGATATTTAGTTAGTCACATATGTACATAGTTTGGTGTGATATATTTTGCGTATTATGTGGTTGTAATTTTCACATTTTATCTATATATAGACCATATTTAATGAAACATCAGGTGAAAAAATATATAATTTAAGAAAACCTAAGCCTACTTCTTCACTTTCAGGTTTTTTCTAGCAATTTACCCCTACGATTTCGTACTGTTTACACCTTGTAGACCTAAAGTTCTTCGTCATTTTGTTTGTAACATGGTAGGGGAGCCTATTTCCGAATGGATCCAAATCAAATGTTGTTTGTTTGGGTCATCTACTTTTTGCTCTTTCTTGAATTTTCTTCCTGAAAAAAGTCATAGCTCCTAAAAATTAACAAATGACAGGTCCTTTGACTTTTACTGAAGAGAATTATCACATATGGGCTATCAAAATGAAGAATTATCTAAACGCTCTGAACTTATGGGAAGTTGTTGAGCTTGGAGAACAATTTGTTCATCCATTGAGAGTTAATGCAACTCTCAATGAAATTAAGAAGTATGTTGAGTTGGTGACTAGATCTCCACGAGCTCTTACCTGCATACATTCAAGTCTTACAGACATCATGTTTACGAGGATTATGACTGTTGTCAATCTGTGTTATGAAAATCAGAAATTAGTGGTTGTAATAAATCATTCAGAAATACGAAGTAATTGAGATTTTTAGAACCAGTAAGTAAGATGAACATAAATTTATTTGTAAAAAATAATTGAATCTGTAAAAACTTACTAGAATCTGGAATGCTCTTTTTAACCATTTAGGAAGAAAATCAAGTCCACTGAATTCACAGTGTCCCCTTAAGGAAATTATTCCCCTCTAGTATCCGAGGTTTGATTTGGAATATAACCTCCCCAGGTAAAATGATCTTAATCAGTAGAGTATAGATACCAAATACTCTACTGTCAGCGAATCAATCCACAACAGGAAAGTACACGAAAAAATATGTGTTTTTTAAGAAGAAGGAAGATCAGAAAAATTCGTAGGAAGATATTCTGAAGACTGAATGGTATTTATAGGCAAGAAGAATATATTCTGAAAGGTTGCAACCCTTTCAGAATTGACACGACCATTAATGAAAGGTTGCAAACTTTCAAATGGTATTGAGTGTTCCTGAAAGTTGCAAACTTTCAGAACAGTCATGGCAGGATTTTTTTTTAAATATAATAGAAATTAAATGGGTCACACGCGCGGATCCGAGTCGGTCGGGTTAACTAAAAAGTTGAAATTTTTTTGGTTGACTTCTATTATCAATTAATTAATTTAAAATAATTTTTGTCCATTTAATTAATTAAATAAATAATTAAAATGAATTTGTCCAAAAATTTATCTCTCGATCGATCATTTGCCAAAGCCAAAGCCAAAGCCATAGCCGTAGCCGAAGCGAGCGACGACGACGACGCGAGGGGGGTCCCTCTTTGTAACCCTTTTAACAATTAATAGGAGTGTTTATTTATTTAAACTCTCCTATTTTCATTTCCATTACCGATGAGGGACATTTGCCTTTTTCATTAAAGCATTAGAGGACTTTTCAAGTTCCCAATCTTTCAAGTTCTAAACTTTTCAAATTCCTCTCCTTCCCTCTATTTCCCATCAATTCTTGCTACATACCCAATAATCCCCCACATTGATGAGGAATAGTTATAACATAGGAATGCACGGACAATTGTGTACTTTACAAGCAAGGATTAATTGCATTTGGATAAGTAGGTTTCCCCTTGGACTTTCCGTAGTGAACATATGTCGGATATACTCGGTCAATCGGTAGATGTGATATCTTTGAACCGTCGAGCTTTGGTGTATACCTAGACAACCATATGTCACACAATTAACCCTTTACTGTTTATGATTCTTACGGTTGTGTTCGTTTCAGCCATGAACATCTCCTGGTTTCATGAGTGTATAGAGAATAGGCTTTTGACATAGAATTCTCTTTGAAGCGGCTTCCACTTCACACTCACATAGGTGATTTCTAACCGTGTCATCTCGTAGATACACTATTTGGTAAATCTACCAAACTTAGCAAATCATTAAAAAACTTTAAGCTTTATTACCTAATTAACAAGCTTTAAAGTCTTAACCTTTTCCTGAACATTGTCTTCATCATGAGAATGGATTGAGTTAATTGACAATGTCGAACCGTCAGTCACAACTTTGTTTTTCTCCTTGAATCTAGCTCTTGGGATCTCCAGTCTGCTAGATAGAGTTACCGTCATGCTGACTTGTCCTAAGCCGTAAACCCATTCCCTTAGATGATCTTTCAACTGCCTCTCTCACTAGGCCTTTCGTTAGTGGATCTGACACATTATCGCTTGACTTTACATAGTCAATTGTGATAATTCCACTAGAGAGCAGTTGTCTTACGGTGTTATGTCTACGTCATATATGACGAGACTTCCCGTTGTACATAACGCTCGGTCGCTCCCTGCCCTACAAATTGGTCCAACAGGTTTGGGCCAAAATGGAATATCCTCTAGGAAATTCCGGAGTCATTCCGCTTCTTCACCAACCTTATCCAAAGCAATGGATTCAGATTCCATTGTGGAGCGAGCAATACATGTCTGTTTGGATGATTTCCAAGAGACAGCTCCTCCACCAAGTATGAATACATAACCACTCGTGGATTTTAGATCATTTGACCCGGTGATCCAATTTGCATCACTATATCCTTCAATCACAGCAGAATATTTATTATAATGCAAAGCATAATGTTGTGTCCATTTTAGATAACCCAACACACGTTTCATAGCCATCCAGTGAGTTTGATTCAGATTACTAGTGTACCGACTCAGTTTACTAATAGCACATGCTATATCTACTCGCGTGCAATTCATAATATACATCAAACTTCCCAACACTCTGGCATATTCCAATTGAGAGTCACTTTGACCTTCATTCTTTTTAAATGTACAACTTAAATCAATTGGAGTTTTGACTACATTGAAATTCAAGTAATTGAACTTATCCAATACTTTTTTAATATAATGAGATTGAGATAATGCTAGTCCCTGGGAGTTTTGATAATCCTGACCCCTAAGATCAAATCAGCAACTCCTAAGTCTTTCATATCGAACTTGCTGGACAACATGCGCTTAGTAGCATTTATATCGTCAATTTCTTTACTCATTATTAACATGTCATCAACATACAAACAAACAATGACTTCATGATTCATAACGTTTTTAATGTAAACACATTCATCACATTCGTTAATCTTGAATCCATTTGCCAACATTATTTGATCAAATTTATCATGCCATTGTTTGGGTGCTTGCTTGAGTCCATAAAGTGACTTCACAAGTCTTCACACTTTCTTTTCTTTACCAGGAACTATAAACCCTTCAGGTTGTTCCATGTAAATTTCTTCCTCTAACTCTCCATTTAAGAATGTTGTCTTTACATTTATTTGGTGGATTTTGAGATCATGCACTGCTGCTAGTGCTATTAATATCCTAATTGATGTTATCCTTGATACTGGAGAATATGTGTCAAAGTAGTTCAGACCTTCCTTTTGTCTGTACCCTTTGACTACCAGTCTAGCCTTATATTTGTGAATAGTCCCATCAGGTTTCATTTCCTTTTAAAGATCCACTTTGATCCTAAAGGTTTATATCCTGGAGGAAGATCAGTCATTTTCCAAGAGTGATTGCTTAAAATTTATTCAATCTCACTATTGACTGCTTCTTTCCAATAAGTTGACTCTGACGAAGACATAGCTGCTTTAAATGTTTGAGGCTCATTTTCAAGCAATAGTGCTACAAAATCTGGTCTGAAAGAAATAGATTTTCGTTGTCAAGTACTCCGCCTAGGTTCCTCACTAGTTAGAATATTTTCGATTGATTCTTCTCGTGGTCGTTTAGGTGTTTCACTTGTTGACTCACTTTCAGTTTTATACGGATAAATGTTTTAAAAAAATTCTGCATTATCTGATTCAATTATCGTATTAACATGAATCTCAGGATTATCAGATTTGTGAACCAAAAATCGACAGGCTGTACTATTCACAGCATACCCAATAAAGACACAATATATTGTTTTGGGTCCAATTTTAACCCTCTTCGGTAAAGGAACCTCTACCTTGGCTAAACACCCCCACACTTTGAAATATTTCAAGTTGGGTTTTCTTCCTTTCCACAACTCATATGGAATTGATTGTGTTTTTCAATGGGGTACTCTATTGAGTATTTTATTATCTGTAAGGATGGCTTCCCCCCAAAGATTTCGCGGTGAACCAGAATTGATCATTAAGGCATTCATTATTTCCCTTAATGTTCTGTTCTTCCATTCTGCCAAACCATTTGACTGTGATGTATAAGGTGCAGTAGTTTGATGCATAATACCATATTCCAAACATATCTCTGCAAAAGGAGATTCATATTCTCCACCCCTATCACTCTGAATCATTTTTATCTTTTGATTCAATTGGTTTTCCACTTCATTTTTGTATTGCTTAAATGCATCAATTGCTTCATCCTTACTATTAAGCAAATATAAAAAACAAAATCGAGTGCAGTGATCAATAAAAGTTATAAAATACTTTTTCCACCACGAGATGGTGTTGACTTCATATCGCATATATCTGTGTGAATTAAGTCTAAAGTTTTAGAATTTCTTTCAACAGACTTGTAAGGATGTTTAACAAACTTACATTCCACACAAGTTTCGCATTTCGACTTATCGCATTTAAAATTAGGCAATACTTCTAGATTAACTAATTTTCGCAAGGCTTTGTAATTTACATGTCCCAAACGGGCATACCATAAATCACTTAACTCCAATAAGTAAATAGAAGCAGAATTTTTATTAATACTGTGAACAACCATAACATTTAATTTGAAAAGACCCTCATTGAGGTAGCCCTTTCCTATGAACATTTCATTCGTACTTATTACAGCTTTATCACTAACTAGGACACACTTGAACCCGTTCTTAACGAGTAGTGAAGCAGAAACTAAATTCTTCCTAATAGTAGGGACATGCAGAACATTGTTCTAAGTCAACACCTTGCCGGATGTCATTTTCAACATTACTTTCCCAGTTCCTGCAATCCTTGTTGTTGCTGTGTTTCCCATGAATAAATCTTCATTGTACTCAGCAGGAGTGTACGTTGCAAAGGCTTCTTTTGCAGAGCATATATGTCTAGTGGCACCTGAGTCGAGAAACTACTCCTTGGGATTTTCAACTAAGTTACACTCCGATATCATTGCACACAAGTCATCTGCATCTTCCATCTTTTCCTCGATGTTTTCTTGACTTTTGCCTTTGCCTTTGTTTTTGTCCTTTCTTGGAGCATGACAATCAGAAGATCTATGACCAGCCTTGCCACAATTATAACAGTTGCCTTTGAATTTCTTCTTGGCCTGTTCTGACTTCTGCCCGTTGGACTTCTTTCTCTTTTTGTCTCTGGTAGGAGCTTCTTCAACAATATTAAATCCAATGATTGTTGAACTCTTACGCGACTTCTTTTCGGCATTTCTGTTATCTTCCTCAATCTTGAGACTAATCGCAAGATCTTCAAGCTTCATTTTTTTACGCTTGTGATTTAGATAATTCTTGAAATTGTTCCATGAAGGAGGTACCTTCTCGATCATTGCAGCCACTTGTAAAGATTCATTTACTACCATATCTTCAGCAATCAGATCATGGAGAATGAGTTGAAGTTCCTGCACTTGTGATCCAATAGTTTTACTATCTAC
Organism: Solanum arcanum; assembly: GCA_027789145.1. NCBI lineage: Eukaryota > Viridiplantae > Streptophyta > Magnoliopsida > Solanales > Solanaceae > Solanum > Solanum arcanum. The sequence goes on along the minus strand of CM050933.1, from coordinate 59,913,371 downwards.
CATTTTTTAGTCTAAAACTTTGCGACCACAAACTTTTTTAAGCAAGCATCTTCTGTCTTATATTTCTTCTCAAGTGCATTCCACAACTCTTTTGAAGTTGTTATTGCACTATAGACATTATATAAGTCATCCACTAAAGCACTCAAAATGTAACCTTTACATAAGAAGTGTGACTGTTTTCATGCTTCAACAATCACAAATTTTTCCTTGTCTGGCATATCATCAGTAGGACCTAGAGTATCTTCACTTGTAAATTTCTGCAGACCAAGAGTGGTAAGCCAAAAAAATACTCGTTGCTGCCACCATCCTTTGAAATTCACACCTGTGAATTTACCCTGTTTCTCTGCTTGTGATACATGAGTTCGGGTTGGTACAGCAATAGCCACTGTAACACCAGTGTTTTCCATTTCTGATAAACAAAATTGATATAATATAAGTAAGCAATAAACTATAATTGCAGACTTAAAGGAGTATAAAATCACAAAGATTTTTTTTGTCTCCACCAGAAACACAGATTTTATAATTTCCTTAAGATTGTTGCCAATCTGTGTTAAGAAAATCATAAATTACTGATTGTAATAAATCATTCAGAAACACGAAGTAACTGAGATTTTTAGAACCAGTAAGTAAGATGAACATAAATTTATTTGTAAAAAAATAATTGAATCTGTAAAAACTTACCAGAATCTGGAATGTTCTTTTTAATCATTTAGGAAGAAAATCAAGTACACTGAATTCACAGTGTCCCCTTAAGGAAATTATTCCCCTCTAGTATCCGAGGTTTGATTTGGAATATAACCTCCCAGGGTAAAATGATCTTAATCAGTTGAGTACAGATACCAAAAACTCTACTGTCAGCGAATCAATCCACAACAGAAAAGTACACGAAGAAATATGTGATTTTTAAGAAGCAGGAAGATCAGAAAATTTCGTAGGAAAATATTCTGAAGACTGAATGGTCTTTATAGGCAAGAAGAATATATTCTGAAAGGTTGCAACCCTTTCAGAATTGACACGACCATTAATGAACGGTTGCAAACTTTCAAATGGTATTGACTGTTCCTGAAAGTTGCAACCTTTCAGAACAGTCATGGCGGGATTTTTTTTAAATATAATAAAAATTAAAACGGGTCACGCGCGCAGATCCGAGTCGGTCGGGTTAACAAAAGAGTTGAAAATATTTCGATTAACTTCTGTTATCAACTAATTAATTGAAAATAATTTTTGGCCATTTAATTAATTAAATAAATAATTAAAATAAATTTGTCCAAAAAATTATCTCTCGATCGATCATTTGCCAGAGCCGAAGCCAAAGCCGAAGCCGAAGCCGAAGCGAGCGAGCGACGACGACGGCGGCGCGAGGGGGGTCCCTCTTTCCAACCCTTTTAACAATTAATAAGAGTGTTTATTTATTTAAACTCTCCTATTTTCATTTCCATTTCCGTGAGGGACATTTGCCTTTTTCATTAAAGCATTAAAGGACTTTTCAAGTTCCCAACCTTTCAAGTTCTAAACTTTTAAAATTCCTCTCCTTCCCTCTATTTCCCATCAATTCTAGCTACATACCCAACAATGACTTGTGAAACGGTCAAAGCGACTTGAGATAAGTGAAAGGAGGTGTTTGAAGGCAACACTATAGTAAAGTGTGCTAGACTCTTATCATTTAAGAGAGAGTTTGAGCTTTTGAAGATGAAAGACTTAGATAGTGTGAAATAATACTCTTCCAAGGTGATGGAGATTGTGAACCAGATAAGACTACATGGTGAAAGCTTTCCAGATCAGAAAGTTATCAAGAAGATTTTTGTCAGCCTTCCAGACAAGTCTGAATTAAAAAACCTCAACTATTGAAGAGTCTTGTGACTTGACTACTCTTACAGTAGCCGAACTAATCTCCAAATTGCAACTCCAAGAGCAATGGGTAACTATGAGAAGTGAAGGGATAGTAGAAGATGTATTTCAAGCAAGACATAAATTCAAACATCAAAAGGACAACATAAAAGTCTGGTTGGTTAAATCTGGAGGGGTAAAATCTGGTGGGAACCAAGGTGATTTGTCGATAAATGAAAATTTCCACCTCGTACCTTTTAAGAAGGCAAACCACTTAGAGAAGAATTGTTGGTAGAATTTAAAGAGGACTCCAATTCAATGTAGATATTGTAAGAAGTATGGTCACATTGATAAGTATTGTAGGCAAAAGCAAAGCCAAAGTGGCCAGTCTTCCCATCGAGTGAGTTTTGCAGATGATCACCAAGTTGGAAAATAATAAGTGGAGGTTTTAATAGCCTCACATATATACATGTTTACCAATGTAAATGGTTTGTTGATAGCGCGTGCACAAGGAACATGGTGATTGATGAATATCTGTTTGTTACCTCGGATATATCTAATAGAATCAAAGTGGAGCTTGGAAATGGCGCATTAGTGGAAGATCGTGGTAGAGGGTCAATGAAATTCCTTATTGACAAACGTATGAAAATTATTAATGATGTTCTTTATGTTTCAAATTTGACTAAAAACTTGTTAAGAGTTGCTCAATTGCTTCATATAAATTATTCTCTTAATTTTAAGGACAAACAATGTGTCATTAAAAATCATAAAGGATTTGAAGTACCTAAAATTAGCATGTTTGACAATTCCTTTCCAATTTCATGCTATTCTATTGATACTTGATCTTTCTATGTAGAATTGAGTGATACATGACTTTGGCACAAAAGGTTCGGTCATTATAATTTTAGCTCACTGGCGTATATGCAATTAAAGGGTATGGTGCTTGAAGAACCAATATTGACATGTTAGAGATGTTTGTGAGTCTGTCAATTTGGTAAAATGCGTAGATGATCCTTTCCCAAAGGAAGTCTTTGGAGAGCTAAGGAAAATCTAGAGTTGGTTCATACATATTTACGTGGACCAATGAGAAAGGCTTCTTTGAGTGGACACAAATATTTTATTCTCTTTGTGGATGATCTCACTCTAATGAACGGGTCTACTTTCTTAGTATCAATTATCAAGTGTTTTCTGTTTTCAAAGAATTCAAAGCAATGGTAGAAAGGGAGAGTGGCTGCCAATTTAAGTATATTAGATCCGATAGTGGAACTCAATATAGTTCATATCAGTTCAGCAAGTATTGTAATGATTTGAGTATCAAAAAACAATTCACTGTTAGCTAAACTCCACAACAGAACAGGGTTTTTGATGGGAAAAATAGAACATTGATGGAGATGGAAAGATTCATGTTGGCAAAAAAGGAGATGCCTAAATACTTTTGGGCAAAAGCAGTCAATACCGTTGTCTATTCGCTAAATAGATTACCAACTAGAGTAGTCCAAGACATAACACCATTTGAAGCATGGAAGGGTATTAAGCTGTCTGCAAGACACTTTAAGGTATTCGTTCGATATGCTATTAACATGTTCCTGATGCTAAAAGAGGAAAATTAGATAGCAAGGCAAAACTGTGTATTTTGTTGGGCTATAGTAAAGTTGCAAAAGGATACAAAGAGTACAATTTAGAAGCAAGAAGGTGTTTATTAGTAGAGATCTAGTAGTAGATGAGTCTAGCCACTATGATTGGGATCGAGATACTTTTGTGAAGAAACAAGGTGGGAGTACTTCATTTGCAAGTCCAAATTAGCAAAAAAGTGATATTCCCTCTAATCCTATTGCTGAAAAAAAACCCATTCAAGTGTTGAATTGACTACAGACTCCCCTATTTTGTAGACTAAATCACTAACTGAAGTTTATAAGCAGTTCCATTTTGCTCTTGTTGAACCATCCCAAGTGATGAAGCAACAAATAACAAAGTGTGGATTCCAGTAATGGAGGAGGAACTTACCATGATCAATAAAAAATGTACTTGGGAGTTGGTTGATAGGCCAAAATAGAAAAATCGTATCGGTGTCAAATAGGTCTATCGAACAAAGTTTAATCCAGATGGACCCATCTTCAAGCACAAATCTAGACTTGTAGTTAAAGGATATTATCAGTAGCCTGAAGTAGAATTTCGACAAAAGTTTCCTCATGTTGCATGGAATAAGACAGTAAGATTTGTAGTCGCTCTCGCAGAACAATACAAGTGAAAAATATTCCATTTGGATGTCAAATGGTCATTTCTCAACGAATTGATTGAGGAAGACATTAATGTTGAACAACTTAAAGGTTTTACAGTACCAGGTGAACAAAACAAGGAGTACAAGCTTAAAAGGGCTCTCGATGGGCTTAAACAAGCCCCAAGAGCTTTGTATAGTAGGCTAGATTCTCATTTGTTGTCTCAAGGCTTCAATTAAAGCCTAAATGAGCCTACTTTGTACATCAAAAGGAAATTGGATGGGATGTCGATTGTGATATCAATTTATGTTGATGATTTAATGATTCCAGGTGAAAATTATCTTGCGATTCAAAAAGTTAAAAATAAAATGATAAAGTTATTTAGATGTCCGATCTAGGAGAAATGAAGTTTTTCCTAGGAATGGAGATATATCAATCTTGTGAAGGAATTTTCTTGTCTCAAAAGAAGAATGCCTTGAATCTTTTAAAAAGGTTTAAGCATGATAAGTGCAAAGTTGTTGCAACTTCACTTGTTGTGAATGGAAAATTAATGAAGCATTATGGCGATGAAAGAGAGAATCCAAAATTTATAGAAGTCTTAAGGAAGTCTATTGTGTCTAACAACTTCTAGGCCAGATGTAATGTTTGCTGTCAGTTTATCATCTCGATATATGAGAAGTCGCAGCACTAAGCATTTTGGAACTGCTAAAAGGGTGTTAAGACACATTAGAGGTATGATTAATAATGGAATGTGGTATAGAAATGTGGAGAAAATGGAGCTCTTATTGGCTATTCAGATAGTGATTGGGGTGGATGCTTAGATGAGAAGAACTTTTGGTTACTGTTTTTCGTTTGGTTCATGCATTTTTTCTTGGAGCATAAAGATTCAAGATATTGTAGCACAATTTTTAGCAGACACCGAGTATGTGGTTGCTGCATCTGCTACAAATCAAACAATTCGGTTAAGAAAGATCTTGTTGGAATTTAATTTGTTTACAAAAGAACCAAAAATAATTTATGTGGACAGCAAATCAGCCATTGAGATGGCTGCATATCTGGGGAAGCATGGAAGAACAAAGCATATCAACATAAGTTTTCATGCTTTAAGAGATTCTGAGAATAATGATGAAGTTAAGTTGGTGCATTGCATGAGTGAAGATCAGCAAGCTGATATTCTAACCAAGGCTCTTTCCACTAAGAAGTTTGAGTATCAAAGGTTGTTGCAAGGAGTTTCAATGAAAAATGTTAAGGAGGAGTGTTAGAAAATTAAGATTTGTCTAGAAATCCTAGATTTGAGATATTTAGTAGCATATATGTTAAGAAAAGACTGTTTTCGTCTAGAAACTTCTAGGTTGGAGATATTTTGTAGTAGATATGTTAGAAAATTAAGTTATGTCTATAAACCCTTAGATACAAGATATTTTGTAGTAAGATATTTAGTCTTGATTTAAACTGAGTGGTGGTTAGTAAGCCACATTTGTAAATAGTTTGGTGTGAGATATTTTGTTTATTATGTGATTGTAATTCTCACATTTTATCTATAAATAGACCATAAGATATTTATTCTTGATTTCCTATTGCTTACACCTTTTAGACCTGAAGTTCTTCCTTTTCTTTGTAACAAATTTTTAAGATTCAATCGACCACAAGGACCATGCATCATATGTTTTAAAACAAGTTCGTGTAGGTAAGGATTTTCATTAAGATTAGGAAGTTCAGCGGAAACAACTTGATCATAACATGTAGGAGCGAGTAATCTGAAATCATCATCAAGAATTAGAAGAAAATGAGTGTGAGGAAGGCCCCACTTTTGAAGCTCAATAGTGTACATAAATGCTACCACTTTTCAAAAATATTTCTTTCTAATATATTTGTTTTTAGTTCTTCAAGTTTGCTCTAAATTCTTGGCAAATTAAATCAGATTCATTTGAGCTTCATCAGTTGTTAGTAAAAAATCTTCCTTTCCTTTCCAAGACGGATGACAAGTTATAGTAAAAAATATGTCAGGTTTTCCAAAATGTTAGACCTGATGCAATGTCATCCATATAACGTTAACACATATCTCTAGGGCCTCATGTAAACTTATTGGAAGGAATCTCTGTTTTCCTATATTTGAAGCATCTCTATCGCCATGTCTAAGAAAATCTATAAACCCCTGTAATGCATTAGTGCGATATAAATCCTAATCACATGAGGCAAAATCTAATCGGGAAAAGACATAAAGTAACCATTGAAGTTGTTCTGGATTTTTAAAATGACACTTTAACTATGTAACTATCCTATTACCTTACTAAACAATTATGAACCTCTATTATTATATCATTTTTCGATCAACTCCAAATTTTAAGAAGCAAGTGTGTTCACACACCAATCAAGTGCTACGTGTTAATTTAATTTAAAATGTATTTTTTTTCATTTTACGTTTTTCCTTTATTTTTTTATTTATTTATCTCTCTCTCTCTCTCTCTCTCTCTCTCTCTCTCTCTCTTACTATTTGAATTATAATTTTGATTTATTTTGAATTTTATTTCATCTTCCACCTTTCTCCATTTCTTTTTTTTTCACCTCCCACACCTCATGTCAAATTGAATCTCACTCCCATTTTTTTTTTCTTCTTCTCCGATCAAATTCTATTCATAATATTATTTATACTTTACTAAATTATTGATAACAAAATTAATTATTTTTCTAAATAATTTAAAATTTTGAAGTATCATCAACTACTCATTTTCATATAAATCCAAAATTAGAATCATAATTTTAAAAGAATAAATTAATTTCTGAAAATTGAAAGAATTTATTTGAAATCTATTAAAACAAAAACCATATGATACTCCCTAATCATCTAATTAATTTAACTCATTTTCATATAAATTCAAAACTAGAATCATAATTCTCCAAACTTTGAAAAAGTTTAATTGAAATTTGTATTTAAAAAACTAAATAATACCTACTAATCATCTTGAAATCTAATGTGCTTATCAAATTGTTCGAGTGTAATATAATGTTTATATATAGTTTTAAATTAAAGAGATAGTTAAAATAATAGCAGTTAAAAGGAGAGATGAAATTGTGATAAAAAGTGACATTGAAAGTGAGGAGATTCAATAAGATGAAAATGTTTTTTGAAGAATAATGAAGAAAGAAAAAGAAAAAAATAATAAGGAGAAAAGGTTAAAATAATAAGAAAAACAAGAAAATGTATTTTATAGCAAAATATTTACAAAAATAAAATTATATTCATTTTTTTTGTTTGTTCACTCTCTTTAAGAGATTGCATACACTCTCCATGCCAGGTGGACAATAAATGATGTAATAATTTCACTTCAGAATTGTTTCGAAGGGTAATAGGACGGTTGCGTAGTTTACGTGTCTTTCTAAAAATTTGGGACAATTTCAGGTGTTACTTTATGTCTTTTTTCAATCTGATCTTTGAGTTTCAAATTTTATGAAATTATCAACTGAGTATTGTTGAAAGTCTTCCTGAATCTAATATTCCATTTGTATCGTTATTTCTCAATCGAAATTTGTAACAACAATATTCACGACAAGAAATATTATTTCTTTTTCATTTTCCTTTTTGTAGAACTTCAGCTTCGCTATCAAGTAGTCCATCAATAGAACACATACCTGATAAACTTAGAACTTGTTCATTTTGGCAACGAGATTGGCACAACTCATTTAAATCCATGTCTATGTCATCTATTTTGACCATATGGAAATAAAAGTGGGTACTATAAAGGATCATAGCAACCATAGTAATAATTCACTAACTGACTTTATTGCTACAATAATAAATTCGAATAAGTGGCGCAGAACTATTATTGCCTCCAGTTTGGTCTAACCATATTGCTACAACTTTTGAAACAGTTGGTAAAGTTGTAAACTTGTTGATTTAAGCTAGAGTACACTTCAACGCAATATACAGGTTTGGTAATTTTGGAACTTGCATTAGAGATTCTAGGAAAATACAGAAGGGATTTATTTTTAGTACATTCATTTGTTTTTGTACAAGCAGTTGGTTAGCGTTACTGAAACAAGCCATAAATTCATTATTTATGTGTCATCATCATAAATATATAATTGCATGTTTCTAGACTGTTGATTCGATGTTATCAAATCGTCTATGAAATGATACATTTGTCCTTGTACTCTAAAAGTATAAATATAGTGATATCTTGTTGCTAGCTCTTTGTCATATTTTACTCCGAGAGAAGTAAATGCAGACATGTTATTGTACATTCTAATGTAGGTACGGAAATGTATAGACTCATCAGTGTTGCCTAAATAGAGATTTAATAATTCTAATACGCATTTCATATGAGGTTAATTTAACTGTGCCATTACTGCACCAAAATCATGATGATTCATATTCAAATGTTTTAGCTGCACAATGTTTTCACGAAGAGAACTTTTTAAAAATACTTGCATTATTAGGCAATTGTTTAATCTACAACAACGTATCACTACAACAAAAATAACTTTTAGTGGCAATAAATATTGATAGTAATAAAGAATGTTAAAGTCTTTACCAGCATTAGTTAAGTATTGTCATTAGAAGCAATGTCGCAAAAGATTTTATAGATATATACAAAAAGTGTTATTTAGTGAAAATTAAGAATTAATTGTCTTATTAATTGCCACTAATTAATAATAATTTTTTGATGTAGTGTAGATGTCTTAATCTATTACCCATGTAAATCAACTGCAAGAGAATCTAATATAAGTTTGGAAGAACTAACCAATTAGTGCAGCTACAAGTGTAAAGCGAGACTTATCTTTGCTCTTGTTATGTGTTTCTTTTGGATTATTCCATCCATAGGGAAGTGAAGTTGAACCTAATGTGAATATAATTCAAATCATACAAAGAATGATTTACGGAGTCATAATTTTTTTTATCAAAACGAAGAAAACAACAAATAAACCTTTGGCGTCAATAGTTGTTGCCTTTGGATTATGTTGGCGAGCAACAATATCTAATTTTGATCCTCACATTTACACAATGTTGGGTTTTAAAAGGTGTGAATGGAAAATGAAGAGTTGTGATTTCTATGAAAAATTGAGTCTTTTATAAAGAGTTGTGACTTTTATGAAAAGTTGCGACTTTTATGAAGAGTTGTCATTATTCTTAAAAGTTGGGATTTTCATAAAAATTTGTGACTTTTATGAAAAATTGTAACTTTTTCTAAACATTGTGACCTTTTCAAAGATTTGGTTACTTTTTCAGTAAAGCACAATAAGAACTTTTCACATTACCTTTTTTTTCTATAATTTGAATGATTTCGAGTCCGTTTGTATAGGCTTAAAAAAAGTAGCTTTTAAAAGTACTTTGAAAGTGCTGAAACTTATTATTAAAATAGGCAGTTATGCGTTTGGATAAAAGTGCTAAAGTTAAAAAAAGTTGTTGATGTGTTTGGCAAATAAGTGCTAATAAACAACTTTTTAATCAAAATGTCTGAAATACCCTTACACATTGTTAATATGATAAAAATTGATTAATAATAATAATAATAATAATAATAATAATAATAATAATAATAGCAATAATAAAGAGTAATAAAATAAATAATAATAAAATAATAAAATAGTAATATACTAATAATTATAATAATAGTAAAAAAAAAAAAAGAAATAAGGGCAGAACGGTAAAAATTTGATCAACTTAAAAGAGCTTATAAGCTAAAAAAAGAAAAGCACCCCTACCCAACTTTTAACTTTTGATTTAAAATAAGTGTTTTTTTAAAACTTAAAATAAGTTATTTTGAGAATTGTCAAACAACTAAATAAGTCAAAAATCAGCTTTTAAGTCAGTTTGACCAGCTTTAAGCTGAGCCAAATAGGATCTTCCTCTTATTTTAATTCAACTAATTTTACGGGACTTCTACTTCTACTACTATTAAATATTGTATTCTATGTTTACTTTACTGCCATTGAGTGGTTCGTTGACACCGCGGTTTTAGGTACCGATACACCGGTGAGTAAGATAGTTCTATCCTGGGAGGATATATTCCATTAAGCTTAAATACTTGAGGGGACTAATTTCCTTAGGGAACACTGTGCATTCAGTGGGCTCGATTTTTTCTTTCAGAAAAATATTTAGTATATTTCTATTTCTAGTTCTATTTTCTCTACTAGTTTTAATTTTCTAGTTTTGAAAATGGTCTTTAAACTTTGTTGTTTCTTACCAAGTTCTTCGAAATTTTGTTCTAAGTATCTTAGAAATACAAGATAAATAACAATCTTAAGGAAATTATTATACTATAGGTATTTTTTGTATTCTATTGATTGAGGAAAACATATCATGGAAGTAGAAGATTAATGTACTACTTCTTCAGAATTTGGGGTCTTTTTTTGCAAGGTCAAAGTGAGAATGTAGTAGAAAAGTCGATGGTATTTGGGTCAAAGATTATACCAGGTAACCTTCTTATTATTTATCTAAGGAGAAAAATAGTTTCTCAAAGTTAATTCTTTTAATTTTTTATCATGTGTATCTTGGGAAGAAAATCAACAAACCATACATTATGGAATGAATTTTTCTTGGCAAATAGTGTTGCCTTTAAAATTTATTAGTTTGCAAAATGAAAGATGCCTTTTTTTCTTTGATAAAATAGTATGTAAATATATATATATATATGTATGTATATATATATGTACATATATATATATATATGTATATATATATGTACCTATGTATATATATATATATATGTACATATATATGTACATATGTATGTACATATATATGTACATATGTATATATATACATATGTATGTACATATATATATACATATGTACATACATATATATATATACATATGTATGTATATACATATNTACATATGTATGTATTTATATATATATATATATATATATACATATGTATGCATATATATATACATATGTACATATATATATATATATATATACATATATGTACATATATATATATACATATATGTATGTACATACATATATACATATGTACATACATATATATATATACATATGTATGTATATACATATATACATATGTATGTATTTATATATATATATATATATATATACATATGTATGCATATATATATACATATGTACATATATATATATATATATACATATATGTACATATATATATATACATATATGTACATATATATATATATATGTACATATATGTATATAGATATATGTACATATATCTATATACATATATGTACATATATCTATATACATATATGTACATATATCTATATACATATATCTATATACATATATCTATATACATATATATATATATATATATATATATATATATATATATATATACATATATATATATATATATATACATATATGTACATATATATATATATATATATATATATATATATATGAATTTTAAAAAAATGTGATGTGACACCTCTCTAAGAACTCCATTTTAATTTTTCTTTTCTCTTTTTATTTTTGAAATTTTTTTCTTCATTCTTTTCATTAAATAATTTGTTTGTTAATAAAAAATTAAATTATTTTTGCTATTGTAATAATATGTGATGAGTTACAGAAAACCTTCATCCTTTTATATTCTCTACTTAGATAACATGTCTTTTGAACTATATCCTGATTATTTTTACGTGTTACTCAATCTATAAATATCAATCATCTATGAAGATGTTGAATGTTAATTTTGATCTTTTTCATTCTTTCTATGTTTCTTTTTATTTGTCACGGCCTAAAAATGGATGTGATGACACTGGTTATATCCCAACAAGACAAGTCAGCGTAAAACTCAACTATAGGAAAATTTACTATCAACTTAAATTATACTCCTAAAATATAATTGTCAAGTATACAAGCCTCTAAAGTATTACAATCGATTTAAAAGAAAATTTAAGTCTTATATGCATTGTTTCTAGAGTAGAACTAAATCATAACAAGAGTAAGAAGTTTGGCTGACATGACAAACAACTATCTCATATATCTCCAAGAAACCTCGGAAAAGAAGAGAATATAAGACAGATCCGGGCTAGTAACCTATAAAAAATTGTACAAGTAAGGAGTGAGTACCAAACCACACTTTACTCATCCAATAAAACTCTAAACACAAGCTAAGAGGATGAAATACATGTACTCCTACCACCCCATGTACTCCTACCACACCAATCGAGCCTCCACAACTACAACTTGCATAAATTCAGCACAACCTAACAACTCAGAGTTTACATAACACATAGCTTAACAACATCACTTAGACAAATTACATATCCTCAACAACAACATTTTGAAAAATTATATATCCTCAACAACAATACTTTAACAAATTAAATATCCTCAACAACAAGCTCAATAATTTATCAAGCGCAAGTTCCACAGAAAGGCATTCACAAGATCAACAAAACACTATATTAAGTTCACTAATGATAAGTATGTGGAATGCAATGCAATGCAATGTCAAGTATAATGATGCATGTCTGACCTAGCGATACACACCCACTGTCTCTCAATTTGGGTCCCATGAGGGACAAATCTGTTCATGCATCCATTGCGACGTGCAATACGACCCTTGATAATGGTAATCATCGCGGCGCGCTATACATCCCTCAAAATATAGTATCCATCATAGAGCACGATATGTCTCTCAAAATGGTATATCCTCTTACACAACCATGTCTCCAAACCAATGCAGATGACATGTTTGTACAAATGACGAGGAGATGCCCATTTTAATATTAACGCACAATTCGCAACAACACAATGATTAAACAAACCTTTTAAACCATTCTCACATATCACACATCAATAGTTAATCACATTGTGTTTTCTATTTCTCCTTTTCATCATTAGAATAAATCAATGTGGACAAGTCGACAAGTCAACTCATCACCAATTTTCATTACTCTCAAATACATACCACAAGGAAATATACGAATTTCATACACTTAACTAGGGTTTATAAATCTATTTACCTCGATCAATCAAGAATACACTCTGGAACTTGAGTCTTCCCTTCGTTGAACTTCCAACTCAAAGCAATCTATTTAAATAAATGACCACAATAAGATTATAAAACTAATAATGCCAATATTACTATGTGAATAACCTTAACCCAAAGTATCACAAAAGATTATAATAAAGTTTGTAAATCTTGATTTCAATCAATAGGTTAAATCTCATATTTTCTGAATTTTAAGTCTGGGATTAAGTCAGAATTTCACCAAATACTACATCATTAATATTTTAATATAATATAATACACTCTATATTTAATTATTTATCTCAATATGTCTAAACTTGATTTATAATTAGGTAACTACAGGAAGAAACAAAAGTAACTAAAACCTAATTAACTGGTCACAAAAGTGGTATTAAATTAATTTGCAAAGATAACAATATATCATGTGCATTATTCTTAATGATTGGATTATCACATGATAATCATAGCCAATCATTACATCATGATAGATATGGAAAATTTGTACCCAACTTAAAAGAATTATGCCCACAGAAAGCAATTGCAGATTCAATTCGTAATTCCGATTCCCAATTTTTCATCAGCTTCACCATACAATATAATTAATAAAAATAATACCATGTGTCCGTATACAAATTTATAAGGATTTATGATTAGTAACTTTTACCTTATTCACCTGCGTTATTCCTTTTGATAGGAGCGAGTTCCTTCCGTAGTTTGGATGTGGAAGTCACAAATTTCCTCTTTTCCTTTCTAAATAATTATGTAATAGAACTGATAAACCCTAATAATTTATTTTTATTTAATATGGGTTAAGTAATAAATTTATGACATTGACTCATTAATCACCAACTAAATAACTAAATGATTTCTTGTATACCCGTCAAAATTTTCAAACCAACTTCACTGACCTATCAAAATTGGCTCAGGTAACTATCAAAAGGGGTAATACGATAATTTTTATTATAATTTCTAAAAATAATTTTTCGGGCCATTACATTATCCACCACTAAATATCATGTTCATTCTCGAACATAAGTAAGAAGAAGGAAGAATAACCAACGTTACCAAAAGTCTAAGCTATGACCTATTAGTCGGTATTCATCTCTCTAAGAGAGCTTTTTCTTTAGACAATTCCATCAAGATCAACAACTAATGACTGAACTTTCAAATCAAACTTTTGAAATCTACAAATCAAGAGTGATTATCAAGTCAGACTAACCCCGAAACCCATTCTAAACTGAACCTCGACCATAACACAACCTCCATGACAAACCTTTTTTTACATAACCAATATAACATTATGAATCGGTATCGGCTACAACCAGAAGTGAACTTTAAGCAACCACCACACACTCACAATGCACAAACCATCATAGATCTTATCAAAATTTTCTTTTCACAAACAATCTTTACAAGCTTAAGTTATAAGAATCTAATCTTTATATATCAGGTACTCATTAAGGAAGAATCAAACTTATCTAACCCAAAGAAGAACAATATCAAGTAAACACTCAACAAATGATACACTTCAAAATGCAGAAGCTCTAACAATATTCTTAGACAATTATAACTCTTTATTGTAGCTCTTATAAAAGTTCTCATAAGCAAGAATGGTGCATATAAAACTACTGGTATACTTTAACTATCCCAAATAACACCAAATCTATCAGAAGTAAAATGAACAAATCTATCCAAGAATATCACTCTACTAAGAGGACAATCACTGAATTGGTACACCCGATCCACCACTAGGAATTCACCGAGAGATGTGAAAACACGCGTGGCATAGGCAGTGAATCAAACTCTAAATAATGTCCAAAAAAAGAGGGTGGTCACATAATAACATAAGAAACCAAAGTCGAATAACACAAGATACTCCTTCCACAGTTCCCATATCAAACATTCACATCCATCTAACTCGTCTTTTTGAATTTTTTTGCCACCCACAACCAATTAGTTTAGTCCCCATTACAATCGTACATATACTCAATTTATTGAACCCCATATACTTCTCACAATACTCCACTAAAGTCAACACTGATAATACAAACAAACATCATAACCACACCCACTATTTACCTTACTCTCAAACCATCACTATTATAAATGTCTTCTTAACAAACACATTATCGCCTCTAATATATTCAAACTATGGTGCTCTCTCTTTCCAAATAAGCATTTTATGACAGATATGAGTCCCATCCAAGGTTGATAACACTATTTTAAATCTAAAAGTAATTTTCCATCAGTATTAAGTTGTTGAATCACGTACAATGTCAACTCAACGTAATCTTTCAAAGATCACATCTCGATTAATATTCAAAACCATCACATACCTTAAACCAACACTTAAAGAAATACATGGTCACTCCAATAATTAGATATACTATAAGATTATACTTCTACTCACCATCAAATGCCTATATAATATATCATAACAATTTATATAAAAAAAGTAGTATAATTCCCTCGAAATCCTCATTAATCATGTAAAACTTTAGGCCCACACTGTTGAACATCTATAACTTACCTATCATAATTAGAACAATTTAATTTGACATAACTACATAAAATATTGAACACATCATTACTTGTCATCCAAACAAAACTCAATCTTTAGAAAAGTCGATGATAAATTCCTAGTAAGTCTGTATTGAACTAGTATACATCTCACAGTCATATCTAAATACAAAGGCATAAATAAATAAATCATTCAAATACAAACCAATTGTCATACAAGAGGTCTTATACCTTCACTTTTCTTAAATTCTTCTCATGACACAAAATTCTAACTATCTTGAACCCTTCAATACATCAGACTCTTGTTCCTTTATGGACTTGATCCCCAACCTTATTCTTTGGCCAACAACAACTGACATGTTTACCTTATCCTCAAAACAAAAACTTTAAGTGAAACTCTTCTTTAGGTCCTTTGAAAATCAAAATAACACCCTTCATGACTCAAAACATATACCAGTCCTTCCAAATGCAAATATGCTGTGTGATAGTTATTTCATACCTTTCTAATCCACACCTTGACAAAACATACTACCACAAACATAAACTCACTATTAAAAACTTTAATTTTGATTAAACCATGTAACAAAATCCCATCATCTATCAACATTAGTTCATCCATTGAAGATCTTTATGAATCATGTAAATAAACCTATAATTGACAACTTCTCCATTGATCTTACCGTATCCTTCATTAAAAATTCAATTGTACCAGTTACAAACTCAAAACCATAAAAGAACTTATCACTAAACTTGAGTCAAACGTCTATAGACCTTTTTTCTTAAATCTTATCAAATAAATTTTAACAGGTATGAACTACATGTAACACTATCACTATAAAAATAGTAAAACAGGTAGAACCACATGTCTCTAGATCCAATTATCAAACCTCTATATATATATATATTTAGCCCTTGAAATTAGAGAAAATATTCTGACTCTCATCTTCTTTCGAAGGCTACCCATATCCCACTATTTTATTATTATTTTTTCATTATGACTCTAGCTCCTTTAAATTCTATTCGAGCGATGTCTCAGCACCTTCAATAACTCCATGCAATCAATCTACCCACCAAATAGCACCATCAAACAACCTTAGATACTTGCAAGTCGTTATTACAATACAAAATTCGTTTAACCAACAATCCATATTATATAGTTGCATCTCAATCACAACCTATCACAAACTCTTATTACCATCATGCTCAGTTAGCCCTTGTCATCACCACTCCTTTTCATCAATATGACACCTTAAATGCAGTTATACGAGCCAAAATAAAGGACTAACACCAATATTATATGCATTTTGTTAGTAGAATCTTCAATTACTTTCACATAACTATACTCTTTAAGACTTTCTTTACCAATAAGCTTGTCCTTTTGGTATCTATCAATTTCGTTGGACCTTAAGATGAAATCATCGGTTCTTATTTATAACCCTCGAGATACACTTCTTAACTTAACACATTACTATTATATAACCATTCACTACTAAAATCTTTCTTATGCGCGCGTCTTAATCCCAAACATTTGCAGTAACAACATAGTTGGTTTCTCAAATGTGAATGCAACATCGAATCTCATTATACAAGTATTCGATACAACTAACATACTTTTAATTAGTTAATATTCATTTGGCAATCAACATATTTGTTTCAATGTACCACTAGTATCATACTGTAAAAAATATAAGATCAAACACTAGAACATATCATAGTTACTGAGAAGATCATAGCCAAATAGGTCACACATTTGTAACCATCGAATAACTGTAAAATACCACATAATCAGTTCCATATCTATCCTAAGATATATATATCCTTGCGTAGGTCAGGTCAATACAAAAATTAATACACTTCGTAACTCTAATAAAGTAAGCATCGATACTGTTGTAGTAGTCGTATGAGACACTTCTTTGATATACACAATTTATAAAATTGTAGTATTTCTAACCTCAATTGGTGCATCATTATTCTCATTATTTTCTAAGCAACCCTTTAATCATTCCACTTTTTATTGTTAAACAACTCTAAATATCATATATACCATACAAGTATTATTCACTTTACCAGGGTAACTAACCTTACATAACCCCCTTCAAATTATTAAGCATTCTAAATCTAATAACACATTATTTCTATAAGTATATTACTTCCACCTTAATACCAAATCTAACATTTAAGCCATACACGACATCAATTACTCATAGGAGGTAAAACACATAAGCCATCACTATAAGTGAAAGGAATGAAGTGAAGTGATAAGATGTCACGCGTCGAACCTACACCCTGAGCATGAGTGGCACTCGATGACCATTGCTGGCGTCGAGTAAAACCTTGACCAGGATATCTTAACTCAGCGGAATACAACAATCATACTTATATTAATGAAACAACTTAACTGAACTGAATAAAAATGTTATTTGGAATGTTTTAAAAATTTAAACATTCAAAACTGGACAAAATGGTAACCAAGTTTTTAACTTAAGAATGAAAAGTAAATACTATTGGACTACTAATTATCTATGAAGCCTCTAAATTGACTGAGATGAATGTCAGGACAAACCCTACAATATTCTATTGAACTAATCTAGAAAGCAATAAAAAGATGTCCTTCGAAATGCAAGAAGGTTCACCAATTGACTCTGGAGTGCTCAACTGGATCAATGGTGCACTGGATGTCGATCCTTGTTACCTGCGTCTGCATCATGATACGATGCAGACCAACTGGCATCAGTACATTGAATGTACGAGTATGCAAATTGGAAAGCTAAACAACACATAGGCTTGAAAAGGAGTAAGAATGAACACTTACCTTGATTCTGCTCAACTCATAATCTACTAACTCATATGCAATACATAGTTTAAAAGTAATTACAATATAAAGAAATGTTGACGAAAACATGCTAAAACCTCTGAAAGTATAAAAGTATACCCTAATATCTTAGATGTATATAAAAATACAATAAATGATGTATATGAAAATACAGTAACTGATGTATATGAAAATAAAATACTGCTGTGGGAGATCTCTAATCGATAACCATCACTTAAGAGCTACACTGATGATGATACGTTACTCGGCCCATGCTGCCCGACCATCCTCACTTCGCCAGAGTATAGGACCCGAATTACCTCATGGATCAACTAGTAAACTATGAAGAGGGTTTATCTTAAAAGTATGACCCTATTCTACCCACGATGGCTACATGGTTTATATGGAGAGTTGAGTTAATCTGAACTTGCTTCCCCACACCGGTTCTCAATACTACTCCCTATATATATATATATATATATATATATATATATATATATATATATATATATATATATATATATATATACACACACACACACACACGCACACCGTCTCTTATGTTTGTAAAACATACTATTTTAGTGTTTTGAGATTCGTTCTCAAAACATAGCTTTAAAAAGCTCGAAATCATAGTTTCCTCTTCCTTCTATTAAAACTAGCCATAGGCTATGTGGAAGTCTCACTTCCTTTCTTTATCAAAAGTTCGAAAACATTTTAGTTTAAGCCCTTAGGGACGACTTAGTTCCCTTATAACTCTTGAGAAATGAACTCAACATTATTCTTTTTGCTTACTCAAAACTTAAAGCTTAGGGAATACTTATTTCCCTTATAGAATTGGAGAATTTATCTCAACTCTTTAATCGAACCTTAAAACAAAGTTAAAACATTTGTTTAAGACTCTTGAATGTTTTAGAAACTTACTTTGACTTGCTTCTTAACTTTCAGACTTGACTTTAACTTCTTTGACTTTGATCTTCACTTTCCTTGAATTGGAATTATGGATTCAAGGATCATGATGGAATCAACTAGGAATGATAGGTACATCACTTAGGAACTAGTATGAAGAGATAGGGAAAAACGGGGCCTCCAGGGGTCGTGGCGCTTTGCGCCAGAGCCTGACGGACAGACACTGTCCTAAGGAGATCTGGCTTGCGTGGCGCGCTAGGTCTTGACGGACAGAATCTGTCCTGAGGTGCTCTGGTAGGCGCGGCGCCTCAGGCCCTGTTAGATGAATTTTCCAACAATTTTCCTCTGATTTTTAATTCTAAACCTCCCAAACATTCATGGATCTTCTCACAAACATTTAGGATCATTAATATACTCAATTCCCAATAGAGTAGACACAAAAAGTTCGTAAACATGAATCAAAACTAATAGATATGAACTACAATTCGATCAACAAAAATTTCACAATTTGTCGTCAAGAACTCCCATATTCATCATACCATATACACTAACTTGCTGAATTTAAACAAATTGGGTGTTAATGAAAGGATCCAACACCGAATGATCTCACATACCTCGATAGGGATCACCCACGATGAAATCCACGCAATGATCTTGGAGTTCTTGGACAATTCTTGATCTTCCTCTTCTTTTCTCTTTTCTCCCAAAACCTTAAGCGTTCTAAATTATTGTAATTGATTTGGGACTTGGTATTTACCCCTAAATAACCCTTGAAAAGAATTAGGAAATACTAGGTTGAAAATACAACTTTGCCCTTACTAAAATCTGGATTGGACTTTTCACAGTCCAACAACCCAACTTTCAAAAAATATATCTCCCTCATATGACATTGTATTTGTGCAACCTTGGCGCCATTGAAAATAACCAAGGGATTTCCAACCATATAAAGAAATCATCCAAACTCCTCCTGAGCTGGGAGTTATGACCGTTTGAGTACCACCAAACCTTACTTTTGAGAGCTAGAAATTTTCTAGATTTCCTTACTTAATTACGAAAATGTTTATTATTGGTTTCTTAGCTTATTCTTAGATGTTTTAAATTATAAGATGTTACAATATCTCCCCCTTGGGAATATTCCTCCTTAAATGAGAACTCTTTCACTCCAATCTTATCTATGTCACAGGTTTGATGATCGCTAACGCACACAAAACCAATCTCATCACTTTTTTTGCTCGTAGCATTGGTCCGGCACAATTCCCAAACTTAAGAAGCTGGGGGCGTGCCCGCCGGCCCCTGACCTGCCTCCGATTACTGAAAGTGAATTCGTTTTCAATTATCCTAAGCCGGCCTATCATTCATTGGTTAGGGTTAGGGAAAAAAGCTAGCTGGAAGTAATCTCTTCTTCTCAGTGAAAGCTATAACAGTAGTAACACCTGTTCAGCACTCAACAAACAGAAACAAGTAATAACATACTTACATATAGTCTTAAATAAGTGATAAGAAGAGAATTTATTTCCTTGATCTGCATTTTCTACGGATTCAAAGATATGTGTATATCTCTTTTTCATATGCTCTTCAGCTTCCCAAGTCGCTTCTTCAACGAATTGGTTCCTCCAAAGGACCTTGACTGAAGCAACTTTCTTTGTCCTCAATTTGCGAACTTGACGATCCAAAATCAGAACCGGAATTTTTTCATAGAATTGGTTATCCTTAATCCCAACAATTCTCTGTGGGTAATATTAATGAAGGATACCCTAACACTTCCTAAACATAGAAATATGGAATACCGAATGAACCGCTGCTAACTCTTGGGGTAACTCCAACTCATAAGCCACATTTCCCACTCTTTTGGAGATTCTATGAGGTCTAATGTACCGGGGACTAAGTTTCCCCTTCTTACCAAACCCCATAACAACCTTCATCGGTGAAACCTTAAGATACACCCAATATTTCACCTCAAACTCTAATGGCCTCCTCCTAACATATGTGTAGGATTTTTGGCGACTTTGTTCCATCTTCAATCTTTCTTGATATATTTTCACCTTCTCCATAGCTTGGTGAACTCTATATGGTACTATCAGTCGTGCTTCACCTACTTCGAACCACCCAATAGGAGATCTACATCTTCTCCCATAAAGAGCTTCATAAGGAGCCATTTGGATTCTCAAATAGTAACGTTTGTTGTAAGCGAACTCAATGAAAGGTATGTGATCATCCCAATTCCCTTTGAGGTCAATCACATAAGCTCTCAAAATAACTCCTAATATCTTGATAGTACGCTCTTCTTGTCCATCAGTTTGAGGATTAAAAACATTACTTAAGTTCACCTTTGAACCCAAACCTTTCTGGAAAGATTTCTAGAGCTGTGCAGTAAACCGAGCACCTCTATCTAAAATAATGTAGACTGGAACTCCATGAAGTATTACCATTTCTTAAAGGTAGAAATTTGCATAATACTCGAGCAAATATGTAGTCTTTACTGGAAAGAAATGGGCTGACTTTGTCATTCTGTCAACAATCACCCAAATAGAATCATGTTGCCTTCGAGATCTTGGCAATCCCGTGATGAAGTCCATATTAATCATCTCCCACTTCCATTCCAAAAGTTTGATATTCTGATATAAATCTCCAGGCCTTTGATGCTTCACTTTCACTTGCTGACAATTCGAACATTTGGCAACAAAACTCAACAATATCCTTCTTCATACCTTTCCACCAAAATACCTCTCTCAAATCACAGTACATCTTGGTGGAACCCGAATGAATGAAATATATGGAGCTATGATCCTCCTCCAAGATCCTCTCTTGGAGTCCATCCACCTTAGGTACACATAATCTACCCAGGTACTTTAGAACACAATCTTCCCTTGTGTAAAATCCAATACTCTTTGCTTATAGACACATGCTTTCAAATCAAGCAAAATAGCGTATTGGTCTTACTTCTCTTTCACCTCTGACACTAATGATGATTCAGCCCCATTGGTCGCCACTATGACTCCTTCTGTGGAATCTATAAATCTAACTCCCAGACGTGCAAATCAGTGCACATTTTAGCTAACTCTCTCTTCCTTATTTGACATGGGAAGTACTTCCCATGGACAACCTGCTTAAGACATCAACAATCACATTAGCCTTACCTGGGTGTTTAGAATACTCATGTCACAGTCCTTAAGTAATTCCAACCACCTTCTCTGTCTGAGGTTGATCTCTTTCTGAGTGAACACATTTTGGAGGCTCCTATGAACAGTGATATATCAACATGAACACCATATAAGTAGTGGCGCCATATCTTCGAAGCCAACAATACTACAATTAATTCTAATTCATGAGTAGGATAATTCCTTTCATGAATCTTCAACTGTCTAGAGACATAAGATATAACCTTGTTCTTCTGCATCAACACACAACCCAAACCAAACTCTTGATGCATCTTAATGTACCACAAAACCTTGAGTACCCTCTGGTAAGGTCAAAACCGGAGTCGTATTTAATATCTTTTTAAACTTTTGAAAGCTTTTCTCACAAGCTTCAGACCGTTGAAACTTGACTGCCTTCTGATTTAGCTTGGTCAAAGAAGAAGAGATAGATGAGAATCCTTCAATAAGTCTTCTATAATAGCCAGCCAAGCCCAAGAAACTCATAGTATCTATTAGAGATGTGGTTCTAGGCCAACTCTGAACTGCTTCAATCTTCTAAGTTTCAAATCTAACCCCTACACCAAAAACAACGTGGTCTAAGAATGCCAAAGACTTAAGCCAAAACTCACACTTGGAGAACTTGACATATAACTCCTTATCCTTCAAAGTCTGCTAAACAATCCTGAGGTGACTAGCATGATCTTCTTCATTCCTTGAATAAACCAGTATGTCATCAATGAAGACAATGACAAACAAATCTAAATAAGGTTTGAAAACTCTGTTCATAAGATCCGTGAACGATACAGGTGCATTTGTCAAACAAAAGGACATAACAAAAAATCATTATGCCTATACATTGTTCTAAAAGCTATCTTTAGAATATCGTATTCCGTTACTTTCAACTGATAATGGCCTGATCTGAGGTCAATCTTGGAAAAACAAGAAGCACCCTGAAGTTGATCTAAGAGATCATTTATCCTTGGAAGAGGATATTTATTCTTTATTGGTCACTTTATTCAACTGACATTAGTCTATACATATCCGAAGTGATCCATCCTTATTCCTAACAAACAATACCAGAGCGCCCCAAGGTGAGACACTGGGTCAAATGAAGCCTTTGTATTACAAATCTTTCCATTGTTCTTTTATCTCTTTTAAATAAGGTTGTGCCATTCTGTATGGTGGAATATATATAGGATGAGTATTTGGGATGATGTTTATGCTAAAGTCTTTCTCTTTTTCTGGAGGGGCTCCGATAGATTATCGAAAAAGACTTTTAGAAACTCACCTACTATAGGAACTAATTGAAGGGAAGGTACCTCAAAACTTGAGTCATTAACTCGGACTAAGTGATAGATAAACCCCTTAGAAACTAACTTTCTTACCTTTAGGTACGAATGAAACGAACCTTAGGCACTGGTGAACTATTACTCTACTCTATAACTGGTTCATTAGGAATCTAAAACTTAACAACTCGAGTTCTGAAATCTATTGATGCATTACAGGCATGGAGCCAGTCCATACCTAGAATGACATCAAAGTCTACTATGTCTAACTATATTAAATCATACATGGTACTCTTGTGACTGATGAAAATAAGACAATCACGATAAACTATTTTGTCTAGAATGGATTCACCAACTGGTCTAGAAACAGTGAATGGTTCGCTAAGTTGCTCAAGAATATTCTCAAAGTTCATAGAAACGTAGGGAGTTACAAAAGATTAACTGACCCCTAGGTCAAATGCATAAAGTAAGGTCAAGACTCGAGTCATACGAGTTGACAACATCTGTTGAATTCTCTTGTTCTTGGATATTATTGAGAGCATAGAAGCAGTTTGTTCCTCCGTGCTCCTCTAGGTGCAGTCCTATTTGTGGAGCAACTATTGAAGATTGAGCTCTATCGCCCCCATTACCGCCTCCTTGCTTACTCTTGGGACATTATTTTATGAAATGCCTAGCCTGACCACACTGAAAAAACTCGCAGAGCCTTCACAATAGACTTTAGAGTGATTGCTACAACAGTTGACGCAGACAGGAAACTTACTACCTCCTTGCGCCACACTACCATGTGAATATCCAGGTCTGGCCCGGGAGTTCTGACCATGATGCTCAACTCTGTCTCTTAGGTGCAGGTGCACTAGTAGATGATGGTGCATACCCCTTCTGTTTCTGCATTGTGGAAGAGTCGAACCACATTTCTGTTGCCTAGACTCATTCCCAGTCTTGGCCTTCTTGTTTCTATACTCCTCTCAATCCCTTAACTTTTCTTCTTCACCTTGCTATACATAGACAATTAGCCTAGATATTTTCCATGACTCCAGTCAACATTGCAGCCTTACCTTTTTACTTGAAGCACGACACAAACCGGTAACAAACAAGCTCATTCTGCTTCTCAAAGCCTTTTACATCTTCGGAGCATAGCAAGAAAGTTGGGTGAACTTCAACCCATACTCATGAGCATTTATGGAGTCCTGTTTCAAAGTGAGGAACTCCCTGACCTTTGCTTCCTTTAGGTCTCGAGGAAAGAACCTCCCCAAGAAGGCTTCTTCGAAACAATATAAACTTGGAGGTGATGCGTCCTAAGCTCTTCCCTCCTTCCGTTGGTCAAACCAAGTTCTAGCCATACTTTTCAGTTGACATGCAACTAATTCAACTCTCTCAATATTAACCACATGCATCACTTCAAATACCTTTTTCAATTTTTCCACAATTTTTTCTGGATCCTCAATAGTGCTTGATTCGGTGAAACTAAGAGGATACATTCTCAAAAACTCAAAATCCATGAGGTGTTTTCCCCTTCTTGGAAAGCTCCTCTCTATTTCCCGACTTTGTTGGTTACTACTTGTCTTAACATCCGTATAGCTTCCCAGAATTCGGCATTTGTAACCTCTCCTTGGGGTTGCACATCCGGTGCATTTGGGACCTCTTGTTCCTTAACATTTCTTCGGGATGGTCTACCTCTGATTTCTCTTCCTGGAGGCATAATGATATGAAAATATGCGTAAGCACGAATTACATAGAGACTTTTAGATATAAACTCTTGGGACGAAAGAATATGAAAAAAGTGAAGCATTCTTAAATGGTGTAGCCTCCTAATAATAGATGTGGCGCGCTTCACACTGATGATTAAGACTATACAAACATGACTTTATAGACTCCATAGGACTCTTGAACTCTGTGCTCTGATACCAAGTTTTTCACGTCGTGAGCCTACACCCTGGGTGGGACTAGCACTCGGTGACCATTGCTGATCTCGAGCGAACCGTTGGCTTGATTTACTTAACTCAGTGCAAGACAATATTCATACTTATAATAATAAAAGAACTTAGCTAAAATGAACAATAATGTTATCTCGAAAGTTTTAAAAGTTTAAGCATTCAAAACTTGCCAAAATGGCAACCAAGTCTTTAACTTAAGAAGGAAAAGTAAAGACTATTGGACTACTTACTGTCTATTAATCCTCTAAATTAACTGAGATGAATGTTGGGACCAACCTCAGAACATTTTATTGAACTAATTTTGAAAAAAAGAAAAAGATGTCCTCCAAGATGCAAAGAGGCTCACCAATTGACTCTAGAGTGCTAAACTAGATCAAAGGTGCGCTAGATGTTGATCCTTGTTACCTGCGTCTGCATCATGATATGATGCAGGCCAACTGGAAGCAATACATTGAATGTACGAGTATGAATGTTGCAAATCTAAACAATACATAGGCTTGAAAAGGAGTAAGAATCAACACTTACCTTGGGTCTGCTCAACTCATGATCTACTAACCCTTATTCAATATACATAGTTTAAAAGTAATTGTAATATAAAGAAATGCTGACTGCAAACATGCTGAAACCTCTAAATGTATAAAAGTATACCGTAGTTTTTGAAATGTATATAAAAATACAACAACTGATGTATACGAAATACAATAACTATTGTATATGAAAATACAATACTGTTGTGGAGCTTGTCTAACCGACAACCATCACTTTAGAGATATAGTGATGATACAACGTTACTCGGTCCATGTTGCCCGACCATCCTAACTTTGCCTGAGTATAGGACCTGAACTGCCCAATGGATCCACCAGTAAACTATGAATAGGGTTTATCTAAAGATTATGACCCATTTTTACCCATGATGGCTACATGGTTTAATGGAGACTTGAGTTAATCTGAATTCGCTTCCCCACATCTATTCTTAATACTACTCCCAATATATATGTAAAATGGCTCTTACGTTTTTAAATCATACAGATTCTGTGTTTTGATATTAGTGCTCAAAACTTAGCTTTTAAAAAGATTTTCTACTAATCATAGTTTCCTCTTCCTTCTATTAAAACTAGCCATAGGCTATGTCGAAGTCTACCTTCCTTTCTTTCTGAAAAGTTTGAAAACATTTTAGTTTAAGCTTTGAGGGACTACTTCGTTCCCTTATAACTCTTTTGAAATGAACTCAACGTTATGCTCTTTGCTTACTAGAAACATAACTCTTAGAGAATACTTAGTTCCATTATAGCATTTGAGAATTTAACTCAATTCTTTACTCGAACCTTAAAACAAAGTTAAAACAAATTGTTTAAGACTCTTGAATGCTTTAGAAACTTAGTTGACCTGCTTCTTAACTTTTAGGCTTGACTCTTAACTTCATTGACTTTGATCTTAACTTATATTGAATTGGATTATGGATTCAAGGATCATGATCTCTTGATTATGGATAATTTAATGATGCTTAGATGTATTTTAGAGTGTTGGAATCAACTAAGGATGATAGGTACATCAATTAGGAACTAGTAAGAAGAGATAAGGAAAGAACGGGGTCTCCAAGAGGTTGTGGCACTGTGAGAGGAACGGAGCGCCCGAGCCTGACAAACGAACACTATCCTCAGGAGCTCTTTCTGGGGTGATGCACCAGGGCTTCACTGATAGAGTCTGTCCTGAGGCACTCTGGTAGGCACAGCGCCCCAGGGCCTGTCAGACGAGTTTTTTAACGTTTCTTCTCCTATTTTAAATTCTAAACCTCCCAAAATTCTACGGATCTTTATCCAAACACTTAGAATCATTAATATACTCAAAACCTAATAGATTAGACCCAAAAACAGTCCAAAAACAAGAATAAAAAATACTATATATGAAATACAATTTGATCAACAAGAATTTCACAACTTCTCGTCAAGAACTCCTATATTCAACATTCCATATACACTAACTTGATGAACTTATACAAATTGGGTGTGGTTGAAAGGATCTCACACCTAATAATCTCACATATCTCGATAGGGATCACCCTCGATGAAATCAACACAATGATCTTGGAGTTTTTGGACAATTCTTGATCTTCTTTTTTTTTTCTCTTTTCTCCCAAGCCTTAAGCGTCTAAGTTATTTTAAACTGATTTGGGACTTGGAATTTACCCATAAATACCCTTAAAACCAATTAGGCAATGCTAGGTTGAAAAGACAACTTTTCCCTTACTAAAATCCAGATTGGACTTTCCTCAGTCCAACAACCCAACTTCCGAAAGACATATCTCCTTCGTACGACATCAGATTTGTGCAAGCTTGGCGCCGTTGGAAAGATCTTCCCAAGGGATTTCTAATAATATAAAGAACTCATCCAAAATCTTCCTGAGATCGTAGTTATGACTATTTGAAAATGACCTAAACTTACTTTTGAAAGCTGGAAATTTTCTAGATTTCCCTACTTAATTCCGAAAATATTTATTTTAGGTTTCTTAGATTATTCTTAGATGTTTCAAGTTACTATATGTTACATAATATCTAAAAATTATACCAAGTACGCATGATATTAATCCAAGAAGTGATGATTTTTCCAAAAAGTCACCATAGACTCTCGAAGATAAGTACAAATATTTCCGTTGATCCTCGAGAATCTATTTAAGATCGACTTGTATACACGTGAGACCTATGAACCTGGGGCTCTTATACCATTTTGTCACGACCCAAAAATTAACATGACGACACTTGTCTTATCCCTCCAAGACAAGTTAGCCTAAAACTCAAATATTACAATAGAATATGGAAACTTTAGGATCAACTTAAATTATACCCCCAAACCCTGGTTGTTACGTTTACAAGACGCTAAAGTATTACAATTGAATTAAAAGAAAATGTAAGTCTCATATGACATTGTTTCCAGAGTAGAAGAAATTCATAAACAAAGTAAGAAGGTCCGCTGAGATGACAAATAACTACCTCATAAATCTCAAAGAAGCCTTGGAAAAGAAGACAAATATCACAATGGTTCGGACTAGTAACCTACAAAAAATTGTAGAAGCAAGGGGTGAGTACCAAAACATACGATACTCAACAAGTAACCCCTAAGAACAAGCTAAGGGGATAAAATACAGGTACTCCCACCACCCAAAGCGAACCTCCACAACTATAACCAGTATAAAAATCATCCCAAACTGACAACTCCTAGTTTACATAGCACATACCTCAACAACAACACTTATACATGTTATATATCCTCAACAAAAACACCTTGACAAATTATATATCCCCAACAACAACACTTTAACAAATTAAATATCCTTAACAAGAAGCTCAGTAGTTTATCAATCACAAGTTTCACAGAAAGGCATTCACAATATCAGCAAAACACAATATGAAGTTCACTAATGATAAGTATGTTTAATGCAATGACAAATAT
Source organism: Solanum arcanum (assembly GCA_027789145.1). Lineage (NCBI taxonomy): Eukaryota > Viridiplantae > Streptophyta > Magnoliopsida > Solanales > Solanaceae > Solanum > Solanum arcanum. The sequence continues at coordinate 59,884,311 of CM050933.1, read as the reverse complement.
AATGATGCATGTCTTACCTAGTGATACACACCTGCTGTCTCTCAGTTCGGGACCCTGAAGAACATATCTATCTATGCATCCATCTTGTCGTGCGATACAATCCTCGATAATAGTAACTATCGCAGCGAATAATACATCCTTCAAAATATAGTATGCATCTCGGTGTGTGATTCGTCCCTCTAAATGTTACATCCTCTTATCACATAATACTTATCACAACCATGTATCAAAACCAATGCAAATGACACAATTAATTCAACAAGACTTTCAAACCATTCTCGCATATCACACACCAACAATTAATCACATTGCCTTTTTATTTTCTCTTTTCATCATTAGAATTAATCAATGTGGACATGTGGAAAAGTGGACAAGTCAACCCGTCACCAATTTCCGTTAGTCCCAAACATATACCATAAGGAAATACATGAATTTCATACACTTAACAAGGGTTTAGAAATTTATTTGCCTCGATCAATCAAGAATACACTTTGGAACTTGAGTCTTTCCTTTCGTTCAACTTCCATATCAAAGCAATCTACTCAAATAAATGACCAAAATAAGATTTCAAAACTAGTAATACCCATATTACTATGTGATTAGCCTTTCCAAAAATATCACAAAAATTTATAATCAAGTTTGCAAATCTTGATTCCAACCAATAAGTCAAATCTCATATTTTCTGTATTTCAAGCCTCGGGTTTGATGAGTCCTCAAATTGGACTCATCTATGGCATTATTTGGATTAAAATAGTGTCCTCGAATGTCTATTTCATCTTGATATCCAATAAAAACTGCTATATTTCAGGTATTTCAAGATTTGGAAGGAGTATGGACAGGTAGACGCAAAATGGAAGCAAACCGAAAGAAAAGAAATGAAAATGCAAAGTGCGCCCTGAAGGAAGTGGATCAAAAGAATCAGTCGACGCTTCGCCGAATAGTTCCGCAAAGCAGAGTTGTTCCGAAAAACGTTACAACATGCATGGACAGAAAGGCAAGGCACAAACTGTGACATACAAAGAGCACCCTCCAGATGCGACCAACGCGTCGTTCTCTCGAGGACCCAGAAAAGCCCTTAGCGTTTGTCATAACATGTCATAAATTAAAATTTGTGGAAATATTTAAAACTTTCATACTTATGTATATATTGAGGCATACCGAGACCTCTCACATAGAAGCTTACTTAGACTTTACTTGTAGCAACATGTTAATACACATACGTTATTCTAAAACTTGTCTCACATAAAAACCATCTAAAGAATATGTGTTGGACTTAGCCAATAAAATGTCAATACGCCATATAGGTCTTAGTACAATGAAATCCAAAGAACATAAAATGCGATAAAAAGTACTCCTAAAACTACTTAAGTCTTCATAAGCTAGAATAACGAAAGGATATCATCCTCGAACATGAGGACCTACCAATACTTGGAAAAAGAGTTCCAGGCTTCTTCAATCGACTTTCTTAATATTCAATGGCCAGGCCCTACATTGTCGTTTTATAAAGTAAGGTGTTAGTACGCCACATGTACAAAGTATGGGTATATGCACATATACATTTAAGGACGTTCATAAAAAAGGGCCATTTCTTTAGAAAGAATGCTCAGTCATTTGAAAGCCTTTAATGCACATATAATAGAGCATATACAAGATAAGGATCACAACATTATAAATCACGATCATAATCAAATACATATCATCATAAAGTCATATCAACATTTCATGTTCATTATATCATATAACGTAACATACAAGACACTTATCAATGATCCCATCCCAAGCCTACAAGTGCAATGATCATGTGAAGCCCCATAAACCCACATAATCAAGTAAACAAGATATGAGACCATATGTAATGGTTTGCTTCATACATCATACATCATAAGTAGTCATCATCACATATAACAATGTAGACCATAATATAGTCAATATCATATAAGAGTAACATAATATATCATAATATTATAATTTCATATTCATATTACATGAGAACAATCTCCAGATCTTCCCTTAGAGTCAACTTGTGCAATGTCTAGGTAGAGTCCCATACCCTATACCCCTAGCTATACTAAGTAGACTCCTCAAATGAAAATCTTGAAGTCTTCGTCTTCTCCCTTAAGCTTTTTTTGCTCTTCAATAGATTTTGAAAAGGAGAGTTTTTGATATAGATGAGAGGGATTGGTTAAATCTGATTTGAAGTGCGTGAAAGTGGTCTAAAAATGACCTAAAATCATTATAAACTCGTCCCATATAATACCTAAAAGACCCTTCTCTTAAATGGGTCTTTTGTAAAGTTAAATTACCTATAATACGACTTTAACCAACCTGGGAAGTGGCTGCTTGTCTTGGGGCCAATTTTTATTCCTTTTTTCTGAATTTTGGGTCGAGGCAGTGAGCCTATAGTGGGCTGCCCGTCGCGCAATAGCCCCTCAAAATTTGCCTGCTCACAGGCTGCCTTGCCTTCCATGTTGGGGTCCTCCTCAAGGACCGTTCCTTTGTACTATATAGTACCTATCTAAGTATTTTTACATGTTTTGGACTTCATTTGACACTCCCAAAACTGCACCAAACATAAGGATGCCAACTAGTTCAATTTAGCTAGTTTCCAGACGTCAAGGTCATTCTTTATCGTTTTGGCTCTAACCTTTTCTAAATGAGTTTATTACATTAATATTGTTTTGGAAAAATCATTTTTCAATAGGCTAAGCTCTAATCCATTCCATGAAACTTCTAGACTGTTACATTATCCCCCCCCTTTGGAACATTAGTACCCAAATGACACTTAAATCTTTTGTAGGCTATGGATAGACTCAATGAGTCACAACTCATAGGATTACTTCACAAATCCCTTTAACACATGCTACAACATTACAAATAGCAACTCAATTCATGATGCACAACATGTAAGAGCTTCAAAATTTCTTAACACACAATGAGGAACTAACTCCTCATTACTAACATGAGCTCAAAATACACTAAAGAGTTACCATGCTATCATTATTCTCAGACAACAACAAATAAAAAAATCTCAAGAAGACACATGCATACATATTTAATATAAGTGAATGAATACAGTATGAAGGAATTTTCTAAAAACTCACATTGGTGCAACTTTTACCAAAACATGCACCTATTTAGAAAGCAAGTCAAATTTCATATTTATTGATAATTTTCTTTATCATGAGGAATGTCTAAGCTCAAGGAGAAAAATATGAGGGTAGTAGGACTTCATGTCGACTTTGGCCTTCCATGTTGCACCCTTAACAAGATGGTTCCTCTATAGATTTTTTACGGAGGCGACCTCTTTGTTCCTCAACTTCTTGATTTGGAGATCTAGGATCTCAACCAGAATCTCTTCATAAGAGAGGTTCTCATCCACTCCTAAACCTTCAATAAGCAAAATGTACATCTGGTCGCCTATGCATTTCTTGAGCATAGAAACATGAAACACCGGATAAAGTGAAACTAGTTCATTAGGTAGTTTCAACTCATAGGCAACTTTTCCAACTCGTTGTAAAACCTCATAAGGACCAACATACCGAGGACTTAACTTCCCCTTTCTACTGAATCTCATAACCCCTTTAATAGGTGAAATCTTCAGATAGAAATGATCACCTATTTCAAACTCAAGGTCCCTTTTTCTATTGTCGGCATAAAACTTTTGCCGACTATAGGCTGTCTTCAATCTATCTCTTGTGATCCAAAATTTCTCTATAGACTCATAGATAAGTGATACGCTCAAATTACACCTCCATAAATAATTATAAGCGATCATATCAAGTAAAGATCTCAACCAGTAGGTTGGGGTCGATCCCATGAGGAAAATGGTTTAGACTTAACTTTAATGGAAGATTATTGTTATTTAGTCAAGTTCTGTCCAAAAGCAAGTAACTGGGGGGGGGGGGCGTTGTAACACATATATTCATCAACAATATAGGAAAAATAGTAAATAAAAGCAAAGACTTCTTTTTTATCAAGTTATGAGATAAACTAGAGTGTAAATGTTCCCCATAGGATCATAACGCCGTATTCGTAGGTATAGCAATTCTTCCCTAGTGATTTGCATGTAAAGTTGTAAGTTAGGTATGTTTAAATCCTTGGTATGACATTTTGAGAATTTCACCCCCACCTTGGTCCAGCTACGTGTGTATACACTACTAACCCTTACCTTTACCTCATATTAAACATCATAATCAATGTATGACTGAGTTGTTACATTGCACCAATATACCTAGCCTATTAGATAGTATCCCACTAAATCTTTGTTGATAATTCTTTTTGTATTACCTATCTCCTTGGTCCGCCAAGTAGCAACAAGGCGAGTTCTAACGTTGGCACCGTTAAAAGAATTTATAAACGAAAGAATTATCAATGTATGCAAGATCCTATTTGAGAATTTTTATTAGCTAGGTTTACCTTGTTAATCACCCATGGTTCATAAAACCCTTGTTGTGGATTTAGTTACCCATGCTAACAAGAACACAACTGATAGTTGTTAAGAATAAAATCACGAACTTACTTTAAAAATTCAAATAAAATCCATAAAATCAACTTGATTAGAAATAAAAACTCGAAAATCAAATCTGAAAATTGAATTATTGCTCAAGTTTGCAAAACCCAATCTCTAAACACAAACTAGAACAAAAGTAACAATGTCTAACCCCAAAAATGAGGTTCTAAACTTATTTAATGAAAACATTTTCCTAAATTAAAAGGAATTTAAATAAGGAAAGTTTTCCAAAAATGAGGCTGTCATCGACGACCCCCACAGACGGATCGTCGATGAAATGACAGACCGTTAACTGCCTTTGTCAGTACAGACTTAGAATAATTTTTCATCTTTCAGATGACATCCACTTTGAATCAATCAACGGACCAACAACATGGTCTATCAATGAGTCTATGGTTCATCGATGCCTTCCGCTGCTCTATCCTTAGAATTTTTCCAACATCTGGTATTGGGACTATCTCTAATCTCATCAACGGTTGAACAATAAGGTCCGTCGATCTGTCGATAGCCATCGATCCTTTTCGTAGCCCCACACTAGGTAAGATCAAACGTGAGGTGCATAGCTCCAAAAATCAACAAGAAAGCGGGTTTGGTATCCTGGAACACACACCCTTAGTAAGAACACCATCAGTAGTGCCCACAGCTGTATCTGCACCCTCAATGGTGCTCCTCTCAACAACATCCACTCTGGAGCTAGAATCCTCAGCATCCAACTCTTAAGCCCTTATCTGGCGGGTATCCTCATCAATCAACGAGTCTCTCCTCGCCGCCTCAAGATCTGTCCACTCTTTCTTTCTAGCATGAGCCTCATCTCCCTCAAATGTGTGGATGGAATGGTGTCGCTTGGCACGCTCACGAGGCTTAGGTGATGCTACTATAGGGGCAGTTGAAAAGTGCAACAATCACTGTATCCTCCGCTGTCTCAACTGGTGGAGTCTCAGGCTCGGGTCCGCTTATTTCCAGTATGCTGTCTATATCTGCCCGTAGACTCGCCACAACCTACTGAAGAGTAGTCAAATCAATAGTGGTGGATAGGCGTTCTAGCACTCGCAGCTCAGATACATTAGGCACTAGTGGACCGACTGAATCTTCCACTCTGTCTGCTGAGACACCTTCTTCTCAATTTGGTCCTCAACCTCGATAATGTATTTTTACATCCAAGGCTGGATATGATGCTGCAAGGTTGCCATCTGGGCCTCAAGCTTCTTGACTCTAGCAATCGGGATCAGTGCTGCTGCTGATGGACTAGACCGAGAGGAACTAGGCGCTAACTAGTGCCTGGGGCTTACTCGGCCGGTGTGGTGGCAAGATCATCCCCTTGGGTTCGCTCTACCATTTCCGCCAAGTTCTTACTCAGCGGTTGCAAATCGACTCTTGGTCCTCGCCGTGGTGCTGCTATTTTAGCCTTATCCTTGATGAGACCGATATCCACAATCTCGGTTTGAGTACGTAGGACATCAAAATGCAAGAGGGGAGCTCCAACAACCCTGCATAACTGGAAAATCATGCATGCGAATGGGTAAGTGGTCGAGGCTTTGAAATCCCTCTCATGCATCACGGCTATCAACAACCTCGTGAAGTCGATCTCCAACCCGGCTACCAGTGCTTTTACCAGGACTGCTCTATCCCAAGTAAGGATATTATCTTCTTCCGTGGGGTAAAGGTAGTGGTGGACTAACAACCAGAACAACTTGGATGCAAAGGTGAGGTTGGCCTTGTTTATAAGGCCTTAGGGGTCCAACACCCAGTCTGCTCCCTCACTGTCAATGGAGAGATGCTGGGCAATCCACCTTTTTGTGGACTCTCTCTGATCTCTGCTCTGCTGAAACTGGCCACTCTTGACCAACTCCCACTTGTAGTCAAACTTTGGAGTGAGGGTAACGCTCACGGCATCTGTGGAACCACCGTACAGAAAGCGACAGATAGAAGTAGAAGAAATGTCAACTCGACAGCCTTAAACTCGAACATCGGTGAGTGGTTCATGTTTGGCAGGGTTCGACCTCCTGTCTAAAGCACATCGGAGAGTCGCTATCTAAGAGGCATAGAAATCTCATATAATCTCCTCACTGTAGGACCCCACACTCCTCGCCATCCACTTGAGCCTATGGCGGGTAAATAAGCTATGCGTTTTAAGGACTGTGTGCAAACTACCTTATCATTCAACACCTTTGTATCCTTGTATATCGGGTACTTACCATTTACGTACCACCGATTGGGCTCATAAGAACCCTGTGTAGGGATCTCATGATGGGGTGCCGGAGTAGACTCCAAACTCTAGGTCTCATCATACAAGGCATAGCAGGCAGGCACATATGGGAGAGTGGCTCTCTATGATCTAAAATAGGAGGCAGTGGCCTCATTCGACCCCGTAGAGAGGGTCAACTCTAAACCTAAAGCTTCTTCAGAGTCAGATGCTCCCTCAAAAGCCGAGGCAGACCTAGACGGTGCGCTGTTCAGTGTGCGCTCCTCATCAAACTGGGAGACAGTGACTACGCCAGACGCCACCTTATAGGGGGTGCCCAAGGTGGCTCTATCAGCTGGTGTAGGGGTTTCGGGTGCTAGGGGGAACGTATTCCAGATCGTGCTCATCATCGGACATGCTTATCAATCGGCGGGAAGGTGCCACAGACTTGGACCTAACCCTAGAGTAAATGAGGTCTTGTTTCGGGGCCATAAGCACCTGAATTTTTTTTATTAGTCTCAATGTAAGCAAACTACACAAGCAAAATATCAAAACAGAGCCTGGATACACAAGTCCCAGGTCAGTGCAGTGTTGCAGAATCAGGAGACAGAGACTATCAACGGCCCGTCAATAAATCGACAGTCCATCGGTAGTGACTGTCGGTGGATACTTAGAAAAATATTAAAATTTGACATCCCACAGACCTCTCTATTAGAAACGATGGACATGCAGAATGGCCAGTCGATCAATCGACGAACCGTAGTCCACTTTCGTCGTCTTACACTTATAAAAATTTAGAATTTCTCAAGAATAACAGTATCAGTAAGAAATGACGGACATGCAGAACAACTCGTTGATTAATCGATGGACCCTAGTTATCTTCCATCATTACAATGTTAAGCATTTCAGATTTTAGCTATCTATGTACCCATCGATGGTTCGTCGATCAATCGCCGGTCTATAGACAGGGTCTCGTGCTGTTGTTCAAAGACATGTTTTAGTGCATGGTTTTAAACAGTACATTTTAACACTTTTAAGAAGATCACAAGTTTAACCAACACATAATAACAAGTATAAGAACAATTCATCATCCTTAGGGCTTCATATTTGCAAATTTTAATCACGGATTCTACAAGACTATCAAGACCTAAGTCGCAAAATCAACAAGGATATTAGATTGACACAGATTTCACCCCCAACCCATTCACTTTCTATCATCCCAAAGGACATAGAACCCAATTTTAACAAGCTTAACATGCAAATTTGTCCCTAACCCAAGACCCACATACAATCTTTTTGTTTTCATAAGAAAATGAACTAGAATTCATTAAGCAAAGGGAGGTGAAATACCTGTATACTATAGTGGAGTGAATCAGTGGTAATCTTGCAACACCAACGTACATGCCCGCCTTGGAACACTGAGCAAAAAACACACAAAATAGACAGAGTAGAAACTGAGGGTTAGGGTTTTGGGATTTCTGAAGTTGGGGAGAAGTGGGCTTTTGAAGAAAATGGAAGGGAGAGATTATGGGAGTTAATGGAGAAGGAGAGGATTAATGGGAGGGACACAGTTGTGCAGAATTTGAAAAGGTGTGGGTATGTAACTAAATAGTTTTAGTCTAATAGAGCTGGTCGGGTCGGGTTGGGTCACTGGTTTTTGTAAGCTGACGATATCCCATTGACGGTTCGTATGTTAGTAGACGGACCATTGTCTGGACTGTCAATTGTGTACATATTCAGACAAATGTTTAATACATACCTGGGATCTACTGATGTACCGTGGTTTCACGCTATTTTCAATGCTTTTTTCTTAAGTCTCGTGTGTGTCTAAAGCCTTTTTATTAGTTTTAATGTATTTTTCTCTTTGTTTGTAGGAAATCTGTCCAGAATGAAAACGTGGAAGAATTGTGATGAAACTGTAGAAGTGGATACTTATGGAGCCATCGAGTGTCCGTCGACCCCTCGATGGTCCATAGGTGGCCACCGTCATATGAAGGAAAAGATGCTGAATGAAGATTGGGGAATTCTGAATAAGTATGGGGATACAAAGGCTTTCGATAGACCGTCACCTCCATGACGGACCATCCTGCAAATCTGTCATCGTTAATAGAAAGTAGCTCAAGTACCCGACTTGAAAAGATTCTAAGTGTGGAGAAACGGAAGCCATTGACGGACCGTCGTACTCTCAACGGACCATCCTCCTAGTGCTTCGATGGTAACAGTGAGTTGGAGAAGAAAGCAGCTGAAAAAGATGCTAAATGTGGAACAACAGGGGGCCTCGATGGTCCGTCGTTGACTCAGACGCATTTTTTGGGCAGATTTTCGTTAAGTAGATTTCTTTTTATGTTAGGACTTATTTATCATAAATACTGGTAAAAACCTCATTTTTGGGGTTAGACTCTTGGATATTTTTCAGTTTTATTATTTTAGTTGTTGAACTTGTTATTTTGAGAAATTATTATATTTTTCGGAAATCGTTTGTTGCAAGAGTAATGATTAATTCAAATAATTTTCTAGATCATATTCAATCTCATCAAAGTAAGTACATGAATTCTTATCAAACTAATATGAATTGTGTTATTATTAACATGGGTAACTAAATCCATAATAAGGTTGTGGGAACCATGGGTAAATAATAAGGTTAAAACTAGCTAAAATAACAAATCTAGAATAGTGTCTTGCATGTATTGATAATTCTTTCACTTAGAAGTCTTTTTAACGAGTGCACGTGTTAGAACTCGCCTTGTTGCTACCTGCCGGAGCAAGGACGTAGATAATAACAAAAGAATTATCAATGTAGATTTAGTATACACTATTTAATAGGCTAGTGTCGATTGGTGCGAAGTAACAACTAAGCCATAAATCGATTAAGATGCTTAATATGAGGTAAATGTAAGGTTTAGTAAAGCATACACACGTAGCCGGACCAAGGTGCTGAGTAAAATTCCCTAGTTGCCGGACCAAGGAATTAGGGATACATAAGTTACCACTTTCCATGCAAGATACTAGGAAAGGATTTTTATAGCTAGAATTACCGCGTTATGAACCTGTGGGGAATACTTAAGCCCTAGTTACTTTCATTACTTGATAAAAATCAAATCTTTGAACTTGTCACTTGTTCATTAGACATAGATAATTACATTCATTACTTAAAACCCCCTCTTTATTACTTTTTTTGGGGAAGGACTTGACTAATATAAGTAATAGTAGGTTAATGTTTAGTCTAAATCATTTTCCTTGTGGTATCGACCCTAACCTCATAGTTGGGTTCTTTACTTGATACGACCGCTTATACTTCTTTTGAGAAGTAAATTTGGGAGTACACTTTTAGATTAACTTTAAGCTTATTCCCAAAGTTTATTCAACATTTTCTGAATTTTACTTTTTCTCTTTGTTTTTGTCTCTTGAGATCTAACTTCCGTGTATGCCAAGTACGTGGAGTAGAGGAGAACCCATACTCTCACCCGACCTCGAACTAGAGCATACACTGCACAGAATAAACCAAAATTTGGGTATTCTCAATGATGATCACAACCTGGAACTTCCAGCATCGGTTGATGCTCATGATCAATTATTACCTGAAAATCATGGGGAACGTGAAATACGAGGGAAACCTCCGGCTCCACTCCCTCAAGAGTATTATAGGGGATATGATAATATTACTTACTCTGACCGGCCACTTGTTTTGCCTCCCCTACCACACGATCATACTTTCGTGGTAACTAGTAGTCTGATGCAAATGCTCACTGTTAGAGGTTTGTTTTGGGGCTACAAACTGAGGATCCACATGCTCACATCACCAAGGTGAGGTAGGTGTGTAAGAGTTGTATAGAGAGGACTGATTTTAATATGGACGTAATTGGGTTGAGAGTGTTTCCTCTCTCACTGATAGGAGAGGCTGCTATATGGTTTACCGAGTTCCCTTATAACTCAATCTACACTTGGAATCAATTGAGGGATGTTTTCTTAGCACTTTACTACCCGGTGTCTAAGAATATAAACCACAAAGATAGGGTGAACAACTTTGTCGCACTACCGGGAGAAGTAGTCAGTAGTTCTTGGGACAGTTTCACTTCGTTCTCGAGAAGTGTCCTTAATCACCTCATAGATGATGACTCACTAAAAGAGTACTTCTATCGGGGACAAGAAGATAATAATAAACCAGTATTTGATACGATAGCGAGTGGTTCTTATGGGGAGTGTCCTTATGCTGAGATTGCTAATAAGTTGGAGAAAATCTCCCAAAATAATAAAGCTTGGAGCACTAGGAAGTCAGATACTGGGAGAAACACTTTTGCAGTGCAATCCGCACACAACCAAGCCACAAATGAAATTCGTGAAGAAATGGCTTAAATGAGAACTGAGCTTGGTCTGTTGTTGAAACACGTCAGTGGGGGTGCCGAAAAGGTAAATACGGTGAACTACTTGTCTAAAACACCACCGCCGACTGATGAGTATTACTATGAGGAGGACTCTTATGGGGTAAATGAGCATACAAGGGGTTTCTGACCAAATGCCCAAGGCTCCAATAAGGAGACTTGGCACCAAGGTCAAGGAAATGAAGGTTGAAACTATGGTAATTACAATTGAGAGGGTCATTATGTTCGAGATGGGAATTACAACCACGACAACAACTTCAACTGGGGTCACTATGGTAACAGAAATGATAAGAGTGGGCCCAATGTTCCATGTCAAAATCATGAAGTTGCTCCTAGGGATGGTAGAGGTAGTATGACGCGAGTTAAGGAAAAGTTGCAAAAAATAATGAGGAGGCTTGATGCTAGTGATAAGCACAATAAAGAGTTGAGGAGTGACTTAGCGAGTATTGGGCAAAAATTTGATGCACATGTAATCTCGATCAAGCATCTTGAGTTGCAAATGGACCAATTGTCTTCGACTATGAACCCACGCCAACCGGGCACTCTTTCTAGAAATACTGTCAAAAATCTGAAAAATGATGGACATTGTATGACAGTCACAACTCGAGGTGGTAAGCAAACCATTGACCCACAGATGCCATCTTCTGTAGAAGATATGATAATATGCAATACCGATGTTTTATCATTATGCTCAAACAACTTTTCATCAATGTCCTTTTGATAGAAGCTCTTGAACAAATACCTGGTTATGCCAAGTTCATGAAAGATATGGTCAATATGAAAAGTTTGGTCAGTTTTGGGGATGATGATAGATGCAGCATTGTAGTGCTATTGCTACAAGGTCTCTTGTGCAAAAGAAAGAAGATCCGGGTGCCTTCACTATTCCATGTACAATCGAGTTTATTACACTTTGTGAAAGCATTATGTGATGTTGGGGCAAGCATAAATCTCATGCCTCTCTCTATTTACAAGAAATTGGGTTTGAGTGACCCAAAGCCCACTGCGATGCGGCTACTGATGGCCGATCAAATGGTGAAAAGGCCTATTAGATACTCCACGATGTGTTAGTAAAGGTGGAGTCATTTATATTTCCGGACGATTTTGTAATCCGGATTGTGAGGTTGATTTTGAGGTGCCTATTATTCTTGGGAGGCCATTCCTTGCTACGAGTAGAGCCTTGGTTGATTTGGAGAAAGGGAAAATGAAATTTCTGTTGAACAATAAAGAAGTGACTTTCCACATTTGTAGGTCCATGAGGAAGAGTGGTGTGATCCAATTGGTATCTTCCATATCTTACAGGGTTGAAAAGTCATCTGAGGAACAAATAAAAGAGCGTCTGGGTGTAGAAGCACTAGTGGTAGTGATCATTAATTTTGATAGTGATTGCATTGACGATATGGGTCATTGGTCGCGACACTTGATCGAGGTGATGTTCGATATAAACCAAAGAAGTTGGAGTTAGATATGAATCATCATGAATCTCCATCCGCAAATCCAACTATAGAGGAGGCTCTAAAAGTAGAACTTAAGGCTCTCCACCTCATCTGAGGTATGTATTCTTGGGAAAAGGTGACACTTTCCTAATAATTATTGCATCAGATTTGAATGTGCATCAAGTTTAGAATTTGGTGGAGGTGTTAAAAAGGTTCAAAAGTGCTATTGGGTGGACTATTGCAGACATTATTGGGATCGCTCTGGGATTTGTTCACATAAAATCCAACTCATGCCCGATCATAAGCCAAGTATTGAGCACCAGAGACGTTTACATCCACCTATGCAAGAGTTGGTAAAGATAAAAATCATTAAGTGGTTAGATGCTGGAGTGATATATCCAATCATCAGTAGTAGTTAGGTATGCTCTGTTCAGTGTGTACCTAAGAAAGGGGTAAAGACTGTGGTCCCCAATGAGACAAATGAGCTTGTTCCGATGAGGTCGATGACTGGATGGAGGGTATGTATGGATTACCAGATATTAAATGCATGGACCGAGAAGGACCATTTTCTATGCCCTTCATGGATCAGATGTTGGATAGACTTACAGGAAAAGGGTGGTACTATTTTCTTGATGGATATTTGGGTTATAATCAGATTTCTTTTGCACCGGAAGATCAAGAGAAAACCACATTTACTTGTCCTTATGGTACCTTCGCGTTCAAGAGAATGCCGTTTGGGTTATGTAATGCACCAGCCACATTTCAGAGATGTATGATTTCAATATTCTCCGATATGGTGGAGTACACTATTGGGGTGTTTATGGATGATTTTTCAGTGGTTGGTGACTCCTTTGAGCGGTGTTTGAGTCATTTGTATAAGGTTCTTAAGATGTGTGAAGATTGCAACGTTGTGCTAAATTGGGAAAAATGTCATTTCATGGTGAAATAAGGTATTGTATTGGGTCACCACATTTTAGAGAAGGGTATAGAGGTTGATCGAGCCAAAGTTTAGGTGATAGAGCGACTTCCTCCTCCTATCTCTATAAAAGGTGTGAGAAGTTTTCTAGGGCATTCAAGCTTTTACCGAAGGTTCATTAAGGACTTTTCAAAGATTGAACATCCTTTGTGCAAGTTGCTTGAGAAAGAGTGTAAGTTTTATTTTTGATGAATCCTGTCTTAAGGCATTTGGTGAGTTGAAGGAAAAGTTGGTGTCGTGATCTATCATCATTTCTCCAGATTGGAGCAAGACATTTGAGGTGACGTGTGATGCGAGTGGGGTTGCTCTTGGTGGGTATTGGGACAAAGAAGGGGCAAAATCCTTCATCCCGTTTACTATTCTAGTAAAGCCCTTAATGAAACCCAAAAGAACTACACAGTGAATGAATAAGAGTTCCTTGCAGTAGTCTTTGCTGTCGAGAAATTTCGCTCCTATTTGCTTGGCACGAGGGTTATAGTGCATACTGATTATTCTGCTTTGATATATTAGATGGCAAAGAAGGATGCAAAACCGAGATTGATTCGTTGGGTATTCCTATTGCAAGAATTTGACTTTGAGGTGAAAAATAGAAAAGGGACCGAGAATCAAGTTGCTGATCACTTGTCCCAATTAATAGATGAAGCGAGGAGGCAGTTAGGTGAAAAGGCTGAAATTGATGATACTTTCCCTGATGAGCATGTACTGGCTACCTCCCAAGACTTGATTCCATGGTTCACAGATTTTGCAAATTATCTGGCTAGTGATATCGTCCCACCGGATATTTCCTTTCATCAAAGGAAAAAGTTCATGCATGATGTGAAAAAGTTCTTTGGGATGAGCCATACTTGTATAGGAGTTGTGCCGATGGGCTTATTCGGCGTTGTGTGCCGGAAGTTGAGATGCTGAGTGTTTTGGAGGCATGCCATTCTTCTCCTGTACGTGGGCATCATAGTTGTATCCGGACTTCTCACAAGATCTTGCAATGTGGCTACTATTGGCCAACCATCAACCAAGATGCTCATGAGTTCGCCAAAGGATGTGATAGATGCCTAAGAGATAATGGCATTTCGAGAAAGTAAGAGCTCCCTTTGAATCCTTTTCTTGTGATTAAATTGTTTGATGTGTGGGGCATTGAATTTATAGTCCCTTTTGTGAGTTCTCATTGGATGAAGTACATTCTTATGACAGTCGATTATGTGTCAAAATGGTTGGAAGATATCACACTTGCGAATAATGAAGGGAAGAGTGTCACCACGTTCTTGAAAAAGAACATATTTTCTAAATTTGTCACCCCAAGAGCTATTATATGTGACGGGGGATCCCACTTTTGTAACAAGCAGTTTAAGGGATTATTGGAAAAGTGTGGGATTCCCCATAATGTGGCCACTCCTTACCATCTTCAAACTAGTGGGAAAGTTGAGGGTTCAAACAGGAAATTAAGCAGATTTTGGCAAAAACGGTGAATGCTAGTAGAACAGATAGGTCAAGGAGGCTCGATGAAACTTTTTGGGCCTATCAGACAACATACAAGACTCCCATAGGTATGTCCCCATACCAACTTGTATATGGGAATTCTTGTCACTTACCCGTTGAATTAGAGCATAAGACCATGTGGGCAATGAAGAGGTTGAAAAAGGATTGGAATGAGGCTGCCGAACAGAGGTTAAATGGGTAGAATGACCTTGATGAATTTCACTTGAAGATATATGAAAGTTCAGCCCTCTACAAAGAAAAAATGAGAATTACCATGACCAAAATATTGAGAAGTGTGATCTTTTGGTTGGAGATTTGGTGCTTTTTCAATTCCAGGTTGCGCTTGTTTCCTGGCAAACTCAAGTCCAAATGCACTGGTCCCTATTTGATCACCCAACTATTCCCTCATGGTGCGGTTGATTTGGAGAACAAGGATGGTGTGAGGTTCAAGGTGAACGGGCAGCAAATCAAAATCTATCAAGGGCATGCTGAAACGGCGAACGAAGTGATCTAGGCATACCATCCTGATGAAGTCTGAGTATGCAAGAGTCCTCCATCGTGCCGGGACGTAAAATCAAGCGCTGATTGGCAGGCAACCCAATATGTGTCCTCTAGCCAACTATAGGTTTTTCATGATTTTCTAGGCATAGTTGCATTATTTTTGCTTTTATTACTTGTGTCACGTCTGAATGTTCCTTTATTTTTCTTTAGAAGTGTTGGCTAGAGCGTAGAGTAGGGTCCATGTACAAAAAGTGTCCAAAAAACACAAAAAGATTAGCTTAATGGGTGTTAAATGTGCATGGACCAAATCACCAGAAATCTACAAAAAATTGGTCTGGTGCACCCATCGACGGACCCATCGACAGACCGTCCTCCCTTTGACGGACCGTCGGTAGGATCCGTCGTGCCTAGGTATGTTCTTTAAATTTTTCTAAGTTAGGGCAATGCGAAAGAGGGTTCAACAGACCATCGACCGACTTATGGTCCGTCGACGGGGAATCATCGATCCCTCACCCACCAACCCGACCCGACCCGTCCGGCTACATATTCAATGTTTTTGAACTCTTCATTTACCCACCTCTTCATATAACCTCCATAACCATTTACCTTCTTATTTCCTCTCATTTTCCCCCACTTTTTGACCCATTAACTTCCATTCCATCATCAGATTCCCACACTTCCCCCACTTCCACAACATCCATTCTCTCCCGAAATCTCCTATTTTCTTAGTTCCTTTGCCGGTCAGTGTTTGTGGTGGTTGTTTCTGCTATTCAACTACTAGTGTTCATAGTCTTTGTATTTTACTACAGTTGCCAGGCCTGTTTTTTGAGCTACAAGATTAACTTTTATATTCCTGATTACAGTGATTTTTAACTATTTAGGTACTTAATTTTGGACCATTTTGCATGCTAAAACTTATACACAAAAGTCCTAAGTCCCTTAGAACACTGAAATTTAAAGGGATGGGTGTTATTGTTAAAAAATTAGCGTGTGTTTGCATGATTGTGTTCCTGACCGAGGGTTTGATAGGTTGTCGAAAATGTATGTTAAAACTAGGAAAATTTAGGGCCTACGAATGATGGGATGCTGGGTAAATTATTAGTAAACTTAGGCTTCTAAGAATACTTCAAATTAGTCTGATAGGGTACCAAATCGGCTGTAAAATTGTGTTCCCTGAAGGTCAGTACGAGAACCCATCGACAGATCGTCGGTCGCGCGACGAACCGTCGTTACGAACTGTCAACCACAACTTCCTGAGTTTACTCTAAGTATCTATCAACGAACCCTTATGACGGACTGTCGTCCCTTCGATGGTCCGTCCCGCACAACCGTCGATGGTGTCAGAACCTTTGCTTCTGATATTTTATAAAATTAATGTAAGTGTCTGTTGATGGACCCTTATGACGGACCGTCATCCCTTCTACGGTTCGTCTTGCACAACCGTCGATGGTGTCAATACCTTTGTTTTTAACGTTTTTATAATTTATTCTAATTGTCACGCGACAAAACCCTCATGACGGACCGTCATGCCTTCGACGATCCGTCCTGCACAACGATCGTTATTGTTAGAACCTTTGTTTTTGATGTTTTTAAAATTATTTCTAAGTGTCCCTCGACAGACTGCCATGATGGACCATTATGCCTTTGACGGACCGTCGATGGGTACGTCCTACACTCTGTACTTCTGCACTGTCATTCCTTTTCTATGTTTTGCTACTTCCACTGGTACTACCTACTTCTCTCTGTAGGTACAAATGACACCTAAACACGACCGTGTCTACTCAAGAGGGCGTTCTAAGTCAGTTGCCCCGTCTAACTTGCTTATCATAGGTTCTGATGATGCGCGTGGCCCAGAGTACGTGCCACCAAACACCCGCACTCCTACCCATTCTGCTCCCCGACTAAATCCATGCCCACGAGGGTGGCGCTAGACGTAGTCACTACCTCCCAATTTGACGAAGAGGGAATACTGACCGGCACACCTTCTGGGTCTGCTGCACAGTTCGAGGTAGCGTCAGGCTCCATGGAGGCATCCGGTTTTGAGGAAGCTTCTGGCTATGTGAAGTCTTTCAGATCATAGGAGGCTTTTGCTTCTGCCTTGTCTTATGAGGCTTCTAGTGCTGACTCTACTCCAGCATTCCAGACTGGCGTCCCCGCTCCGGTTGCTGATCAGCCCAACCGATGGTGTGTCGAGGGGCAGTACCAAATCTACTCTGTGTCTAAGATTCCCAATGACAAGGGGGTCATGACCTAAACCCTGACACTTGAGCGAAGGGTTCTCATGGGGATTCTTCCCACCATGCCACCCATTCATGAGTTATTCACCCGATATCGGCTGGAGTGGACGACTCGAGAAATAGGCCGCTATAGTGAGGAGATAGTCCAAGAATTCTACTCCTCCTATGGGAGACTCTCCGGTCTCAGCTGGACTGGCGGGCAGCCCCTGCCAAGCATGCACCGTTGGAGTACGTTCGAGTGCGCGGAAAATGGTTTGACATGTCTTTGCAGGCCATCCGCATATTTCTCTATGGCGGGGTGTTGATGTCACCAAACTCCTCTCACCGTCGAGTTTGACTATCGATGGAAATTGATAAAAAATGGTCGGTTCCAGCGTGATCCAGAGGAGACAGAACCACCAAGCGGTGGATTGCACAGTACCTCTCTGTAGATGGTGAGGCTCCCGACTGGGTGCGGGATACCAAGGGGAGTATCAAGAAGGCCAACGTCACTTTCACAGCTAAGTTCCTATGGTTATTGGTCCGACACTGCCTTTCCCCCACTGCTGCTGATAATATTGTCACATGGGATCGTGCAGTGCTGATGGCTTCCATGATTGCAGGGTTCAAGGTGGACTTCTCATGGCTATTACAGGCGGTGGTGCACGAGAGGGCCTTTAAGTCCACTACTACTTACCCATTTCTGTGCACAGTTTTTTCATTGTGCAGGTCTGCATGAGTGCCCGTGTGGCACATTGATGTGATCAAGACCCCGCCTGGCTAGGTTGATATCGGTCTCATCCGGGATAAGGCTAATGAGTTGGCTCCCAACAGAGGGCCCCGTATAGAGGTGCAGCCGCTAGGTGAGAACCTGGCAGCCACGGTAGAGCCGGACCAAGGGTCTAATTCGTCTACATTTGAACCTACCGACACCACTCCGATCGAGTCTATCTCGGGTGGTAGCACCGCTTCGAGCTCCTCCCGCTCTATCCCATCTTCTTCACTAGTCCCTCTTGCTAGGGTCCAGAAACTAGAGGCCCAAATGGACACACTTCTGCATCACATCCAGCCTTGGATACATAGTTCCATTGATTAGGCAAAAGAGCGTATAGAGAGGAAGATGGCCCAGTACACTGAGTGGAAGATCATGGAGGTCCACCAGCGTTTGGACACATTTGAGCTGTGGGTTCTCGCTCGGCCAGCCCCTACAGTGGATGTGACGACTCTCCAAGATGTTGTGGAGAGTCTGAGAGCTGACTTGGACACCATATTGGAGTATCGGGTGCCTGAGTCTGAGGCCCCTTCAGCAGAGCCTGCTGAGGACACGGTGATGACTGCCCTGTTCGCCACTACTGATGTGCCACCACCTCCACCACGAGAGCGTGGAGGCACCGGACTAGAGATGAGGATAAGTCCGGGGCTTGGAAGAAGGAGCGCCATGTCACAACCCAAAACCATACCCTAGAAGTTAGGGTACAATCTTGGATTATAACTTGCCTCATCGACCTCTCAAAGGTCTAAGACAAGCCCTTTCATATCATTCATTGCATATACATAGTGAAAAGTAGTGAGGAATTAAAACTTTTCACAAAACATAATATAGCCTTCAAAATCTCTTTCATATAAAAGTAATAGGAAATACTAAGTCTCAATCTCATCATCTTAAGACACAGTAATACTTAGGACACGACCTATACTTCAAAATACGAATATAGAAATACTTGGTCTATTACAATACTTCAATAAGAAACATAAAAGACATATATGCCCTCGAATTAAGTGATGACATACTTCAACTTCTCTTGAACGATCTTCTAAGTCCAAGTCTTCACTTCTCAAAGCTCTTCACTACCAAGAAATATATACATAGATAAAAGCATGGAGTTAGTACAACCACATGTACTAAGTATGACTTTATGCATAAAAATCATGAAAAGGGACTTTATTAAAAATATGCATCTTTTTTTAAAAATCATATTTTAATCATAATAACATTATTAATCAATTTAGAAACACATAAGACAATAATAAATCAACAATATACAATTTAAAGATCATTTTACAGTGAACTATATCATTTTACAGTGAATTAATTCACTGTTACAGTGAATTGCTAAATCCTCTTAAAACTCAACTTCTAGAATGTCATTCCCTTATTTAAAGTCATCCTAAGATTCACTTAAGTCACACAAAGAAAGACCTCCCATACACCCTCTATAGATGTACCTTAACGACCCTTAAGATTACCTATAGTGAGTCACATACATACTTACAAAGCAGTTATAAACAACAAGGTAAGATTCTTCAACCAAGGCTGAACGCTAAGTCTCACTTGAGTGAGTTGTGAAGCGACCGCCCATACAATACCTTACACACACACACTTAAGAGATCCTATAGACTACCTAAGATAGAATCATGCTCACATAATACATCACATAGATGCTATGACATTCTCCTTCGAAAGGCTATCAAAAGACCTGCTTAAGTAGGTCAAGAATGTAACGTCCATGATTGACCTCTTCAAGACTACCTAAATAATCCTTATGACTTCCTAAGTTCGGATCATGTCCACATAATGAACATCTTCCCTAATTAGAGTTATTCTTCAGACTCATCTAGGTAAGATACGAAGTGACCATTCCGATGCCCCCTTCACACCTTAACTACTCTAGGTAGGTACTTATTCCTTTTACATACTACATGACATAAGTCATTAGTTCATTAAGACTCATACATCACATAAAGTACATTCAAATAATTGTCTTGGACAAGACCCATGAACTCCACATAACATCTTCAAAGTCTACTGTGTAATGTCTAGATAGCGTTCCATACCACCACCTAAACTCTATAAACTCCTCTAATGCTAATAAGTATTCCATATGAGGATAATAGGCAATAAACGACATAGAACATGATAGGTAGACATGGAATTCGGAGTTCTAACATACTCCGATGAGGTTGTTCTACTTTCCAAAGGTAGAACTTGGACACATCCCATGTAGGCACATGGTTAAGGAATATGAAGGGCATACTTTGTAATCTAGTCTCATACTTAACTATAACTACTTCCCTTACCATACTCACTCGGTTATAGCCTTCATTCTCATAGAATAATTCATACATTAGGTTCACATAATACGGTCCCATAACAAGTTCATAACCCAATCACATTTACCCTACCAAGGAAAGTCCACTAGGGATACATCACAATGGTGAAAAGAGGCTCATGATGACTTTCCTAAGGATTAATATGATGCTGTTCCAGCTAACTAACCTTAAGTCCATCATTCCTTTACTTTGAAGGATACCATTACGGCTTACACTTCAACAATCTTAACCTTACCCTTAGGTCAAGTTTTTCACATAATAGACTCTCATATCGTCATTTAAAGTCACATGTCATTCATAAATTCAATACTAATAGTTATAATACCCTAAATCAATAAATCACATATTTATAATCATTTATACATCAACCAAGATATACAAGTCAACCAAGACAAGATACCACATACTTCACTTTTGACTCATACTGCAAGTCATTCTAGAAACACCTAGAAACAATCTAATATATTCAAGTCATCCTATATATATTCATAACATCATCAATGTACTCCACATAGAATCACAAAGCTAAGTAGGAATAACCAAGACTTAACCCTAACACTATACTCATAATGTCAAAGTCATAGTCTAACATGATTACTTAAGGCAATATAAGTAGAAGAACACACATATGACTTCACATGTAGATAGATAATGTCATGTTTCACATAATCAACTACACAAATAGCCACATTACTTCAAGCAGTTGCCCATAAGGCCATGCTCATCATGTTGCATAAAGTAACGCTGACAAGCCACATCAATTGCAAGTAAAACACATAGCACCTCCACTATAAGTAGACCATACCAATCACAATAGAATCAAAGTATAATTAATATCAAATTAAATAAAATGGGGCATCATACCTTTATCCCCTCATCCAAACTTCAATCAATGCCAATTTAACCAATTCAACATCACAAGGACCTTACCCATGGCCATGAACAATAATTCAAAACAATAACCATAAAACTCAAAGAATATACATCAATTCAATCTAGGTTTAACAATATAATATCTATTATATATCAATTGAATACAATTTTTATATCATTAGAAAGCCCATAAGAAACTACATAACAATTCATCAATATTAGCTTAATAAAACGAGTTTGAAGGATCAAAAGCCATACCTCAAGGATGATAATTTGTCACTTTGATGAAGAATTTTGACACAAAAACCCCTCACCAATCTGCCTCTTCAAGTTGGACTTCAACGGAGGTTTTGGGATACTTTCTAAGTGTTTTGGGTTTATGATTTTGAAGAATGAAGTATTTCATGTTATTACCCCTTATATACTTAATTAAAATACCCAAATAACCCTTAATAAACCTTCCAACACTCAATTTATAAGTGGGGTGAATTTACAATTCATCCCTTGACTTGGAAGCAGACCTGCGCAGAGAACAGGTCGCGCGACGACTTGCCCTTGACGGGGCGTCACCACCTCAAAGGGCCGTCACAGGCTTCCGTCGGTGGCAAAAGTGGCTGGAAAAGCTTACAGCTTACAAACTTCAAAATATGATAAGTCCCTCACAACGGGACCCTTTGACTGGGCGTCACAACCACGATTGTCCATTGACTACTCCGTCGCCAGGGTCTGCCTGGGACAACCTGCACACTAATTTTGGGTCCTTACTCAAGGACCCTTTGGTAGTCCTTGGGGATAATTTCCCGGACGTTTTCCAACCCAAAAATACGACCTTCCATAAGTTTAACACCTCTCACATGTATTTCATCGAAAACAAACACGTAAAACTCGACGAAATATGCCTAGATGTACACATCACTTCAAGGCATATCTTTCGAACGCCTTGGACGTTCTTGGTCATTTGACCTCCAAACTTCTCAAAACTCTAGATACTGCATATAAATGTTATAATAACTCAATTAAGAACCTTAAAACATCATGAAACACATATGAACACACAGAACCACATAAGAGACATTTGGGTGACTTAGTCGTCAAACGTCTTAGTCGTCCCTTGACGTTTGACTTCCAAAACCTCTAATACTTTAGGTACTGCCTCTACAACATATATTAGACGTATTTAGGACCTTATAAAATCAATAAAAATATATTTGGATCTAGTTAAACAAATTCATCTTTGGGGTCTCACACGTTATGAGTTGGAGGCTGCAAGGAGAGCCTCGCTGATTGATGATGAGGCTCATCAATTGAGGGTTATCGAGGTGGCTGCTGGGGAGTATAGTTCCAGAGTTGTAGAGGCTGAGAGAAGCACTAATGATAGTGCTGTCATTGCTGAGGACACTACTGATGGTGTCCCTACTTCAGAGGAAGTGGGTTCCGGGAAACCGGACCCGTCAGCTTGTTGATCACCGGCGCTTTGTGCCTCAGGTTTGCTTCACCTACCACTCTATCTTATATACTTTTATGCATTGGGGAAAATTGCATGTTTTTATTTGGGTGGGGTAAATGGAAAGTGAGTGCTAGGGTGAAGTCTGAGTATCCAACTCAAGATCCTCTCTTGGTGTTTTCTTGCATGTGTTCTTTTTCCCCAAGAGACTGGTTACTTTATTGTTGAATCGACATGTTGGTATCTTTAGTACATAGTATAGAAATGGACTCTTAAGCATGATGGCTAAACAAAATGATATCCTTATTTAAAGAAAATGCTGCATAACTAGGAACAGTAACTGATAAATGTGTGGTTCTAAGTATGACATAGAGATACACCACTGCATGACCCTAAATCTAAAACTCGAACTAGGTTTCTAAAAATTTTGTAGAGTAATGAGATTTCAAGTGAGTGTGAGTAAAATTTGAATATTCCACCATTAGTACTGATCGAGAACTTGCCTGGTTAGTCCTGCTAAAAGTAAGTCATAATCGACAATTAGGAAAGGATCATAGGCCTTTATTTAATGTAGCAAATATTTAGCCTAAATAACAGAAAACTGAATGAAATTAATACCTTCTTGATCCAAATGGTTTGAGCTTAAAATACGCCTTTCTTTTCCACCCCAACTGATATTTTCTGGGAACAATGTGTTGGCCCTTGTCCCTCCTTGGACATGTGCATCTTAGCTTATGACAAAAGCATAATTTGAGGGTGGATAATTCATAAAACAACCTTTTCGTGGACCTGACCCAACTTTGGGTATTTTGTAGCCATGAGTTGAGGGTGGCTATTATGAGGAATGCTCTGGAAAGTGGGGTTGAAACAACAAAGAGAGAGAAAGAAAAAAAGAAAAGTGACTCAAGAAAAGTTGAAAGAAAAGTGAAAAAAAATATTTGAAATGTGAAAATACAAGCAAGAAAAGAAAAGAGTCACTTACACAAAAGAAGAAAGAAATGAGAATACCAAGGTGAAATAATACAAGAAAATTAAGAAATTGGGTGGAATTGAATGATAAAAAGGTAGGACACTTAGACATTATGTCAAGGAGGGAAATAAGTCACTAAAATATATCTAAATGTACCCTACCTAACTCGGAGCCTATGTTACAAGCTAAAAAATTCCTAACGTGATCCTAAGAGTCTATTGTGGTGAGCTTAAAGGAGTGAAAATAAGGGAAAACCTATGGAAATAAGTATAAATGAGGTGTTAAGTTGTTCTGAGAGTGAGTGTTGAAAAATAATCCTTATACTAAACTGAAGTCACTGTGTGAAAAATAAGGATCTTGTTTTGAAGTGAGGACACTAGTTGCAATACCGGAAAATTGGCACCATAGTGAGAGATCAAAGAGGATAGGTGTCAGTGTGTGGTGAGTTTGTGTCATGGTCTGATCTGCATGAGCAAGCCTAATAGTGATAGCATTCAATAAACATAATGAAAATAATCGGGATTGATATCCAGATGATTGCAAAAGCTAAAATAAGAATACTCTTGTACAAAATTTTTTTGGTGATTCATAGTGCATCGTTCGAGGACAAACAACAAATTTTTTTGGTGATTCATAGTGCATCGTATCTAAAGCCTTTTTGTACTAGTTTTGATGTACTTTCTCTTTGTTTGCAGGAAATTTGTCTAAAATGAAAACACGGAAGAATTGTGCTGAAACTGCAGAAGTGACTACCTACAAAGCCATCGACGGTCCGTCGACCCCTCGACGATCCGTAGGTGGCCACCGTCGTATGAAGGAAAAGATGATGAATTAAGATTAGGGAATTCTGACTAAGTGTGGGGCTACGAAGGCTCTCGACGGACCGTCACCTCCATGATGGACCATCCTGCAAATCTGTCATCGTTAATAGAAAGTAGATCCAGTACCCGACTTGAAAAGATTCTAAATGTGGAGAAATGGAAGCCATTGACGGACCATTGTGCTCTCAATCGACCATCCTCCTTGTCCATCGATGGTAACAGTGAGTTGGAGAAGAAAACAGCTAAAAAAGATGCTAATGTGGAATAACGGGGGGCCTCGACGGTCCGTCGTGGCCTTGACGGTCCGGTCGTCGACTCAGACACATATTTTGGGCAGATTTCCTTAAATAGATTTCTTTTATGTTAGGACTTATTGATTATAAATACTGGTAAAAACCTCGTTTTTGGGGTTAGACTCTGGGATATTTTTCAGTTTTATTCTTTTAGTTGTTGAACTTGTGATTTTGAGAAATTATTATATTTTTCGGAAATTGTTTGTTGCAAGAGTAATGATTAATTCAAGTAATATTCTAAATCTTATTCAATCTCATCAAAGTAAGTACATGAATTCTTATCAAACTAATATGAATTGTGTGATTATTAACATGGGTAACTAAATCCATAATTAAGGTTGTGTGAACCATGGTTAAATAATAAGGTAAAAACTAGCTAAAATAACAAATCTAGAATAGTGTCTTGCATGTATTGATAATTCTTTCATTTAGAAGTCTTTTTAACGAGTGCACGTGTTAGAACTCGCCTTGTTGCTACTTGCCGGACCAAGTACGTAGATAATAAGAAAAGAATTACCAATGTAGATTTAGTATACACTATCTAACAGGCTAGTGTCGATTGGTGCGAAGTAAAAACTAAGCCATACATAGATTATGATGCTTAATATGAGGTAAAGGTAAGGTTTAGTAAAGCATACACACGCCGGACCAAGGTGCTAATTGAAATGCCCTAGTTGTCGGACCAAGGAATTAGGGATACATAACTTACCACTTTGCATGCAAGATACTAGGAAATGATGGTTATAGCTAGAATTACCGCGTTATGAACCTGTGGGGAACACTTAAGCCGTATTTACTTTCATTACTTGATAAAAATCATATATTTGAACTTGTCACTTGTTTACTTAGACATAGCTATTTACATTCGTTACTCAAAACCCCCTCTGTGTTACTTTTTTTTGGAAAGGACTTGACTAAATAGAAGTAATAGTACGTTAAAGATAAGTCTAAATCATTTTCCTCGCAAGATCGACCCCAACCTCATAGTTGGGTTCTTTAATTGATACAACCGCTTATACTTCTTCTCGCGAAGTAAATTTGAGTGTATCATCTACGGACACAGTCGACTGTCCGTTCATTGAATGACGGCCCGTCGGTTGGTCCATAGATCTGTGAACCAGATCAATTGCTGTAGATTTCATGGGTTTGGTCCCTGCACAATAAACACCCATTAAGCTATTCTTTTTGTGTTTTTCTAGACACTTTTGAGACACGGACCCTAAACTACTCTCTAGCCAACACACTAAAAAAATAACACAATAATATGATTAAACTAGAGAATGCAAATGCTCCTAAAAGAAGAAATGAAAAATCTTATTGATTGGCTAAAGCATACACCTTGGGTTTCCTTCTAAGAAGCACTTGATTTAACGTCGCGACACGACGCAAGACCCTTGATTACTCAGACTTTATCAAGGTGGTATGCCTCAACCACTTCATGAGCACTCTCTGCATGCCCTAGGTAGATCTTAATTCTTTGCCCATTGACCATGAACATTGCACCCTCTTTGTTCTCCAACACCGCTACACGTGGGAACACTTTACTAACAAGAAATGACCTAGTCCACTTGGACTTGAGTTTGCCCAGAAACAAGCGTAGCCTAAATTTGAATAGAAGCACCAAGTCCCTAACCGCAAGTTCTCGCTTCTCAATCTTTTGGTGATGGTACTTCTTTATCTTCTCTTTTGTATATGGCTTAACTTTCATATGCTTTTAGGAGAAAATCATCAAACTAATTTAACCCGTTAAGTCTCTATTCCACTTCTTCAATCTAATCCATCTTCAATTTATTTATTGCCCACATGAACTTGTGCTCTAACTAAACCGGCAAGTGACAAGCCTCCCATATATAATTTTGTATGGATACATAGATATGGGGGTCTTTTATGCAGTTCGGTAAGCCCAAAGAGTATCATCCAGCCTCCTTGACAAATCCATTCTATTAGCATTAACCATTTTCCACAGGATCTGCTTGATTTCTCTGTTGGACACCTCAACTTTCCCACTAGTTTGTGGATGGTACGGAGTGGCTACATTATGACGAACCCCATATTTCTCCAATATCCCTTTGAACAACTTTTTGCAAAAGTGGGATCCCCCATCACTAATAATGGCCCTAGGTGTGTCAAATCTGTAAAAGATATTCTTTATAAAAACGCGGTGACACTCTTCCCTTCATTGTTTGAAAATGCTATGGCTTCCATCAATTTTGACACATAATCTACCGCCACAAGAATATATTTTATCCCACGAGAACTCAAAAACGGGCCCATAAAATCAATGCCCCATATATCAAATAACTCAATCACTAGAATGGGATTAAGTGGGAGCTCTTGCCTCTTAGAAATTCCTCCATCTCTTTGGGACCTATCACATGCCATGGCAAACTCATGAGCGTCTTGGTGAATGGTTGGCTAATGGTACCCGCACTGCATAGTTTTATGGGCAGTACAGATACCACTATGATGCCCACCCATAGGCGAGGAATGGCAGGCCTCCAAAACACTAAGCATCTCAACTTCCAGCACGCAACGACAAATAAGCCCATCAATACAACTCCAATATAAGTAAGATTCATCCCAAAAGAACTTTTTCACATCATATATGAACTTTTCCCTCTGATGGAAGGACAAGTCCGATGGGATTATATCACTAGCCTGATAATTCACAAAATCGGCGAACCATGGAATCAAGTCATTAGAAGTGGCCAATACAAGCTCATTAGGGAAGGTATCATCAATTTCAGCCTTTTCACCAACTCTCGCATAGATTCAGCCTGTAATCTGGACGAGTGATTGGCAACTTGATTTTCAGACCTTTTTCTATCTTTCACCTCAAAATCAAACTCTTGCAATAGTAGCACCCATTTAAACAACCTTGGTTTCACATCCTTCTTTGCCATAAAATACCTCAAAGTGGAGTGGTCACTATGCACTATAAATCTCATCCAAGAAAATATGAGTGAAATTTTTCGAAAGCAAATACCACCGCAATGAGCTCTTGTTCAGTCATAGTGTAGTACTTTTGTGCTTTATTAGGGCCTTACTAGAATAATAGATGGGGTGGATGATTTTATCCTTTCTTTATTACAATACCACACCAAGAGCAACCCCGCTAGCAACACCCATCACCACGAATGATTTACTCTAATCTGGAGAAATAATTATAGTCGCAGACACCAACTTCTCCTTCAACTCTCCAAATGCCTTCAAACATGATTCATAATAATAGAATTTACATTTCTTCTCAATTAACTTGCACAGAGGATGTGCAATTATTGAGAAATCCTTAAAAAACCTCCGTTAGAAGCCCGCATGCCCAAGAAAGCTTCTTACACCTTTTATAGAGATAGGTGGAGGAAGTTTCTCTATAACCTCAACTTTGGATCGATCAATCGCTATTCCTTTCTCTGAGATGCAATGGCCCAATACAATACCCTATTTCACCATGAAGTGACATTTTTCCCAATTTAAAACAAGGTTTCATTCTTCGGATCTTTTGAGAATCTCGGCCTAGTGACTCAAACAACGATCAAAAGATTCACCAACAACTAAAACGTCATCCATAAACACCTCAATAGTGCCAAATGGGCACTACGGCATCCCTGCATAGATGGAAATTCAAACACGCAAATGGGTAAGTATTAGAGGACTTCAAAGCCCTCTCATGTATCACAGTGATCAACAACCTCGTGAAGTCGATCTCCAAACCTTCCACCAATGCTTCTACCAGTACCGCTCTATCCCAAGTAAGAATATTATCTGCTGCCGTTGAATATAGGCGGTGGAGGACTAACAACCAGACGAACTTGGTTGTGAAAGTGAGGTTGACCTTTTTGATCAGCCCTCTTGGGTATTAAAACCAAACTACGCCCTCACTGTCGATGGATAGGTGATGAGCAAGCAACCTCTTACCTGCTTCTACTTGATCCACGGTGCTATGAAACTAGACACTTTTGACCATATCCATCCTGTAATCAAATTCCGAGGACAAGGGGGCCCGAGTAATATCGGTGGAGGTTCCATATATAAAATGATGGATGGTGATAGGAGAAATATCCACCCGGCAGCGCCAAACTAGCACTGTTGTGAGCATGTCCTTTTTTGGCAGATTTCACCCGCCTATCAAAAAAGCACTGAGAGTCGCATATAAGAGTCGTAGAACTATCTAACAATCTCCTCGCCATACGTCCCCATACTTTTTTCCATCTACTCTAGCCTTTCGCTGGTGAAAAATCTCTGCACATCAAGAATTATGTGAAGACTCCCTATAAAAACACTATGCTCGACCATCACCAACTGGGTCATAATCCCCTTGTCATTTAACATCTTGGCGTCCTTAAAGACTTGATACTGACCATCTACACACCACTGATTTGGATTCTCAGTAACCGGTGCAGAAACATCTATTTGGGTGCCGGGGCAGACTCACAGTTTGTAGCCTCATCAGACGAGGCTTGGAGGGCAGGTTCATCCGCTTGATTTGCTCTATGTGATATGGAATCGGAGGCGGTGGCCTCATTCGACCTCTAAGAGTGGACAAACCCTGATCCTGATGCATCTGCGGATCCAGATGCTTCTGTAGAACCCGAGGTAGACAAAGACAGTGTGCCCATTAGTATGCGCTCCTCAACAGATTAGAAGGCAGTGACTACACCGAAAACAACCTTTTGGAGGGTACCCGGAGTGGTTGCTGCAGTTGGTGTGACGGTGATGATTCCTAGAGGGCCATGTTTCGGATCCCTCTCATCGTCAGAAGTGCCTATCATCCTACGGGATGGTGCCTAAGACTTGTACCTACCCCTGGAAAACATGATGTCTGGTTTGGGGGCCATATGTACATGTAAAGAAGCTTTTAGTGTCATAGAATTCATACTACACACTGGAAAAAACCAAAACAAATAAAAGAGAATAAAAACACATTCTAGTACAGACCTATACTATTGGTTGATGGGCACTATCGACGGGCTGTCGATGAATTGACGGACCTTCCATAGGGCTCGTCGTTGGACTCTTAGAATCTATTTAGCTTACTTACTTCATCATACCTCTCAGTTTGAGTTAACAAATATGCAGAACGGCTGATACTCTCAAACTTACTTCTCAAATAAGAAGTAAAGCGGTCGTATCAATTAAAGAACCCAACTAATGAGGTTAGGATCGTTCCCACGAGGAAAATAGTTCAGACTTAACTTCAATCTATTATTACTATTATTTAGTCAATTATTTCCTTAGAAAACAAAGACAATAAAAGCGGGGTTCTATTTCTAAATGAATGAAAATAATTAGCTAAATTAATGTAGACAACTAACAGATTCAAATGTTGGAGTTTAATCAATTAATAAAAGTAACTAGGGTTTAAGTGTTCCCACAGGTTTTTAACTTGATAATTCTAACTATAACAATTCTTTCCTAGTATGTTGCATGCAAAGTGATAAGCTATGTATCTCTA
Organism: Solanum arcanum; assembly: GCA_027789145.1. Classification (NCBI taxonomy): domain Eukaryota; kingdom Viridiplantae; phylum Streptophyta; class Magnoliopsida; order Solanales; family Solanaceae; genus Solanum; species Solanum arcanum. The sequence goes on along the minus strand of CM050933.1, from coordinate 59,853,676 downwards.
AATCCTTGGTCCGACATCTAGAAAATTTGACTCCGCAACTTGGTCCGGCTACATGTGTTGCTATACTAACATTTACCTTAACCTCATATTAAGCATTGTATTCGATATTTGATGAAGTTATTACCTCGTATGAATCAATACTAGCCTATTGATTGTATACACTTAATCTACGTTGATAATTCTTTTCCTACTATCTACCTCCTTGTCCGGCAAGTAGCATTAAGGCGAGTTCTAACGTTGGCCATCCGTTAAAAAGACTTCTAAGCGAAAGAATTATCAATACATGCAAGACACTATTGTAGAATTGTTATTTTAGTTAGATTTTACCTTATTATTCGCCCATGGTTCCCACAACCCTAATAATGGAGTTAAGTTACCAATCGACAAAATCAAAACAATCAACTCCAGAGAAAAGTGTAACAATCCAAAGTCTTATATCCAAAATAATCTACTAACAAAGAATCTAACATAAAAGTGTTTAACCAATAAAGAGTATATCAATACGAGAGTCTAACCATACGAGATTCTAACCCCAAAAACGAGGTTTTTACAAATATTTATAAAAAACAAAAACCTAATAAAAGAAGGACTCTAGTTACTGAAAATCTGTTAAAACGCGGCTGGGTCGACAGACCTAGTGACAGACCGTCGCGGTTATGGCGGGCCATAATTGACTACGTCGTCCCATACTTTGCAAATTCTTATGCTGCTCTCTTCATTACCCTCGACGGCAGGTATGACGGACCGTTCCAAGCACGACGGTATGTCGAGGGTCTCTGTTCCATAACACTTAAACTATTAGAATTTTGGGTGCTGGCTACGACGGTTCGTCATGCACTTCGTAACCCCACACTGGATGAGACTTCCTCATCTTCCTTCAGCAGCTTCACGACGATGCCACCTACGGAATGTCACAGGAACGACGGACCGTCACAAGCTCTGTAGGTGGTAACTTTTCTGCATTTTTTGATCAAGAACTTCCGCGTTCATCTTTAGACAGATTTCCTGCAAATAAAGGGAAACTTACATAAAAATCAATACAAAAAGGCTTTTGGACACACTCTAAACTTAAGGAAAAAACATTAAAAATACCGGAAAACCACGGTATATCAACACCCTCAAATTAAATTCTTTGGTTGTCCTCAAGCGACGCACTATGACTCACTACAAAAATCTTTGTACAATAGTATCCATGTTTTAGATTTCAAAATCATTTGGCTATCAATCCCAGTCAGTCTCATCATGTTTATGCATGTTATCACTATTAGGCTTGAATTATGTGGAATCAGACCATGACACAGACTCACTACGCACTAACACCTATCTTTTTCAATTTGTCACTGAGGTGCTAATATTTCCGGTAATGAAACTACTGTCCTCACTTCAAAACAACATCCTCATTTTTCACACAATGATCTCAGTTTGAGTATAAGGATTACTTTTCAACACTCACTCTCAGAACCAATTCAAAACTCATTCATACATATTGCCATAAGCTTGCCCTTATTTTCACTGCTTTAAGTTCGCTATACAACTTTTAGTATCACTATAGTACTTTCTTAGCTTGTAACATAGGCTCAGGGTCAGGTAGGGTATATTTAGGTATACTTTTAGTGATTTTTTCCCTCCTTTACATATCGTCTAAACATACCTCTTTTCATCATTTTATTTCGCCCAATTTCTCATAGTCTTTCACCTTGCTATTTTTTCCTTCTTCTTCATTTGTGTAAGTGACTCGCTTCTTTTCTTGCTTGTATTTATTTATTTATATTATTTTTATTGTTTCAGTGTTCTTTCAACTTGTTCTTGAGTCACTTTACTTTTGTTCTTTCTCTCCTTTTGTTCTTTCAACCCCACTTTCCAGAGCATTACCTATAATAGCCACCCTCAACTCATGCCTTTGTCATGAGTCAAAGTATACAATACCCAAAGTTGGGTCAGGGCCATGAAAAGGTTGTTTACTGTATTAGCCACCCTCAACTTATACTTTTGGCATAAGCTGAGGTGCACATGTCCAAGGAGGGACCAGGGACAACACATTATTCCCAGAAAAGATCATTTGGGTTGAAAAAGAAAGGTCTATTTTAAGATCAAATCATTTGGATCAAAGAGGGATTAATTTCATTCGGCCTTTTTATTTAGGCTAAAAATTGGCTACATTGAACAAGGATCTATGATCCTTTCCTAATTGTCTATTAGAGCTTAATTTTAGCAGGACTAACAAAGCAAGTTCTAGCTCAGTACAAATAGTGGACTATTCAAATCGACCTCACGCTCACTTGACATCTCATTACTCTACCAGATTATCAGACACCTAGTTCGAATTTTTAGACTTAGGGTCATGCAGTGGTGTATTTCTATGTCATGCTTAGAGCCACACATTTATCAATTACTATGCCTAGTCATGCATCATTTTCATTTCATCAGGATGTCATTTTAGCCATCATGCTTCAGAGTTAAACTATGTACACAAGATATAGACATGCCGTTCAACAATAAAAATAATCAGTCTCTTGGGGAAAAAGAACACAGGCAAGAAAACCCCAAAAGAGGATAGTGAATTGGGCTACTTAGACTTCACCCTAGCAATCACTTTCCATTTACCCCACCCCAACAAAAAGACATGCCATTGTCCCCAATGCATAAAAAATTGAAATACGAGAGTGGTAGGTGAAGCAAACCTGGGGCGCAAAGCGCCGACGATCAACAAGCTGGTGGGTCCGGTTCCCCGGAACCCACTACCTCTGTAGTCTGTACACCCTTAGTAGTGTCATCATCAACAACAACACTATCAGCAGTGCCTCCGCTATCGCCATATATATGGAGCTAGATGCCCCATCAGTTGACTCTATAGCCCTGATCCTACGCGCCTCCTCATCAGCAAGCGAGGCTCTCCTCGTAGCCTCTATCTCACGGTGCTCCTTCTTCCGTGCTCTAGCCTCATCCTCCTCTCACCCCTTACGCCTCTTGGCATGCTCTCGAGGGGGAGGTGGTGGAATCTCAGAAGTAGCGAATAAGGCCACCCTCACTGTATCCTCAACAGTGTCTGCAGAAGGGGCCTCAGACTCAGGAACCCTAGCCTCTAGGATCATATCAATGTGCGCTCAAAGACTCTCGACCGCAGCCTGAAGGGTCGACACGTCCACCTAAGGGGATGGCGGGGCTAGCACCCGCAACTCAAAAGCGTCCAAGTGCTGATGAACCTCAGCGATCTTCCACTCTGTGTGCTGGACCATTTTCCGCTCCAAGTGCACTTCTGCCTCAACAATAGACCTCTACATCCAAGGCTAGATGTGATGCAAAAGTGTAGCCATCCGTGCCTCTAGTTTCTTGACCCTAGAAGCGGGACCAGAGCGGGGAAAGGGGCTGAGCGAGAGGAGCTCGGGGCATTGCTACTACCCGGGATAGAATCGACCGAGGTAGTATTAGTGGTTTTTGAAGCAGCCTGGGTAGCCGTGTGAGCCTGTGCTACCGTATTAGCTATATTTTCACCAAGTGGAGGCAACTCTTGACGGGGCCTCTGTGTGGAGCCAACTCATTTGCCTCATCCCTTATGAGTCCGATATCAACAGCGCCCAACGGAGTCTTAAGCTAATCAATGTGCCAGAAAGGAACACTTGCGGACCTGCCTAAGGAAAATATCATGCACTGAAAAGGGTAAGTAGATGTGACCTTAAAAGCCCTCTCATGCATGACCGCGTGAATAAGCCAAGCCAAGTCCACCTCAAACCCGGCTATCATCGCCTCCATCAGAACTACACAGTCCCATGCGACTATATTATCAGCGCCCGTGGGGGAAAGGCAGTGGCGGACAATAAACCTTAAGAACATAGCCGTGAAGGTCAAGTTAGCCTTCTTGATGGATCCCTTCGGCCCTGTTACCCAGTCGGTACCCTCTCCATCAACTGACAAGTGCAGGGCAATCCACCTCTTGGTGGTCTCTCTCAGCGATGGCTCACACAAGAATTGACCATCTTTGACAATTTCCATCGTTAAAATCAGCGATGAGAGGGGCCCGATTGGTATCAAGATCCTCACCGTATAGCTACCGGCGGATGGTAGGTAGGGAGATATCGACCTGAAATCCACTTACTCAGACATGCTCAAGTGGGGCCTATTTGGCGGGGGCAGCCCGTATTTCAATATGTGATCTAAGAGTAGCGATGTAAGAGGCGTAGAACTCTCAGACCAACTCTTCACTATAACGGCCCAAAGAACGCGTTGTCCACTCCAGTCGGTGTCTGTTGAAGAGATTGTGGATCTCTGAAATGGTAGGTAGACTTCCCGTAAGGACCCGCCTCTGCAGTGTAAGGGTCCATGTCATGAATCCTTTATCATTCAGAAACATTGCGTTTGAATAAACTTGATATTGCCCGTCGACACACCACCGGTTAAGCTGGTCGACAGCGGGGATGAAACGCGACTTCGGTCGCCGAGTGGAATCGAACTATCGGCCTCATCGACGAGGCATCTTGTGCGGTATGGCGAGTCTTTGGGACATCAGCAGACTCGGAGGTTTCCTCTGACCACGAAACTCCTAAGGATCCAGACGCTCCTTCTTCATGAGTAGCTGACCTAGAAGGTGTGCTGGTCAGTATGCGCTCCTCATCAGACTGGAAGGTAGTGACTCGCCAGACGCCACCTTTTTGGGAGTAGCTCTTGTAGCATGTACAACTCGTGATGGAGTGGTAGTGCCTGGGGGCACATAGTCGGGGTCACGCTCATCATTAGAGCCATTGACTAGGCGGGCATACGGGGCGACATACTTTGATCACTAAAGTGCGTAAACTCGATCTTGTTTTGGTGCCATAAGAGATAGTACCTGTAAAGAATCCATATTAGTACGAGAAGGGGCAGAAAAGACAAGCAAAATGAAACAAAATAAATATAAGAGCTAAGCTTTAATGACTTTTCTGCAGCAACAATGAAACACGACGGACCAGGTGATGGCTCGTTGTGAGTACGACGGACCATCATGGGGTGCGTAATGTCTTACTTCAACTATATTGATGTGGAGACCCCTGAAGGAAAGTCTCTAAAAGTATCACGGATAAGCACGACGGACCATCATGACAATGACGGTCCATCGTCGATGTCCATCATGGAGACCCTTAGGAAAGAGGTCTCTGACTGTCATGATGGTTGTGTAGGACAGGCCAATCGAGGGTGTGACGTTCCGTCATAGATGTCCGTCAGAGGACATTTTGGAAAAGTATGGAGATCCTCAAGAGATGGGTCTCTGATCGTCACGATGGTTGTGCAGGATGGACCGTTGTGGTAACGACGGTCTGTCGTAGATGTTCGTCAGAGGACACTTAGAAAAAGTAAGAGACCCTTAGAAAAACAGTCTATGACTTTCACGATGGTTGTACAGGACGGACCATCGAGGGTATGACAGTCCGTCGTAGATGTTCGCCAGAGGACACTTAGAAGAAGTAGGAGACCCTTAGAAAAAGGTTCTAGACAACCATAACGGTTGTGCAAGACAGACCGCCGTGGGAACGACGGTCTGTCGCATGTTTCTATTGGTGGACACTTGGAGAAAACATATAGTGGGATGTTGGAAAAGACCCTATGATGTTCCATCGTGGGTACGACGGTCCGTCGTCGGGGTCTCGTCAGTGACAGAACTGGGGATGCCACAATAATCCCCTATAACTCAAATGGAATTTTTAGTGTTAACCTAGATGTGTCTAACCCAAATACCTAGCAAACTACCAATGCTAAAGCACATATTTCTAGAGTTTTAACAATGCAATTTAAGGATTCTTAACCTAGGTCAGAAAAAATTAGATCAAAGCATGAAGACCCACCGAAAAGAAATAGGCTAATATGAATTAAAAAAACAAAAATGCAATGTTAATAGGGAGAGATCAGAGACACATACCTGAGAATTTGAGAAAAACAAGCAAGGAAGGTGCTTGGATAGCAAGAACAGAACCATAGAAGCAGACTCCGACTTGTAGAGGATAGATTTTATGAATTTGGAGAATTGGGGAAGTGATCAGTTGATAGAGAAGAGAGGTAGGAAGTCGGAAGTTGAAAAGGGAGGGAAATAGGAGAAAGAGGGAAGGAAATGGGTGAAATGAAGGGGTGGGTTTTTTAAAGGTTGCAAATTTTTTAAATTACCCCAACCGGGTCGGGTCGGGTATGCTCATTAATGATGCAACGAGACCACGACGACGGCCCATCGCAGATGCAACAGTCCATTCTTGTTCTATCACGTGTGCCCTAGTTTTAAAAATAATTGGAAGACGTACCTGAAACGACAGATTCATGCGACGGTCTATCGCGTGCGTGACGGTTCGTCGATGTGTCCGTCAGTGACTGTTGCAGTGAGATTTTCTACAGAATTTCCTGGTGATGTGCCTGCAAATTTGAATCCCATTAGTCGAAAATGCTCTCATTATTAGAAAGAAAACTATAAGTATTGGGTTGCCTCCCAACAAACGCCTTATTTAACGTCGCGGCACGACTAAAGGCACTTGATTACACAGACTTCATCAAGTTGGTATGTCTCGATTCCTTCATTCTTCGATTCAGCATGCCCAAAATAGGGTTTTATTCGTTGTCCATTTACCTTAAACCGCACACCCTCCTTGGTTTCTAACTCAACTGCTCCACGAGGGAATAGTTGGGTAATCAAGTAAGGTCCTGTCCATTTGGACATGAGCTTGCCCGGAAACCAACGCAACATAGAATTGTATAAAAACACAAAATCCCCACCATAAACTCTCATTTTTAACTTTTTAGGTCATGGTTCTTCTTCATCTTTTCTTTGTGGGATATAGTAGATACTGATTGGAGCTCACCACTCTTCCTCATGGACCTACAAATGTTGAAGGTTGCTTCTTCATTGGTCAACCGAAATTTCATCTGCCTCTTTTCCATATCAAGTAAGGCTCTACCCGCAACAAGGAATGCCCTCCCAAGAATAATAGGCACTACAAAATTGACTTCACACTCAAGGATAACAAAATCTGCTAGAAATATGAACGACTCCACTTTTACTAGCACATCGTGGAGTATCCCCATAGGCCTTTTAGCCGTCTGATTGGCCATAAGTAGCCGCATCGCAGTGGGCTTTGGGTCACCCAAACCCAACTTCTTGTAAATTGAGAGAGGCATGAGATTTATGCTTTCCCCCAGATCACATCATGCTTTCGCAAAATGTAATGACCCGACTGTACAAGGAATAGTGAACGCACCGGGATCTTCTTTCTTTTGTACGAGAGATCTTGTAGCAATAGCACTACAATGCTGCATTCTATCATCATCCTCGAAAGTGACCGATCTTTTCTTTGTAACCAGATCTTTCATAAACTTGGTATAACTGGGCATTTGTTCTAGAGCTTCTACCCAAGGGACATTGATAGAAAGCTGCTTCAATATTGTAATAAAACGCCAATATTTACTATCCTTGGTTTTTTTCACTAATCTTTGAGGAAAGGGGTGGTGGTGGTATAGGCATGGAAATTACCTTTATAGGTGCTTCAACATCTTTTACAGTGTTATCTTCTACTTCACCACTACCCTCTACCGCCTTATCATTAACTTTTATCACCTTTTCTTTCTTAGACGACATAGGTTTGTCAATGGTCTGCTTACCACCCCGAGAAGTGATTTCCATACAGTGTCTGTCATTTTTCAGATTTAGGACAGTGTTTCTAGGAAGAGCGCCCGGTTGCCGTGTGTTCACAGTCACAGATAATTGGTCCATTTGCAACTCAATCTGCTTAATAGATATTACATGTGTATCGACTTTCTGCCCAATACCCGCTAAATCACTCCTTAACTCTTTAATGTTCTCATCATTAGCATCGAACCTCCACATCATTTTGGGCAACATATCCTCAACTCGCGCCATACTATCTCAACCATCCCTTAGAGTCACTTCACGATTTTGAGGATGGACATAGGGACCATTCTTATTTTTTATGTTACCATAGTTACCCCTGTTGAAGTTGTTGTCGCGGTTGTAGTTTCCATCTCGGACACAATGACCCTCACGGTTATAGTTACCGTAGATCCGACCTTGGTTTCTTGACCTTGGCGCCAATTCTCCTGATTTGAGCGTTGGGCACTCGGTCAGAAACCCACGTGTGCTCCTTTACCGCATAGGAATCCTCCACATCATAGCATTCATCATTTGGTGGTGGTAGTTTAGACAAGTATTTAACTGCATTTATCTTTTCTGCACCCCCAGTGATATGTTTTAATACCAAACCAAGCTCACTTCTCATCTGAGCCATCTCTTCACGAATTGCATCTGTGGCTGGGTTGTGAGGGGATTGCACTACGAAGGTATTTCTCTCAGTATCTGACTTCCTAGTACTCAAGGATTTATTGTTCCGGGAGATTTTCTCTAACTTTTCGGCAATATCAGCATAAGGACACTCCCCATAAGAACCACCCGCGATAGTATCTAACACCTCTTTATTATTATCATCCTGCCCCCGATATAAGTATTTCTTCAGTGACTCATCATCTATGCGGTGATTGGGGACGCTTCTAAAAAATAAGGTAAATCTATCCCAAGAACTACTAACTGACTCTTTTGGTAGTGCCACAAAGTTGTTCACTTTGTCTTTGTGGTTTAATTTCTTGGAGACCGGATAGTAGCGTGCTAAGACAACGTCCCTTAGTTGGTTCCAAGTGAAAATTGAACCAAATAGCAGCCTCTCCCGTCAGTGAGAGAGGAAACACTCTTAGCCCTATTACATCCAAGCCAAGTCAGGCCTCCCTACACAGCTTTTACACACTACCCTTATCTAGCTATATGGGCATGTGGATCCTCAGAAGGTAGCCTTGAAAACAAACCTCTGGCAGTGAGCACTTGCATCAGGATAATAGTTACAACAAAGGTGTGACTGGTGGTAGAGGGGGCAAGGCAAGTGGCCCATCGGACTCTGCTATTTTGTCATAGCCTCTGTACTATTCTTGAGGACGTGGAGCGGGATTTTGTCCCCTTTGTTGGTTTTCACTCAGAGCATCGGGTAATAACTGACCATGAACATCAACCGGAGCTGGGATGTTCCAGTTATGATCATCATTATTAATGCCCAAGTTTCGATTCATGTTGCGTAGTGTACGCTTTAATTTGTGATCGTAGGGAAACAAGAGTTCTCTTCCTCTCCGTGTATTTGGCATACCAGGAAGATAGTTCTGCAAGAATAAAAAACAATGAACAACATAAAATTAAGAAAATAACGACTAAACTATAGTAATAAGTTTAAGTTAATATAAAAGCTACTTTCCTCGGCAGCGGCACAAAAATTTGATACACTCAAACTTACTTCTCAAATAAGAAGTAAAGCGGTCGTATCATGTAAAGAACCCAACTAATGAGGTTAGGATTGTTCCCACGAGGAAAATAGTTCAGACTTAACTTCAATCTATTATTACTATTATTTAGTCAATTATTTTTTTAGAAAATAAAGCCAATAAAAAGAGGTTTTTTATTTCTAAATGAATGAAAATAATTAGCTAAATTAAAGTAGACAACTAACAGATTCAAATGTTGGAGTTTAATCAATTAATAAAAGTAACTAGGGTTTAAGTGTTCCCACAGGTTTTTAACTTGATAATTCTAACTATAACAATTCTTTCCTAGTATGTTGCATGCAAAGTGATAAGCTATGTATCTCTAAATCCTTGGTCCGACATCTAGAAAATTTGACTCCGCAACTTGGTCCGGCTACATGTGTTGCTATACTAACCCTTACCTTAACCTCATATTAAGCATTGTATTCGATATTTGACGAAGTTATTACCTCGTATGAATCAATACTAGCCTATTAGATTGTATACACTAAATCTACGTTGATAATTCTTTTCCTACTATCTACTTCCTTGGTCCGGCAAGTAGCATTAAGGTGAGTTCTAACGTTGGCCATCCGTTAAAAAGACTTCTAAGCAAAAGAATTATCAATACATGCAAGACACTATTCTAGAATTGTTATTTTAGTTAGATTTTACCTTATTATTCATCCATGGTTCTCACAGCCCTTGTTATGGAGTTTAGTTACCCATAGTCAGAATCACAATATTCATATATATGATATAAGAATTCATGCACTTACTTAAATGAGAAAGACTAAAATTCATAAATTAACTTGATTAATCGAAAAAATCACCAACAATCAACTCTAAAGAAAAGTATAACCTTCCAAAGTCTAATATCTAAAATAATCTACTAACAAACAATCTAACATAAAAGTGTCTAACCACTAAGGAGTCTAACTATACGAGAGTCTAACCATACGAGTTTCTAACCCCAAAAATGAGGTTTTTACAACTATTTATAAAAAAAGAAAACCTAATAAAAGAAAGAGTCTATTTGTTGAAAATCTGTCAAAACGCGTCTGGGTCGACAAACCTAGTGACGGACCGTCGTGGTAATGACGGCCCGTCATGGACTCCGACGTCCCATACATTACAAATTCTTATGATGTTCTCTTCATTACCCTCGAAGGCAGGAATGACGGACGTTTCGAAGCACGACAGTCCGTCGAGGTTTGGGTATTGGACAACTTCTCTGATCATCACGACGAACCAACAGGACGGACTGTCATGGCTACGATGGTCCATCATGCACTTCGTAACCCCACACTTGGTCAGAATTCCCCATCTTCCTTCAGCAGCTTCAATACGATGCCACCTACGGACCGTCACTTGCAGGACGAAACGTCACAAGCTCCGTAGGTGGTATCTTTTCTGCATTTCTCGCTCAAAAACTTCCACATTCATCTTTAGACAGATTCTTGCAAATAAAGGGAAACTTACATAAAAATCAATACAAAAAGGCTTTTGGACACACACTGAACTTAAGGAAAAATCATTAAAAATATAGTGACGGTATATCACGGCACGTCGATTAATCGACGAACCATAGTCCACTTTCGTCGTCTGACACTTCCAATAATTTTTAAAATCCATCACAACAGTGTCGTCTCTGAATGAAATGACAGACGTGCAGAATGGCCCGTTAACCAATCGATGGATTGTAATCCACTTCCATAGTCTCAACTGAATAAATTTAAGGGTGAGTCGATCGAGGGACCCCATCGACGTCTTGTCGATCCATCAAAGGTCCGTACACGGGGTCTCGTGTTGTTGGCCTGAGATAGTTTTCATGCCTTGTTTTCGATTCCCCATTTTGACACCTTTAAAGACCCACATAAGTTTATCCAACACATAACAATAATCAAGACATTTTTTTTCATTATTAGGGTTTCAATTTCACAAGATTCATGCTTTAATTCATCGATACTACAAAACCCTCTATCGATAATCCTATCATTAGTATCATAAACACATTTTAAATAGATTACACCACAACCCACTCAGTTTCTATAATTCTAAGGAGCATTTTTTACTAGTTTACAAGCAAAAGCAACAAATTTTTGTCCCTAACTCAAGACCCACTTTCTAGTTTTTGTTTCCAACAATGTATGATCGAGAATTCATAAGGAAAAGGGAATCGAAGTACCTGATAATCATAGTAGAGAGTTTGAAGGCTGATACTTGCAAAAACCTATGTGCCCGACTTGAACACCAACCGGAGAAATCAATGGGAATGATGGGGAATTTTGAGAAGAAGAGGGTTTTGCGAATTTGGAGAGTTTGAAGATATCTAGATATTACGGAAGGAAAAAGTATTATTTTTTCTGAAAAAATGAAGGAAATAAAAGAGGAGAAACAGTTAGGAATATGAAAAGATTTTGGAGGTTAATGAATGTTTTTTAAATTTTAATATTACCGGCCGGGTCGGGTCGGGTCGCTGGAACTTTGGATCGATGAAACCCCGTCGACGGTCTGTAAGTTAGTGGATGGACCGTTGACTTGACCGTTGATTACAAAAGGACTTGGAATTTTTTTTAGACATACCTGGTATCTTCGAGCACCATCGACGATCCATCTATTGAATGGTGGCCCATCGATGGGATCCGTAGATCAGTGCACCAGACCATTTTCTGTAGAATTTTTTTTTGGTCCCTGCACATAAAACATCCATTAATCTATTCTTTTTGTTTTTTTCTAGACTCTTTTGCAACACTGACCCTAAAGTTATCTCTAGCCAACACTAATAATAAAAATAAAACATGACGATCAGCAACACAAAACAAATTAAGAAAAAATGCAACTATTCCTATGAATAACATGGAAATCTATCGTTGGCTAGAGAGTACACCTTGGGTTGCCTGCCTAGAAGCGTTTTATTTAGCATAGTAGCACGACCCAAGTTCCTTGATTACTCAAAATTCATCAAGGGGATATGCCTCAACCTCTTCATGGACACTCTCCCCATGACCTAGGTAGACCTTGATCCTTTGCCCGTTGATCGTGAACATTTCACACTCCTTATTCTTAATCTCAACCACTCCAGGTGGAAACACTTTAGTGATAAAGTAAGGTCCCATCCACTTGGATTAGAGTTTGCCCAGAAACAACCGTAGCCTAGAGTTGAATAGAAGTACCAAGCCCCCTACCGCAAATTCTCGCTTTTAAATCTTTTGTTCGTGGTACTTCTTTATTTTATCTTTGGAGATGGCTAAACTTTCATACGCTTTTAGACAAAACTCATCAAGCTCATTAAACCTATTAAGTCTCTGTTCCACCGCTTCATTCAAATCCATCTTCAGTTTTTTCATTCCCCACATATCTTTGTGCTCTAACTCGAATGGAAAGTGACAAGCCTTTCCATACACAAGTTGGTATGGAGACATACCTATGACAGTTTTTTATGTAGTCCGATAGGCCCAAATAGCATCATCAAGCCTTCTTGAGCAATCCGTTGCATTAGCGTTAACCATTTTTGACAGAATTTGCTTGATTCTTGATTTGACACCTCTACTTGCCAACTCATCTGGGGATGTTAAGGACTGGCCACATTATGACGAACCCTACATTTCATGAATATCCATTTGAACAACTTATTGCAAAAGTAAGATACACCTTCACTAATAATGTCCCTAGGTGTGCCAAATCTGGAGAAGATGTTCTTTTTCAAAAATGTGGTGACTCTCTTCCCTTCATTGTTAGAAAATGCTATAGCTTCCCCTTTTTGAGAATAGTCCACCGCCATGATTATATAATTCATCCCATGAGAACTCACAAATGGCATCGTAAAATCAATGCCCCAAACATCAAATAACTCAATCACAAGTATATGATTTAGAGGAAGCTCTTGACTCTACGAAATTCCTCCATCTCTTTGGAACCTATCACATGACTTGGCGAACTCATGAGCATCTTGGTGAATAGTTGGCCAATAGTACCCACAATACAAAATCTTGTGGGCAGTCCGGATACCACTATTGTACCCACCCACTAGCGATGAGTGACATGCCTCTAAACACTTAACATCTCAACATCCGGCACACAACGACAAATAAGCCCATCAGCACAACTCCGGTATAAGCAAGGCTCATGCCAAAAGAACTTTTTCACATCATGCATGAACTTCTTGCTCTGATGGAAGGAAAAGTCCGATGGGACTATATAACTAGCTAGATAATTCGCAAAATCGGCGAACTATGGAATCAAATCATGAGAAACGTCCAATACATGCTCATCAGGGATGGTATAATCAATTTCATCATTTTCAGCCAATTTTCACATAAATTCATCCTCTAACCTACACAAGTGATCGACAACTTGATTTTTAGTCCCTTTTCTATCTTTTACCTCAAAATCAAACTCCTTCAATAATAGACCCCATATAATCAACCGTGGCTTCGTATCATTCTTTGCCATCAAGTACCTCAAAGCAGAGTTGTCAGTATGCACTATGACCCTCGTGCCAAGCAAATAGGAATATAATTTTTCAAATGAAAATACCACCGCAAGAAGCTCTTGTTTAGTCCCAGTATTGTTCTTTTGGGCCTTATTCAGGGCCTTACTTGCATAATAAATGGCGTGAAGGATTTTATCCGTTCTTTGTCTCAATACAACACCAAGAGAAATCCACTAGCATCACACATCACCTCAAATGGCTCACTACAATCTGGGGAAATAATAATGGGCACGGACACCAACATATTCTTCAACTCTTCAAATGCATTCAGACACGATTCATCAAAATAGAAATTACATTAATTCTCAAATAATTTGCACAGAGGATGTGTATTGTTTGAGAAATTCTTAATAAAGCTCTGATAAAAACCCGCATGTCGTAGAAAACTTCTCACACCTTTTACAAAGATGGGTGAGGGAAGCCTCTCTATAACTTCAAATTTTGTTCGATTAACCTTTATCCCCTTCTCTGAAATGGGATGGCCCAATACTATATCTTATTTTACTATAAACTGATATTTTGCCAATTAAGTACAAGATTGCAGTCTTCATATCTTTTGAGAACCTCGGCCAAATGACTCAAACACCGATCAAAAGAGCATCCATGAACACCTCAATGGTGTCCTCCACCATATCAAAGAATATCAACATCATACATAGATGGAAAGTGGACACTGCATTACATAACCCAAAAGGCATCCTCTTAAAGGCGAACGTCCCATAATGTCATGTAAAAGTGGTCTTGTCTTGATCCTCTTGGGCAATAGAAATTTGATTGTAACCTGAATAGCCATCAAGAAAATAGTACCATCTTTTACCCGTGAGTCTATCTAACATCTGGTCCATGAATGGCATAGGGAAATGGTCTTTCTCAGTCCATGCATTAAAATTCTGGTAATCCATACAAACTCTCAATCCGGTCACCGACTTCATTAGAATGAGCTCGTTCCTATTATGAGGCACTACAATAATTCCCTTATTTTTGGGCACACATATGAACATGGCATACCCAACTACTATCTGCAATAGGATATATGACTTCGACATCCAACCACTTAATGATCTTCTTCTTTACTATCTCTTGGATCGGTGGATTCAAACGTATCTGATGCTCAATACTTGGCTTGTGATCGGGCATGAGTTGAATTTTGTGTGAAAAATACCGGGAGGAATCCCAATAATGTCCACAATGGTCCAAAAAATGGCTCGATTGAACCACGTTAGAACTTCTACTAGACATTCTACTTGTTGTACATTCAAATTTGCTGCAATGATTAACGAAAAAGTGTCATCTCTACCCTATAATACATACGATGAGGTGATAGAGCCTTAGGCTCTAATTTTGGAGCCTCCTAAATTGTTGTCTCGCAGATGGAGAGTCGCAATGCTTCCTATATAACTCCAATTGCTTTGGTTTTGGCCGATATTTGTTTTGCTGAAGTGCCGCAAACAAGGACCCATACTCTTCAATACTATCACATGCAAAATTGATGGTCACTGTCCTAAAGCCTCGACACCTAGGCGTTCTTTAATTTGTACCTCAGACACTCTAATCTTGATAGGACATAGTAGATACCATTTGGATCTCACTACTTTACTTCATGGACCTACAAATGTTAAATGTTGATTCTTTGTTATTCAACCTAAACTTCATGTGCCCTTTATACATATCAAGCAAGGCACGACCAGTGGTAAGGAATGACCTTCAAAGATTAATAGGAACTTTAAAGTCCACCTCACAATCAAGGATCAAAAAATCATTTGGAAATATAAATGACTCCACTTTCACGAGCACATCATGCAGTATCCCGATGGGCTTCTTCACTGTTCGATCAACCATCAATAATTGCATTGCAGTAGGTTTTGGGTCACCCAAACCCAAATTCTTATAAATAGAAAGAGGCATGAGGTTTATGATTGCACCTAGATCACATAGTGCTTTAGCAAGGTGTAATAATCATATTGTACATGGAATAGTGGAAGCGCTCCAATCTTTTTTTTTTCTGCACAAGAGACCTTGTAGGAATAGCACTACAGTGCTGGCTTCTGTCATTATCCTGAAAACTTACTCATCTCTTTTTTGTAACCATATCCTTACTAAATTTAGCATAACCGGGCATTTGTTCCAAAGCTTCTATAAAGGGACATTGATGGAAAGCTGCTTCTACATAGTGATAAAACGCCGATATTTACCATCCTGAGTCTTTTTCACTAATCTTTCAGGGAATGGTGGTGGGGTCCAGGAATGGGGAACACTTTTTGAAGAACCTTTGTGTCTTTCGCTGTTTGTCGGCCAATTCTCCACTTGTTTCCATCACCTCTTTGTCTTTTCCCATAGTATCCTCTACCACAAACGACATGAGTGGATCTATAGTTTCCTTACCTCCTCGAGTAGTGACTGTCATATAATGTCCTTCATTTTTAGGATATTGGATGGCATTGATAGAAAAAGTGCCCAGTTGGTGTGGGTTTTGGGCCATTTGTAATTCAAGATGCTTAATCGAGACCGCATGTGCATCAACCTTTTCCCTAATGTTTGCTAAATCACCTCGTAATTCCTTGGCGTGCTCATCACTAGCATCAAACTTCCTCATTATCTTCTGTCACATGTCCTCAACTCACGCCATACGACCTCCATCATCCCTAGGAACAACTTCCTGATTTTGAGGTGGGAAATAGGGCCCTCTCTGATCATTTCTATTACCATAGTTACCCCAGTTGAAGTGTTGTCGTGGTTGTAGTTTCTATCTCTAACATACTGGCCCTCTCTATGGTAGTTATAATAGTTCTCACCTTGATTTCCTTTACCTTGGTGCTAATTCTCTTGATTGGATCCTTGTGTGTTTGTTCGAAAACCCCCTATCTAATCATTCACTGCATAAGTATTCTCTTCATAATAGTACTCATCCACTAGTAATGGTGGTTTAGTCAAGTAATTCACTGCAGTTACATTATGTGCACCTCTAGTGACAAGTTTTAATATGAACCCAAACTCTGTTCTCATTTGAGTCATCTCCTCACGAATATCTTCTGCCGCTTGATTATGTGTAACTTACACTATAAAAGTGTTTCTTCCATTGTCTGACTTTCTAGTACACCAAGCTTTATTGTTGGGAGAAATTTTCTCTAATTTTTCTGCGATCACAGCATAAGTGCACTCTCCATAAGAACCCCCGCAATAGTATCGAGTATTGCTTTATTGTTATCATCTATACCCCGATAGAAGTACCTTTCAATGCCTCATCATTAATGCGGTGGTTTGGATAGTCCTCACAAACGCAGTAAACTTGTCCCAAGAGCTACTTATCGACTCTCCAGGTAGTGCCACAAAGTTGTCCAACTTATCCTTGTGATTAAGCTTCTTGGACACTGGATAATACTTAGCCAGAATTACATCTCTCAGTTGATTTCATGTGTAGATGGAACTATAGGGTAGATCACTAAAGCATAATGCTGCCTCTGTCGTCAATGAGAGAGGAAACACCCACAATACGATGGAGTTCATATCCAAATCTGGTCGACCTATGCAAATATTTCAAATAGACCTCAATTTGGATATGTCGGCATGAGGTCCCTCTGATTGTAGTCTTGAGAAAAAAAGCATTGCGGTGAGCGTCTACATCAAACTACTCGTCAGCACGAAAGTGTGACCTTGGGGTAGAGGATGTAGGACAGTGGTCCATCAGAATCAGTAATATTCATGCTGACTCTTTAGAACTCTTGAGGTCGTGGAGCTGGAGGCTGCATCCTCAGAGCATCATCAGGTAGGTTGTCTTCAATGCGTCTGACTCGAATTACCCCATCACGTAGGTTACCA
This sequence comes from Solanum arcanum, assembly GCA_027789145.1. Taxonomy (NCBI): domain Eukaryota; kingdom Viridiplantae; phylum Streptophyta; class Magnoliopsida; order Solanales; family Solanaceae; genus Solanum; species Solanum arcanum. The sequence continues at coordinate 59,836,062 of CM050933.1, read as the reverse complement.
GGGTTTTGTTGATTGTTCATTCTTCTTAAAGTTCATTTTAGTTCTGGATCGAATGGTCTAAGCGGATCTCCTCGGCTAAGTGTACTTGGCATAAACTAGAACCAGACCTGAAAGAAACAAAAACAAAAGAAAAATAAAATCAAGAAATTGTTGACTAAACTGTAATAATGTTATTAAATTTAATCTAAAAGACACTTTCCCCAGAAGCACTAAAATTAATATGCTCAAATTACACCTCCCTAAAGAAGTATAAGCGGTCATATCAAGTAAAGAATCCAACTAGTAGGTTGGGGTCCATCCCACTATGAAATTGATTGAGACTAAACTTTAATGGACAATTATTGCTATTTAGTCAAGTTCTTTTCAAACCCAAGTAATTAAAGGGAGGGGGTTTGTAAACACAAATCTTCGTTAACAATTCTAAGAAAAACAAGTAAATAATATCAATGACTTAGTTTTTATCAAGTTATGAGAAAAACTAGGGAGTAAGTGTTCTCAATAGGATCATAACGCCGTATTCCTAGCTATAACAGTTCTTCCCTAGTGATTTTCATGCAAGTGGTAAGTTAGGGATCTCTAAATCCTTGATCCGACGTTTAAAGAATTTCACCCCACACTTTGGTCCGGCTACGTGTATATACACTACTAACCCTTACCTTTACCTCATATTAAGCATCATTATCGATGTATGTCTTAGTTGTTACTTTGCACCAATCGACATTATCCTATTAGACTCTCTAAATCTATGTTGATTATTCTTTTCTTACTAACTTCCTCCTTGGTTGGACAAGTAGCAATAAGGCGAGTTCTAACATGGGCCACAGTTAAAAAGACTTTTAAATGAAAGACTTATAAATACATGCAAGATCCTATTTGATAAGTGCTATTTATCTAGGTTTACCTTGTTAATCACCCATGGTTCCCAAGACCCAAGTTGTGGATTTATTTACCCATGCTAATAAGAACACAATTCATAGTTGTAAAGAATAAAATCATGAACTTACTTTGAAAAGTCGAATAAAATCTAGAAAATCAACTTGAATTATCAAGAAAACCTTGAAATCCAAATCATGAAATTAAATTAATCCTAATACAAGGCATACTCCAATATAACATCATGACTTAATCATAATTAACCACAATTTGAAGTAAAGGATAGATATCATAAGACTTACAAAGTCTTCTTCATAGTTCATCATCAACGTCTAACCAAAAACCCTCAATTCAACCCAATTTTGTTATACAACATCATAAATCAATAATAACCCTGATAACAAGGCTAGGACAATCACTACATCACAATTCAATACTAGATCATAGCTTAAGATAAGATACATAGGTTAATTCAATTCCTAACCTAGATCATCTTATCAAGAACTAGAATGAAAGACTAAAAATCACTCTAATTTGTTCATGATTAAGGTAACAACATCATCTAATAGATTTTTAAAAAATAACCAAGTCAATTGGACCAATTACAACCTAATTCATATCATCTAAAAAGTAGACAAAACCATAAAGATATATAATAATAATTAAGTTATAATACATGTTAATCAATTCATATTGTCCAAAATAAAATATAAAAAAACCAATTCATAACATAATTTTTGACATTCAGAAGAACCTACATGGAAACCCAACTTTTGAGTTTACTTTGAAGGAAACCTTTGAGGAAAGAGGTCTAAAAAGTAAATTAGATCACATACCTCAACGTTTGATGAATAATTGATGGTGAAATATCCCTTTCCAGCCCCCAAATCCCTCCCCTATCTTGTCTTCAATGGTGTCTTCCAATAGAGAGAGAAAGAAGAGAGAAGGAAGAGAGTTTTGTTTTGAGAGTTGTAATTAGACTAATTGGATTGGGGTAATCATATGGGGGCTTAATTATATTAATTAGTCTTCACTTAAACAACAACTAACAACCAAAACCTTTAATTAATTAGTTAAAACCAACTTATAAAAGTGCAGAAAATGGACCCTCACAAACGAGACCCCGATCGACGATTCGTCTCTGTGTCGACGATCATTGTGCCCTTCTGTGTTGCACATATGTCCTTCTTGTCAAGACTGTGCAGGTGAGGGACTAAAAAAATTGGCCAAGATTTTTTCGACGGTGTGCATCAATGCCCCATAGATCAACACATGCCTCATCGATTTTCCGTTCGTCGGTGCACACTGCCCAGGCAGTGCTGACTCCTACATGCAAGGGTCCTGCTCAAGGGCCATTGGTTGGTCCATGGGGAGTCGTACCCAGTATTTTAGACCATGAATTAACTTAAACTTATGTTATACACCCTTCCACCAATTTTCACCATTTTTCGACTCCTAAAATCTAGTCAAATTGTCTTAGGCACGCTAGTACCTCCTAGAACTAGTTTCCGAATGTCATGGATGTTCTTGGACGTTTTTCTTCCTAGACTTTGTAAATGACTTATAAACATTAAAATAGGCCGTAAAACAATGTCTAGACCTTATGAAGCTTATTTTAGGATTTAAGACACCTCTACGATTTTTTAAAGTGTGCCAGGTGGCACCCGAATGTATAGAATAACAAGAACTATGGGCAATTCTAGAATTCAATTTTCAAATACTCATCATCCAGTACACATAATCTCCCTTGGTACCGAAGAACATCATCCCTCCTTTGGGAGAATGACTCATTTATCATACTAAGTACCAATTTCTTCAACTTCATTAATAGACGATCAAGGTGTTGCTTAGACTTCACCTCTACCATTAATGATTAGTCAGAGTTATGATGGACCATAAAACTACAATTTGGAGAATCTACAAAGTACACACCTAAACAAGCCAACCTATGAACTCTTTCACAAGTTCTTTTTTCTTTTCTTCCATATCCGTCAAGAGTTCTAACCATATTCCCTATCAGCGATTCAAATCCATTTGTGTAAACAAATATTGAAGACTTTTATGGTCAATAAACACATCAACATGCATACCATACAAGTAATGTCTCCATATTTTTCAGGCAGAAACAATCACAGCTAACTCAAGGTCATGAATTGGATAGTTCTTCTCATGAAATTTGAGTTGCCTAGAAGCATAATCTCTCACATTGCCATGTTGCATGAGAGCACATCCAAAGCCCACTCGGGAAGCATCGCAATACATTACAAAGCCTTCACTATCCTCTAGTATGGTCAACACCAGGGCAAATATAAACTTATCTTTCAACTCTTAAAAATATCTTTCACAAGCTTCCGACATCTTAAACTTCACCTTCTTTTGTGTCGAGTATGTTAAAAGAGAAGAAATGGACGAACATCCATCAACAAACCTTCTATTATACCCGTCTACACCAAATAAACTTCTTATGTTGGTGGGATCCAAAGGTCTAGACCAAATTTCTGACTGCGTGAGTCTTCTTCGGATCAACCTCTTCACCCTCACAAAATTAACACTTACTAAATTTTGCATAAGGTTGGTGTTCTTTGAGAACTTGCAAGGCAAACCTCAAATGACTCTCATGCTCATTTTCATTCTTGGAGTATATCAAATATCATCAATGAATACAATCACAAATGAGTCAAGGTAATCTAAAAAAATCTACATTAGGTCCATAAATGTTGTCGGGGCATTTCTCAACCCAAAAGATATCACTAGAAACTCATACTGACAATATCTAGTTTGCAATGCCATTATGGAAAAGTAGATTGCACCTTGGAGTTGATAAAAATAGATCATCAATCTGAGGGAGAGGATACTTGTTCTTTATTGTGACCTTATTGAGTCGGCGATAACCAATGCACATTCTAAGAGACACATTCTTCTTCTGAAAAAACAAGAATAAAACACCCCATGGAGAAATACTAGGCTAAATAAACCCCTTGAATTGTAAATCTTTGATTTGGAACTTCAAATCTTTCAATTAATCCGGCACCATGTTATATGGAGGAATATATATGGGGTCCATATCTAATAACAAATCTACGCCAAAGTCAATTTCCCGTTCGGGAGAAATTCTTGGAAGGTCATTGGGAAAAACCTCTAGATATTCCCTAACTACGGGACAGGATAAATAGAAGGAATTTCATATTTTAGGTCCTTAACCCTTACCACAAGTATAAACAACCCTTGTCTATCATCCTACAAGCCTTCAAACAAGAAATGATTTGACCTATACTATAGAATTTCCCCCCTTCCATTCTAGAAGGGGTTCGTTTGGAAATTAAAACTTCACCACCCTTGTTCTACAATATATGGAAGCAAAATATTCATGGAGTCAATCCATACCCAAGATGATATCAAAATCAAACATGTAATCTTCTACCAAATCAACAAGAGTAACTATATTGGGAAGCATTACATGACATTTCCTATAGACTCTTTTTGCAACCACAGAGTCACTGATTGGGGTACAAACTCAAAAGGGTTCACTCAAAACATCGGAAAGTACATAAAACTTTCTAGATACCAAAGGTGTAACAAAATAAAGGGTAGCACCGGGATCAAAACACAGCATAAATATTAGTAGAGAAGACTTGTAACATATCAGTCACAACATCTGGAGAATTCTCTTATTCACCCCTAGCCTTGAGTGCATAAAAACGGTTCCTTTTTGGAGCTTTGGAGCTAGGACCTCTTTATTGAGCTTGGCTATTCCCCTTTCTTTGACTCTCCACATTAGGACAATCTTTCACCGTATGTCCACCTTTGACACAACCATAGAAACTATTTGTTCTAAATGGGCATTCACCCACATGTTTCTACCACACTTAGCACAAGTTGTTCTTTCTCTTGGTGAATTAACATTTCTCCCCTTTTGAGGTTTAAGATTAGACACCCTATTATTGCGAGGAATGGAGATATTTGAAGGAACCTGGTTGAAAACCTCTTCTTGAACTTTAGGCTTGTCTTGATTATCAACCCTATTCTTTGAAGAACGAGTTTCAAAAGATCTTGCCTTCATAGCTTTCCTATTCCTTTTCCTTGGACGAATCTCCTCAACCTAGAAAGATCCATATTGTCATGAAGCATGGCTGCACGACATTTTTATTCAAGCTCTTTGGACAGGCCTGTTACATAACGACTCATTTCATCCCTGGCATCGGAAATCAAAGAAGAAGCATATTTTGTCAGCTTAAGAAACTTTAAGTTGTATTCCTTACAACTCATACCACCTCGATGGATGAACTCCTCTACCTTAGCTTCCCTTTGCTCCCTTAGGAAGAATCTGACAAAAGAGGGATAAGATGCTAAAAAACATAGTGTCAAAACTCTAGAGACACGACATAGGATTACAAAGAAAAAGATAATTTTCCTAATCATTACATATCCTAAACAAGAAGCTCAATAGTTTATAAATCACAAGTTTCAGAGAAAGGCATTCACAATATTAACAAAACACAATATGAAGTTCACTAATAATAAGTATGTTCAATGTAACGGAATGTAATGCCAATAATAATGATGCATGTCTGACCTAGTGATACGCACCTGCTGTCTCTTAGTTCGGGACCCATAAAGGACATATTTATCCTTGCATACATCGTGGCGTGCGATACGATCCTCGATAATAGTAACTATCGCTACGCGTAATACGTCCATCGAGATATAGTATCTATCGTGATGTGTGATTTGTCCCTCAAAATGGTACATCCTCTTATCACATAATACTTCTCAAAACCATGTCTCAAAACCAATGCAAATGACATATTCATAAAATAACGAGGAGATGACCATTTTAATATTAATGCACAATTTAGAATAAGACAAAGATTCAACAAGACATTCAAACCATTCTCAAACATCACACACCAACAATTAATCACACTGCCTTGTTATTTCTCCTTTTCATCATTAGAATTAAACAATGTGGACAAGTCAACCCATCACCAATTTCCATTACTTCCAAACATATACCATAAGAAAATACATGAATTTCATACACTTTACAAGGGTTTAGAAATTTACTTGCCTCACTCAATTAAAAATACATTCTGGAACATGAGTCTTCCAAGTTGTTTAACTCCCAACTCAAATCAATCTATTTAAATAAATGACCAATATAAGATTTCAAAACTAATAATTCCCATATTACTATATGATACGCTCAATCTTACTTCTCACATAAGAAGTAATGCGGTCGTGTCAAGTAAATAACCCAACTAGTGAGGTTGGGATCGTTCCCACGAGGAAAATAGTTTAGACTTAACTTCAATCTACTGTTACTATTGTTCAGTCAATTACTTCCTTGGAAAGCAAAAACAATAAAATGGGGGTTTCTATTTCTACATAAATGAAAATAACTAGCAAAATTGAAAGAGACACTTAACAGCTTCGAATGTTGGAGATTAATCAATTAATCAAAGTAACTAGGGTTTACGTGTTCCCCACAAGTTCATAACTTGATAATTCTAACTATGACAATTCTTTCCTTGTATCTTGCATTCAAAGTGATAAGTTATGTATTTCTAAATCCTTGGTCCGGCATCTAGAAAATTTCACTCCGCACCTTGGTCCGGCTACGTGTGTTGCTATCCTAACCCTTATCTTTACCTCCTATTAGGCATCATATTCGATATTTGACTAACTTATTACCTCGTACCAATACATACTAGCCTATTAGATAGTGTACACTAAATCTATGTTGATAATTCTTTTCCTATTATCTACCTCCTTGGTCCGGCAAGTAGCATTAAGGCGAGTTCTAACGTTGGCCATCCGTTAAAAAGACTTCTAAGTGAAAGAATTATTAATACATGCAAGACACTATTCTAGAATTGTTATTTTAGTTAGGTTCTACCTCATTATTTGCCTATGGTTCCCACAACCCTAGTTATGGAGTTTAGTTACCCCTAGTCATAAACACAATAATCAAATATATGATATAAGAATTCATGTACTTACTTCAATGATAAAGAGTAAAATCCGAAAGTTCTCTTGATTAATAAAAAAAAATCACCAACAATCACTTACAAGAATCTCAAAGTACTCAAGAATCTCACAAAAAGTCTAATGATAATCAAATACCTAACCAAATAATCCAGAGTCTAACTAATAATACAGAGTCTAACCTAATAATACAGAGTCTAACCTCAAAAACGAGGTTTTTCGAACTATTTATAGAAAATAAAAACCTAATTCAACAAGGATTCTATTTGCTGGAAATCTATCAAAATGAGGCGGGGTCAACGGACCTCGCGAAGGATCGTCGTGGTCACGACGGACCGTCACGGACTCCGTCGTCTCATACTTGTGCAATTTGTTCTTCTTCCCTCTTCATTACCCTCGACGGCAAGTTTGACGGATCGTCACAGGCACAACGGTCTGTCGAGGGTCTTCGTTCTAAAACACTTAAACTCTTGGAATATGGGTACTGGGACTACTTCTTTGAACTTTATGACGAACCTGCAGGACGGACCGTCATAGACACAACGGACCGTCATAGACTCCGTAACCCCACACTTGGTCAGACTTCCCCATCTTCCTTGAGCAGCTGCACTACGCTGCCACCTATGGACCGTCACAAGTATGACGGACCGTCACAAGCTCCGTAGGTGGTCTCTTCTGCATTTCTTCGCTCAAAAACCTCCGCATTCATCTTTGGACAGATTTCCTGCAAATAAGGAGAAACTTATATAAAAATTAGCACAAAAAGGCTTTTTGACACACTAAACTTAAGGGAAAAGTATTAATAATACCGTGAAACCATGGTATATCACTATGTGATTAGCCTTAATAAAAAATATCACACAAAATTATAATAAAGTTCGTAAATCTTGATTCCAACCAATAGGTCAAATCTCATATTTTCTGAATTTCAAACTAGGTTTAGTGAGTCCTCAAATTAGACTAATCTATGGCCTAATTTGGATGAAAATTGTGTCCTTAATTGTCTATATCATCTTGATATATGATAAAAACTATTAAGTTTCAGGTATTTGAGGACATGATAGGAGTATCGGCACTTAGGCGCAAAATGGAAGCAAACCGGAAGAAAAGAACAGAAGATGCAAAGTGCGCATCACCAAACTTGGAGATACGCCATATAATAGAGTTACGCCTTCTGTTACAGCAAGTGATCCTTAAAGGAAGTGGATCAAAATACGATGAAAAGATGTAGTTGACGCTTCGCCGAATAGTTCCACAAAGTAGTGTTCTTCCACCCAATGTTACAACATGCATGGACAGAAAGGCAAGGCACAATTTGTCACATCCAGAGAGCACCCCCAGAGGCGACCAACGTCTTTGTCCCCTTAGAGGACTCAGACAAGTCCTTAGATATCGTCATAACATGTCATATGTAAAAAATTGCGGAAAAATATAAAATATTCATACTTATATACATGTTGAGGTATACCTATACCTATAACATAGAAGCTTACTTAGGCTTTACTTGTAGAAACTGTTAACACACATAAGTTATTCTAAAACTTGTCTTATATAAAAACCATCTAAAGAACATGAGTTTGAATTAGCCAATAAAATGTAATATTCCATATAGGCCTTGACACAATTAAATCCAAAGAAGATTAAACGGAATAAAGGGTACTCCTAAAACAACAAAAGTCTTCATAAGCTAGAATAACGAAAGGATAGCATCCCCAAACATGACAAATACTTAGAAAAGAATTCCAAGCTTCTTCAATCGACCTTATGCATCTTCAATGGCCGAACCCTACATTTGTACTTATATAAAGTAAGGGGTTAGTACGTCACATGTACTAAGTATGAGTATATGCACATAAAAATTTAATTATGTGCACAAAAAAAGGACCGTTTCTTTAGAAAGCATGCTTGCTCATTTGAAAGCCTTTAATGAACATACAATAGAGCATATACAAGATAAAAATCACAACAACATAAATCATCATCATAATCAATGAAAACTCATCATAAAGTCATATTAACATTTCATGTTCATTAGATCATAAAACGTAACATATAAGATACTTACCAATGATCCCATCCAAAGCTTACAAGTGCAATGATCATGTGAAGCCCCATAACCCCAATCAATCAAGTAAACAAGATAGGAGACCATAAGTAATGATTTTCTTCATACTTCTTACATCATAAGTAGTCATCATCGGATATAACAACATAGACCATTTGATGTTCATTAATATAGTCAAGATCATATAAGAGAAACATCATATATCATTAGCATTATACAATTCATATTCATATTACATGAGAACAATTTCCCAGTACTTTCGGTAGAGTCAACTTGTACAATGTCTAGGTAGAGTCCCATACCTTACCTATACTAAGTAGACTCCTAAATTAATCCTAGTCAATGTACGTTTGCTTGCCTTTCATTTTACTTGATGGAACAATCGCCTTAACTGACATAGACTATGTGATCTTAATATGGAATCCGGTGACATGAAACCCCATACCGAAAGAAGGTGGTCTATCGGCCAAAGTAGAACCAAACATGAAAACAAACTTCTAGGTGGATCCACTAGCTAGTATTCCTAAGATGGCAAGAATTTTCCTTGACAGGGTGGTAAAGGACACTACCCATAGTCATACGACTCAAAGCATCCGTAACCATATTGTCCTTGGCAGGGTTGTAAACGACACTCATGTCATAATCCTTCAAGAGTTCTAACCATCTTATTTATCATTAATTCAACTCTTTTTGTGTAAACACATGCTGAAGACTTTTATGGCAAGAAAACACATCAACATGCACACCATACAAGTAATGTCTCCATACTTTTAAGGCAAAAACAATAGCTTCTAACTCAAGGTCATGACTCGGATAGTTCTTCTAATGAACTTTAACTTTCCAAGAAGCATAAGCTATCACCTGCTTTGTTCCATGAGAAAACATCCCAAGCCCACTCAGAAAGTATCGTAACACACAACAAAGCCTTCATTACCATCTTGTAAGGTCAACACTAAGGTGGAGGTAAGTTTATCTTTCAACTCTTAAAAACCTCTTTCACATGTTTCTGACCACTCAAACTTCACCTTCTTTTGGGTCAAGGCTATCAAAGGAGAAGCAATGGGAAAAAATCTATCAACAAACCTTCTATAATACATGGCTAGACCCAAGAAACTTCTTATGTCGTTGACAGTCAAAAGTCAAGGTCAATTTCTGACCGCATTCATATTCTTCGGATCAACCTCTACACGCTCACTAGAGATAACATGGCAAAGAAAAGGAACTGACCTCAACCAATATTCAAACTTACTAAATTTGGCATAAAGTTGGTGTTATTTGAGGACTTGCAAGGCCAACCTCAAGTGACTGTCATTCTCTTTTCATTCTTGGAGTACATCAAATATCATCAATGAAAGCAATCACAAATGATTAAAGGTAATCTCAGAAAAATCTATTCATTAGGTCCGTAAAGTCCGCAGGGGCATTCGTTAACCGAAAAGACATCACTAAAAACTCATAGTGACTATATCTAGTTTGCAATGCTGTCTTGGGAACATATCTTCAACTCTCACAGTAAGCTGGTGATATCGCGACCTTAATTCAATATTATAAAAGTAGCTTGCACCTTGGAGTTGATAAAATAGATCATCAATCTAAGGGAGAGGATACGTGTTATCTATTGTTACTTTATTGAGTCGGCGATAATATATGAACATTCTAAGAGACCCATCATTCTGCTTAACAAACAATAATGGAGCATCCCATGGAGAAATACTAGGCTGAATAAAAACCTTGTCTAGTAAATCTTTGAATTGGAGTTTCAAATCTTTCAATTCAGTCAGAGCCATCCTTTATAAAGAAATAGAAGGGGTTCGTATCTCGTAACAAGTCAATGCCAAAGACAATTTCCCCTTCGAGAGGAAATCCTGGAAAGTCTTTAGGAAAAGAACCTCTAGATTTCCCCTTACTATGGGGACTGACTCAATTGAAGGAGTTTCACATTCTAGGTCCTTAACCCTCAACACATGGTATAAACAAACCTTCAATGTCATCCTACAAGCGTTCAAACAAGAAATGATTTAAACCCTTGGCATATAATTTCCCCCCTTCCACTCTTAGAATGGGTTAGTTTCATAATTGAAACTTGACTACCCTTGTTCTACAATCGATGGAAGCAAAACATTCATGAAGCCAATCCATACCCAAGATGCTATCAAAATCAAACATGTAAAGTTCTACCAGATCAACAACAGCAACTCTACTGGGAAGCATTACGAGACATTTCCTATAGACTCTTTTGCAACCATTGAGTCACTCATTGGGGTACAAACTGAAAAGGGTTCAATCAAAACATCAGAAAGTACATCAAACTTCCTAGCTACCAAAGGTTTAAAAAAATAAAGGGTAGCACCTAGATCAAGCAAAGCATAAACATTAATAGAGAAGGCTGGTAACGTACCAGTAACAACATCGGGAGAATTTTCTTGTTGGCTTGAGTGCATAAAAACGGTTCCTTTTTGGATCTTCGGATCTAGGACCTCTTGATTGAGCTTTAATATTCCCCTTTACTTGAATCTTCACATTATAACAATCTTTTACCATATGCCCACCTTTTCCACAACCATAGAACCTATTTGTTCCAACAACGCATTTACACATATATTTCTTACCACACTTACCACAAGTTGGTCTTTATGTTGGTGGATCATCATTTCTACCCTTTTTAGGTTTAGTATTAGAAACCCTATCATTGTTAGTCTTGGAGATTTTTGAAGGAACCTGGTGTGAAAACCTCTTCTTGAACTTTAGGCTTGTCTTGAATGTCAAGCCTACTCTTGGAAGAACCACTTTCAAAAGATCTTGCCTTCATAGCTTCCCTATTCTTCTTCCTTAGAAAACTCTCCTCAACCTATTGAGCATGAACCATCAACCTAGAAAGATCCATATTGTCATGAACCATGGCTGCACGACATTCTTCTTCAAGCTTTTCGGACACGCCAGTTACATAACGACTCATTTCATCCCTAGCATTGGAAACAAAAAAGGAAGTATATTTGGACAACTTAATGAACTTTAAGGAGTATTCCTTAACACTTATACCTCCTTTATGAAGGTTGATGAACTCCTCTACCTTAGCTTCCCTTTGCTCCTTTGGGGAGAATCTGACAAGAAAGGGATTAAATGATAAAAGACACATAGTGTCAAAACTCTAGAGGCATGACATAGGATTACTAAGAAAAGAAAATTTTTCTAATCATCATATCGGATCTCATCAGTAATTGTGGCACGATTCACAACCATGAAGGTTTACTCAGACATTGACCCTAGTTTATTTAATCTCATGCTCTGACATCAAGTTTTTTACATCCGGAGAACACCCCTAGATGCGACTAGCATCGTTGTCCTTTTAGAGGACTCAGACAAGACCTTAGCACTCATCATAACATGTCATCTGTTAAAATTTGCAGAAAAATTTAAAACTTTCATACTTATATACATATTGATGTACACTTAGACCTCTCACATATAAGCTTACTTAGATTTTACCTGTAGCAACATGTTAACACACACACATTATTCTAAAACTTGTCTCACATAAAAACCATCTATAGAATATTAGTTGGACTTAGCTAATAAAATGTCAAACGCCATATAGGCCTTACTACAATTATATTCAAAGAACATAAAACGGAATAAAGAGTACTCTTAAAATTAGTAAAGTCTTCCTAAGCAAGAATAACGAAAGGATAGCGTCCCTGAACATGAGGACCTACTAATACATGGACATGAAAGCCTTTAATGCACATACAATAGACAATATACGAGACAATTATCACAAAAACATAAATCATGATCATAATCAAAGAAATATCATCATAAAGTCATATTAACATTTCATGTTCATAGATCATATAACGTAACATACAAGACAATTACCAATGATCCCATCCTAAGTCTACAAGTACAATGATCACGTGAAGCCTATAACCCCAAATAATCAAGTAAACAAAATAGGAGACCATAAGTAATGTTTTTCTTCATACATCTTACATCATAAGTAGTCATCATCACGTATTACAACATAGACCATTTCATGTTAATTAATATAATCAACATCAAATAAGAGCAAAATCATATATCATAAGCATTATTCATTTAATGTTCATATTCCATGCAGTCTCCTAGTACTTCCCTTAGAGTCAGCTTGTGCAATGTCTACGTAGAGTCCCATACCCCTACCTTTACTAAGTAGACTCCTCAAGTCATCTCAGTCAATGTCCATTCTCTTGCCTTTCATTTTACTTGAGGGAATAACCTCATTAACCTACATACACCATGTGAGATCAAATAGAATCCGGTGTCATGAAGTCCCACACCGAAAGAAGGTGGTCTACCGGCCAAAGTAGATCAAACATGAACATAGCTTTCTATGTGGATCTACTAGCTAGTATTCCTATGGTTACAACATTGTTCAATAACTAGGATATAAAATGGATAACAATAGTTCCACATTACATTGAAGTCTTTATCTCATGAGAATCATTGTGAACCTACCATCAGACTTTGGAAGCGACACCCCTCATATCTAGTCCGTCGGTGCTAAGCGAATGTCCCTTTGTGAATAACCTTTAAGTTATAATTTATTCATAAATCTTATCATAGTTCATCGGATATTACCTCATTTCATAAACATTATCATAATCTCTTTAGGTTTAGGTTATAGTTTTCTTTCATCAAAACCTTTATTTGTGAGATTAACATATGTGATCAGAGTGTGTAAGGCATACAAGATAAATATCATCAACTCTCATTATCATATCCTTATCATGATGCCACATTTAACATATTCATAGCTCAAAATATACATACAAACATTATACATACTTCAATTGCATAACAACATCATTTATAGGCTATCATAAACATAATAGAAAAATCATGACTTTGGAAGACTTACCTAATTGCTTCCAAGAATATTCATCAAGAACTGATATTCAATTTATAACAATCATCAAAAAAATATGGTGAAATACTCAATAATATAACCAATCCAACAACTTTAGTCATACACAAGACCAATTAATAGTTAGTGTTAAGGGAAATGGTTCATTTATGAGTTCATTTAACTATAGTTCCAATCGCTATGTTTTCATTACATTAAGTAATAGACATAACATAATAAAATTAATTATTTAGGGAGGGAATATTCTTTTCACGAAAAAAGCCATCACATATGAATTACCCAACAATACATACTTAATTAGCCATAGAAAATCGTAGTTTTTCATCATTAGTCATAAATCTTGAGTTACGAAGAAGAGCCGTTTTATAGAGTAAAAACCCTAGGAGTTGAGTTCTTGAAAAGCATATTTGAAAGAAACTCTTGGGGAAAGGAATCCAAATAGTGAAGAACCCATACCTCATTGACGAATATTCCACGAATTTCGAATGAAAATCTTGAAATCTTCGTCTTCTTCCTTATGCTTTTCTTGTTCTCCAATGGAGCTTCAAAAGAAAGAGTTATTGAGAGAGATGAGAGGGATTTTCTTAATCTGATTTGAAGTGCGTGAAAGTGGTCTGAAACTGACCTAAAATCATTTTAAAGTCTTCCCATAATATATCCAAAAGATCCTTCACTTAAATGGGTCTTCTTGTGAAGTTAAAGTACCTAAATACGACTTTAACGAATCTGGGAATTTCTGAATTTTGGGTCGAGGCAGTGAGCCTCGTGTGGGATGTGCATCGTGCAGAAGCCCTTCAAAATCTGCCAGCTCGTAGGCAGCTTTGGCACTTTCCTGCCATGTAGGGTCCCTCCTCAAGGACCATTCAGGTGGTCCTTGGGGTGTAGTTACCAGACATTTGGACTCTTTGTACTACGTATTACCTACATAAATTCTTTTTACTAGTTTTGGACTTCATTTGAAAATCTCAAACCTTCACCAAAGATAGGGACGTCAACTAGTTCAATTTACCTACTTTCCGCACGTCAAGGTCTTTCTTTATCTTTTTTTATCTAACATTGTCTAAATGAGTTTATTAATTTAATATAGGTATGTAAACATCATTTTAAATATTCTTCAATATTGTAAGCCCTAGTCCAAGCCATGGAACTTCCGTAGTGTTACACAAATGATGAACTAGAGGAAGCGCAAATTGCCAAATAACTCAGCGAATCACAATTAACGATGCCGAATGGATCCACCAACACTAAATCTGCAGCTTAAAATTACTAAACTCTTTTATTATTCATATAGAGTTTTTTGGAGCGATTTAGAGTGTGAAACAATCGACACATAATATTTTTATTTTAGAAACTTTGTTCTTAAGTTTTTTCTCATGTTTTGACAAGGTTTTAAGGAAGCTTGAAGAAAAAAGTTCTTCTTCCAATATCGGAAGTAGGTATTCTCCATTTACCTTACTTGTTCATTTTTAAGGTTTAATATCATATGCCTTTTTGATTCCTTTATCATTTTAAGTATATTTGATCATTGCTTGGGGTGTGATTTAGCAAATATGTGTTTATATTATTGTTGGATCTTGCTTGTTGATAGGATTTAGATATATTTTAATGGTGATTTGGCCTATTATTTGTGGCTTAATTTAATGGGTTTTAAATGCAAATATAAAAACATCATGTGTTGTTGACTTTCCTGAGAGGAAGGTTGTGAAACCAAATCACTAGGCTGATGAACTAAGGAGTGGGTTTACATGAGGTTCAACCTGAGAGAGTGAGCCCCAGTCCCATATCAAAGCACCCTCTATCGAAAGGTCGGGGTGTGTGTAAGGCACAAACTTGTTAGTTTAGACGAGTGGGTGTCTTAGTATGTGGTAAGTTGCCCGAGAGTTAATTTAATTTCACCTAAAGCTTATCCTAGTAAAAATTGTGTTGCGAAATATGCTATCAAAAGTATGCATTCATTAGTTTGTGTCAACATATATTGCGGCCACACCCCAAGTACTCTCTCTCATACTTGTTTTCTCTTTTATTTTTGTTATTTTACTAATTGTGACAAAAACCCCCTTTATTGATATTTGACACTTTTATTTTAATATTCAAAATATCTTGAACTATCGCTAATTAGAACATAATCTAAGTAGATACTACTTTCATTTTTATTGCCTTGGGACGCGACCCCAAACCTTGGTTGGGTTACTTTACTAGCTTTCATTCATAGACACTAAAACATTAGATTAGAGTGCTTGATTACAAAATATAAATGATAAACTATACTGAAGCATCAAAATGGCGCCGCTGCGGGGGAGTGGTGTCTCGTGAAAATGTAATTGCTTATAGCTTTTAATATTGTAATGTACTTTCTACTAATTTTACTTTTGTCTTTGTTTTTCTTTTGTGTTTTGTGTGTTTTTAGAAAATCCTCTAAGTTTTACAGAGGGAGTCGGTGGCAAGCCATTTGAGGTATATAAAAAAGTTAAGAGTAATTTCATAATAGCTTCACCCGTTTCTCAACTGAATTACTTGACCACCAAAATATCTGAGGTGGGAAACCTGTAACATTGCAAAGGGAAGTTTAACGACTCGAGAACACCCCCGAGTTATAACATGGCGTACTTGACCTATCCGAGGTCTTATAAAAGCCATTAATATTTATTCATCACATAAGTAGAAAAAGTAGTGCGAAATTAAAACTTTTCACCATAAAGTTAATAAGGAAACTCTTTTGTAAAACGTAAGAGGAACTAAGCATAATCATAAGCAATCTTAGACAAATATCATTATCATAGGTTCACAACCCTTAAATCAAAAGAAAGATACATGTCTTATACAATGTCTTTAGTGAATGAAAACAAGACAAAACATCCACGTCCTCGAACATATGAGGACATACCAAGAGTCTTGAGAGAACAATCCAATTCCCAAGCTTCAACTGTAAGAATCCTCACTTTTCGCCACCTACACTTGTAGAAATAGAGAAGAATATTTAGTTAGAACAATTAAGTACTAAGTATGACAATCATGCAAAATCATGCTTTAAAGGACATTTAAGTTGAAAATTTTCTTTTCACGCTATTTTGATAAAACTTCATTAACCAATTGTAGAAGACATCATACAAGTAAATAATCAACATGAAAATTAATACTCTTTTAATTCTCAACATATGACAATATTCCATAAGTAACTCATTAACCATTTAAAGCCCCTATCAAAAGTTATCCTAAGACCCACCTAGGTAAGACATGAACATACAACCTATACAACCTCTTCATGAACACCTAAATTTTTCTTAAGACTACCAAATATAAGAATATTTCCTTTCAATCACAACTAAATAAGTCAACGTTCATTCCTACAGATACTAGAGAAAACATTCAATCATTTAAGAACTTCATATAAAGACCATCTCTTAAGATAACTCTAAGTTACTCTAGTAGAATGTGAAAGTAGCATCCCATTTTACTACTCCCACTTAGTGCTCCGTTGGAACCACCCTAAACTAGGCATAGTACATTCAAAAAGTAACATAACTTTCATTAATATTAGACATTAAACAAACATTCTTCATGAAAGTCTAATAGAAAACCGTTAATTCATTAATATTACAAGGACACACCAAGACTCCCTCTAAATGCCTACTTTTTAATGCATAGATGACATTACATTCCACCACCTGTCCTAAGTAGTACTTTCTAGGAAAAACCTACCTAATTACATTTATGGTATAGACTATGAGATATTAACATGAAATCTTGGTATTTATCCCTACAGTAAGAGGGATTCCCATTTTCCTAAGGTAGGGTTACTCATTTAGCCTTTACATGGAATAACACTAGCTAGTCCTATGCGGGCGCATAGTAAAGCGATAAGGAGATTGATTGTAGGTACTACACCTTAAATCATGTAGAGTACCCATTTAAATAGGTTGCTTTTGGATACTACAACTCTACTTCCGGAGAGTATCCACCCCTTTCATATCCTCTTGGTTCTAAGCATTAATCCTCACAAAATTATAGACTTTCAATACTTTCATTGGCTACGGGTTAAGGGATTGCTACTAAGTACCCTACCTATACTCACTCAAATAATACTCATCCTGACCTAGCATTCGTTCATTCGAAAGACATTAGAAATATTAGGGTTGTTACTAAACACTAACGCCTACTTACTGATAGTGTCCACCCCAAAGGCCCCCATTCATTCATTAGAATTCTTTTGAGAAAAGTTTTCTATAGAACGACATTCATTACATTTTCATTAGATTCATTCATTCATTCATATGTGTATATGTGATAAAGACTTTCACATAACAACCATCATTCATGACATTGTTCATAAACATTATCATACTACATTCATCATAGTCTAAACACAACAATACTTCTCATTCAAATTGTACTCCAATAATCATAATATCTCAAAAAATCACATAAATAACTTCATTATACATATATACACATAAACATTATGACATTAATTTATTTAACACTCAATTTCATCAAGTCCATAACCACAGTACACATACATATTCATATACATTAGCTAAACACCGCCACCATAAGTGGACCGTACCAGACAAGATAAATTCATTAAGAACTAGGACAATTTAGGTCAACTTACCCTTCATACGAGGCATTATCATCCTTTCTCAATTCTCAATCAATTCATCTCAATTAGGCATCGTTATCAATAGATAACAACAATACAACATAGTATAAACACAATTCTTACAACATCCAATCACTTTCATGAAACTCACTTTATAAGCCACAAAAAAAAGAAATTTGATGGATCATGGGTTCGTGGAGTTTTTTCCCCTCGAAATCATCTATTAAATTATAATATAATCATAACAATTCTTTTGAAACCATTCAATGTTTGAACCCATGAATTTGAGGAAGAATTGGGTCGTTGATCATCATTTGGAACTTGAATACCGTTTGAGGATTGAATCTAGAGGGAAATCTAACTCTAAATAAAGGATTAACATACCTTAGCATTAAGAAGCCCACAAAATTTCAGAAGAATTCAACGGAAATCTTTAATCCTAGCTCCAGTTTGACTCTAAGCTTCCATAAAGGTTTTGAGAGAACTTCTTTTGAACTTGGGGTTTTGATTTTGAAAAATTCTAGGTTTTAGATTTTTAAATAACTTAAATACCCAATAAGCATTAAAAATAGTCATCTATACTTTAATTAAAACGTGGGGTGAATTTATCTATTCACCCCTTCGTTGGTCGTGGCTAGGACAGTGTTGTTGGCGCCATCGACTACCTATAATTGATAGACTGTCAATGGGTTGACGAGGTGTGCTTTTGGCATGTTGTTTTTGAGTGAGGCTCCTCAAATTGGGGGATAAGCACCCACGACTAAGCATGGAGCCACACTCCTTTTTGATAGGGCATCAACCATGGGCGTCTATTGGGTTGTTTTAACACCTTCTTCGCAAACGTTTGGATCCTCCTCAAGGACCCTTAGGGTGGTCCTTAGGCAGTTGTACCTGACGTTTTTACCATAAACATGAACATCTAGATACTAGGGTCCCTTCCCATCATTTAAGACTAAAACAACATTTCAAAAAAAGGCAAACACACTAGGACACACTAGCATAGAAAAGAATAGTTTTCGTAAGTCTTGATTGTCTAATGGAGTTTGCCTTTAAACTCATTAAATCAATTATTATAAATTGTTTCACTACTTATTAACAAGTTATTAAATCAAAAACTCATGTAAAGATCTAGTTTGTTCTATTTCATTTTGAGGGTCGCTACAAGAAGTATGTGCCTCCACACGCGAGGAGAAGTTCTAGAGAAAGTGAGGAAAGTCGTGTTAAGGACATGCTTAAAGTATTCCTCCAAAAGATTAAACATCAGGATAGAATGTTTGACGAAATGAATGAGAGTATTTAAATGCTGAATCAGCTTATTGGATCTTATTCTAGGTCAATTTAGCACATCAAATAACTCTTGATGTTTTCCAAACTTTAGGTCAACCCAAACGACAAATTGGGATTCCCTAGTGACGCTAGATTTAACTCGAACATTATAGAGTGATGCGGGATCTACGTTGAGACACGACATTAAATAAAACGCTACTAGGGAGGAAACCCAAGGTCATAACTTAGGATTTACTTCTATAAATAATGGTGTGTTATTGTTGCAGGATAAATCATTAAGGTATAGAAAACTTCAGGTTTGCTTGACGAAAGTCTATTTTGAAAGATATGCCAAACAAGTTAGCAAGTCCAACCGATTCCGCCATTTGTTACAATGCAAGAGTTTTGGGAGTCTGTAAAACTCGGAAAACTCAAAAAGCAGATTGGTGCATCGCCTAGCTTTTAGGCGATCTCGATGCAAATTGTCTATCTTGCCCCAGAAAATTAAAGATTTTAAGGAAAGGGCGAGATAAAAAACCGATCGCCGAATTACCGAGTACTTAGAGAGAGAAATTACGTTCGCCAATGGGCTAGAACTGATTGGTTATTTAACAACCAAAGGTCAAATTTTTTAATCTCTCAGTTTTCCTTGTAAAAACTCTCCAAAATAACACCAAAGGTATTATTTTCTTAGATTTGTGTGGATAGTTAGTATTTATAGCTCCATATAGTGGGGTTGGACTAATTTGCTTCCTAGTATTAAAAAATTATCTGATTGGAATAAAAGATATGGTACGCACCAGCGAAAACATGCAACTACCAAGGAGAAAAACATTATGTAACTAAATCCATGATATAGGCTTTAGTACTTCGAGCTCTGCAAAGTGTGTCAGAAGATGACCAACCGCTAGTATAAAGAAAGAATAGGCGAAGACGTATGCCTCAGACTTGAGCTAGAAGGGATTTACAAGATGCTGCCCTCCAAATAAGAGTAGCCTTAACCACAACACCTCGTGAACCAATTCTAGATATAGAACAACTCATCTAGTGCCCCGTGCACACGTGCTAGCACATCACCGCATCTATTGAACAAATTAAAGGGTGATGAGGAGCAAAAATTTATTGAGGGTAAACTCTTATCAATGGAGAAGGTGGCAGAAAAACTTTTTGATATCTTGCAAAAACTACACTTCCATAGGTACGAGCAATTCATGAGGCCTCGAGGATCATACATTCCCTTCAGGGTTCCCTCTTGTTTTGGGAATTTTACACAACCTATGGATCATTAATGCCTAAAAATAAAAAGTAGGCAAGTGAGTTCAGGCTAGTGAGATCTTTCACTGTTAGAGGTAGATAGGTAGAATGCCACATCAAACATATCAATGATGTGATGGGAAGGGCACTATGTTCTGAACATCCTTATGAGGGATTTCCCCAGGCCTCATCATTAGACGATCTGAAGGAGTGGTTGGCTTCTGTAATTTTTGACAACACTGAGAGATGGATCGGGGTTGGAGATCCTATCAAAAAAATGGACCTGAACATTGCTGCTAGGTTTTGGTTAGGCTTTATCAGCATTACTATCATGCCATCCAAAAATGAGTATGCTATGCGTATTCATAAAGCAGATTACCTTGGTTGTATCATGCACAAAAAGACCATTGATCTTGGATTGCTGACATCATAGGAGATGGCCCTGAGGGACAAACAAAAGCAGACTTCCTTGTTGTTTCCTTTATTGATTACCGAACTACGCATACGTGATAAAGTGGCTATGGACACTTCTAGAAACTCTGAAGTCATACCATCTTCTTCCACTGACATCTGGCGCACTGAGGAAAAGTACACCTGTGAGGAAGCTGGCAGAAGAGGATCAACCCCAGCTAACACCACAGCTGAATTTATATAAACCTGTTATTTGTATATGCAACTGCACCTACTTCCGCCTCTAGGCCCACAGGTACCTCTGCTGCTTCTTCCTCCTCACAAGGTCTAAATGTTTCCACATCTGGAGAGCAAGTTTGAATCATTCAAGATATGATCTTGAAGATGGGTACTCTAGACAAATTAGTTGAGATACGGGCATCCAAGATGACGAAGTCAATTCCAGAGATGATTGAGAGAGCGATACCTAATGCACATACCCCAGTTAAAGCCTCAGTTCATGTCTTAGCGTGAGGGTTACTGCATGCGAAACCAGGTGGAAGAGGCCATTTGAGTTCTCATCATTACAAGCTAATGTTCCAAATCTGTGAACATATGTAAATTTTTTGAAATAAGTTGACTTTAATGACTTGATGTGGACAAGGATGCACTTGAGGAGGTAGAAATTGAAGATATAGATGCTACGACTGATGAAGAAATGGAAAAACTGCAGGAGGAGTTTAGAGCAATATAAGAAGAGAATCACATCTTTGGAAACCTATTAGATATGGGAGGTCAGTGGTACAACCTACAATTCATACATCACATCCTGCAGTATCTACTATTGGACTTGACAATATCACCACTGATGTGATAATTCCAGCATTGATGCCCAACTATAGGCTGTCTCTCAGAGTTGTGATGCCCCAAGAGGAGAAGACACTACATAGAGAGGATTTCACTGTACCTTTATTGTAAATTTTATTTAATATTTGGTACTAATACTTGCATTTGAGGGCAAACACTTGTTTATGGTGGGGCGAAACCCAACTTTGTTTTGTTGTGGTGAATGTTTGTGTATTTTTATATACGTTTGGGTTGTCAGTTCAAATTGAGTTTTGAACTTGCTTTCCCTAATGTTTAGATTATGGCTCTCTTTTGGGTTCTAATTTCATAATAATTTTGACCCTTCCAAAAAGTTTTCACTTTTGAAATTTTGTCCACCTCTTGTGTTGAAT
The DNA here is from genome assembly GCA_027789145.1 of Solanum arcanum. Taxonomy (NCBI): domain Eukaryota; kingdom Viridiplantae; phylum Streptophyta; class Magnoliopsida; order Solanales; family Solanaceae; genus Solanum; species Solanum arcanum. Next base: position 59,813,488 of record CM050933.1, on the reverse strand, counting down.
GTGGTTGTTCTTATACAACTTTATATCTTGGTTTCGATCAATACCGATGACTTGAAAAGTCCTCACAATCGAACAAACATGAATGTGTAGATCCAACAAGAAATAACAAGTTACATAGGCAATATGTAAGCTCTTTGGATATCGTTGTTATTAGCCAATTATCAAATTTGTTCTTTTGCAATAACCCTTGTACACCAGCGAAAGTGTGTTATCTTGTCTGACTTAGTGTCACTGCTTTGTGTGATGATCTACCTTGAACCTTGCATGAATCATCCTAGAATTTGCCCGGTAAGTCTAATTGATTTAGAAACGTATCCTCTTGACATGGTCTCAAACAATTCTTAAGAGTGTAAACCAACTTTGAAATATACCTCTTTTATGGCCTACCCGTAAATGTGTGAAACTCAACATTTGAGCCTTAACTCTTCTTTAGAAAAACCTTCATGAATCCTAAAACTTATGTTATCCATTAACTATAACCCTTTTTGAGATGTGATATAAGTAAATAGGCAACATAGGCAAAAATCCTAAGTTGGAGGTGTGGTGAGAAGTGAAAGAATAAGTCAAGAAGTGCAAAACAAGTCTCGCAAACCCATGGTGTTGCAAAGAAATGGAAGCCTCCATATAATAAAAAACAAGAAGAAAAAGTGAGAGAAATGAAACGAAAAAGAAAAAAAAAACAAGTTTTGAAATAATATCTCAAAATGTAAAGAAATCAGTTTTCAAAGAAATACATGAAGGGAAATAAAAGATAACCTAGAGGAACTTGACTAAGGATTAACAAGGGAATATAGGGGATAGCTTAAGGAAATCGCATCTCATTGGAGAAAAGTCACTGAGCCCAAATGACTATACCATTGCACTCAACCCTGTTACAAGCCTTAGAAAGACCTTTTTGATATTGAGTGCACCGAACCAAAGGTCAATAAGAAAATAAGGACAAAAATATGGTGAAGACATGCATTGTATTCCTCTTTCTAAGTGTGAGGGTTGCATTAGATTCTTGATTGTAAGTTGATAAATTTACGTGTCTGAAAATTGAATCATTTCTGTTGAGCTTTAACTTGCATTAGTGGAACATATTTTGAGCTCAAGAATCTTTGGTTATGGTGTGTCACAAATTGAATCTTTAAGTATACAATTGACCAATGCATGAGTAGTTTGAGTATTGTTGTATGCATTCATCATTGAGTCTTGCGTAGCACTATATCATACATCGTATTTGAACTACTAAATTGAAGTTTAACTCGAGGAAAACTAAAAATTTAAGTTGGAGGTGTGGATGAGTCCTCAAATAGGACTTATCCAGGGCATTATTTGGATGCGAATAGTGTCCTTGATAATATATTTTATCTTTATATCTGATAAAAACTGCTAAGTTTCATGTATTTGAGAATTTGATAGGGTCGCATTCGGGGAGCATCCCCTACAAGTAACATGGCGTACTTGACCTCTCAGAGGTCTTATATAAGACCATGGTTATTATTCATCGCATTGTCAAAGTAAATTTAGCAACAAAATTTAAACTTTTCATAGCAATTCATATGCTAGAAACTTCACTTCATATATAATCAAAATATTATACTACATACTTAGACTCTAAGTCTCTTTACCATCTTAGACTCAACAACATAAGAATACATTAGGGACATGACCCTTAAAAAATAATACATAACTATACAACATTTAAACATTTTACAGTTAGACATGAGTAGGGAATCCTTTGACATAAGGACCCCTTTCCTTGAGCTTGGGAATCAGATATCAAGCTCCTCAATCTGTAGACATCCTTTAAGTATCCATAACCTACACTTTGTGTAAAAAGTAGAGAATAATGTTAATAGTACAAGAATGCGACAAGTATGGCAACCATGCAAAAATATGTATTTAAAATAGATGTTTTCTTGAAATCATACCTCATGTCTTTTTGAGTAATTCTTTATAAAACCTTTAGACAATTGAATTTATATCATTCACATACTTCATATGGACATATTCAAAGGCCAAACATCATATAGGATCACATATAGAATATAAGTCATTTTTGAGGCCACTTTATAGTGTGCTCTTTTATTTTACATTGAGATATATTTTCTTTTATTCTAACTTTCCGAGTAAACCTCTAGTGATACATGGTGCAATTTATCCCCTTAGGCAACAAGGAAAGCATACATACAACCTACACAAGTCATCACACATCATCATATAATTAAGCACATTGCAAGTCACCTTCAAGTTAAGGTAATAGGACAATACAATAAGCTATATCAATTTGAATATATTTTTGCTTCACTTCACATAAGACATTACAAGATCATATAATAAAACCCAATCTTAGTCCACTAGTGAAATGTACATGTAAAGCCCCATAACCTCATACATACTTAGTAAACTCTTCATGAGACCACAAACCTTTAAACATCATACATCAACATAACATATAAGGACAACTCCATTCATATCAACAATCTTCATTATATAGTCATTATGACTCACTTAGTGCATATAAGAATAATACCATATCACATAGACTCATACCATGCACATCTTCATGACAAATAGACAAATACTACCATGCAATGCATAAAGACATACTCATAATCATACACTTTAGGTCCCCTTCCTAGGATTTCCTAAGGAGCTACTTGTTGTAACGACCTGTTTAGTCGTTTTGAGCAGCTGATTTTATTTCTGAAAAAACTGGCTAAGATTACGGACACCACGACGGACCGTCATAGGCACGACGGCCCGTCACAGATGTCTCGTTTCAATATACTTAGAAATTCTGAAATTGGGTACTGAAAATCGACTCTCTGAACTTCGTAACGGAATGGCAGGACGGACCGTCACAGACTCCTTAGTGAAAAATGGAGTCTGGTCCTTGCGACGAGCCTCGTGACGGACTGTCGCAGGCACGACGGCCCATCACAGGTAGCGTAATCCCAGTTGGAGTCGGATTTCTGGTTAAGTTTTAAGGGACGTTTTGGACTATTCTTTCCTTAATTACAGATTTCGTGGGTTTATATTAATAACTCAAATTCTTGAGGGATAAAAGAGGTAACTTTGGATTAATTAGTAGGGTATTATTGTCATCTTTTACACTTAATTATATGTTAATTAGGGAAAAGGAAAGAGGGTTTGAATAAGAAAAATAGAAAGAACAAGAAGAGAGAGGGGGAAACGTACGATCGAAGAGGAAGAACACAAAGCTTGGGAAATTGCTTGTTTGAATTCAATTCTTCGGTGGAGGTAGGTTATGGTTTTCATACTATTCGTAGTAAACTCTTAATAGTGAATGATATGTATTAATAGTATTGTAAACCCCTCTTTATGCTTAATTGTATGCTTGCATGAATATGATTATGTAATTGTGAATACACAAGCATGATGAAGCTATTGAATCCCAAATCTTGATAAAAACCCTAATTCACTTGTTAATGATGATGCCTTGGTATAAAAGAAGGCTTGATAAATTATATAATGAGATTGATGATGCCTTGATATAAAAGAAGGCTTGATAAATTATATAATGAAAATGATGATGCCTTGGTGTAAAAGAAGGCTTGGCGAATTAGGGGATCGGGTGCCACGTTCCGGTACCAGGATAGAATGAGGATCGGAGTGTCACGTTCCGACACCAGGATAGTATATGGATCGGGTGCCACGTTCCGGTACCAGGATAGAATGAGGATCGGAGTGTCACGTTCCGACACCAGGATAGTATATGGATCGGGTGCCACGTTCCGGTACCAGGATAGAATGAGGATCGGAGTGTCACGTTCCGACACCAGGATAGTATATGGATCGGGTGCCACGTTTCGGTACCAGGATAGAATAAGGATCGGAGTGTCACGTTCCGACACCAGGATAGAATATGGATCGGGTGCCACGTTCCTGTACCAGGATAGTATATGAGGATCGGAGTGCCACGTTCCGGCACCAGGATAGTATGAGGAGCGGAGTGTCACGTACCGACACGAGGGGAATAAAGATAATGAATCTTGAAATATGTTAATGAATTCAATCTAATGAACTTAGTTCCCAAATGAGTATGATATTGAGGCTTGAGTCCTCATGTGTGAACTTAACGGTAAACGTTAATGATATAGTACTTCTTGCTGCTACATGTTAAGCATCATAGTTGATTTTATGATATTACTTGATATATATTATCTTCTATTTTGAGTTGGCCGATGATATCTACTCAGTACTTGTGGTTGTACTGACCCCCTACTTTTATGCTTTATTCTTTGTTATTTGTGGAATGCAAAGAAACGCTCACCAACTTCAACTCAGCAATAAATCAAGCCAGTCTTCGTCACACCGGATCTTTAGGGTGAGCTAACGTTTCTAGCTTGGACTGGGTCTTCTTCTTCAAGTCTTGATGCCTTGAACTTCCGTCATGGACTAGCTTTTATGTATTTTTAGCTTCTTAGACATTCCTAGTTTAGTAATTTGAGATAGATGTTCTTGTGATGATGACTTCCAGATTTTGGGGATAATAATAATAGTTTTGGATTGTTTTTATTAATGAGTTTAAGTCTTCCGCATTATTTTCTGTTGATATATGTTGAAATGATAAGGTTTAGATTGGTTGGTTCGCTCACATAGGAGGATAAATGTGGGTGCCAGTCGCGGCTCGGTTTTGGGTCGTGACAAACTTGGTATCAGAGCATTAGGTTCGTTGGTCTCATCACACAAGAACAGGTCTAGTAGAGTCTTAAGGAACGGTAGGGGGACGCCTTTACTCTTCCTTGAGAGGCTATAAGACTTTAGGAAAATTCCATTCTTTCATTCTTTCATTCGTGCTACTACTTGAGTCCAATTGGTATCTAGGTGATACAAATTGGTATCTGACCATCTTCACTCTATTTCGCAGATGGTTAGAACTAGAGCAACGACCGCACCAGCAGCAACAACGGAAAGACAAGAAATGACTGAGCCAACCACGGGGGCTGTGGCTCGAGGAAGAGTAGCGGTAAGAGGCCGTGTAAGAGGTCGTGGGAGGACGTCCTCTAGAGGAAGAGGACGAGCACCTAGCCCATCTGATACTAGGGCGGTGACTCCTCCACCGACTGAAGAGGTGATAAGAGAGGGTGAGGAAGGGGAGAATGAACAAGCGCAACACGAGGAATTGCCACCCCAACCTACCCCAGAGATGATCAACCAAGTACTTGCTTATCTTAGCGGATTATCTGATCAGGGTCAGGCACCTCCTGTATTTTCTGCACCAACACCTCCGGTTTCAGAGGTACGACATGCGGCTACTATGGCTCCCCGCATGGATGCCTCATTAGAGATAGGCACATTTCCACGTCTGACTACTGGACCGATAATGACAAACGATCAGCACGAACTTTTCAGTAAGTTCTTGAAATTGAAACCTCCAGTCTTCAAGGGTGCAGAATCTGAAGATGCTTATGATTTTCTGGTTGATTGTCATGAGCTACTACACAAGATGGGGATAGTAGAGCGGTTTGGTGTTGAGTTCGTGAGCTATCAGTTTCAAGGGAACGCCAAGATGTGGTGGCGGTCACATATCGAGTGTCAACCAACAGAGACACCCCCTATGACTTGGGAATCATTCTCTAGCTTGTTTATGGAGAAGTATATCCCAAGGACTTTGAGAGATAGAAAAAGGGATGAGTTCTTGAGTCTTGAGCAAGGAAGGATGACGGTTAATGCATATGAGGCTAAATTCCGCGCATTATCTAGGTATGCCACCCAACTTTGTTTCAGTCCACAAGAACGGATTCGCCGTTTTGTGAAGGGGTTGAGGTCAGAATTTGCGGATTTCTGCCTTACAGGTAGCGGCAATGGCAAAATCCTTCCAAGAGGTGGTAGACTTTGTGATAGAGGTGGAAGGAGTGAAGCCAGACAACTTCACAACGACATCGACAGCGAAAAGGTTTCGAAAGGGAGGTGAGTTCAATGGTTCGTATACTAGAGGACAGAGTTCTGGAGGCTACTCAGTTCGACCAATTCAGTCTTCACTACATACTGTAGTTGGGGGTCCACCTCCGACCGGCCAACACTTCTCTGAGAGACCTATGCATGAACCCAGAGAGTGCTATGGATGTGGGGAGATTGGACATATTAAGAGATATTGTCCAAAACAGAGTTATCGGCCCCCAATAGCTAGAGGTAGAGGTGGTCATGGTAGAGGCCATTATTCTGGAGGACGTGGTGGTCGAGGTAATGGTGGTCACCACAACGGCAGAGGTGATGGGCAAACTGGAGCCACTACTACGCAACATGGTAGGGGCAACGGACAGACGAGTAATGGGGCCCATTGTTACGCTTTTCCTGGGAGATGCAGGCGGAGGCATCGAGATCTTTGTCATCACAGGTAACCTTTTGATTTGTGATTGCATGGCTTCCGTATTATTTGATCCTGGATCCACTTTTTCTTATGTATCTTCCTCATTTGCTAATGGTCTAAATCTACATTGTGAATTACTTGATATGCCTATTCGTGTTTCTACTCAGGTGGGTAGTCCGTGGTAGTTGAAAGGGTATATAGGTCTTGTTTGGTGAACTTTGTGGGAGCAACACTTATGTAGATTTGGTTATTTTAGAAATGGGTGACTTTGATGTAATGCAGGTATGACTTGGCTTTCTCCGAATTTTGCGATTTTGGATTGTAATGCTAAAGCGTAGCGTTAGCACGTTAGCCAAGCACTGGCAGATCCGTTAGTGTGGGAGGCGACTACACTTCCAATCCGGTTCGTATCGTGTCCTTTCTTTGTGCTCGGAAGATGATCAGTAAGGGTTTTTTAGCTTTCTTGGCACATCTCAAGGATGACACTACTCAAGTACCTTCGATTGAGTCGGTTTCGATAGTCCGTGAGTTTTTGGATGTGTTCCCTACAGATCTTCCTGGCATGCCACCAGATAGGGATATTGACTTCTGCATTGATCTTGAACCAGGCACTCGCCCCATTTCTATACCCCCTTATAGAATGGCTCCCGCAGAGTTAAGAGAGTTAAAGGCACAACTTCAAGAGTTGTTGAGCAAAGGCTTTATTAGACCAAGTGCATCTCCTTGGGGTGCTCCGGTTTTGTGTGTGAAGAAGAAGGATGGGAATTTTCTGATGTGCATAGACTACCGGCAGTTGAACAAGGTAACGATTAAGAACAAGTATCCTCTTCCTCGCATTGATGACTTGTTCGATCAACTACAAGGTGCATGTGTCTTCTCGAAGATCGACTTGAGATCCGGTTATCATCAACTGAAGATACGGGTGACGGATGTGCCAAAGACTGCTTTTCGAACTAGATATGGGAATTATGAATTCATAGTGATGTCTTTTGGTCTTACGAATGCCCCTGCTGCGTTCATGAGCTTGATGAACGGGATTTTTAAGCCATATTTGGACCTCTTCGTGATCGTATTTATTGATGATATATTGGTATACTCAAAGAGCAAGAAGGAACATGAGGAGCATTTGAGAATTGTGTTAGAGTTGTTGAGGAAGAAAAAGCTTTATGCGAAATTCTCCAAGTATGAGTTTTGGCTAGATGCAGTGTCCTTCTTGGGGCACGTAGTTTCTAAGGATGGAGTGATGGTAGATCCATCTAAGATTGAGACAGTGAAGAATTGGGTAAGACCCACTAATGTGTCAGAAATAAGGAGCTTTGTGGGGTTAGCTAGTTACTACCGCCGATTCGTCAAGGGGTTCTCTTCTATTGCTTCTCAATTGACGAACTTGACTAAACAGAATGTTCCCTTTGTATGGTCAGATGAATGTGAGGAAAGCTTTCAGAAGCTTAAGACTTTGTTGACCACCGCACCAATTCTTACCTTGCCAGTAGAGGGTAAAAACTTCATTGTTTATTGTGATGCATCCTATTCTGGGTTGGGTGCAGTGCTAATGCAAGAGAAGAATGTGATTGCTTATGCTTCGAGGCAATTAAAGGTGCATGAACGTAACTATCCGACCCATGATTTGGAGTTGGCTGCTGTAGTATTTGCACTAAAGCAATGGAGACACTATTTATATGGGGTTAAGTGTGAGGTCTATACAGATCATCGTAGCCTACAGTATGTCTTTACTCAGAAAGATTTGAATTTGAGACAGAGGAGATGGATGGAACTACTGAAGGACTACGACATCACTATTTTGTATCATCCGGGGAAGGCAAATGTTGTAGCGGATGCGTTAAGTAGAAAGGCGGGAAGCATGGGAAGTCCAGCTCACTTGCAAGCTTCTAGACGCCCAATGTCTAGAGAGGTTCGGACTCTGGCTAACGACTTGATGAGTTTAGAAGTAAATGAGAAGGGAGAATTGTTGGCTAATGTGGAGTCAAGATCTTCTTTTCTTGACAAGATTAAGGGAAAACAGTTTGATGATGAGAAATTAAGGCGAATCCAAGATAAAGTATTGCGAGGACAGGCTAAGGAAGCACAAATCGATGAGGAAGGTGTTTTGAGAATCAAAGGAAGGGTATGTGTACCCCGCCTCGATGATTTGATTAACACTATTCTGACAGAGGCTCATAGTTCAAGGTATTCTATACATCCGGGTGCAACCAAGATGTATCGTGACCTCAAGCAACACTTTTGGTGGAGTAGAATGAAGCGTGATATTGTCGACTTTATTGCCAAGTGTCCAAACTGTCAACAAGTAAAGTATGAACACCAAAGGCCCGGAGGAACACTTCAGAGAATGCCCATTACGGAATGGAAGTGGGAAAGAATTGCAATGGACTTTGTGGTTGGTCTTCCAAAGACAATGGGGAAGTACGACTCTATTTTGGTGATTGTTGATAGGCTAACGAAATCTTCTCATTTCATTCCGGTCAAGGTGACTTACAATGTCGAGAAGTTAGCCAAAATCTATATTTCAGAGATTGTTCGACTGCATGGGGTTCCACTATCCATCATATCAGATAGAGGTACGCAGTTTACTTCTAAGTTTTGGAAAACATTGCATGCGGAATTGGGTACTAGGTTGGACCTTAGTACTGCGTTCCATCCTCAGACCGATGGTCAGTCTGAGCGAACGATTCAAGTATTAGAGGATATGCTTCGTGCTTGTGTGATAGAATTTGGTGGTCATTGGGATAACTTCCTACCCTTAGCGGAGTTTTCATACAATAATAGTTATCACTCAAGCATTGATATGGCCCCATTTGAAGCATTGTATGGGAGGAGGTGTAGATCTCCCATTGGGTGGTTTGATGCATTTGAGGTTAGACCTTGGGGTACCGATCTTTTGAGGGATTCATTAGAGAAAGTGAAGTCTATTCAAGAAAAGCTTCTAGCGGCGCAAAGTAGGCAAAAAGAATATGCAGATCGAAAGGTTAGAGACTTAGAGTTCATGGAGGGTGAACAAGTCTTGTTGAAAGTTTCGCCAATGAAAGGGGTGATGCGGTTTGGTAAAAGAGGTAAGCTAAGTCCAAGGTACATTGGGCCATTTGAGGTACTAAAGCGAATAGGAGAGGTGACTTATGAATTAGCCTTGCCTCCAGGGCTGTCCGGAGTACATCCGGTATTTCATGTGTCCATGTTGAAAAGATACCATGGAGATGGAAACTACATCATCCGTTGGGATTCAGTTTTGTTTGATGAGAACTTGACTTATGAAGAGGAACCGGTTGCTATATTAGATAGAGAGGTTCGCAAGTTGAGGTCGAGAGAGATTGCATCCATCAAAGTTCAATGGAAGAATCGACTGGTTGAAGAGGCTACTTGGGAGAAGGAGGCAGATATGCAAGAAAAATACCCACATCTGTTTCTGATTCGTACTCCTTTTCGCCATTGTTTTTCTTCTTTTGATCGTTCGGGGACGAACGATGGGTAAATTGGTATCTATTGTAACGACCTGTTTAGTCGTTTTGAGCAGCAGATTTTATTTCTGGAAAAACTGGCTAAGATTACGGACACCACGACGGACCGTCATAGGCACGACGGCCCGTCACAGATGTCTCGTTTCAATATACTTAGAAATTTTGAAATTGGGTACTGAAAATCGACTCTCTGAACTTTGTAACGGAATGGCAGGACGGACCGTCACAGGTGTGACGGACCGTCACAGACTCCTTAGTGAAAAATGGAGTCTGGTCCTTGCGACGAGCCTCGTGATGGACCGTCGCAGGCACGACGGCCTGTCACAGGTAGCGTAATCCCAGTTGGAGTCGGATTTCTGGTTAAGTTTTAAGGGACGTTTTGGACTATTCTTTCCTTAATTACAGATTTCGTGGGTTTATATTAATAACTCAAATTCTTGAGGGATAAAAGAGGTAACTTTGGATTAATTAGTAGGGTATTATTGTCATCTTTTACACTTAATTATATGTTAATTAGGGAAAAGGAAAAAGGGTTTGAATAAGAAAAATAGAAAGAATAAGAAGAGAGAGGGGGAAACGTACGATCGAAGAGGAAGAACACAAAGCTTGGGAAATTGCTTGTTTGAATTCAATTATTCGGTGGAGGTAGGTTAGGGTTTTCATACTATTCGTAGTAAACTCTTAATAGTGAATGATATGTATTAATAGTATTGTAAACCCCTCTTTATGCTTAATTGTATGCTTGCATGAATATGATTATGTAATTGTGAATACACAAGCATGATGAAGCTATTGAATCCCAAATCTTGATAAAAACCCTAATTCACTTGTTAATGATGATGCTTTGGTATAAAAGAAGGCTTGATAAATTATATAATGAGATTGATGATGCCTTGATATAAAATAAGGCTTGATAAATTATATAATGAAATTGATGATGCCTTGGTGTAAAAGAAGGCTTGACGAATTAGAGGATCGGGTGCCACGTTCCGGTACCAGTATAGAATGAGGATCGGAGTGTCACGTTCCGACACCAGGATAGTATATGGATCTGGTGCCATGTTCCGGTACCAGGATAGAATGAGGATCGGAGTGTCACGTTCCGACACCAGGATAGTATATGGACCGGGTGCCACGTTCCGGCACCAGGATAGAATGAGGATCGGAGTGTCACGTTCCGACACCAGGATAGTATATGGATCGGGTGCCACGTTCCGGTACCAGGATAGAATGAGGATCGGAGTGTCACATTCCGACACCAGGATAGAATATGGATCGGGTGCCACGTTCCTGTACCAGGATAGTATATGAGGATCGGAGTGCCACGTTCCGGCACCAGGATAGTATGAGGAGCGGAGTGTCACGTACCGACACGAGGGGAATAAAGATAATGAATCTTGAAATATGTTAATGAATTCAATCTAATAAACTTAATTCCCAAATGAGTATGATATTGAGGCTTGAGTCCTCATGTGTGAACTTAACGGTAAATGTTAATGATATAGTACTTCTTGCTGCTACATGTTAAGCATCATAGTTGATTTTATGATATTACTTGATATATATTATCTTCTATTTTGAGTTGGCCGATGATATCTACTCAGTACTTGTGGTTGTACTGACCCCCTACTTTTATGCTTTCTTCTTTGTTATTTGTGGAATGCAGCAAACGTTCAGTCAACTTCAACTCAGCAATAAATCAAGCCAGTCTTCGTCACACCGGATCTTCAGGGTGAGCTAACGTTTCTAGCTTGGACTGGGTCTTCTTCTTCAAGTCTTGATGCCTTGAACTTTCGGCATGGACTAGCTTTTATGTATTTTTAGCTTCTTAGACATTCCTAGTTTAGTAATTTGAGATAGATGTTCTTGTGATGCTGACTTCCAGATTTTGGGGATAATAATAATAGTTTTGGATTGTTTTTATTAATGAGTTTAAGTCTTCCGCATTATTTTCTGTTGATATATGTTGAAATGATAAGGTTTAGATTGGTTGGTTCGGTCACATAGGAGGGTAAATGTGGGTGCCAGTCGCGGCTCGGTTTTGGGTCGTGACACTTGTGCTATGTTTAGATGGGTTCATTACTTCCACCTATCCTAAATAAGCTATCCTAAGTCTTTCTATTTAGGATCCTAGACATTTACTTCCATTGTCAATTTTACGTTAGGGAAACTATAGCCTTAACCGACACTAACAACATGGGTGCTAAACATGAAATTTGGTGTTGTTCAGCCTTAAACCAATGGAAGGCTTTCTTACCCTGCCAAGGTAGAACATTAACGCATGCTAGAAGACTAAGTGAATTGACTTGCTAGATCCTATGTGGCAAACGTAGATATGGAACTGGGAGTTACATGTGAAAACACTTTTATGCCAAGATGGGGAATTATGGTTATTCACTTACATGAACCCTATTTATACCTATTGAGGCATTGTTGTTGTCCACCTCATGAGATTTATGGTAGACCTACGTTTCCACATTGTAAAGGGACACACACTCTTATTCAAGTTCACTCGATGCGAAGCTAAGTTCCCTTTATTATAAGCCTTCATTAACATTACTTCATAAAATATAGGCTTAGGATCATAGTCCCCTCATATACTTAGCTCGCAAGTCATAGAGGAAAGTTCATCAACCTAAATCATGTGAGAAATCCTTTCACATAGACATATAATATGTATTAGCACTATCTAGTTTAGGATACACTTAAGTAAACCTATCAAGGCTACTATGTTGACTAGATCACCATTCATGTGTGTGTGTATAAATATGTGAACAAACCTTTCACATAACACATTAAGGTCATACATGGTCATACATTCATATTCATGCACATAGAAACCTAAACTAGAAACTCTCCTATCAAGGCACACATGCACAATGCATAGGCAAAGTCCCATACCGTTGACTATACTAATACACATAGTATTCGAAACTACTGAATATGAGAACTACCTTTAATTTTGACACCATGACTTATACTACTTGTAAACATGCATAATGTGTGAGTGTGTGTACATTGATCAACATGATCACATAATGGATATCCATAACATCTTGAGTCAGCCACCCTCTTAAGGCCATAAAGCACAACAAAGCATAGACCACAGAACACAATTTAACAAGGAGGCAAGACAATCTTTACATAATATTCAAGACTCCTAATCCTTATTCATTCACACATTCATATAGGGGTACATGGGTAGGGGTCAACCATCCTTATTAATTAATTAATGGCAGCACCTACACATGATGTTACAATAAATATTTACATGCTCATAACAATAGTAACATAACGTAGATTCACAACTAAAGTAGAAGGCTAAGCACAAGTTACACATAAGGTGATCATCATAATCACTCATTCATATATTCATAAATTTTTCTTCAAGGACATGATCTAACACATATATAATTACAATAAAGTAAACACCGCCACCATGAATGGACAATAACACACAATGCTACACAAGGCTTCATCAACATTATATAGAAAAGTAGAGGGATGAGTCATTCTTACTAATTAATGAATATCTTATCATCATTGATCAATACACGTTTCTCATCGTTAATACATCATATTCAATTATCTATATGTACTTAAATCATAAACCATGTACAAGTCGTCACAAGATCATGACACAACTAGTGCACTATAACACATATACGTGAGAAAGTAGAGAGTTATAGATCTTCAAGTAACTTCCCTTATTTTTCTCATCAATAATAATGTATAAATAATATAAATTTAGGGCAGTATCTACATAGATATAAATTAAGTCTAAATCACGCTTCATCTAATCTCAAACATAAATCATATCATGTACATAAAATTATCAACCCATAAACTAGAAGAGCCTAGATTAATTCATGTAAGCATTCTTTATTTGATCATGCCATATCCATACTACCAATTAAACCAACTTATTAACCTAATGGATTATCTACAAGAACCACAACACAATCGTATTCCACTTTTATTTATCAAAAGGTCCATGTTACATTAAACATATAGTTTATAGACTAAGCATGTTCGAATCTTCATACATTGACCCACATGGATGCTTACTCATAAATTTATAATCAATTCACGTAAATAACAGTATATACAGACAATTGAACGTAGGAGAATCACAATTTAACCATTAACAAGCAATAATATTAATGCCCATGCAAGGACTAAATAAATTTTGGGAAGGGACATGGTTTCATCATGCAATTAGATTAAATTCACGTTAAAACCAATAAATTAACATAAATTCATCATGATTTAACTATTTAAAACTTTTTTTAGAAAGAATTCATGGCTAGATTGAAGAAGAAGAAATTCGATAGTATTTTCTTTTTGAAAACATTGAGAAGAACTCTCCTAGTGAAAGGTTACATAGAGATGAAGGATCACCATATCTTTGTATAGTTGAAAAACTCAAAAACATGGTGAATAACCCATGAGAATCCAATCTACAAGCTCTTCTTGAGCTTCAACAACAATGGAGGCTCCTAGAGAGAATTGGTTTTGAACGGAAGGTTTATTTCGAGAGCATGAGATTGGGAATGGGTTGTTCACATGTTTGATCCCTTAAATACACCCAAAAATAGGTAAATAAGACAATTAGATTCAGTTTAGGACGTGTGGTAAATTTCCCATTCACCTTGTAAGTTGCCAGTGCGCAAGAAGCAGTTGCACCAGCCTGCATCGACGGATCCAATCGACTGGGTGTTGGTCCATCGACAGGCCATTCTGTGCCCTCCATCGATTGGTTATGAGGATTTTATGTGGTCAAGACTTCCCCAGGCTAAGTGACATTCAACGCCTCCCCATCGACGGGTGTCAGTCAACCAACGGGACGTGCTTTGAGCTCATCGATTGACACTGCCAAGGCGAGTGTCTCTACAGCCCTTGAGTCCTTCTTATGGGCTGTTTTGTGGGGCCCTTTAGAAGTCGTACTCAGATGTTTCCAATGTAAACCTCAAAAAGTTGTAGACCTCCACATCAGTTTCACCAAAACAAATACACGTACCATGTCTAAATAGGCTAGGCCCCATCAAGACACACTTGGATGTCTCAAGGGCTAACTTTTGAACATCTTGGACGTTTGACCTCCAAACTTCACGAAAATCCATATAACATATTTAAAAATCATTAGAACTCATTTTAAAACTTCATAAGCTCATGAAATACCATAAATAAGCACGCATAGACACATGAGACAGATAGGTGACTAGTCATTAAACATCTTGGTCAACCCTTGACGTTTGACTTCCAAATCACCTCAAACTTTACATACATTCTTTATACCATATTATGTGTCATTTAGGAGATTAGACCCTTATGAAGAAAATTTTAGGTTCTAAACACCCTAATTAATTTTGGGGGTCATACCGTAGGATCATAGACACTAAGGCGCAAAATAGAAGCAAAACGGAAGAAAATAACCGAAGATGCAAATTGCCCAAAACTAAGCACACTTGACAATACACCATATAGCAGAGTTCCACCTTCGGTCACAACAAGCGAGCCATGAAGGAAGTGGATAAAAAGGCGATGAACAGAAGAATTCGGCGCTTCCCCGAATAGTTCCGTGATGCAGAGTTATTCCGCTCAGCATCATAACATGCATGGACAATAAGGAATAGCGCAAACAACGAAGAACCAGATTAAGTATGAATTGCCAAATCACTCGGTGAATCACGACTAACGATGCCGAACTGATCCACTAGCACTAAATCTGAAGCTTATAAATACTTAAGTCTTTTATTATATAGACTGAGTTTTTGGGAGAGAATAGTTTCAAACATTGGACATTTAATATTTTTATTTTAGAAACTACATTTTTAAGTATTCTCTCAAGTTTGGAGAGGGTATTTAGGAAGCTTGAAGAAAGAAGTTCTTCTTCCAATCTTTGAAGTGGGTCTTCTCCATTTACCTTCCTTTGTTATTTTTAAGGTTTAACCTCTTATACCTATTTGATTCCTTTATCATATTAAGTATATTTAATTATTGCTTGACGTGGGACTAAAAGACCCCAAGGAATCTCTCACATATATTACGAATTGTTAGGGTGTATGTATGGCATAGGATGGTTAGTTTAGACGAGTGGGTGTCCAAAAGGGACCCATTTGATATGGGTTAAGTTGCCTGAGAGGAATTTACTTTCACCTAAAGTTTAGGTTGGTCACCATTGTCTTGCAAATTTTACTATCAAAAGCATTTATCCATTAGTTTGTGTTAACATATATTACGATCACACCCCAATAAAATTTGTGTTGATATTATTGTTGAGTCTTGCTTTCTAGTTGAATTAGATGCACTTTAATGGTGGTTTCACCTAGTGGTTATGGTTTAATTCAATGAGTTTGTAGTTGAAAATACAAAACCACTATTGTGTTTTCGGTTTGCCCGAGAGGGAGGTCGACTAACACCACTATACTGATGGCTTAAGGAGTAGGTTAGCATGAGATTCATCCCGAGAGGGTGAACCCTAGTCCCATATCCAACCAGCCTCTATCGAATTGTCAGGGTGTTTTTAAGCCATAGGCTGGTTAGTTTAGACGAGTGGGTGTCTGAAAGGGACCCATTTGATATGGGTTAAGTTGTCTGAGAAGGGATTTACTTTCACCTAAAGCTTAGGTTGGTCACCATTGTCTTGCAAATTTTACTATCAAAAGCATGTACCCATTAGCAATCACACCCCAAGAACTCTCTCACACACTTGCTTTCTTCTTTGTTTTTTGCTATTTTAGTAATTGTGAAAAAAAAACACTTTTCTTGATATTTGACACTTTATTGTGACAAATTAAATTTGTTTTGTTTTAATACTCGAAAATGTCTACACAGTCACTATTTAGAACATAATTCTATGTAGCTACTACTTTCACTATCACTCTCTTGGGACATGGCCCCAACGCTTTGTTGGATTACTTTACCAGCTTGAATTTGTTGACACTCAAACTGTAGGTTAGTATTGTTAATTACGAAATATAAGGGCATACTATATTGAAGCATCAAAATAACTCATAATTTATCCAAACACTACTACACTAATAGCTTTCTTATAATATAACACACTCAATATTTAATTACTTATCTCAATATGTCAAAATTTGGTTGATTATTAGATAACTATAGGAAGAAGAACAAAAGTAACCAAAACCTAATTAACTAGTCACATAAGTGGTATGAAATTAATTTGCAAAGATAACAATATATCACGTACATTTTCTTAATGACTGGATTATCACGTGATTATAATAGCCAATAATTACTTCATGATAGATATGGAAAATTTGCACCCAGGTTTAAAAAATTATGCCCAAAGAAAGCAATTGCAAATTGAATTTGCAATTCTGATTCCCAATTTTTCATCAGCTTCACCATACAATATAATTAATAAAAACAATGCCTTGTGTACGTATACAAATTCATAAGGATTTACAGTTAGTTACATTTACCTTATTCACCTGTGTTCTTCCTTTTGGTAGGAGCGAGTTCCTTCCATACTTTGGATGTGGAAGTCACAAATTTTCTCTTTTCCTTTCTAAAATATTTATGTACTAAAATTAATAAACCGTAGTAATTTATTTTTATTTTATTATGGGTTAAATAGTAAATTTATGACATTGACCCTTTAACCACAAACTAAATAAATAAATCATTTATAATATACCCGTCAATGAACTAACTATAGTTATCGAATAGTTTAAAATTTTATGACCAATTTCAGTGACCGATAAAAATTGACTCTACTAATTATCGGAAGGGGCAAATTATAATTTTTTAAATAATTTCCAAAAATAATATTCCGGGTCATTAGATTATTAGTATATGTTTTTTTCTCTTTTGTAATTTTCTTTTCTTCATCTTTTTAATCGTCAAGCATGTACTTGATATACATAAAAGTAGATATAGAAAAGAAAATATCACAATTTTTCATTTACTTTGGTGAAGGTCATAGATATATTCTTCAAACCTTCATCACAGAAGCAAAGAGATGTTCACAATATTTGATACATGTTCAACAAAATGAAAAAGGAAGATTAATTATCTTGGAATCTTCATGAAGAGAGAGTGTCTCGGTAGTAGTAGAAGTTTAAGTTTTAGAGAGTTTGGAGAAAATAAACAAAGCCCCGTGTAAATAGAAATACCCTGAATGTGTGCTATTTATAAGGAAATTACAAGTACTTGAATCTTTAATTTACATTTAAAGTAATATCCTTATCACCCTCCCTCAATCCGAAGTAGAGGAACGAGCATGGATAGTAACCCAAAACTCCTTGAATTCTGTAATCGAGACACCTTTCATAAAGAAATCTCCAAGCTGTTGTGAGGTGGGAATATTACAAATGTAAGGTCACCTTGGAAAATCCTTTCACGAATAAAATGATAGTCCAAAGAAACTTATTTTGATCTTGAGTAGATGACTGGATTGTGTTCAAGATGGGTGCACTACTAAAAAACAGCTTAAAAACCACAGACAGAAAAGTGACAGACAATGTCGCTCCAAAAATGACGCCTTTTGCCACACTATCCGTCACTTTTAATTAAAAATAATTATTTTCAAAATTATTTTACAAAAAGCAATAGACAACATCTCTTAGTGTGTTGCCTATTATAGTGGATTTTAGAGCCAATTATTAAAATAATTAATGATTATTTATTTATTATATGCCATCCGTCGCTTTTACTAAAACATAATTCTATATAAATTAAATATAAAGGACGTTGTCCGTCACTTTTGATTTATTTTATTTTATTAATTATTTTTTTTAACATAACAACGTAGGACATCTTTATTTTCGTCGCTTCTTTGTCAAAATAAATGGTCAAATATATTTTAAAAAAGTGACGGACTTTGAAACACTGTCCCTCGCTTTAAATTAAATATGTTAGACAAATCACGATTTTCTTACTTTCATCACTCTCTTCAGTCTCTTATTCTCTCTCTTCTATCTATATTGATTCCCATCGCCCTCGTTGCCCTGCCCCGTCGCTTTCGCCGAGTGTTTCCCGTCCTTGTCGCCTCCCTCTCTTAATTTTTCAAGGTTAGGGTTAAATTTAGTTTCTTTTTTAATCCAAGTACTTATAATTGATTTTTTGTTAGTATATTATTGTTTTTTTTTGGGTTCTGTTATTCATTTGATTTGATTATTGTTAGTTACGTATAGAGAATTGAAGATTTTTATTTAGGTTTTTCAAAACTTTTTGGACAATTTAAATTGCGCATTGTGAGTTAGTGAAGAATCAATTTATTTTTTGATTTTATTATTAGTTTGAACTTTAGAATATGTAATTTGAGGTTGAATTGTGATTTGTTGGATTTTATTGATTGTTAGTTAGTAAACTGTAACTTTGAAGTTAGAAATTAGTAGTTGAAGAGTTATGAGTAGATGATGAATGTTTGAATGTCATGAATAATAACTTGTAGATTTAGATATCAATTATTATTTAGAATTAGAAGTTGAACTTATAGCTTAAATTTGAAATTAGAACTTGAACTTGAACTTGAACTTCGAATGTGAAGTTGAACTTGAAATTGGAACTTAGAACTTGAAGTTTATTTGAAGTTGAAATAAGAACTTGAATTTTATTTGAGATTTTAGGATTACTAATAATTTGAATTTTTCATTTTAGTACTTGCTAGTTTGATTTTTAAATTCTAGGAGTACTTTGAATTTGTTATTTTAAGACTACTTTAAATATAGAATTTAGGACTACTTTTAATTTAGGATTTTAGGACAATTTAATTTTTGAATTCTAGGAGTACTTTCCATTTGTGACTTTAAGATAGTTTGAATATGAAATTTATTAGGATTAATTTAAATTTGTGCTTTTAAGACTAGGGATTTGAACTACAACTTAATTAGAACTTTTAAGTAATTGAACATATCTAGGAAATATCAACTTTAAATGTTGTTGACTTTAATTTATTACAACTAAATTTTTGTTCTTATTAGAACTTCGATTTTAGTAGGAATTAATTAGAATTTTGTATTACTTGAAAATCTTTTTGACCTTAATTATTTGAACTTAATATGAATTTATTAGAACTATACTTAAATCAACTAATTTATAATAACTTGAAAACATAATTAGTAATTAATATAAACTTAATTTTGATCAACTAATTAACTAGATCTTGAACTTAATTTATACTTAATCAATTAGTATTTATTAATTAGTTAATCTTTAGCTTTTGTAGATCTTCAACTAATTGAACTTAATAAGACAAAACAAAGCTTATTTTGAAGTTTAACTTGGACTTG
The DNA here is from genome assembly GCA_027789145.1 of Solanum arcanum. Lineage (NCBI taxonomy): Eukaryota > Viridiplantae > Streptophyta > Magnoliopsida > Solanales > Solanaceae > Solanum > Solanum arcanum. Next base: position 59,793,434 of record CM050933.1, on the reverse strand, counting down.
AACTTGAAATGACAAGTTGAACTTGAAATTATAATTTGAACTTGAATTTAGAACTTGAACTTGAAAGTAGAACTTAAATTTAGAATTTGAAGTTGAACTTAGACTTGAACTTTAAATTAGAACTTGAACTTGGAAATAATTAATTATTTTGAATATATAACTGATTAAGTTTCAAAATTAGATATGAACTCGATTTGAAAATTTTAACTTATTAAAACTTGAATATATATAACTAATATTCCTGGATTTGTAGTGTATATTTAATTAATTTTAGAACTTTTCATGCTAGACAACTAAGGAGGCTCAACACCTAAAAAAAGTTGATACAAGAGTATATTGCTTATTTCATCAATGTAAGAGATAAGGTTGGTGCTTCTAAATTTCAAAAATTTAATTACAATTGTTTTCAATAATGTGTTTGTGTCCATCTAATATTGATACTTAACTTTAATTTTGTCATAATATTTTTGTGTCCATTGAGTGTTTGTTAAGCATAAGTATCAACACTAGTTGATCCTATAGATGAATATATTGATTTCTTGCAAGATCGATTTGTGTCCATCAAGTGTTTTTTTAGGAATAATGTGTTTGTTTGTCATAAGTACCAACACCAGTTGATCCTATTGATGACAAAATTGATTTTCTTAAAGATCATTTTGAATCCATCTAGTGTTGACACTTAGTCTTAAACTTAGAAACAATATATATATTACGCATAAGTACCAACACTAGTTGATCCTATTGATGACAAAATTTATTTTCTTGCAAGATCAATTTGTATCCATCTAGTGTTGACACTTAGTAATAAATTTAAAATCAATATATTTATTAAGCATAAGTACCAAAACTAACTAATTCTTTAATGATATAATTAATTTTCTTGCAAGATCGATTTGTGTCCATAAAGTGTTGACACTTAGCTTTAAAACAAGACTAGTTAAAGCTAAAAAGTTGTTAAGTTTCTATAAATAAGCTAAAATAAATAATGTGGTTTATTTGGTGGATATAGTTGTTAGAATTAAGTCAAAACTAAACTAGTTAAGAGTGTTAAGTAAAATTAAATAATGTGATTTTGTTGATGGATTTAGTTGTTAAAATTAAGTCAAAACTAAATTAGTTAAGTCTAAAAATTTGTTAAATTGTTATAATAAGGTAAATAAAGTGGTTTAGTTTGTGATTTTAGTTGTTAGAAATAAGTCAAAACTAAACTAGTTAACGTTGTTAAGTTGTTAAGTTAAGTTCAATTAGAAAGAAAAGGGTGAAAAAGGTCAAATATGCCCCTAACTGTTCGAAAATGTCTCAATATACCCCAGTTTAATGTTTTGTCCATTTATACCCTCGCCGTCAAACTTTTTGTCTAAATATGCCCTTATGGGCATTAGTTGACCAACTCATAATATCAAACTCATGTTACTTTTCTTTAAATCCCAAATGGATTTTCCACGTCATTTTAATATTACCACTTGACATTTATATTAAAAGAATAAAGAAAGGGGTCCCCATGCTCCTAACTATCCGACCGACTTTTAAAACACTTTTACGACCCATAACAAATTGTGACCCCTAATTCGACCCATATCCCCTTTCCATTCCAAATAACATGTATCGTATCCCTTCTTCATTTCAACACTAGGGTTCTTGAGAGACTCATTACCCCCATCAATTTCATTTTGAGGAGCTCGAATAAAAGAGTGATCTAGTCATCTCCAGTCATCTTCTTACCCTTTTTCATTTAAAAATGAATCAGGACTCGAGTGTTTCAAGTCTGTTGATGTTAAAATATCTTTTTGCAATGAGGATTTTCATGACTTCCACTCCATCTAATGTTGAAAGACGTTTCTATAAACGTTTTAGTCCTAATGTAAATTTATCAGACAATTTCATTAATTTTCATATTTTTTAGTACTGATTGCAAGTTCATAATTGTACAGGGTTATAAATGGGCTTATTCGAAATGGTTTGATGATCCACTCCATCCTAGAGTTGCGAATCTAATCCACAATTTAAAGAAGGAAAACATTAATCTTCATCGTGAAAAAAAAAGTTTGTATACGAGGATAGCTAATTTTTGAAAAGTGTTTGCCATCTCAAATTGAAGAAAAGTGTGAACGTCTAAATGAGATGGCTGCTCCAAAGAGTGAAGAGGTTCTTGTAGATAATGGAGATTTTGTCATCGATAAATCTAATAAAATAGTTTATCAAATGTGGATTGTGATAGATATGTTGTGGTGGTGATTTGCAGCATTCATTACATTCTGGGTGATGCAATAGGAAGGAAAGTAGGAATTTCTATCAGTTTATAATCTTCAACTTTGTAATCCTTCAAGTCATGAACACGTTAAACATGTGTAATGTGTTGAATTTTAGCATTTGATTGCTTGAATTGTAGTAGTTCATGACTTGAATTGTAGCAGATATTTTGGTTTATATGATATGTTAAGTTCGATGTGATCAATTTCTCAACTACTTTCATTTGTTAAGTCAATGCATTATTTGGAGGAATTACTAGACAAAGTGTTACTCAAAGATACTAAACAATCCATGTTACAATTCCTTGGAGAAATTACTGTTATGTTAGAAATGTAAAGATGTGCCCCACTATTTTCATACTAATACAAATCAGCTACCAGCAACTATTTTCTCACAAATTGAAATCATTTTTAATATTGTAACTCAAAAAACCAGATTTCTTGAAGAACGGTGTCATAAATTCACAATGACAAACAAGATAACCACAACCAAAAGAAAACGTCTTCAATTCACAATGACAAGATAAACAAAACCAAAAGAAGACGTCTTAAGTTCACAATGGCAAGATAAACACAACAAAAAAAACATCTGTTATGCCATTCAATGAAGGCATATGAAAGTTTCACCTAACTTAATACTCATCATCAATATTGTTTGTCAACCACTATGGTTAACCATGGGAAATAACACAAAAGTTAACAAAAAAAAATAAACTACGATAAATCATTATCTACAACAGGGTTTCGCCCCTTAACCCCCATTATTTTAACTCTTTTCTTTTTTGCTTACATCTGCACATGTCCATCAGGGATAGCTTCTTTTTCCTTGCATATTTTTTTGACCTGAAATAAGACAGATTAATTCGCACTGAGACACCTGTGCGATCTCCATAAAAAATAATATTTCTTGCACCAGTTGGAACAACTATTTTATTCAACTTCTCAGTCCTTAACTCTGATTCACAAATCACTTTTGGTCTTAGAGGTGGATCGTCTTCATCTTCAACATCAGAAGCATATAGTTCAAACTCTTGCATTACAGACTCAGCCCGAGATCCATCCTCAGTTCCACCCTCAACATCAGGACCATGTTCATTGTCATACATTGGACTTTTTCCTTTCTTCGAATGTGCATTATTTTCAGCACACTTATCCTGTAATTTTTTTTGTATTTAGGTTAATTATCTTACAATTAAAGAGATGAAAAAACATGAAAAACATGTAATATTGTACCTTACCTTGTATCAAGACCTCACATTGTGGTTTTATTCACCAAAGTTTCTACAGCTCATTTGAGTGCCTTTTCTAGACTCAGACCATTCACTCTTTCTTTTTCTTGATTCATTTATTTCTCTATTCCTTTTTATATTTGTTCAACCCAATTGTTTAACAACATCCAGATGCAACATTGCACTTGAAGGATCAACCTTCCAGAACTTATGGCCTCTTACAGCTGCATCTTATTTTTATATGTTAGCATGTAAGCCTTCTTGCTATACCACCAATGTATTTCAGTTAGTTTATCTAATTTTTTGTGTGTCAATGCTATGATGGAATTAGGGCAGGGAATACCTGATAAATCCCAAATTCAGCAAGTGCACTTTTTTTCTCTAGACTGACACTATGTATATCTTCTTCATCACACACTTTAGCCCAAATCTTCATTGAATTTCACCTTACAACCATGTGCTACAGACCTGTAGTCAATGTACAACTTCATGCATTTCGAACATAAATTAGTAACCCAAGTCTTCAACTTTTTTTCTATTTTTCTTAGAAATCTCATCACTTTTACTCTTATTTCTTCTAATATCTTGATTATGGGCTTTGTTCTAGCCTCAAGAATCCATGCATTGAATGACTAAGTGAAGTTGTTATCAATTCTCATTTTCTTACATTTCGTATCGAAATAATCTCCACACCATGCCTTTGGTGGATACTATATCAAATTCCTTGCACCAGCTTCAGATAGTTTCCCCAACTTATTCAATTGGTCCTTGAAGTGTTAATCATCGGAAATCCAAGGACACTACCACATAAGCTTCCTCATTTGACCATACCTCTATTTTATGCACTAGTTACTCTCAGTGTGTCTCACACAATACCTATGTTAAGCTTCAGGCACCACTTTGTCAACATTATCTATCAGTCCTTGTAACAGACAAATAAAACAAATGAGAAACTGAAATTAAGGGGAATCTGATGGCTAAATACAGTGAGTAAAAGTTTAGAATTCATGTGTGTTAAAAAATAGTAAGTAAAAGTGTTGCTGAAATTGTTAAAAACTGTGTAAAAACAATGAGTAATAATTGAGAATGAAATTGTATTAAAACAGTAAGTAAATATTGACAACCAAAGTGTATTAAATAGTAAGTAAACATTTTGTTGAAACATCATCATACCTTTTGCATATCTGAAATGAATGTGATTTTCGCATCATCTTTAAGGTCCAAAGACCCCTCAATAGCTCAATGAATCAGCACTATGTCCTGCTTAATTCTTTGACCGTTATCTCCCATGCTCGTGGATAAAAATTGTTCTTAGAATCTTTTCCTAGTGCAACCAATAACATGCCCTTACATATACCTTACATAATTTCAACATCATCAATCATCCTTCAAAATTAACTGAAAATGGTAAAATCATAGGGACTACTCAATACAAACACATTAGAAGCTACAAAAATATGATAAATTATACCCTAAAAGACAAACATCATCTCGAGACAACCAAAAGAAAAACAAAACATAGATAAAAAAGGCATAAAAGTACATCCTTTTAGGACCAAACAATACATTTCAAGTGAATTCAGTAGAAATTAATAAAAAACAACACATGTCGTCGACTTACTTAGATTCTCGTAACTGAACAAAAAAATTGTAACCCTAATCGAATATATAACTTACATAAAATAGAAAACTTACCTTCAAATTGTAAATCTTCTAACCCTAGCACCTCAATTTGTGTAAATATTCAAGAACCCTAGCTTGCCCCGCAACACTTTTTAGTGGAAATGAAAAAGTTAATAAATTAGGGATTTGTTATGGGTTAAAAGGGATGGGTTTTGGGTTTTAATATGGGTCATATAGGTTATTTAAAATATAGGTCATATAGGTTATTTAAAATATGAGTCGTAAAATTGTTTGATAAGTGGGTCATATAGTAAAAGGCATAGGTGACCCATTTCTCCTTTAATACAAATGCCATGTGGTAATATTAAAATGACCTGCAAAATCCATTAAGAATTTAAAGAAAAGTAAAATGAGTTGTCCAACTAACACCGATAAGGGCATACTTAGAAGAAAAGTTGGACGACGAGGGTATAAATAAACTAAACTTTATAGGGGCGGGGGTATATTTAGACCTTTGCGAATAGTTTAGGGGCATATTTGACCCTTTCTCCTAAATTAAATAATGTGATTTTTTTGATGTATTTAGTTTTTGGAAGTAAGTAAAAACTAAACTAATTAACGTTAAAAAGTTATTATCTTTTTTTTAAAAATAATTTAAAATAAATCATTTGGTTTAGTTGGTGTATCTATGTAACATCTCATAATTCGTAATAGCCAAGAAATTTTCTAAGAAAATAAAATTTTCATTTTTAAAAAGAATAGGAAAAATCTGAAAAATTTCCTAAGTTAAGAAAGTAAGTTTTTGATTATATTCAAACGACCGTAACTTCTAGCTTATGAGGATATAAAGTAAGTTCTTTATATGGCTCGAAAACACTTGGTTATACCTTTCCAACGCCGTCAAATTTTCACATTTTTTATATTGTATGAGGAGATATGCCTATCGAAAGTTCGGTTGTTGGATTGACGAAGGTCCCAATCCGGATTTTAGTAAGGGAAAATTGGTCTTTTCAACCAACTATTTCCAAATTCCTTTTAAAGGTTTATTAGGGGTAAAATTAAGCCTTAAGTCAATTCTAGAAAAGTTATTCACGCTTAGGGATTGAGAGAAAAGAGAAGAGAAGATGTAAAAGGGATAAAAATCAAGAATTCATCAAGAACGCCAAGATCATCGAGTGGAATTCGTCGGAGTAGTGATTAAGGTATGGGAGATATTTCTGTGTTGATTAGTTCACTCACACACCAATTTGTTTTATTCAGCAAATTTTGAATAGATTGAATGATCAAAAGTGAAGTTCTTGAAGAATAATGGTTAATTTTTTTTTGGTTGAGTTGTATTATGTTTTAGTTGATTGGATTAGTCTTTACAGGTGGTTTTTCGGGTCTAATATGTTAGGCATTGAGGTTATTACTTATCCTAAGTGATTGGGGTGAGATCCATGGAACTTTAGAATGTTTAGAGATGAAAAATAGAAAAGAAAACTTGAAATCTCGTCTGATAGATTCTGGGGCGCTGCGCCTACCAGAGCCCCTCATGACAGTCTCTTTTCATCAGGATCTAGTGCGCCGCGCTAGCCATAGCCCGTCAAGCCAGAAGTTGTCCGTCAAGATCTGGCATTCCACGCCTCTCAAAGCGCTAAGGACACTTGTAGACCCCATTCTTTCCCCATAATTTTGTAGTAGTTCCCAAGGTATGTACCGACACTTCTTAGTTGATTCCAACACTCAAAGGCACATCTAAACATAATGAAATCATCCATAAAACATGAGATTATTCAATTCAAGGATAGTTAAGAAGTCAAGTCTTAAGCTAAGAAATAAGTTAAACTAAAGTTTCTTGAAGTTTCCAAGAGTCTTACTTAAACATTTGAACTTTGTTTAAGAGTCAAGTTTTGAGTTAAATAAAGACTAAAGAGATGAGTTCATTTCTCAAAAGATATAAGAGAACAATGTATTTCCTAGAAAGTTATAAATGTTTTTACTAAAAGTTAAGAGGAAACTAATAATTCCCAAAAGAGTTTTGAACAAGAAGACAACATTTATTCCAAGAGAGCTTTTAAAGCAAAGTGTTGAGAAATCATAACAAACCAAAGAAAGGAAGTTATATTAAAAGAATGAGCTAAAGTATATTTTGCGAGTAATATTGAGCACGGATGTGGGGATGAGAGTTCATATTAATTCAAGTCCCCATGTAATCTATGTAGCCATCAAGGGTGTTAACAGGTCATACTATTTAGATTATCACGGAACTTAAGCTACTGGATCCACTAAGTTAAGGAGTTCTATGCGATGGAAAAGTATAGGAGAGTTCTGCCAGTGTGGGCAAGATGATGTATTACCACTTAGGCTCATAGTGGCTGTTGTCAGTTCGAGAATATCCCAAAAAACTATATTACTTTAATAAATAAGTAAACTTGAGTTTGGTATTTCATTTTTTTAATGAACTACGTTGTTTTACTGAAATACAAGCTTTATATATATCGCATTGTATTATACATATATAGTTGAGAAACTCTTGAATTCAGTAGAGACTAGGTAATTTCATCTTATTCTGATCAAGCTTAATTTGTTGTTTAATATTCCAACTTACACACTCATACATTAAATGTACTAATCTAGTTGGCCTGCATCATCTTATAATGCAAACACAAATAACCAGGATCAACATCCAGCGCCTCATTGATCCATTTTGAGCACTTAGAGTAAGTTTTCAGCCTCTTGCATTCTGTACAATCCTTGTTATTACTATCTTGTCTTTTCATTATAGAATGTTGGTGGGGTTTGTCCTGAAATTCATCATAGTATGTTTAGAGAATTCATAGATGCAAAGTGAGTCTTTTAGTTCAGTTGAGTATCTTTATTTACAGAAATTTTATTGAGTGACTTAAGAGCCATTTTGGCCAAGAGAAATAATTTAAGTTATTTGTGATTATGTTCTTGCTTTATTATTGAGTAAGTCTTCTGCTGAGTTAAGTAAGTCATGACAAGGATTTTCTCAAGTCCAACAATGTTCATTGAGTGCTGGCCACGTCTAGGGTGTAGGCTCGGGGAATGACAAACATGGTATGAGAGCACAAAGAAGAGTACATGAACAAGAATGCCAAGACTGAGAATAAGTCTAGGTAGCACAAAGGTGGTTCAAATTGGCCAAGATTCCAGAAAAAAAGGGCCTGCACTATCATCTGGTAGTGCTCCTACACCCAGAAACCTAGGTGAGCATCAAGGTCAGAATTCGCAGAACTAAAGAGCTAGGACAACACAGTCTCAAGAAACTATGGCACAGGGAGGTAGTTAGGCTCTTGCATGTGCTAAGTGTGGTAGAACCCACCCTGGTAAATGTCTTGATGGACAGAGAGGTTGATTTCAAGTGTGTTCATGAGGGTCACTTCATGAGGGAGTGCCCTAAGAACATGCAAGGTAATGGAAATCTGGGTAATCGAGCTCAGTCTTCATTCTATGCTCCACCATACAGGACTACACCTAGAGGATCCTCTCCAGGTACGGGCAGAGGGGCAAATCGTTTCTATACAACACCAAATGTAATCATGGGTATTATCAAAGTCTTTAATTTTGATGTTTATATTTTGTTAGACCCAGGAGAAAGTTTATCTTTTGTAACTCCTTATGTTGCAAATCAGTTTGAAATTCTTCCTAAGAAACTTTGTGTATCTTTCTGGGTATCAGTTCCTATTGAAGAGTCTATTCTAGTGAAAAAAGTCTATCATGATTATCTTATTTGTGTCTATCACAAGAATGACATGGATGACTTAGTTCAGTTAGACATGGTAGATTTTGATGTCATCCTAGGTATGGACTGGCTTCATGCATGTCATGCGTCAATAGATTGTAGAACTCAATCTGTCAAGTTTTGAATTCCTAATGAGACAGTCATAGAGTGGAGTTGTATTTCAATTATGCCTAAAGGTTGTATTATTTCATATCTTTAGACGAGGAAGTTAATTTGAAAGGGTTGTATCTATCACTTAGTCCTAGTAAATGAATCAAGTTTGAAGGTATCTTCCCTTTAGTCAGTTAATATTGTAAAAGAGATTTGATAAGTTTTTCATGATGATCTACTCGGAGTCGCTCCTAAGAGATCAATAGACTTCGATATAGATATTATTCAAGATACTCATCCTATATTTATTTTGCCATATAGAGAATGACACTTGCAGAGTTAAAAGAGTTAAATAAATAGCTGAAAGATCTATTAGATAAAGGTTTTATTCGACCAAGTGTCTCACCTTGGGGCGCTCCAGTCTTGTTTGTAAGGAAGAATGATGGTTCCCTTAGGATGTGTATAGAATACCTACAATTGTATAAGGTTATCATCAAGAATAACTATCATCTTCTATGGATAGATGATCTTTTCATCAAACTTTAGGGTGGTACCTGTTTCTTGAAAATTGATCTCAGTTCTGGCTAGCATAAATTAAGAATTAGAGAATACGACATTCAAAAGATAGACTTTAGAACAAGATATGGTAATTATGAGTTTTATGTTATGTCTTTTGGGTCCACCAATGCACCGGCAACGTTCATAGATCTTATGAACAGAGTCATCAAGCCTTTCTTAGATATGTTTGTTATCTTCTTCAATTATGACATACTAATCTATTAAAGGAATGAAGAAGATCATGCTAGTCACCTCAAAATAGTAATTCAGACTTTGAATGAAAAGGAGTTGTATGACAAGTTCTCCAAGTTTGAGTTTTTTCTTAAGTCTGTGGCATTCTTGGGTCACATAGTTTACACAGATGGTATTAGAGTCGACACCCAACAGATTAAAGCAGTTCAGAGCTGACCTAGATCCAAATATCCAACTGATATTAGAAGTTTATTGGGTTTAGTAGTCTACTATAGAAGGTTTGTTGAGGGGTTTTCATCTATCTCATCTCTCTTGACCAAGTTGACTCAGAAGAACGTAAAGTTTCAATGGTATAAATCTTGCGAGAAAAGTTTTCAGGAATTGAAAAAGAGGTTGACTACTGCTCTTTTAGCTTTAACGGAGGGTACTCAAGTTTTTTTGGTGTACTGTGATGTATCAAGAGTTGGTTTGAGTTGTGTGTTGTTGCTGAAAAGCAAGGTCATAGCCTAGGCCTCCAGACAGTTGAAAGTTCATGAGCAGAACTACCCAACCCATGACTTAGAGTTGGCTGTTGTGGTTTTCACCTTGAAGATATTGGGTCACTATTTTTACGACATTCATGTAGATATATTCACTGACAAGAAGAGGCTTCAATATGTATTCACCCAGAAGGATCTCAGTCTCACAAAAATGAAGTGGTTGAAACTACTTAAGGATTATGACATTAGTATTCTTTACCACACAGGTATGGCTACTGTGGTTACTGATACCTTAAACAGGTTATCCATGGGGAGTACAAACCATATTGACGAAGAAAAGACATTGTTAGCTAAACATGTGCATAGACTTGCACGCTTAGGAGTCAAACTTATGGATTCTAGAAGGAGGGATAGTGGTTACTAATGGGGATGAGTAATCACTAGTACCTGAGGAGAAATAAAAGCAAGACCTAAACCCATTTTCTTTATTTGAAGATGAGTTCTCATAAGAAAATAGTATCGGCTTATGAACAAGGGTGAGATGGTGTGCTGAAGTACCAAGTTAGATTGTGTGTACCTAGGGTTTATGGACTCCAAGAGAGGATAATGGAGGACGTTGACAACTCCATACATTCTATTCATCGATTTTTTTACTCCAAGATGTACCATGATTTGAAAGAGGTACATTTTTGGGAAGGTAAGAAAAAGGAACATTCTTGAATTTGTTGCCAAGTGACCAAATTGCCAGCAAATGAAAGTAGAGAACCCAAGACCTGAATGATTAGCCTAGAATATAGAACTTCCGGAATGAAAGTGGGAGATGATTCATATGGACTCCATCACAGGCTTGCCAAGATCTCACAGGTAGCATGATTTTTATTTGGGTAATTGTCGGTAGAAGAAATAATAAGCCCACTTTTTGCTAGTGAAGACTACTCATTCGGCTGAGGATTATGCTAAGTTGTACATTCAAGAAGCGGTGAGACTTCATGGAAATCTACTTTCAATCATTTACAATACAGGTGCACAATGTACTGAATAATTCTTGAAGTCTTTCCAAAAGGGTTAGGGTTCGAAGGTGAACTTAAGTACTGCTTTTCATCCTCAAACGGATGGAAAAGCAGAGCGTACCTTCCATACTTTAGAAGACATGTTGAGATTTTGTGTTATCTATTTCAAGGGGAATTGTGATGATCACCTACCTCTCATTGCATTTGCTTACAACAAAAAATACCATTCGAGCATCCAAATGGCTCCATATGAAGCTCTTTATGGGAGACGATGCAAATCTCCTACTAGGTGGTTCGAAGTTTGGAAAGCATGGTTGATAGGCCCAGATCTATTTCACCAAGACATGGAGAAGGTGAGAATTATTCAGTAGAGATTGAACACAGAACAGAGTCATGAAAAGTCATACACTGATGGGAGGAGAAGGTAATTAGAGTTTGAAGTGGATGAGTGGGTATATCTTAAGGTTTCACCCATGAGAGGTATTATGAGATTTGGTAAAAAGGGGAAACTTAATCCCTGATATATTTTACCTTATAGAATATCTAAGACGATCGAAAATGTAGCTTATGAGTTGTAGCTACCACAAGAGTTAGCAATGGATTATCTCGTATTCCATATTTTTGTGTTCAAGAAGTGCATGAGTTATCCTTCATTGATTGGACAACCTGAGAATGTTGGGTTAAGGATAGCTTATCCTATGAAGAGATACAATTCAAATTTTGGATCGTCAGGTTAGCAAGTTGAGAATAAAGGAAGTTGCATCATTCAGATTCCTTTGAAGGAATCAATTTCTTGAAGAAGCATCTTGGGAATCTAAGGAGGATATGAAGAGGAGATATCCCCATCTCTTTAAATCCAGAGAGAATGCATATCAAGGTACTAATTCTCCTCTTAGTACTTTATGAACTACAAGTAAGCATGATTGTTATTTGCTTTTGGGTTATTAAGTTTTGAACTTGATGTTATTATCCTTAGCATAGTGAAAGAAATCTCATTCGAGGACGAATGTTCCCAAGGGTGAGATATTATAACATCTCATAACTCGTAATAGCCATGAAATTGCTAAGAAACTAAAATTTATCATTTTTGGAAGAATAGGAATAATTGGGAACATTTCCTAAGTTTAGAAAATAAGTTTTTAGTCATTTTAAAATGTCCATACCTTGTATATCATGAAGAGTTAATGTAAATTGTTTATATGGTTGGAAATACCTTGGAGAGATCTTTCCAACACTATCAAGTTCACACATTTTCAATATCGTATGAGGGAGATATTCTTATCGGATGTTGGGCTGTTGGATTGAGGAAGGTTCCAATCAGGATTTTCATAAAGGTAAATGATACGCTCAAATTACACCTCCCTTAGGAAGTATAAGCGGTTGTAATCAAGTAGAGAACCCAACTAATAGGTTGGGGTCAATCCCACAAGGAAAATGGTCTAGACTTAACTTTAAATCACAATTACGTCTATTTAGTCAATGTCTTTCCGAAAACGAGTAATGAAAAGGAGGGGTTTTATGAAACAAGTTTATTAGAAAATCTAAGTTAACAACTAGACAAAAGTAAATAGTGAGCTTTTATCAAGTTGTGTGAATAACTAGGGTAAATGTTTTCCCCACAAGTTCATAATGCCGTGTTCCTAGCAATAGCAACTCTTTCCTAGCATTTTGCATGTAGAGTGACAAGGTATGTATCTCTAAAACCTTGGTCCGATATCTAGATAATTTCACCCCGTACCTTGGTTGAACTACGTGCGTATAAGTTACTATACCATACATTTACCTCATATTAGACATCATAATCATTGTATGGCTTAGTTATTATTGCACACCAATCGGCACTAGCCTATGAGATAGTATCACACTATATCTATGTTGATAATTCTTTTCATGTTCCTACCTCCTTGGTCCAGTAAGTAGAAACAAGGCGAGTTATAACGCGTGCACTCGTTAAGAACACATCTAAGAGAAATAATTACCTATACATGCAAAAATAATATTTGAGAATTGCTTAATTGCTAGGATTACTTTGTTAATTACCCATGGTTCCAAAAATCCTAATTGTGGATTTAGTTACCCATGCTAGAAAGATAACAATTCATTATACAGAATAAAGAAATCATGAACTTACTCAACAATAAGAAGAAACCAAAAAATTCAACTTGAAATTCTAAGAAATTAGCTTTAAACCAAATGTGGAAATTAATTAACTGCCCAAATTTTGCAACCAACAATCTCCAACACAAAATAGAACAATAATAGTAGCTAACCTGAAAAATGAGATTTTAATCCCCTTATTATAGAAAACATAATTCTAAAGTAAAAGGTATTGAAATAAGAAATTTTTTTTTCCAGAAATGCAACTTCAATCAACGACCTCGCTGACAGAGTGTTGGTCAATTGAATGTCCATCAACTGCCTCAAACAGTCCACACTTAGAATTATTTTTTTTCACCGAATATCATCTTTTCTGAGTCAAACGATGGACTAACTGTACGGTCCGTCGATCTACCTACGGCCCATCAGTGCTCTTTCGTTGTTTCACACATAGAATCTTGAAAATTCAGGTATTGGAACCTTCTCTGAACCAATCGACAGTTCACAAGTACGGTCTTTAAATCTATCAACGATCCCTTATTTACGTTTTGGGGTTCCACACTTGGTAAGATTTTCTTGATCTCCTCCCTTAGTCTTAATTACCCATCGATGATCACCACCTACGATTCGTCGATGGGAAGACGGACCGTTGATGGACTTTGTAGGTCTCAATATGTATTATTTCTAGCTGCCTTATGAGTTTTCAACTTGGACATCTTTCCTGCAAAAATAAGAGATAAAATTTGTTAAAACTACTACAATAATTCTCTATACACACACAACTCTTAAGAAAAATGCATGGAAAACACCGTGTGACCACGGTGAATCAACACCCTCGACTTAAATTTGTTTTTTGTCCTCAAGCGACACACTATGACTCAAAACAATATTTGTACAAAAGTATACATTTTTAAGCTCTTGCAATCACATGGCTATCAAAGACGACTCTTTGTTTGATTTCATGTAGGCTTACTCTCTCATTTTTCGACAAGTTAACTCATGTAGATCACATCACGACACAACCTCATGATAAAACAAAGTTATTATAAATTTGGGTACAAGGATATTTTCTCAACACTGACACCCAAGATCAATTTCAAACATAGTTAGATTTATTTGCCATATGATTACCCTTATTTTCACTACTTAGGTTCGCCACACAAGACACTAGGATCACGGTAGGATTTTCTTGGCTTGTAACGTAGGCTAATGGTTAGGTGTGGTAAATTTGGATACACTTTTAGTGACTTTTATCCTCCTTGACAACACCTCTAAGCTTCTTACCTCTTTTCATTGCCTCTTGACACCCTATATTTCTTATTTTTTTCTCTACTTTGCTCCCTTTTTTTAATGCAACTTTCACTTATTTTGCATCTTTTTATATTAAAATTCTTTACTTTCTTTTCCTTTTTTTTCAATCAATTTATAATTTCACAAAAGCACATCCTTTTCTCATTTAAGCTTTTCTTTTCAACATCCAACCCTTTTCATAACTATTTTTGTGTCCTCACTAAACATAGCCCCTCTCAACTTATGGTTGGTCTATGAGTCGAGGTACACAATACCCGAGGTTGGATCAGGTCTAAGATGAGGTCATGTACTGTATTAGCCGCCCTCATCCTAGGATTTTTACCTAAGTCGAGGTGCACATATCAAAGGAGAGACTAGGGCCAAAAATATTAGACTCTTGGAAGATGGGTTAGTGAATCAAATGAATTGGTTTATTACAGGCTCAACATATTTTGATCAAAAGAGACAATTTGTTCATTTGGTTACCTTCTTTAAGGCTAGATATTGGCTATTTTGAACAAGGGGCTATGGTAACTTCCTAGTTTCTAACACAGATTCCCTTCGAAGGACAAACGGGGCAAGTTCTAGTGAGGTACCAACGGTTGAACATTCAAATCTCCTCACAGTCTCTTAGCATATAATTACACTATCACATTATCAGCTTTCCAAGTTTAGATGTTAGTTGAAGGTCATGAAGTGTGAGACTATTTATGTCATGCTTAGAGCCAACACATTCAATTTATTTTCACATATTCATGCAAGCACTATCCAGGATGGGCCATAATTTTATTAGCCATAATGCTTCATTTTCATGTTTTAACACCTGTACAAAATATGGCATGTCGGTTCAACAGAAAATTAACTAAGGAGAAAATAACACAGGAAAGAAATCCCCATGAGAGGATTGTGAGTTGGGTTACATAGACTTCACCCTACCACTAACTTTCCATTTACCCCACTCCAACAAAAAACTTGCAATTGTCCCTTATGTAATAAAAACAAAATAATAAGGTTGTAGGTGAAGCAAACCTGTGGAACATAATGCCGAAGAACTATGATCATCTGGGTGGATCTAGTTTCCTAGAACCCGCAGGATCATCAATTGGGCCACTCTAAATAGTGCCCGCACCAACCTCTACACCATTAGTAGTACTCCTTTCATGGATTACCAGAATCGAATTGGATGCCCCAAAAAACCATATCCCGTTCTCTCTGTTGACGGATCTCTTCATCAGCAAAGAAACCTCTACTATCACACTCTAGCTGCGACCTCTCTTTTTTTGGCACGGGTTTCTTCAGCGGCCTTTGTGGTATGGATGGAGTGCTGCCTCTTGGTAGCCCATACTACTCAGATAGTGGCTCAATAGTGGTCTTGAATAAGGCGTCTAGAACCTAGTCCTCTGCTAGCTCAGCGGGGGAACTCTCCGGCTCATTCACCCTAATCTCCATAATTGCATCTATGTTGGCTCGCAGGCTGGCCAACTATGTCAGGATATCAGTGAGATCAATGGTGGGTGATGGTTGTGCTTGACCCATAGCTCAAAGGCATCGAGGCATTTGTGACCGCCTGAATCTGCAGCTCGGCTTGCATGTCCACCTTATTGTCGACGCGGTCCTCAGACTCAACAATGGATTTCTTAATCCAAGGATGCATGTGGCGGAGAAGGGTGGTCATCTGTGTAAGACCTCGCAAATTACTTAGGTAAATTAGATTATAACATCTTGGTCATGTTGGTATTAGGTCCTAAATAAGTGCATAAAGTTGTATTGAGGCAGTGTCTAAGGGTTTACGGGCACTGGAAGTCAAACGTCAATGGACAACTATGACGTTCGAGGACTAAGTCACCTATGTGCCTCATATGTAGTTCTATGTGTTTATATGTGATACATGATGATATAAGGTCCTTAAATGAGTAATTATAGTATATATAGGTAGTGTGTCGAGTTTGGTGGAGTTTGGAGCTCAAACGTGCAAGAACGGCCATGACATTTGAAAGGTTTTCCTTGAAACGATCTTGTGTGTCTAGGCATATTTTTTCAAGCTTTACGTGTTTGTTTTGGATGAAATTCTTGTGATAGGTTGTAAACTTGTATACAATAATGTTTGGGTTAGAAACATCTGGGAAAACACCCCTAAGGCCAATCCAAGGGTCCTTCAGGAAGGACTCATGTTCGTGGCCAAAACTACCCAAGGAAGTTCCACCTAAGGATGGAAAACGACAACCAGTGGCCTTGTCGACACCCCGTAGGTGGAGGGAGTCGTTTGTTACTTAGACTAGGGATCTAAGATACCAATTTTAAGTCTCTGAACCCATCGACAAACGACCGGACAGTCCGTATGTGGACTGACGCCCATCATTGGGCAACCGTCGTTTGGGGTTGTGTTTTGTGCTGGTTCACTGTAAGATGAGGGGTGAACTTTTATTTTCACCCCACTTCAAAATAAGAGGTTTGACGGTTTGTTAAGGGTCATTTGGGTATTTTTATTTTGTATGTAATTCTTTAACACTTAGAAGAATTCATTCATTCAAATCAAAACCCCAAATCCCATAGAAAATTCCTAGAACTCCATTGGAGTCAAGGAACGGATTGGATTGAAGAATTGAGATTATTCATCAAATTAAAGAATTAGCTTTATCAAGGTATGGATTTTGATCCTTGAAGTTCTCTTCATCAAGGAGCCCAACTTTCAAAGATGTTCTCTAATGTTTTCAAGTTAAATTGTCCAATTTTATCCATGGGTTCTTGCATTAATTACTTTTAAACATTGAATAATTATTGAATTTTTATAGTATTGATTATTTTATACTAAATTAACCTATGAACCCATGAATGGAATGAACCCTAGTTTTGATTAAATTATGGGTTACTTGATATTGATCAAATGTTGATGAATTCTAATGTAGTTTTATGTAAGCTATTGATTGATGTAATAATTCTAGTAAATTTATATCTAGGTTGCATTTGTCTGATTAAGATGTAGTAATTTGATCTAGTTTCATGAATTTAGATATGATTATGTTGAAATTTTTTTATGGCCATGGGTACGGGCTTTGTGATATCGAATGTCGTGATTTGGTATTGTATCGAGGTGTTGAGGATGATGTGGTGGTATCTTTCCCTATTTCATTTTTTTTATGTTGATTAAAATTCAATTATATGTAATTGGTATGACCCACTTATGGTGGCGATGTTATGTGCTTATTTGCAATTGATATGGCCTTGTCGCCGTTATTTTAAGTTATATTATGATCATGGTCTTGTTGGCAAATTACATTGAATAATGTGATTATTTGTTTAGTTGATTATGTGAAGTATGATGATATCTATCTACATGTTAAGTAGTGTGAAGGTATATATGTTCTAGTGATGTTATGTAGTTGATAATATTAAACTATCAATGTGGCTTTCTCTGTATAGTCTTAGGGTTATGTATGTTATTCCTACTTGACTATATGAGTATATATGGTCATAATGATGATGATATGGTAATATATAGGTTGACTTGAACATATTAAGCGTTATTTCTATGTGCTTCTATAATGACATGTATTATGAGTTAAAGTGAAGTATTGTCTTTGTTGACTTATGTCCCTTGCTTGATGTATGTATGTGAATATGTGATGTCTTCAATTAGGATGCAGTGTGGTAGGCCCAAACAACATCATCAATCCTCCTTTACCAATACGTTCTATTATCATTTTCCATTTTCTCCAGAATTTACTTGTTCTCACGATCGGACACCTCAACTTTCCCGCTAGTCTATTGGATGGTAAAGAGTAGCCACATTATTGTGAACACCATATTTCTATAGTATCCCTTTGAATAATTTACTATAGAAGTGAGAGCCACCATCACTAATAATGTCCCTAGGTGTGCCAAATCTTAAGAAGATGTTTTTTCGAGAATGTGGTGACACTCTTTCCTTCTTTATTAGGAAGCACAATTGCTTCAACCCATTTTGACACATAGTCAACGGTCACTACAATATACTTCATACCATGAGAACTCACAAACGAGCTCATAAAGTCAATGCCCTATACGTAAAATAGATCAATCACCAGAATAGGATTCAAGGGGAGTGCTTGCCTCTTAGAAATTCCTTCATCTCGTTGGCACCGATCATATGATTTGGCAAAATCGTGGGCATTTTGGTGATGGTTGGCCAATCATACCCACACTGAAAGATCTTATGGGCAGTCCGGATACAACTATGGTGCCCACCAATAGGTGAGGAGTGATATGCCTCCAAAACACTCAACACCTCAACCTCGAGTACACAACGACGAATCATCCCATCTGTTTAACTTTGGTATAACTAAGTCTCATCCCAAAAGAACTTTTTCACATCATGCATGAACTTTTTCCTCAGGTGAACATTCAAATGTGATGGAACTTCATCGCTTGCCAGATAATTATTAATGTCTGAGAACCATCTTATCAAATCATGAGATGCAGCCAATATATGTTAACCTGGAAATGCATCATGTATTTCAGCCTTCTCTCCCAATTCACGCAAAGATTCATCCTCCAATCTAGACAAGTGGTCGGCAACTTGATTATCACTCCCCTTTCTATCTTTTACCTCAAAATCATAATCTTGTAGCAACAATACCCATTTGATCAAACTTGGCTTAACATTCTTATTCGCAATCAAAAACCTAAAGGAAGAATGGTTGGTATGCACTATGACAATTCTGTCAAGCAAATAGGAGCAAAATTTATAGAATACAAATATTACTACAAGAAGTTCCTATTCCATCACAGCACCAAGTGCTACCCCACTCGCATCTC
This sequence comes from Solanum arcanum, assembly GCA_027789145.1. Taxonomy (NCBI): domain Eukaryota; kingdom Viridiplantae; phylum Streptophyta; class Magnoliopsida; order Solanales; family Solanaceae; genus Solanum; species Solanum arcanum. Next base: position 59,774,075 of record CM050933.1, on the reverse strand, counting down.
ACATCTCCGCAAATTGTTCACTCCAATCTGGTGAAATAATTATGGGTGCAGACACCAACTTCTCTTTCAATACTCCAAACGCCTTCAAATAGGATTCATCAATATAGAAATTACATTTTTTGTCGATCAGTTTGCATAAAGGATGTACAATTTTTGAAAAATCCTTAATGAACATCCTATAAAAACCAACATGCCCAAATAAACTTCTCTCACCTTTACAAAGATAGATGGAAGACGTTTCTCTATTTCTTGCACTTTAGCTTAATCAACCAGTATCCCCCTTTACAGAGATGAGATGGCCCAATACAATGCCTTCTTTCACCATAAAGTGGCACTTCTCCAAATCTAGCACCAAATTATAATCCTCACACCTCATGAGCACCTAAGCCAAACTACTCCAACATCGATTAAAGGAGTCTCCCACTACTGAAAAATCATCCATGAACATCTCAATAGTGTCCTCCATCATATCAGAGAATATCGCATCATACAACCCTGTAAGGTCGCCTATGCATTACATAACCCAAATGGCATCGTTTTGAAAGCCAAAGTCCTGTAGGGGCAAGTGAATGTGGTCTTTTCTTGTTTTTTTGGAGCGATAAATATTTAATTGTAGTCCGAATATCCATCATAAATACCAACCTTTGCATGCAAGTATGTCTAGAATCTAATCCATAATGGGCATGCGGAAATGGTCCTTTTTTGTCCACGCATTCTACTTCCGGTAGTCCATAAAGACTCTCCATTCGGTCACCGGCCGCATTGTAACAAGATCGTTTCTCTCCTTAGGTACTACTGTCATCCTACCCTTTCTAAGCACGCATTTAATCGGACACACCCAACTACTGTCCGCAATAGAATAGATGATATCATCATCTAACCACTTGATGATCTCTTTTTTCACTGCCTCTTGAATAGGTGGATTTAACCTTCTTTAGTGCTCATTACTTGGTTTTTGATCGGGCATGAGTTGGATTTTGTGAGAATAAATACTAAGAGAGATCCCAATGATGTCCGCAATAGTCCATCCAATTGCTTGTTTGAATCTCTTAAATACCACCACTAAGCACTCTATATGTTGTCCATTCAAATCTGCTGCAATTATCGCCTGCAAAATGTCACTTCTACTCAAGAAGACATACTTCAAAAGAGGTGGTAGAGCCTTAACCTTTTATTTTGGGGCCTCCTAGATAGATGGTTTTGCGAGTGGGGACTCCCAATGCTTCGTGTACAACTCCAATTTCTTTGGTTTTGACCAATATTTGTTTCATTCGAGTGAAGCCACCAAAGACCCATACTCTTAAATATCTTCACTGTCAAAATTCGTGATAACTGTTGCTAGTGCCTCTACACCTAGTACCTCTTCAATTTTCACCTCAGATAGAGTCTCCCCTATAAGATATAATATAGAACGTTTGGAGCTCATCACTATGATTCATGGAACTATATATATTAAAAGTTTCTTATTCATTGTTCAATTAAAATTTTATCTGCCCCTTTTCCATGTCGACTACTACACGCTAAGTGGCAAGGAATGGTTTTCCTAGAATAAGGGGGACCTCAAAGTCAACCTCACAATGAAGAATGACAAAATCTGCCGAAAATATGATTTGCTCCACTTTCACAAACACATCATGGAGTATGCCAATGGGCCACTTCACAGTTCGACCGGCCATCACTAACCGCATTTTATTAGTCTTTGGGTCACCCAAGCTTTACTTCTTATAAATGGAAATAGGCATGAGATTTATGTTATAACCAAGATCATATAATGCCTTAGCAAAGTGAAGTAGACCTAAATTACATGGAATAGTAAAGGCACCCAGATATTTCTTCTATTGCACAGGAGACCTCGTAGAAATAACACTAAAATGTTGCATTCTGTCATCATCCTTAAAACTCAAAGATTTGTTCTTTTTCACCATGCCCTTCATGAACTTAGAATTACTGGGCATTTATTCTAAAACTTCTATCAAAGGGACATTGATGGAAAGTTGTTTTAAGATAGTTATAAATCGTTGGCATTTTCCATTTTCAGTCTTCTTCACTAATCTCTGAGAGAATGGTGGTGAAGATATAGGAATTGGGACAATTTTTGAGATATATTTGATTCTTTCTCCGTTTCGTCCACCAACTCGCCACAAGATTTGACTACCTCTTCGTCTTTTCTCCTATTACCTTCTACTAAATAGAACATAGGTTAATCAATGGTCTGCTTACCTCTTCGAGTAGAGACTGTCATGCAATGCCCATTATTTTTAGGATTTTGGATAGTGTTGATAGGAAGGGTGTCGGATGTTGTTGGTTCACTATACTAGACAACTAATCCATCTGTAAATCAAGGCGCTTAATCAAACCCGCGTATGCATCCTAGGTCGCTACTCATCTCCTTGACATTCTCATCACTATCATCAAACCTCATCATCGTCTTCTGCAGCATATCTTCAACTCGCGCCATACTACCTCCACCATCCCTAGGAGCAAATTCACAATTTTTGGGGAGGAACATAGGGCCTAATCCGATCATTCATATAACCATACTTATCACGCTTGATGTTGTTATCATGATTGTTGTTCCCATTTCAGACATATTGACCCTATCTGTTGTAGTTACCATAGTTACGGCCTTTGTTTCATGAACCTTTACGTCAATTTTATTGATTGGAGACTTGGGCATTTTGTAAGGAACCCCCTATTTGATCATTCACTACATAGGCATCCTCGTAATAATACCACTCATGTACCAGCGGTGGTAGTTTAGTCAAATAGTTCACCGCATTTACCTTCTCTGTACCTTCGCTCATATGTTTCAAGACCAACTCTAGCTCGGTTAACATCTATAATAACTATTTACGCATCTAATTTTCTGTTGGTTTGTTTATAGCTTGTACCACAAAGGTGTTTCTCCCAGTTTCTGACTGTCTAGTGCTCCAATCCTTGTTGTTCTGAGATATCTTGTCCAACTTCTCAGCAATCTCATCAGAAGTGCATTCTCCATAGGAACCACCCGCAATAGTCTCGAGCACTTATTTATTGTTTTCATCTTGCCCATTTAGTGGCTCATTATCAATTCGGTGGGTATGGATGCCTCTCACGAAGGCAGTAAATTTGTCGCAAGAGTTACTCACCGACTCTCCTAGTAGTTCCACAATGGTATTCACCTTATCTTTGTGGTTAATCTTCTTGTGCATTGGATATTATCTACCTCATAACACATATCTTAACTGATGCCAAGTGTGAATAAAGTAGTAGGGAATCTCGGTGAACCATTTAGAGGAATATCCTATAAGTGACAGAAAACCGCGTAATGGAATGACGTTCATATCCAAATCCGATCTACCCAAAAAACTTTTGCACATAGACCTTAGTTTAGATATATGAGCATATGGGTCCTCCTATGGCAGTCCTGAGAATAAACCGCTCATGGTGAGCATCTCCATCAAGCTACTCATCACTATAAATGTGTGCCTAGGTTGTAGAAGGGGTAGGACAAGAGTTTCTTAGAATATGTAATTTTCACGTTTCACCTATAGTAATCCTGAAGTCGTGGGACTGATGGAGATTAGATTCTCACCTCTTCTAGTTGGTGCTCAGCTCGGGCATGATAATGCGCCTCAACCGGTAACAGAGCTTGCTGACCTACTCTCTCATCAAAGTTCCCTCTGTTAATTTTAGCATGAACTCCTTGATTGTCCATCCATCTTAAGGTTCAATTAAGTTTTGGATCATCTGGAGTGAGTGGTTTGTTTTCTCCTTCGTTTACTTATCATACAAAGAGCTGGACCCAGAGAAACAAAAACAAAAACAAAAACAAAAAATCAGGATATTGTTGATTAAATTTCGTTAATATACTAATGTTAATATAAAAGCCAGAATTCTCGACAGCAACGTTGAACTTTGATATGCTCAAATTACTCCTTCCTAAAGAATTAAAAGAGGTCGTAATTAAGTAGGGAACCCAACTAGTAGGTTGGGGTTGATCCCACGAGGAAAATGGTCCAAACTTAATTTTACAGTGTATTTATGAAAAAAGTAATTAAAAGGGTTTTTTTTTTATGAAATAAGTTTCTTGAAGAATATAAGTTAACAAGTAGACAAATGTAGATGTTAAGCTTTTATCAAGATTTCAGAATAACTAGCGTATCTATGTTCCCTATAAGTTCATAACGTTGTATTCCTAGAAATAGAAACCCTTTCCTAAAGTTTTGAATTTAATATGGCAAGTTATGTATCTCTAAATCCTTGGTATGACATGTAGAAAATTTCACCTCGTACCTTGGTTCGGCTACATGTGTATAAGTTACTATCTCTTACCTTTACCTCATATCAGACATCAAAATCGATGTGTGTCTTAGTTATTACTTCACACCAATCGACACTAGCCTATTAAATAGTATCGCACTAAACTATGTTGATTATTATTTTCCTATTCGTACCTCCTTGGCTGACAAGTATCAACAAGGCGAGTTCTAATGCGTGCACTTGTTAAAAATACATCTAAGCAAAAGAATTATTAATACATGTAAAAAAACTATTTGAAAATTACTTAGTAGCTAGATTACTTTGTTAATTACCATTGTTCCCACAACCTTAGTTGTATATTTAGTTACCCATGCTAGAAAGATCACAATTCATAATATTGAATAAAGAAGTCATGAACTTACTAAACAATAAGAAGAAACCCACAAAATCAACTTGAAATTCAAAGAAAATAGCTTCTAACAAAATCTAGTAATTGATTAATTGCCAAAAGTTTGTAATCAACTATCTTTATAACAAAATACAACAATAATAATAGTATATACCCAAAAAAATGAGGTTTTAGTTCCCCTATTTATAGAAAACATACTCCTAAAGAAAAAGGAATCGAAACAAGGATAGTTTTGGCTAGAAACGTGACTTCAAGTGACAACCTGACTAATGGACCGTCAGTCAATCGACGATCCTTTGACTACCTTCGTTAGTCCATACTAGGAATTATTTTTCTTCACCGGATAGAACCATATCTTAATCAAACGATAAACACCAATACGATCTGTTGATCCACTACGGCCCGTCTATGCTCCTCCATCGTTCCACACTTAGAATCTTGAAAAGTTAAGTACTGGAACCTTCTCTGAACCAATAATCGGGTCACCAGTACTATCCGTTGATCAATCAATGGACCGTTGTTTATGCTCCTGGTTCCATACATGGCCTGATTTCCTTGATATTTTACCTTAGCCAAAATTTCCCATCAATAGTCACCGCCTACGGTCTGTCAAGACGACGGACCGTCGGTGGCCTTCATAGGTCTCAATCTGTATTTTTTTTCCAGCTGCCTTATGCGTTGTCAACCTGGACATCTTTCCTGCAAAATAAGACATAACATTTGTTACAACTACTACAAAAAGGCTCTAGACACACACAAATCTTAAGCAAGATGCATTGAAAACACCATGTGACCACGGTACATCAATAGAGTGGCCTTTTTACCCAACTATTTCCAAATTCATACCAAAAGTTTATTAGGGGTGAAACTAAGACTTAATTTAGTTTAAGAAAAGTCATTTCCCCGTAGGGATTGGGAAAAAATAATAGAAGAAGGAAAAGGGAGAAAGATAAAGAATTCATCAAGAACTCCAAGATCTTGGAGTGGAATCCGTCGGGGTGATCTACTAAGGTATGTGAGATATTTCTTTGTTGGGATAATTCACCCCACACACCAATTTATTTAATTATGCAAAGTTCGAATATATTGAATGATGAACATTGAAGTTCTTGAAGAACAATGGTTAAATTCTTGTTGGTTGAGTTGTAGTATGTTTTTAGTTTATTGGATCCGTGTTTCTGTGTGTTTCTTCTGGTCTATTCTATTGGGTATTGAGGTTATGAATGATCCTAAGTGATTGGTTGAGATCGATGGAAGTTTAAAAGGCTTATAGATGAAAAATGGAGAAAAAAGTCGGAAGTCCCATATGTATGACCCGATGCGGGGATAAGAGTTCATATTAACTAAAGTCCCCATGTAAACCATGTAGCCATCATGTGTGTTTCGGTTCATACTTTAGATGATCATGTAAGTTAAGCTAGTGTATCCACTAAGTTGAGCAGTTCTATTAGACTACAAAGTATAGGATAGTTATGGAAGCGTGGGCAAGAAGTTGTATCATGACTTAGGCTCATAGTAGTGGTTGTCGGTTAGAGAATCTCACAGAGAACTATATTACTTTCATATATTAGTAAATTTATGTTTTATTTGCATTTTCTTTAATGAATTACGTTGTTATACTATTTTGCAAAATATATATATATATATATATATATATATATATATATATATATATATAATTTATGTTCCATTTTTGTCACTTTTGGCAAAAAAAGCGACAAACTGCGTTTGCTTTTTGCAGTTTATAGTAGTTATGGAGACAATATTATTACATTTGTCAAGAATAGGTGTCACACCCGGATTCAGGAATCCGAGTACAAGCGGTGTCGTTAACCTCTCAGAGGTCGCAGACAAGCCTTTTCTTAGCTTTCATCATAATTATATAGTTAAATTTGCGGAAAATTTACAACTTTTAAATCATATTGAAGTATACATAGACTTAATATGATTTATACATATAATAATATTATAATAGCTCAAATTAAACAACCATCCACAATCGATTAAGCAATTCAATGAAGAAATCAATATATCGTAATAGTTTCTGAAATGGCCTTAATACAAAGCTTAGAATAAAAGTCTGAAAAGAAACACTAGGTAAAACATCCACTAGCTATGTATAAGGTATGAAACTAGAATGATAGGTGTAGCATCCTCGAACTCAAGAGGGCCTACCAAAGTCTAGAGATCGCTGATCCAAACCGCTTCAATGAGTCCTCAATCTGCTCTCTGACATGTGCCTATAAAATAGTAATAGTATAGGGTTAGTACACACTTCTACTAAGTATGGGTGCACACAAATATAAACTTAAGGACTATCTATGCATGATCATGGAAAGCTCTTCCTATAACAATATGTGATTTCTGGAAAGTGAAGTCACTAGACTATCCTAATTCTTTATATCTGATTTATGGCATGAATATTAAGTATTATAAAGCATTCAAAGCACACATATCATTTTCCATATAAACATAATACCTTAGAATCATCAACATAATTTTAGAACAATTCAAACGAAAATTCTAAAATTTGCTCCTCCAAACCTGAGAGCTCTTCTATTTACACTTAGTTTATTTTTCAGTCCTTTTCTTTTTCTTGTTATGTTTTTAAAGATCTCTTTAATCATATATTTTACTTACAAGTCCAATGATTCATTGTAGTCCCATACTTACAATGAATCAAGTAAGTAATCAAAAAGATTAAAGAAATAATTTGGCTACCCTTACTACAAGTTATTCTTTCCATTCTTATTACATTGGGCATGAAATCTTTATAAGCCAATTTTTATTGTCTAGGACACTTATTTCATCAGTTTCATAACATGGAGAATCTGGGACATTGATTTGACATTATGTTTTACTCCCCTTTATTGGCGTAGTGTAAGAAGTCATTATAAGCCAATTTTATTTGGTTATCCCCATTATTTTGTCATTTGCATAACGTGAAGACAGTGGGGCAGATATATTGATTTCGCACAAGCCAATAACTTGTCCAAATTTCATTCTTATCCACCACAGATGATATGATATACTTAAAATCATACTTTCTTAGTACTTTAAAATTATATTTCTTCTTCTTTCTTTTGTACTTTCTTAAAGAAATCTTTAGCATTAAGATCATGTGACTTAACATGAAATAATCTGCCTACCTCACACCGAAAAAGGGGTGGTTCACCGGTTAAAGTGAACATAGATCATGTGAGCTACCATGAAATCTAATGTCTGCTCCACAGGGAAAAGGGTTGGCTCACCGGCTAAAGTGAAATCAAGTTCGGTGTTCTCCCCACACCGAAAATAGGTGGTTCACAACTAAAGTGAACCGAATACTTTCTTTGAGAATTTAACCTACATAGATAATGTGAGGTAATCATGAAATCCAGTGTTTTCCCACACAGAAAAGGGGTGGTCTCACCGGCCAAAGTGAAACCGCATCATACGTAGCTCGCTTAGGTGGCTCGCTAGTTCCTATGCTGGCAACATAGTTTGAAGACTAGGAGATATACAGAGACTACCTATCCACATTTGTGGTACCCTCATCTCATAAGGCTTACATGTGCTGGAACAAGCTCATTGATAGTATATCGGTGCTTTGCTCAACTTCTTTTTCTTTACATCTCTTAGAGTTTACTTAAACATTATGGAAACTTGTTTCTAATGAGGTTTACTTAAATCATTGGATAACCGTTCATATATTTCTTTACATTGATGAAATGTGAATTTAACCTTACATTATCATCTTGGTGTTAATGAGACTTCCCTCACGATTATTAACACCCTCTTGTGTGAGATCTTTAACACAGTTGTCTAGGTGTGAGTGAGACTTGTCTCACTTCTTTTAACACCTCATTATGGTCTCTCTCATAATTCTTAAGCTTTTAATTATGATATTACTCACCTTATATTGTTCAATGTCATTTGGTAGCTCTAAACCACTCTTTATGAACGTTATAAACATTGTTCAATGTACTTATATTCATAGTTCATTTGGAAAGGGTAAGTTGGGACTGCTCCCAATGATCGGCATACCCTTGTCTATGAATTCAATGAGTTACATTGGTCATGCTTAATTTGGTATGGCTTACTCATTGACCAATTCTATTACATATTTTGGAAATAATGTTGTAGGCCAATTTATTGGCATAAGCCAAACTTTCACTAAACGCTTGAACTTTTAACCTTTGACTAACTTATAAGAACAATTCAATGCTTTTTTTGGCCAAGCTATGAAGTTAAATTGGCATTGTAGATTAATTTACTAAATTTGATTCTTTATGAAAGTTATAACTACTTATTCAATGATATTACGTTCACAAGTTCGTTTGAATAGGGTATGTTGGGACTTGTCCCATTGATTGGCATACCCTATGTTATGAGTTCATTGATGTAGAGATTGGTATGCCTCTACATGATTTTGAAATAATATGATTGAACATAGTTTCTCTAGCCAATTTGTTGGCATAAATCACAATTTTACTAGTTACTTGTCATAACATTATCACTAGTCATGCCAATTACTTCATAAATACATTATAATAATCTATCATGTTGAGTTGCCAAGTTTTTGCATTAAAAGAAACATCATAATTTACATTGGTCATTCTTAATTTAGTATGGATTCGTCATTGGCCAATTCTATTACATTTTGGAAATAACATAGAAAACCAATTCCAATCAACTTTTTGGGCAAAACATTGTTAGCCAATTTATTGGCATGAACCAAACTTTACTTAAACTATTTTCATTATGTTATCACGAACCAAATAAATTAGTGTCATGAACGTAATATAGTTATTCCTCAACATGAACAAGTCGAAAATTTAACATTATAATAGTAACTAATATTAATAGCCAATTCATATTTATTTCATATTCTCAAAACACAAGTAAACATTATATCATTCCTTAATTCGTGTAACTAACACTCAAATAATTCGAATCCAATATATGGGCCTCATTAGTCATTAACAAATCAAAAACTTACACATATAAATCAGTTATAACTATATACCAACAACATGTTCGATATTTACATCTACATACTTATTAGAAACGAAAACAACGATAACTAGGGAGATGGACATTCAACAATGTCATTGGGAACAACCCTAGTTTCTAATTTCATGAATTTGAAGCGTTTGAAAAGCCTCTTGGAGGAGGAATTCGAGCATAGAAAACCCATACCTTATGAAGAATTGAATATACAAATATCACCTTGCACGAAGCCCTTGAAGGATACCTTGAAATCGTCTAACAGAATCTTTGTCTTTCTACGTTTTTGCTTGCTTCCTTTGAGTACCGTTTTTAAGTGAATTATCATGGATTTTAGGTCTTAGAAAATTTGTTGAATAATTCAAATTTAGACTAATTAAGTTAATTAAACAAATTATTTAATTAATTACTAAAATTCCCCTCCTTAAGCGACTAGAATTAGAAGAACACTTGACTTAACTGAAATCTAGATATTGCTTAGTGGTTTCAGTTTTGACAGATTAAATTAAATATTAAATTTCTAATTTAACTAATTAGTTAACCTAGTGTAATTACTAAGGTACCCCTAAGTTGTTAGGACCATAACCAACCCTTTTGACCATTCTAAGTTTCGTACTACGATGTTTCTTAGTCAGTTACTTGTCTACTATAAGGATTTTCGTTTGACCATTTTAATTAATTAATTAAGTTTCTAATTTAATTAATTAGGTAACCTAGGTCAATTACTAAAGTATTCCTAAGCCGTTAGGACTATAACTAACCCTTTGGACCATCCTAGGTTAGGTACTTGGATGTTTCTTAGTTATGTACCAGTCTAGTGTAAGGATTTCGATTTGACCATTTAAATTAATTAATTAAGTATTTAATTTAATGAATTAGGTTACCTAGGGTAATTACTAAAGTACCTTTATGTCGTTACAACCATAACTAACCCTTTGGACCATCCTGGGTTAGGTACTAGGATGTTTTTTGAACTAGTTACTAGTTTAGTGCAACCCGGTTATGTCTTAGCTTGTCGGGTCCCTTGGTTAGTTGGTTTTTGTTAGTACTATGTTAGTTAGATTTTTAGGTAAGTTAGTTATAGCCTAGAGTTGGTGAGAAAGCTCATACCCACATAGATTGACTCCCACATGTGCGCTTGCCCCTTATCGCCCTAACAACCCTAACTGAATTCTTGCACATGTGTTGCTTCTCATTTCTTCTTGTGTGTAATTTACTAACTAACTATTCATGGGGGTTCATTTGGAATGTTTACTTATTGTCCCAAGGATCCTCACTATGTCCTTGGGCACTGCTTAATCTACATGCCCATTTTAATTGGTATGTGCTATGGTGCCTAGGCTTGAAACTTGGATGCCTCACACCTAATGTGAAAATACTAGAAAATATTTATTTTTAGCTTAGGGTCTTCATTGCAGGTACTTTCTTGGACGAGCTTGTTAACATATAAAAAATTGTCCAACACCCTTTAATCCAATATTTTCTAATATGCCCAATATTTCTAAATATTGGGCATTGGGATTCCTATTTACCCCCAATACCTATTCTCTAAAACTTAATATGCTCTTCACTAGATGGCAATATTTTGTTGAATGTTACAATAGGAGTGGATAGATAAATACCCAAGTAATGGAGAAGAAATTATATCCATATGGCATAGGCAGTGGCAAAACACAGGGCACGGTATTGATCTTCGGTGGTGGAGCGCGCAAAAGTTTGTTGTTCCTTGTAGACAAAGATATCAAATTACTCTTGAGGAAAATGCAAAATCCAGAGTTAGAGTGACAAGTTTTTGTACATCCCCCCCCCCCCCCCCTAGTCTGAGTGTAAGAGTAGAGTTAAGGAGTTGTAAGTATTTTTGTTCAGTTGCAATCCATGGAAGGAGTGCCTTTAAGATAGTGGAAGATTCACTTAACAGCTTGAAGATGAATAAGATGAGGTTGATGCAGAAATGGGGAAGACTATTGACAATCTTATGATACAGAGAAGGATCATCAAGAAGTTGGGTATCCATAGAATTCCAATCAAGCTTACTATAAAGAGGAGTATTGACAGGCTTAACTTCGGCCAAATAAAATCGATTCAAAAGGTTTGATATATACTCCATTGCAAGAGAAGAGACGCAAAAGTATTGTGCACTATATCTACACCTAAAAAGTAATGAAGCAAACCAAGATCGTTAATTGCAAATGTAGCCTTCACGGAGTCAGTAAAATCATAAACAAGTCATTGTGAGGATCCAAAAAAATCAATGTCGGCAACATAAATAAGGAGTATCAAAATAGAATTGTCCTGTCGAAAAGTGAACATGTTGTAATCAGAGGTATATTTCATAAAACCAAGGTCCAAAAATAAGTTGCAAGTCGAGTAAACCACGCTCTAGGCGATTGTTTCAACCCATAAATGTCATGCCTTAGTCTACTCACATATTATGGATAATCAAAATGTTAAAAACCTTTGAGCTGCCGCATATAAACATCGTCATTTAGCTCGCCATGTAAGAAGACATTAGATATATCCAATTGATGTATACACCAATTTGTAAGAAGAATCAAAGATAACACTACACGGAAAGTGCTTAACTCGATCGCAGGAGCAAAAGTTTCTTTATAACCTAACTTCACAATTGAAAAAAGCCCTATGCAACTAAACAAGCTTTGAAGTGGTGTATCGAGACAGAAAGGACCATACATAGCCCAATATACCCATTTATATCCTTTTATGTTCACATTGGGAGATGGAGGAACTAATATTCATGTATGATTTTCGACGAGAGCATTAAACTCTTCACTAATTATATCAAGCCACGTGGAGTCTTTTGATTCTTGTGTGAAACATGTTGCCCCAACCGAGGCAGTGGAACCAGATATATTAAGTGAGGGTTAAACACGTGGCTTTAGTGACCCGGTCATTGAACAAGTAACCATGACATGAGTATCTCCATCTCAGTGATTAGAATCTAAAGTTGTAGAAGAAATTAAATTAGAAGAGGACGATACATCATGCTGAGAATCATGCATAATAGGATCTGTAGTGGATGTAGTTTCACAAGAAAAAGGTTGCTAATTTTTTGGGGATGAAGGAGGAGTAGTTAGAATATGTGAGCAAGCACAAAAGAAGGCACTGCAGATAAAATAGGAGAATTACGCATAACATGTACGTGGGTAGCTGGTTTAAAAAATTGATTATTTTAACATGTGGAAGTTAGAGTCCTAGAAGAAGTTATAGACATGTTTGTAGGAGATATAGAGATAGAAGGGGAAGAAGTTGTATCACATATGGAGATAAAATCAATGTTAGTAATTGGTAAAGCACAGATATTGGGCAACTGTACTGAAGAAATTATAGGAGGGGTTGTGTGAGAGGAAGGAACTGTAAGAGGACTATGATTGAAACATAGTACTATATGGGAAAAAGGATTCTTGCATATTTACATGAAGGTACCGAATTATACAATTAATGGATGCATACAAACATTTTAATACTAAATACTGCAGAGATACACCGACATATAAAGAAGCTTTAGATCGTGGAAGGAATTTGTGAGCAAAAGAATGTGCAACATAAGGAAAACATAAACACCCAAAGCCCTTAAGAAAATAGTAATCATGTGGTAAGATCATGAAACATGCCACCTGCTTCTACACCTTGTCAAACAACTCACTCACTAGGTTCTTGATCATAGCCTAACCCTTCTAACACATTGATGAGCCCGTAATTCCACCCACAATAACTAACTAACCGCTCACTTCGTGCTCTTACTTCTTCCTCACATTACTCAACCATGGTGACATAGTACACTACATCAAACTTACTACTAAACCCATATTTTCCCCAAAGGTCAAATCCACGTAAGCATACTTCATCACATACGCTAACTCTACTTCTCACCAGTATAACATCCAACAACCTTCACTATACCTGCCCCTTGAACCCTTTACCCTTCAATCATACACAACAAGTTCTCTCATCAGAAAGACAATTAAGTAAACATAACAATATCATCACATTCATATATAGAAAATTTATAATAACATCGACATGAACAAAAATAATGTATTTTACATTCCCCGAGCTACACAATTATATCAAGTAGTTGATCCTCTCAAGGAACCTAAATCCAAACTTTTAGCATATCGAAACGTGGTACACGATCCCATAGTTATGCCAGAACTTAAATATCCAATCCCATCTTTATAATGGAATGTGGCCATCTTCTGATCCTAGTTAATTGTGCTGCAACGTTGAACAATCAAGAAGTTATTCATCGCATATAATCATTCGACTATCTCACTCACAGCAAGTGTGATCAATAATGCAAATTCATGTATAAACAAATATCATAATTAAGCAAGAACAAACACACCTCACAATCATATAATCACAACCATCACCAACAATGGATTAGTCATCATGCACATCATGCAAACCCTAATTCGATCACACTCGGCCGACTCCTCTTCTTAGGCGTCTTTCTAGAGTTTGAAACATATATTATCCGGTGCACAGAGTGTGTGACATAAATCCTACAATCAATTTATATATATATACTACCTATCCAAGGTAACTTTACATGTTTTTGAATTCATTTGAAGCCTCCAAACATTCACCGAATATAAGGACGTCAACTAGTTGAAATTTGCTAGTTTTCGGACGTCAAGGTCTTTCCTAGTCGTTTTGGATCTTACCTTTTCCAAATGAATTTATCACATTAATATAGGTATGGAAATATCATTTAAATATTATCTGATGGATTAATCTCTAGTCGAAGTCATGACATTTCCGAAGTGTTATAGGTACGTGTTTCAAATTTAATTAGGAAGTGAAAGTGTGGTCCAATATTCCATAGAAATAAAAATTATAGAAAGGAATATCAATAAAATTTAATGGGTGACACAAATGTGAGATGGTGGTTCTGGTTTTAATTATCACCTACAAATAGTGCCAAAAAAGTTTGAACTAACAATAGGGAGAATATTTCTCGGGATGTGATTGATTATATGCAAATATATGTATAAAGGTAATTACAACTACTAGTAAATAGCTAATGATCTATGAGTAGGCTAGACAATAAGGGAGACAGTTTTCTCTCGAACAACCACCCTGAATTAGGTGATTTCTTTTTAGCATCAATAAGTATGACAATGAAGAAGAGCTCACACCTTAATTCATTCACTCTTTTGAGAAATGTGTAGGATTGGGTTTAAGATTAAGAGTATGTTTGGTATGAAGGAAAATATTTTCCATGTTTTCCTAGAAAATGGTTCCCCAAAAAAAAAGTAGATTTTGGACTTATTTTCTCATGTTTGGTTTGTTAGTAGAAAATATTTCGCGAAAATGAGTTTTAGTGTTTTGTTTATGAATGAAAAATACTTTTGATAAATATCTCTTATTTTCACTGAGGTATAAAGTAATTTTCGAAATTTAAAATATTTTCTAAAAACAAATTAAGTTTGTTTTAGAGGGTGGGGAGGTAGGCGTGAAAAATAAAATTTTGAAGTTGATTTTTCTAAAAAAGAACAATTAATTTTTTGGGGGTGGTGTGTTTGTGTGTGTATGTGGTGGGGGCTGGTAGGAGGTGGACTTTTTCTCGAAGGGGGGAGGGGTTAGGGTAGGAGTGAAAAAATTCTACTTAAATTTTTTTTGGGGGGTGGGTGGGTGGTTGAGGTCTAAGGTATGGGTGAAAAACTAATATTTTGAAGTTAAAAATATTTTTTTGAAACTAATTTTTTTAAAAAAAGATAAATTATTTTTTTTGTTGCGGGGGTTGAGGAGGGTGGGGTGAAAAATAAAAAATTGAAATTGAAAATATATTTTAGAAATTAATGTTTTTCCAAAAAAAGAAATGCAATTTGAAGTTGGATGAGAGTTTTGGAAAATATTTTCCTTAATTTTTAAGGAAGTCATTTTTTTTAATTTTGAGGAAAATGAGTTGATTTTGAAAATATTTTCCAAAACTTTTGTCCCAACCAAACATGAGAAAATTAGAAAATATTTTTTGAAAAGTGTCTTCCTTCATACCAAACACACCCTAACTCTCTTGAGCTAAACTCACCTCAACCCAAAACTCACAAATCATCAACAAATAATCTTAGGGTCTTTCAGTGTGAGGTGTAAGAATAAATAGTCCTCGGATACTTTAATAATCCTAGAACAAAACTTGGATGTATTGTTTGGTTGACATGTTTGGAATAATTTATCCTCCCTTCCCCATTTATAACATAGTGATGGGATATGTTCATATACATGGTGGGATAAGTTATCCCATGATAACTAACCACAAGATAACTAAACTTGGGATAACTTGTTACCAACCAAGCGACCCCTTAGTTCTAAAACCTCTCTCTCAAGCAAGACGAGAATACAAACGTAGAATTGTATTTGCAACTACAATTCATAATTAACCCATAATTATTGATTAAACTAACTTAAAAATAGCATTTAAACTTCTAATTTAAAATACTCATACATTAATCAAACCGGTAATCACATGATCACACCCCTTGGGATTTTGGCCAAGCATTATAAAGACGTAAAAATGATTGCTGAATCGAATATCAATCAACTGGTAGGAGTAATTTAGCCTTTACAATGTTTCAATGTTTTGGATCTTTGAAACCTACATCCAAAATCTCCAAATTGAACTTCTCAAATTCCATCTGAAAAACTATAGGGAAAAAGAGTTCTAAGATAAAATCATTTTTTAAAATATCCAGATGTGTCAAAATATGTCAAGATACTAAACAAAAATGTTCAAAATCTAATTAATATTGCCGAAAATAATCCACGGATGGTCGTCTGATGAAGAAAGTAGGGCTCGCCAAACCACTCGGCGAAACACTTTGACCTCTTCCATCGCCTTTCTAACTTGGTATTTAGCATCCATAAAATCTGTAACTTTGGGCGATCTAACTTTTCTTCATCGAACTGCTCGGCGATTCACGGATTGCTTTTTTTTGTCGCCTACTTGGTTTCTTCCCTCAAGGCTTGTACACTTGAACTTTAGGCGGTCCAACTAGACACTCAACAATTCAGCAATTTCTCTTGGCGATCACCAGGCTTTCCTTACTTCATTTAATCAGCTTTTGTTTGTTTCTTTTTGCATGTTAATGTCCTTGTTTTATTCTTAAGTTAATATACACGCAAATCAAGACATAAAAATCAGTTTATTGCACAAATTAAGCATTTGAAGACACTAAATCTATATAAATAAAGCCCCAAATAAGTCTAAATCCTCATCATTCTAAGTTCATGAAGTTTGGAATCTCAAAGAAAGGTGGGGTATTGGCCATCATTGAGGTTAAGCCCACATTCATTGAGGAGATCAAGGACGAAAAGTTTTAGGATCAGAGTATGAATGAGCTCAGAAAGAAGACAGTGTCTCTAAGGCACAACATGTGACTTTTGATCGGGAGGTGTTCTCATTTTTACGGAAAGAATTTGTGTACCTCGAGTAGATGACTTGATCCATAAG
Source organism: Solanum arcanum (assembly GCA_027789145.1). Taxonomy (NCBI): domain Eukaryota; kingdom Viridiplantae; phylum Streptophyta; class Magnoliopsida; order Solanales; family Solanaceae; genus Solanum; species Solanum arcanum. The sequence goes on along the minus strand of CM050933.1, from coordinate 59,756,961 downwards.
ATGATGACAGATTTTCATGGTTCGTGATATTTCATTTTTCGGGGTATGATCAAGAAGTACCGAGATTTCAAACAACTATATCGGTGAAGTAGCATGAAGAAAGACAGTTGATTTTGTGTCTAAGTGCGAAAACTTCCAACAAGTAAAGTATGAGCGTAAAAGGCATGCATGTTTGCTTCAGTGAATTTCAATCTCTGAATGGAAGTGATAAAGGATAGATATAGATTTCGTGGTTGGACTTCCCAAGACCATAGGGAAGTTTAATTCCATTAGGATGGTGGTTGATAGATTGGCTAAGTCATCCCACTTCATTCTATTCAGAATAGACTATAATGCGCAATAGTTAACTAAGGTATATATGAAAGAGATAGTGAGGATGCATAGAGTGTTCCTTTCTGTCAACTCAAACCGTGATACGTAGTTCACATTCAATTTTTGGGGATGTCACTGAACTAACTTTTAGCACAGCCTTCCATCCACAAATGTATGAACAATTAGAGAGAATTATTCAACCTTTAAAGGGCAATTGTGACTGACTTTGGAGGGCATGGTGACAAGTTTTTACGTTTGTGTGGGTTTTTCAATAATAACGGTTACCACCCTAGCATTGACATGACTCAATCTGAGGAACTTATTTGGAGGGGATGTAGGTTCCATAGAATGGTTTGATGCTAGTGATGTGAAACCTTTGAGGGTTAATTCGGTGAAAGACACTCAGGATACGGTGAGAAGAATCCAAGCAAACATTCTAGCAACCCAAAGTCGATAAAAAAAGTATGCAGACTGTAACGTGAGACATGACATATCAGGATGGTGACCAAGTTATTCAGTATGAGGAAGAATTGGTTGAATTCTTGATCGTGATGTTTGGAGGTGGAGGACCAAGGAGATAAATTCCGTGAAAGTTCAATAGAAGCATCATTCCGTTGAGGAAGCTACTTGGGATTAATGGAGCAGAACCCAAATTTTAAGAAATCTTTATTTATAATCTTTCCAAAAATAACCTAGAGGTCGTAAATTACTCTATAAACCCTAGAAAATTTATTTCAAGTTAGGGAAAGAACGAGAGGGAGATTTCTAGCATAAGGATGGGGGAATCTTGCAACATCCTGGCCAAACACTTTCCAGTGAATCCAAAAAATCTTGAAACAATATCAAACTCTGTAAAATTTCTTGGCACCCAGGTAGATTAGGTTTTATGCATTGAGTAGTTGTAAATACAAGCTTACCATGTAATATATAAATTCAACAGCATGAGGTATGTGTATACCTTCGTGCACTAAGTAAATTCCGTGGAAAGATACAATAATTCAATGTTTATGGGGTTAGTGTCGTGTTTAGACCGTAACCAATTGAGGTTGTTATTTGTGTTCTTGAATGGGTTTCTTGTTAAGTTATGATACTTGTAGGAGGAAGGATGATACTGGTAGGACGAAGGATTTTGGGATATACTATTTTTGAACGTTGTAGTGATAATTGTGAAAAAGAGTTGTAGTTAGTTCGAAGAAAGTAGTTATCAAACTTTATGAAGAACTAGGATTGGACTTTTGTAATTCCATAAGTAAAAATTGAAGGAACCCATATTTAATGAAGCATGTGACTAGGTGAGGGATGTAGCCCTTGGATGGTGTGATATACACTTATTTTGTTTTGTGGTGAGACTTGTATATATATACGTATTGCAATAATGGTCTTAGATGTTTAAACAATATAAGCTAATAATCAGTGCTATAAAAGTTTTTCTTAGATGTGTGATCTTGATGTGTTGTTGTGATATGTGATTGGATCGAATTTCCATATTTCGGCATACCAACTTGGATCAGATTGTCATATTCCGGCATACTAACAAGGATCAATTGCCACATTCCGGCATAAAACATGGATCGGATTGCCACGTTCTGGCATACTTAGTGGGATCAGTTGCCACACTCTGGCATAAAACTGATATTGGGTTGCCACATTGCGGCGTGCTAACATGGATCAGTTTCCATGATCCAACATAAAAATTGGATCGAATTTCCATGTTTCCACATGGTAAAAGTTTTTCTTTGGATCCGGTGAGAGGGACAAATAATTGCGATAAAATGAATACGGTGAAATACGTTATGCTCAATATCGTTAGGCGTGTATATATATCTATATGTTGGGGTGTCTTATTTACGTTTTAATGGAAGCTTAAGTGTGGTAGTGGTACGTGTAGTATACGATGTTGTTAGTACATTTAAGGTATGATATAATGGAATCTTAAGGGTCGTAGTGGTACTTATAGTATACAATGTGATTTGTATGTTTAAGCTATGATTTGATGGAACCTTAAGGGTGTTAGTGGTACTTCTAGTATACAATATGGCTAGTATGTTCAAGTTATGATTTTAAAGAACCTTAAGGGTGGTAGTGGCCCTTGTAGTATACAATGTAGCTAGTGTAGTTAAGTTATGAACTAATAGAGTCTTAAATGTGGTAGCTGTACATGTACTATATAAGGTGGTTAGCGTATTTAGGTTGTAACCTCGAAGGAAAACTATAGGTGGTAATTGAAAGGTGCTCTAAGAAAAGTCTAAGGGTGAAGTAGTGAGGGGTCTAGACATGATCTTTTATTGTTCAGTTCATATATTATGAGGTGAGCTTCGAGTTGACCGATGATTCCTACCAGTACGTATGGTTGTACTGATACTACTCTTTCTATGTCTTTTGACATGGTCTTGATGTAGGATTGGTGATGTTTCCTTAGGGTAAGACGAAGAAATCCTCTAGCAGCTTTTACATTTCATTCCGCATGGTGGAAGTTGTGTATTTTGTTTAAATTCCATTTATTCACTTAGTGGTTCTTAGACTTGTCAAACTAGGTTATTCGAGATCGGTAAACTATTTTGTATAATTTAGAAAAGTTGTATTTCGAATACGTTAATTCTTGAACTTCCTTACCTTGCCTTCATTTTTTTTAAAATTCCGCATGTTTTTCTAGTGGTTGGATTATGAGGTTTCCCCTACATATGTGTTAGATAAGTTGCATGCACGCCTCGGTTGGTTGGGTCGTGAAAAATTGGTATCAGAGCCTAGCTTACTGGTTTCCACGTACAAGAGCAAAATATGGACTATACTCTTGTTGATTGGTGTGTTGACGTCCACTTTTAATCTATAAGTGTCTAGGAAGCATTCTACGAATTCTATTCATTCATTACTCCAGTCGTGTGAAGTGTTGCTAGTGGTGTGGGTTAAGTCCAATTGGTATCTCCCGTTTCAAATTAATATCTTTACGATGAGGACTGACGTTGTCAATACAACCAAATGACACCAACAAAATAATTTGAACCAGAAGCTTCCAATTGGTATCTAACCCTAGGGGCTATTGAGAGAATGGATAGTCGTTAAGGGTTATCTATGGGACGAATTGGTTAATAAAGTGAAATTGCATGTGTATTGTGTATGGTAAATGGTAAAATTGTGCTTCCAGTTGGTGGTAAGTTATTGTAATATGTACTTGTTGTTGTACTGATATGCTATTGTGTACTTCATGTTAAAAGATATTTCTATGAATACGGAAGTGTGTTGATATCCTGAATCATTGTTGAAATAGAGGATTGCATCTGGGCTAAGTAATCTTATTTAGGACACCGTGTGGAGTGCCTGAAGTCGATAGGAGTAGACAAAAAGGTATGCAGGTTGTAATGTATGTATGTACCGTAGGAAGTGTAGGTTGTAGTGTCAAGTTACTTTTTTCTTTTGAACTCAGACCTCACGTATTTTAGTCGAATAAATTGAGAAGCCCGATGAGGTGGTGAAAAAGGGAGGTTGAAAAAAGATTTGAAAGGGAAATGGTACCCATAAACTCGCGGTCAAGATTCTAGTTCCGTCTTAACCAATGCAACAATATTTTTCCCACAGGCGCAGTGCCGCTATAACGATATTTTCCCGCTAAAGAGGGACAGAACCTCACATAATATTTCATGTTTTTCTCTTTTTCAAATAACAATTTGGAATGGATCCGAACCAATCTATGCGACTTTTAAACCAGTATATAATAATAATCGTAACAAAAAATAGATTAAGGATTTAAAAATGGTCTTCTTCAGACAACAAACAAACAAGCATCCATTTGCTGCAAAAACATAATAGTATCAAAGGGTAAAAATAAAACTGGTTGTTCAAAAACAAAATATCCATAAATCAAAAGAGAAGAAACCCCTCTCAAGATGGGTGGTATCCACGTCAGAGTCCATGTCCCTTGGGAGCTCCAAGTCTGCCCAATCCTGTTCAGCATCAAAAACATTGAGAAGTTTCTCAGTTCTAGCTTAGGAATATTCTTACCTGGGGCCACGCAAGTGAAGATAGCCTTATTAGCCTTTCACATACAAGCCATCCAACGATCCTTCTCCACGCCCTTCCTCCTCTCTTAATGCAGCTCGCGGTGGAGCAACTGTACTTCAAGAGTGGTGCTAGGGTGAACCATACTGAAGTAAGCATACATACTCCCCTTCTTCTTCCATACTGCCTCCAGGTCTATCTCAACCCGTTCACCCGAAACAAGGTCCTCACCGTCCGAATCCATAACCACCCTGATGCTGCTAGCCCTGCTCGTCCTCCACCTTTTTTCTTTGATAGAGAATCTTCTCGAGCTAAAAGAGGGTTAATAGGCAATACCTCGTCAGCATCAAATAAGAGCAACCCTTCTTGCTTGCATAAGGTAGTGATAAGACTGGGAAGGAAGAAGGATTTCTTTTTGCCTGGATAGAACATCTTCCACTCCTAGATAATTTATGCCCCCACATTCAGCTGAATGCCATGTACAGTGCACACCACCACTAGAGCCGGAAAATAAGTGACATTCATGCGGTTACTCAAGGGGAAGATCCTCCTAAATACCAAATGTAGAAATTTCTTAGCATCCGATGAACAGAAAGCGCTATTGTGGCACTCTGATGTAGTCCAAGTAAACATGATCTCATCTCGTGGTATCAAAAATAGTGTCTTGCAACCACTCCAGGTCCATCTCTCCAAGTTTGTCCTCAAAAGCCAGGTTTTGGGATTCTGGCACCTCCAGCACCTCATTGATAGTAGTGGAATTCAAGAGAATTTCAACTCCTTGAATGTAAATAATTAGGTAAGGAACATTCCAGTGTACTGTGGGGAGGATAGCATATATAGAACTCCCTCACCCGGGAAGAGAAGGAACCTCAGGGAGTCTAAGTCAGCCGAAGCCAACCATTTTTTACCAATCGAGCAAAGAAGGTAGAATCCTTCTCCTCCACCTTATGAAGTGTCATCGCCCTCTTACAAAAAAAACTAGTAGTGTGATAGTCATGGTGCCTTTCCCAACTAGAAATATCGGGAAACTGGATGAATGTGGTATTGTCATCATTTTGACCAGCCATTTGGGATTACCTATGGTAAATAAGATAAGTTAGATGAACATATACCAGGTAGGGAAGCCCAAAAAAAAGAAACTTTTTTCAAGTGGTCTGGGTCATCCCACTTCAGTGGTAATCATCTTGTTACAGTGGAATTGAGGCTGCTGCAGCAGCCTTCATATAGGACGAACTCCAAATGCGGAAATGGCGTCTTTTCATCTGGAAATCTCCATTTTATTGGAATTTTGGCATATCAGAGTATATCAACTACCCTAGAACACAAATTAGCAATTGTATTGACCAAATAGCTCTTAAATTGTGTCTAAATTTGAGTTCATGATAAAAAGACTGTTCAACTTTCCCCATCCAATTTTGTATCGTTTTAACCTTGTTTTCACGAAATCCATACGCTAGGACTGGTTTATACATTGGGGAGGTAAGGAAAGTAAAAATTCTACAAGTTTCTAACACATTAGCAACCTTTACTGTGTCTCGATCTCCCACTGCAACGGCATGGCTGCCGCTCTAGTGTGCAGGACCCAGTTTTTGGCATTGCATGTTAGACTACCCTAGAGTGGAAACCCAACACTTCTTCTGTGTAGTGCATTTCCCCCCTTCGTTCTAGCTCTTGTATATTCTTTTAGGATCTCAAAATCTCTAGGGGTCACAAAATTTTGTAGTTTTGTGTAAGAGTCGTATCGCTAGTAGAAGCATCCGGAAGTGAGAGTGTGTGATAATTGAGCCTTAGTCGTTCTGGGAAGAACAAGTAGTCAATTGACATGTATTGTAACGATCCAAACCGTTATTATTTGAAAAGATCAAAATTATCAAAAAAAAAAAAAATTGTTCACGTACCACTGACACGGCATCGCTTCATCGACAGCCTACCGGCTAAAGCAGGATCGGCGAGCCAAAAATTTCAAGAAATTCTTATTTTTTCATCTTTTCCAAAATAACCTATAGGTCGTTAATTACCCTAAAAACCAATAAAAGTTATTTCAAGTTAGGGAAAGAACGAGAGGTAGATTTCTAGCGTAAGGATAGTGGAATCTTGCGAGATCTTGGCCAAACTCACCGTAGAGAATCCGAAAAATCTGAAAATGAAATCAAAGTTAAAACAAATTTTTTGGCGTCTAGGTAGGCTAGGTTTTAAGAATTTAGTAGTTGTAAATCCAGGTTACCATATAATATATGAATTCAACATTATAAGATCTTTTAGACCTTTGTGCAATGAGAAAATTCCCTGGAAATTTGATATAATTCAATGTTTATGGGGTTAGTGTCGTGTTGAGACTATATTTGGTCGAGGTTCTTAATTATGTTCTTGAATGGTTTTATTGTTATGTTATGGTACCGGTAGAAGGAAGGATTTAGGGATATACTATTTTTGAACGTTGTAGTGATAATTGTGATAAAGAGTTGCACTTTGTTTAGAAAAAACTAGTAACGATACTTTTCGAAGAATAAGGATTGAACTTGTGTAATTCCATAAGAACGAATCGATGGAACCATACCTAATTAAGCGTGTTACTAGTTGATGGTTGTGACTATATGATGGTGTGATATATATATGTTTTTTCCGTAGTGATACTTGTATATGTATGCATGTTGCAAAAATGATCTAATATGTTGAAATGAGATATGAAAATTATCGATGCTATGAAAGTTTTACATAGATATGTTATCTTTTTGTGTTATTGTGACGTGTGATTGGGATCAGATTTTCACGTTCTGGCATACTAACTCGGATTGAATTGCCACGTTCTAGCATACTAACTCATATCAGTTGCCACGTTTCGACACAAAACTTGGATTGGTTGCCACATTCCGACATGCTAACATTGATCGATTGCGCAGGTTCTGGCATAAAAATTGGATGAGATTGCCACATTGCGGCATAATAAATGGGATGAGTTGCCACATTTCAACATAAAACTTTGATTATATTGCCACATTCCATCATGCTAAATGGGATCGATTACCATGTTCCTGCATAAAAATTGAATTGAATTGCAGAAATTTTGCATGCTAACAGATTGACTTTGGGTCCCATCAAAGGGCCAACTACTTGTGATAAAATGCGTACGACGAAATATGTTATGCTCAATATCGTGAGGTTTGTGTATATATCTATAAGTTGGGGTGTTTCATTTGCTCTTTAATGGAAGCTTAAGGGTGGTAGTGGTAGTTGTAGCATATAATGTGGTTGCATATTTAAGCTATGATCTGATGGAACCTTAAGGGTGGCAGTGGTACTTGTATTATAAAATATGGTTAGTATATGTAAGCTTTGATCTGAAGGAACCTTAAGGGTGGTAGTGGTACTTTTAGTTTAAACTGTTGCTAGTATATTTAAGTTATGATCTAATTGAACCTAGACGGTGGTAGTGGTACTTGTAGTATACGATGTGGCTAGTATAGTTAAGTTATGAACAAATGGAGTCTTAAGTGTGGTAGCAATACCTGTAGTATTAAAGGTGGTTAGCATATTTAGGTTGTAATCTCGTAGAAAAAATTAGGTGGTAATTAGAAGGCGTTTTAAGAAAAGGCTAAGGGTGGAGAAGTGAGGGCTCCAAACATGATTTTTAATTGTTTAGTTCATATATTATGAGGTGGGCGTCGGGTTGACCGATGATGCCTACCGGTACGTGTGGTTATATTGATGCTTCTCTATTTTTATCGTTTGACATAGTCTGGATGAAAAAGTGATGATGTTTCTTAGGTAAAGACGACGAAATCCTCCAGCATGGTTGAAGGTGTTTCATTTGTTTAAAGTACCTTATTATTCTCTTAGTGGCTCTTGTACTTGTCGGACTACGTCCTTGGGGATTGGTAAACTTTTTTTTGCAATTTAGTAAAGTAGTATTTCAAATGGGTCATTTCTTAAAACTCCTTAGATTGCCTTCGTTTTCTTTAAGTTTTGTATGTTTTCTTGTTGCTGGGTTATGAGGGTTCTTCTAAGTAGGTGTTAGAGTAGGTGACCACACATCCCGCTGGGTTGAATCATGATATTTAATTATGAACTTGGTCATATGACCGGATAGACAAGATGTTTAAGAGCCCGTACGACTTTACATTATCAAATTCGGGCAAGTAGAACTCGTGAAACTGATTTTAGCGTGAAGGGTAGTTTTCGAACGTCAAGCTTTCAAGGTGTGTTGTGAAATGGGAGCGTGGAATTGAAATTACGAGTTTATATCTCTGTGCAATACATCGTGGTGGAGCTGCTGTGGCGAGTTGGGGCTCGCTATAGTGGGGCATTTGCGACTTAAATCGGGGAAAACACCCAAAAATGTTGTTTTCTGCAAAATATCATTTTTGAGAGTTAGGTGGTGAGGTCAAAATACACATTTTTATCATTATTTACCTCACATTTATTATTTATATTTGTCTGTTTTGAGTATAAATTTTATGGATTATGCTAAATTGTGTATTTAATTTGTAGGACTAATTTGATGGAAAAATCAAGAAGTTGGAAGCTAAAGAAAATTAAAGATGAAAGGTTGAAGAAGGAAATCAAGCAGGCAGCTTAATGGATTAAAGTGAATAAAATAATATATTTATGTATCAAAAACATATTTCTGCAATTGTGAATTGCAAAAGTAAAGCTGCCACGTGGCAGTCTCTCAATGCACTGGCGAATTACTTCACGCTGCACAACCGTAAACGCAAAAAAAAATAAAAAAAGGAAAGTACTCCAATTCTTTTTGGTTTTGGATTCCCATTTTATTTGAACTCAATTATTTTATTTAGGGTTTTCTACATCTAAAAATAAGGTATGAAAAATTATTATTTGAGAGAGGTCAAGAACCAAGATACAAGACATAATACAATTTTTTTCTAGCTTTGGAGCTTTGTAAGAGCCTCCGTGGAGGTCGGAGAATTGTGGTTTATTCTTTCTTCTCCTTTATTATTTATTTGTATTCGTGATTAATAAAAAGATAGTTTAGATATTGTTCTTATCTTTTTTTTTATTAACACAAACAGATTTATTTTAATAAATTTTAATTGTGTTTTTGAAATAATGAGTAGCTAAGCTCCACAATTAGGTTTGTGGGAACCATGAAGGATTAGCAAGGTATGAATAGTAATTCAGAAATTCTCAAATAGGTTATTGAACGTATTGATAATTCTTTCGCTTAGAAGTCTATTTAACCAGTGCACGTGTTAGAACTCGCCTTGTTGATACTTGCTCGACCAAGTAGGTAGTTAATAAGAAAAGAATTATCGACATAGATTTAGTGGGATACTATCTAATAGGCTAGTGTCGATTGGTGCGAAGTGATAACTAAGTCATACATAGATTATGATGCTTAAAATAAAGTAAAGGCAAGAGATAGTAAATTATACCCACGTAGCCGGACCAAGGTACTGGTGAAATTCTCTAAATGCCGGACAAAGGATTTAGAGATACATAACTAATAACTTTGGATGCATAACACTAGGGAAGAATTGCTATTACTAGGATTATCGCGTTATGAGCTTATGGGGAACACATTCCTAGTTATTTTTATTAATTTGGATATAAATAAATACTTAGTTCAAAGCTATTTTGTTTCTTTTATTTTTAGTTCAATTTAAAATCCCCCATTTTTATATAACGGCTATCAAGTTAAATATTTTCTATTGCTAATACACTTTCATATTCTATTGTAACGACCTGTTTAGTCGTTTTGAGCAGTAGAGTTTATTCTGGTAATAACTGTTTGGGTCTATGGATCCCACGACGGACCATCATGGGCACGACGAACCGTCGAGGGGGTCTCGTTCCAAAACACTTAGATTCTGAAAATTTGGGTACTGAGATCGACTCTCTGAACGTCACGACGGAATGGCAGAACGGACCGTCGTTGGCACGACGGACAGTCACAAATGTTTCCACAGAATTAACTCTCTGAACTTCACGACGGAATGGCAGGACGGACCGTCGTGGGCACGACGGACCGTCACAAATCTTTCCACAGAATTAACTCTCTGAACTTTATGACGGACCTGCAGGACGGACCGTCACGATCGTAATGAACCGTCGCGGCTGCGTAACCTGGTAGGTTGGATTTCTGTTAAAAGTTTTAAGGGGCATTTTGGACTATTCATTCTTATAATTATAAAGTTAGTGGGTTAATGTTAATAATTCAATTACTTGGGGGTTAAAGGAGATAACCTTGAAATAAATAGTGGGTTATTTTTATCATCTTTTATACTTAATTATACGACAATTAGGGTTAAAAAAAAAAGGGGTTTGAATAAGAAAAATAAAAAGAGCAAAGAAAAGAAGGGAGAAACGAGCGAGAGAAAGAGAAGAACGCAGAGGAAAGCAAAGGTTTTGGGAAGATAGCTTGTTTGATCGCGATTCTTCGGTGGAGGTAGGTTATGGTTTATGTTATTCCGTACTAAACTCTAAATAGCGATTGATATGTATTGGGTGATTCTGTAAAATCTTATATATGCTTAATTGTGTGTTGCATAATGTGATTATGTAATTGTGATGGATTAGAAGGTTGAGGTTATTGAATCTTTAAATTCTAAAATCTCTCTATTAAGATGACGACTTGGCATAAAGAAGGGTTGATGAACTAAAAGAATAGAATTAGGGGACCGGGTGTCACGAACCGGCACGTAGAATTAGGGGATCGGGGGTCACGAATCGGCACGTAGAATTAGGGGATCGGGTGTCACGAACCGACACGTAGAATTAGGGGATCGGGTGTCACGAACTGACACGTAGAATTAGGGGATCGGAGTGTCACGTTCCGACACCAAGATAATAACGAGAATGAATATTGAGGGGATCGGAGTGTCACGTACCGACACAAGACGAATAAAGAGAATGAATCTTGAATTATGTTAATATACTCAATTTGAAGAACCTAATTCCTAAATGAGTATGGTGTGGAGGCTTGAGTCCTCATAGGTGTGTTTGGTGTTGTTGCTAATGATTCTTGACTTGTTGATTGTCACCTGTTAAGTATTGTGGTCGATTTTATGCTATTGTTCAATATATATTGCTTTCTATTCTGAGTTGGCCGATGATACCTACTCAGTACTTGTGCTTTGTACTGACCCCTACTTGTAAATTGTTTTCTTTGTTATTGTGGAGTGCAGCAAACGTGCCATCGACTTCGACTCGTCCGCAACTTTAGCCAGTCTTCACCATATCAGATTTCAGGGTGAGCTATTGTTCCTAGCTCGGACTGGATTCTCTCTCATTCATGTCTTGATGCCTTAAAGTTCTGGCATGGACTAGCTGTTTATTTACTTTAGCTTCTTAGATACTCTTAGAGTTAGTAATTTGAGGATAGATGTTCTTGTGGTGATGACTTCCAGATATTGGGGATAATCGTTAATAAATTTTAGAAGTTATTTATTGGTTATATTAATGAGTTTAAAGTCTTCCGCATTTTATTTTGTTCATTATGGGTAAATGATTGGGGTTTAGATTGGTTGGTTCGCTCACATAGGAGGATAAATGTGGGTGCCACTCGCGGCTCATTTTGGGTCGTGACATCTCTGTGGGATCGATCCCAACTCATAGTTGGGTAATATATTTCATACGATCGTTTATATTTCTTTTCAAGTAGTATATTTGAACGTTATCAAGAATGGGACAATCCTCAGCTTTTTCTTGACAGTTTTCCATGATTTCTAGAGCTAAAGGTTAGATAATTACTCCCTGAATTCGTGTTTTAATTCGTACAAATTAGAATCTTGGATAATTATTGTTAGGAAAGGATTTTGGGCTGAAGTTAAGGGTGGGAAAAGCCCTAGTTGATTATTCAGATCTTGGGTTTGGCCTTGTATTTATATTTGATTATTATCCTTGTAAATTAGGTCTTGTTTATTGATCCTTTCATTACATAAATGTTTATGACGAAGAACAAGATGAAAAAATCAGGAAAGGGAAAGCTCACATGTCTTAGGAGTATTCAGGCATGGTTTTGAGGTAGGTGAAAATTCAATTTCCTTTTGTGTGATATATATAGGTTAATTGTTTCATTATATGCATGTCTGTATGTGAATATGGAACTGTTAAGTGAATCTAATGAAATAATTATGTGTGAACAATTGCATCGCATGAAGTGTTAACTTACCATGTTACTATGTGTACTATTTATTATGGTGTGGTTGGGATTATTGTTGTGCCAATTAGATCAAGTGTCCGTTCCAGCACATACATTGGATCGGGTGTCATATTCCAGCACATATATTGGATCAGGTCTTACATTTCAACACACACACATATTGGATTGAATGTCAATTTCCGACAAATAAACAGTTTGGTGTGGGTTACATGAGACGACCACTTGTGATTATAACATTTACGTCTACCTGTCATTGATATTGGAAACTAATGATCATTCAATTGTGCATTATGTATATCTGTTTTTACTGCGTTGTAATTATTTTTTGTATTTCTCTTACTGGAGTAGTCACGTGACCCTACCAGTACACTGTGGTTTATGTTCTGACTACTGGTAGACCTCAGCTAGAGGATCATTGATCGAGACTAGATTCGAGGGTGAACCTATTTTTTCGGGCTGCCAAGGATCCTCTATTTTGTTTAGTCCATTCTTTTCGGACTTAGACTTATAGTTAGGATTATTCACATGTTTAGTTTCGAGATTGTACCCATTTTTCTTAGATTTTTTGAATTATAGAGCTTCGGTACAATGACTTTCAGGTACTAGGGGTTGAACTTCCGCAATAGGTTAGATCATTTATTTAAGACATTCGGAGTTTACTAGAACTCTAATTTTACTCATCATTTAAACCTGCTTTCATATCTTTAAATATTTTACTTTCTTCAGTTGCTTAGTCTATTGTAGTAGTGGTTCTCCCATTGTAGGGTTAGTGTGGGTGTCAATCACAATGGTTTGAATCGTGACACACTAATAGAATTGCAAGAGTAGAGTCAAATTTGTTATGTATTTTTTAAATATTTCAAGTTGTTAATTAATGTGATTTAAAGTACACTTTCATTCCATTTTAGAATAACAAATGTTACTCTTTTGGAATAAATTTTCAATTTTTTAGAAGCAAAAGGAATTTATATTTTGACTCATCTTTTAAAATGAATATTTGGAATATGATTTATGTTTGAATATGTTTTTGTAATATGCACGAGGTATAATATATATTTCATAATTTTTTTAAAAAAAAAAAGTTATGAAAATAAATTAGCTTGATTATCCTATCAGAAGTAAAAATGAAACTTATGAAATTATTATTGCATATTTTGATGAAGTAGTATAAACTTATAGTCACAACTATTTACATCACAATTATTTAGGAAAAATGTTGTAAATAAAAATTATTTGAAAATTTGATGTTATTTTAAATTGGAGATTGAAAACAAAATAAAAAAGAATATTAGGAAAACAAAAAAGAATTAGCATTTGATCTTACCGATTGACATCACCTTTGTTATTTGAGGAGTTGAAGTTGTCCTCTTTAACTTTTCAATATTTACCTAATTTATCACTCATAATATTTTTTTAAAAAAGATTGTGTTTTTATATATCCTTAGAACCTTATAAACAATTTGTTTTAACTTTTTACGCCCGCTAAAACTAGAAGACTAAACTAGTGACCTTAATGGAGTCTAACTTAAAGAGTAGAGTCGTAAAATAACCTCCGTTACTTATTAAGAGTAGACTAAACTAGTGACCTTAATGAAAACCACATCTTCCTAGCACGGCTCCTTGGGGCTGAGGTTTTGTCTGTCATCCCTGGAAGTTGAACATTTGTATTAAGTTAGAGTTATGGTAGGGGCTTAGCGTTAATTAATTAACTAATTAGGTTCGGTTAATACTAATTATGAATAACTATAAATGCCTAATAGACCCTAAAACTAATTCAATTAAATCATTCTTTCAAGAGCCCAAAACAAAACTATTTTCTCTCCCAAAATATTTCTCTCTCTAAGACCTCATTGAAGAGCAAGAACAAGGTCAAGCTTAGGGTTCAAGGTATAACAGCTTCACTCAAATTTCGTGAGGAAAAAATTAACCAAGTTATGGTAATTTTGATCCATAGAACACTTTCTTCCATGGATCCCTTAAACTCTGCATTTTTTAAAATAGGAAAATTGTGTAAAGATGTTGTGTTTTCTTCCAATCAAGGTTCTTTCTCAAATCTTTTCCAACGGTTAAATTGACATATATTATGGATGAATTACTATTTTTGGGATGTTTTATGATAAATTCACCATGAATCCACGAGATCCCTTCAAACCCTAATTTTATGAATTCAATGTGGGTTATTGATGAAGTAAGGTGACTTGTTGTTGTAAAATGGTTTCTTGATCATATTGTTATTCATGTTGAATGTGATAGCCCTAGATTTATTTGGGGAAAGTGATGTTTGATCTAAGATGGGTAAGACATGTGAGTTATGCCAAATTTTGGCTACATGTATATGCATTCTATGAACATGATTATAACTTGATTATTGTGTTAACTGGAAGTTCATTCTCATAAATGCATAATGATCATGATGTTAAAGTTTTTCTCACTATGTTAGGGTTCTATGGTTGAAAATTCATTCTCAACTAATGAATCTACGAGCTATTTCACTAATTGTGTTGGATGGAGGGTAAGATGCTCCTTCATGGTTGTAAATTCAATTCAAAGACTAAATATAAAATTGTGGGAATTAATGTTTAGAATGGAGTTGATAGTGAATGTGAGACTGAAATACCGCCGCTAGAAAAGACAATTTTCTATAATGTATCTCATGAAATGGAAGCTCCCCCGTTAGAAAGGGTGCGCTTCTAGTAGCTATCTTCATATCTCATAACTATGTGCCTCCATAGGTCTTTAGCTAGTGGATCCACCAAAAAGCTACACACTTTATTCTACCTTAGGCAAGAAGGACACCTCTTTTCAATGTGAGGCATGACACCTGGTTCAATGTTTAGCTCATGTGGTCTATGTTGATTAAGTCTTATTCCGAAGGTAATAAAGAAGGTAAAAAACTAACTATGCTGTTTGAGGAGTTTCTTAGCATGGGTAGGATTATGGGGTCTTACTTATGCATGTCAAAAGTAGACTTTGAGAGTATTCATGGTGGTTTCCAATTATGATTCCATTAATTATACATTGATTATGCTTATGGTGTATGTTTTTATGCCAAGATTGATTTTTGATTCTCAATACTTTTAAAAATGCATACTCTTCAACTAAATTTTCCCTTTTAAGCATATGTTCATGTTTTTGTGCATGATAATCATACTTAGTATATTTAATGTTCTAACCCATATTTCTTCTTTTTTTTAATAAGTATAGGTTCCGGCGTGTGAGACGATTGACCGTTTTAGTCCAACCTTGGGTTGACTACTCTTTAAGCTTGTGGTATGTCCTTATGGATCCAAGGACAAGAGTTTTTATTGTTGCTTTTTGTCCATTGTTGTACCATTGTTGTACCAGACATTTTCATATTTTCTGTTGTAAGGGTTGTACCCTATTATGTTGAGACTCCGACTGTGTAGATTCCTTAAATGAGACTATGCCTAAACTTCCGCTTATTTTCTATGAGATTTTTGTTGAAGACTTAAAATTGTGTTTTTATTACCTAGTATTATATACTTTTGTGATGATGATAAGCTAATTCCGCTTACTTGGGTCCCTTTTGAGGTTCCATGTGTCATGTACCATGTTACCTTTAGACCCTTGGGTCGTAACATAACCCCAAAAACTGCCTAATTTATTATATCATATATATTCAAACTAGCTAATTTTCATAACTATTCCTTTTTATAGGAGATCTCTTTTGCGTTAACATTAAATTTTTTTATTAAAATTAGTGTAATAAGTACGTTTAGAGCACTTCTCCATTGGAGGTTATTAGATTTTTATATTTACAATAAGCTTAATTTCAATTATTATTGAACTAACATGTGGGAAAAGAAAGAAACTAATTTGTTTTTTAAAAGTAAAGATAAAAGGGGAAAAATCTAATAACATCCAACAAAAAATTGCTACACGTAGAAGAGTTTTAACTGAACTTTACAATTTATAAACTTATTATTTTAAAATAATGTATAGTAAATTCAGTATATTAACTTAAATATTAAATTAAAATATACAAGTATAAAATACTTTACTATTATTATTTGTGAACTTTTATTTACTCCATTCATCATATTCTTGATTTTTTAAAAACAAATTTGGTCTTTTATTTAGTGAAATGGTTTGATGGAACCTTCTACTTGTATGTATTTGTGTCCTGTACACTTTTACTTGACTATTTGTCACCTGAACTCTTACACTTAACGAAACTCTATGTTTTAAGCCCTTCTGATCGTTGACCAAGTGTAAGGATCCTCAAAATGAAACAAAAAAAACTAGAGCTTCACATGAGTTTCTTGAGTTAATAACTTGTTCATTAATGAAAATTGTATCCTAGGTCAGGTTTAAGTGTTTTTACAGTCAAACATCAAGGAACGACCAAGACGTTCAGAAACTAGTCTTCTGTGGGCTAGTGTGATTTTGCATGTTGTATGTGTTTTGGTGTGTAATTTTGAGTCTAAAATGATTGCAGGTGACCCTAGTGTGTAGAAGGAAATGTGTAGGGGTGAAACGTCTAGGTACGACTCCCCAAGAACCCACCTAGGGGTCCTCGAGGAGGACCCTACTCTCAACCCCCAAAGTTGCCAAAATGGTGTGAGCTACGACCAGTAGGTCATTTGGTGGAGAGGTAACCCGTCCATAGGTCCAAACTTATCCTATAAAGCCTTATCTCCCATGTCCAAGTCTATGAACCAAACGACGACCTGCAGGATGGCCTACCACACCACCTACGGTTCGTAGGTTGTAGTCGTTGGTCAAGACCTGCAATTTTGTCCTAGTCTCGGCTAACCTAGGGGTGAATTGATAAATTTACCCCACGTTCCAATTATGTCATGGGCGGTTATTTTTAGTGTTTTTAGGTATTTTAATTATATTAAAACAATTGAACCCTCTTAAACTCTAAAATCAAAATGAAACTCTTCCCTCTTGAATATATTCTCTCTAGAACACAATTGAAGGTCTAGGTCAAATTCAAGCTAGGAGAAGGGATTTGAAGTGATTTATTCATCAATTTTCGTGGTCTTTCTACCAAAAAGATTTGGTGATCCTTCATTCTTGAATAAACTCTTATTCAATGAGTCCAATTCAAAGGTTTTCAAAAGTGAATCAATGATCAATATCCCAAATTTCTATTCTATACATGGGTTCATTGTTAAAATATTTTCTAAGTCATGATACTGATGTATTCATGTTGAATCAAGATTTTTAATATGATTAGAATTCATTGAAACACCCATGTTTTGTCCAAATCTTCTAAATGGTTTTCAAAGTGGTTTGATGAATTTGATTGGATATTGTTAGAATTGTGTTTATAATATGTTGTATTATCGTTATATATGCTATACAATCCTAATTATGATGAATTGTTGGATAAATGAGAAAGAGTGATCATTGGCTTTGATGAAGTGAAAGTTGACCTAAATTGTTTTAGTTCCTATTGAATTACTCTTGTGTGGTATGAACTACTTATGGTGGCGGTTTTTCGCTAATGTATATGAATATGCATGTGTATTTTGATTATGACGTTGAAGAAATTGAATTTTATGTAAATTAATGTCATGGTACTTATGTATAGAGATGTATTATAAAGATATGTATATGAATCCTGAAGATAGTATGATAATTGAAGTATAATGTGAATGTGAAGTATGATTTTGTGTGGATTATGATGAATGTAGTACGATCATATTTAGAAGACAATGTCATGATATGATGGTGGTTATGTGAAAGGATTTCTCAAATATACAAACAATGAATGAAGCTAATGAAAATGTAATGAATATGAGTCTATTGAAAGGTTTTATCAATAGAAATCTAATTAATCTCCTTGGAGACTTTGAAGTGGAAACTTTTCGTGAGTAGAGATGTAGTGTCTAGTAACAACCTAAGTATTCCTAAGATCTTTCCAATGAATGAATGTTAGGTTGGGACATCTAATCTCCCTGAGTTGAGGTGTAGTACTTAGTATCAATCCCTTAACCTATAGCTAATGAATATAATGAAAGACTAATACTCCGTGAGGATTAATGCTTAGAACAGAGGATTTGAAAAGGGGTTGATAATCTATATGAGTAGAGGTATAGTATCCAAAGGAATACTCTTGAGATGGTTTCTCTTCGTGAGTTGAGATGTAGTACTTAGAAGCGAACTCCTTATCCCTTAACTATCCGCCCGCATAAAACTAACTAGTGGTGTTCCACAAAAAGACTAAAAGAATGACACTACCTTAGGCAAGTGGGGATCTCTCATCTGGTAGATGTTGATACCGGAATTCCATGTTAAGCTCACATGGTCTATGTCGGTTAAATCTTGCCCCCACAAAATGAATGTAATGATATAGGTCTTCTTAAGGGTGTACTACTTAAGGTAGGTAGTTGAATGGGATGTCATCTATGCATTACACAAGTAGGCATTTGGAGGGTGTCTTGGTGTTTCCTTGTAATGTTAATGAATTAATGGGTTTTTGTCTGATGCAATGAAGTAAGTTGACCGTATGCCTAATGCTGATGAACCATGTTGGTTTTATATCTAATGCTATTGAATGTTATGTGACTTGTTGAATGTGATGTTCCTAGACTAGGGTGGTTCCAAAGGAGAACTAAGTGGGCGTAGTAGAATGTGATGCTACTTTAACATTGCCTAGTGTAACTTAGAGTTATCCTAGGGGATTTTCTTTATGTGAAGTTCTTAAATGCATAATGTTTCCTCTAGTTTCTCTAGTAATGAATGTTGACTTGTCGAGTTGTGATGGAAAGGAAGTATCCACATCTTTAGCATTCTTAAAGAACACTTAGGTGTGTATTAAAGAGGTTGTATGGGCGGTCTCTTCATGTCTTACCTAGGTGGGTCTTAGGATAAATTTTGGTAGAGGGTCTAAATGGGTAATTGGTTGCTTAATGAATATGGTGACATGTTGAGAATTAGGAAGTATTACCTTGTATGTTAATGATCGACTTGTATGATGTCATTACACTTGGTTCATAAAGTTTTATCAAAATAGCATGAAGTGCATATTTCAACTAAAATGTCCTCTTCAAAGCATGTTTTTTCATGATTTCTACTTAGTGATTAATTGTGCTAACTCCATATTCTTCAATATTTCTACAAGTATAGGTGGTGGAAAGTAAGGATCTTAGAGTTGAGAATTAGGAATCAGATTGTTCTCTCAATACTCTTAATATGTCCTCATATGTTCGTGGACATGGATGTTATGTCTAGTTTAGTTTCATTCAAGACTTAGTATAAGACTTGTAGATTTATTCTATGTAAGGGCTATGACCCTACGAGAATAAGATGTTACTAAGATGGCTTGTGACGAAACTTAGTTCTTCTTATGTTTTATAAAAGAGTTTCCTTATTTACTTTATTGTGAAAAGTATCCCACTACTTTTCATACCTATGTTATGAATGAATGCTAAGAGACTTATATAAGACCTTCGAGAGGTCATATACGTTGTGTGACGCCTAGGGGGTTCTCACGGTTCGTTACACCAAGCTTATGTGGCAACTTAATTATTTACTTGGTATAAATAAGTCATTTAAGGCGTAGAATAAGGAAAAGAATTGTCTTCCAGTTCTTTCTTCTTTCGCCACCCCACCCTTCCCGTTTTCTTTTTTTCTTTCTATTATCAAACCCCCATTTCTTTCTACTCTCAAAGTCTCATTTCTATAATCTTCCCATCCCAACCCTTTCCAATTTCTTGTTTCTCTCTCGTTCTTTATTTTTTAACACATATTTTGTAACGAACTGATTTCATCATTATGGAAAAGTCAATGAAGAAAGAATTGGGGCCAAAAACTTCTTGTTAGTAACTGGAAATTCCCAACCTAGTCAAGATTTGGATGAAATCGAAGGCATTACGGTGTAGGAAAATCTAGTAACGAATGAGAAATATAATTTTATATTTTATTACAAGATTGGATTGTTAAGATGATAAGGAAATTTTACCACTTTATGTATTCAAATTCATGCGAGTAAAACTCCCGAAAATGATGTTTTTATGAATGGGTGCATTTTGTCTCTATCGAACCCGCAGTAGAGGAATTCTGGGCGCTGGAGCAACGATGTTGTAGTGGGATGGGTCTGTTGTAGCGGGTCAGACACAACTTAAAGTCTCTATAAATCCCTAAAGGACTATATTTGGTATTTTACGATTTTTAGGGCTAAGGAGGAGACCCCATATGAGTGTTTGACACTTTTTCACAAATCTTGAGGCTAAAGATAAGCTTTTAACACCCCGAATCCATTTTTCAATTCATAAAACATTTTTTTGGGGTTATTATCAATGGGGAAGGGTTTTTATCTAAGAATTATCGTTGAAAAAACCAAAATTTTGTATTAGGAACTTGAGTTGGTCTAGGCTTATTGGGATTGTTGCAATCCAAATAATTAGACCTTTGAATTTTCATCCTTGCGTATATTAATTATTGTAGACCTAAAACAAGCAGAAAGAATTGGAATGGGAAGGTTCAATTTTCTTATGGGATTCAAGCTTTTTTTTCGAGGTTGATGATGGTTGTTATTTAATGTCCGTGTGATGTATGTTTGTTATTAATTTATTATAATGCCTGTATATATGCGAACGTTGCATCATGATGACACACTATGTAAATGAGTATGAATGAATAATTATATGTCATGAATCACTTGTTATATAATCTTGATGTACTTGTGTATGTAATTTTGGTGTGTAAATGGGATCAGATTGCCATGTTCTGTCAAGCTAACTTGGATTACATTTTCACGTTTCACCATAAATATTGGATCAGGTTGACATGTTCTAGCACAACTATGGGATTGGATTTCTACGTTCCGGCAAGCTATTTTGGATAGGGTACTATGCTGTTGCACTAACAGTTTGACTTTGGAATCAATAAAAGGACAATTGCATTGGGTTTCCTGAGACGACCAACTACTTGTGATAATTGTATTTATTGTTTAGGAACTATGACTTATGACTTCACAAATAGTTATATTTAGTATGAGTTAGGGAGTGGGACTAAATTTATGAATTGCACAAGTAGACATTAAGACTGGTTGTGGTTTGGTTCTCTTATTCTATTAAGATTCTGTTAATCAATGTTGTTGATATTCGATATTTTACATGATTATATTGCTTCTTTGACTTATATATGTTTCACTTAGTGGGATAATCGTGTGATCCAACCAATACACGATGGTTGTGTACTGATACTATGCTTGCCTTTATTTTTGTTGTGTACAAGGCATCTTCCAGCGGCTATTGACAGAACTTGTTTAGAAGATCAGTAGCCGTTTCAAATTCAAGGGTGAGCTAGTTCTTCCGGGCTGCCTTGAGTCATCTTTTGTTTAAGTCCACTTTTTTTGGACTCATACTATGTGTTAAAGGGTTGTTTAGTTTTGGGGTTGTACCCCTCGTTCTTAGACTTGTCATTAGTAGAGTTTTGGTACTATGACTTTCAGGTTCTAAGGGTTGTAATTCTAAATTCATATTAGTTCATTTTTTTAGTTCCGTGATAAATAGTTTACTTATTTAAACATGTTTTTGTATCATTAGTTGCCTTTAGTTTCTTGGATTGGGTTTTAGTGGTTGTTCTCCCACCAGATAGTTATCGTGGGTGTAAATCACAATGGTCTGGGTCGTGACAAAGTTGCTATTAGAGATTAGGTTCGGTTATCTTATTGTACCAAAACGAGTCTAGTAGTGTATTGTAGAACGGTATGATGATGTTCATACTTTTCTTTGAGAGGCTACAAGACTTCAGAAAAAACTCACTTCTTTCTACTCCTTCGTGCAATCACATGAATCCAATTGCTATTTGGGTGATACAAATTGGCACATTACCTCCTTCACTCTACAGTCCAAACTAGAACAACAAAAGTTGTAACACCAACGCTAGCAAGAGAGAATTTGTATAGACTACCTACAGTTAAATAGAGTTAACATTCGGAACAAGTATCCATCGCCTCGGATAGACGACCTATCTTACCAATTGCAAGGTCATCGATTTTCTCTAAGATTGATTTAAGGTTTGGTTACCATCAGTTAAAAATTGAGGTGATTAACAACTAGGTTCGACCAAGTTCTATTATTGAAATTAACATTTTTGTGGGGCTCGCTAGCTATTATTATCGTTTGTGGTATAAGTTGAGTCCAATTGGTATCTCAACAAAGTGAACTAGATGGAACACACACAATTTAATTGGAAGTGAGAGGGTTTTAGTTGGTATTTGGCCTTAGGGACCGTATAAGATATGACTGGTGGTCGTGTATGGAACGAACTAATTAAATAAAAAAAGTGGACTTATCTGCGAGTTGTGACTAATTAAATAAAAATTAACGAATTGGAACAGTGAATGTGTGCTTCTTTTTATCTAAAATTAACTACGAATATGAAAGGTTTATTATTTTTGTTCTTGGATATTATTATTTGTCCACTATTGCTTGCCTTAATGTTTATATGTGCAATGTGCTGGCTTAAGTATTGAAATTGTGCCAATTTTAATCGCTTGTGTGTCGCAGAACATAATGTGAAAAGAACGTCATCATGAGATTATGCGCAAGGGTCTAGATAAATTATAATATAGTTCATAAGCGATAAATATGGATGTGTGTTCGACCAACTAATAATTATGTCAATGTCTCGGTGTATCCTGGGAACGAGTGAGTCATAGTTTTGAATGTAACTTAACGGAAATTGTTGAACGTGTTTCGTTAAGATTTACTCGGGCTAACTAATGATTATCTTAGATATGAGGATTATTCTAAAATTTCTAAGTGAAGTTGCGAACCTTTGTTGAATTTAAGAGTAAGTAAAACACCCCAGAAAAGTATATGGCTTGGGTTCTATTTCCGCTATGGCCGCTAGGCAAGACAGAATCTCAACCATGTCTCCCCTGTTTTCTAGTCATAATTATGGACCCCGAATCGTACTGGAAATAATCCCTGTGATCTAATTCAGTTTTCCTGAATTGATTATAAGTTATGAAATGTGGTAAAATTATGGAGAACTTAGGTATATGACGAGGTTTACCATCAAGATGATAGAGCTCAGTTTTATGTTTTCTCAGGCAAGATCGAAGTTGAGGTGTCTGATGTAGGGGTCATACGTACTATGCTTGTTTGTGACTGAATGATTAGTGTGTTGTTTGATATGTGGTCTACTTATTTTCATGGGTTAGTTCAATTGCCTTGGGATTTGATGTGGTTTCTGATATATTTGATGCCCCAATCCATGTTTTTACCGTTGTTGAAGAGTTAGTCATAGTCACTTATGTATATCGTGTTGTCCTGATATGTTTTGGATTTTTAGTTTGGGTATATTTGGTTATGCTTGATATGACTGACTTGATATAATCTTAGCCCTGCGTTGGTTGTCCCCCTATTATATTGTACTTATTTGTAATTCCAAGAAGGTCAATCTAGAGATCCCTGATAGACAAAAAAATAGAGTAGGAAGAGGTGTACAAGTCTAAGCTAGCTAAGATCATATCCTTCATTCGGTCTAGGAAACTGGTAGGGCAAGATTGTTTGGCATAATTGACTCACATTCAGGATGTTGAGGTCAAATCACCCTCTATTGAGACTATTCCTGTAGTGTTAGAATTGAGAGTGCTTAGAAGATCAAATCCAAGGTCTTCGTGATAAAGGTTTCATCTGTCATACTTCTTTGCCGTGTGGCGCTCCTATATTTTTATTAGGAAGAAGGTCTGTAGTAGGAGGATTGGTGATTTTATATTAAGCCATAAGGGAATGTATTAATACCAAAATGATAACTTTATGGATAAAGAAAGTCTCATTTAGAATACTTGGGTGAAGGCAATGAAAAATTTTAAAAAGTGTATACAAACAAATTGTGTTAATACTTTGAATTTGATGAGTATACATGTGTTTAAGGGTTATATTAATGGAAATAATAAATCATAGAGATACTCAGATTAATGAACATAATGGTAATAAGATTTCGTAGTAGATGGTGACGAGATGCAACTATATAATAAGATTGTGGCTATGCAAATTTGATGTAATAATTTAGGAATTGCAAGTATCTAAGAATGTATTTTCCGATATTTGGTGAATAACATGATCGTATGGAAAGTTTTAAGAGACGGTGGGACACCACTCAAATAGAATTTAAAAGAGTTAGAGTCAAAATGATTTAAAAAAAGTGGGATCAGTGAAACCTTTAGAGTGAAGCTAGAGCAAGAATATTGTATCAATTGCAAATGATAAAGGCGTAAATATTTGAGTCCAGACACGTATGTTTTATTCGTGATAATGTGGCTATGGTAATATGGTCACAAGTCTGTTAGATTGGTTAAACACTATTGAAAAAAGACTTGACAAAGAAATGTACAATCATTAGCTCGAGATGATGAAAAGTTATTTGTTTTATTTTGAATTTGGGTAAGTAGATCTAATGGAATCGACCATAGTGTGAAAGGTATTTTCTTAGCGTAGTGGGTTAAGAGAGTGTTGTAAAAGAAGGAATTGAAATTATTCTTAGAAGTTTTTATCTCGCTTTATGTCGATGTAGTGGGAGTTGTGCCACTATTGTTGTATACTGGTTGTTGTGGTGGACGAGACGAGACTTAAAATTGTAAGTTCAAGAGGGGAGCTCACTGGTCCGCTATATACCGTTGTAGCGGGATTAGAGATGTTGTGGCTATACTGCTACAGAAAGATAGGTGTCGCAGTGGCGGTCCAGAAGCAACTTAAGGTCGTTAAATAAATGTATAAGCTAATGTTGATTGACTAGGGGATTCTATTAGACTTTTGAATTTACAATTCAGATTTTTCATTGAAAGTCTACATTTGAGGGTAAATATTTTATCAAGGTATGAATTTCCATGATGTGGCATGATCAATTGTATAAGGTATTCAGGATTTGAAAGGACCTACACTTGGTTTGAGTTATAAAATTTATTACTTTTGATTGGTAAAGTATCTAAGAAAGGGTTTCATTCTAAAAGTGTTGTCTTAGAGTAAGAAAAATGGTTGCAGTGTCCATGATGGTGGTTAGTATTGAGAGTCTAAGATTCAATGGAAAGATGTGAAGAGTATGTAGAGTCACGTGAATGGAAATGGTTGATATCAATTATTTAAAGAAAAACCATTTGTTATATTCGATGAGTTCTTATATAACTATCTATTTCATTTTGTGCGTGGTTATATGTGTGATGAACTAGATATAATTACGTGTGTTTTATTTGGTATGTGGATTCATAGTGGCGGATCAAGCGTATTAATATTGCGATGTTCTCTTGGATGAGTGGGATGAACGGAAAGAATTGATGATTCAAATTACTTATGTGGTATAGACTTGGAGTTGTTAAAGTATTTTAATGGTTCTATTTGTATAACCTTGATTATGTGAATTTATAGAAGATCTACCTTGTGTATTTATAGTTGTCCAAAAATTTTGATTTTCATCTTGTCATCGAGTTTGTATATCGATTATGTGTGGTTGTCCTAGGGGATTTAAATTCAATTCTTTTGTTCTTAAGAGGTAATATACCATTACCAAATCTAGCATTTCGATAGCGTTGTTAGATGGTTTGTATAGTTAGACATATCTCTCAAGGAGTATTTGATGTCCAAAGATTGAAATTTGTGTAACTTAAGCTTATGAAGTTTATGTTGTGAGATAGATATGTTGATAAAAACTATCACTATTTAGGTATTGTAAGCATGTGTTGGTGGGTTTAGTTTCACCAATAATTGTGGCAAGTTTTGATTTTAGAATGTTATCATACTTATGTGAGAAAGGATTAGTCCAGATGATTGTGTCAAGATCCTTGATAACATGTGGCAGACGTCTGTATGATCAACTTTTGTTATTGTTGGGATTCATTTTGTTGATTAGTTAAGTTTACATACAACTATATTTATTGATCGAGTGTTGAGATGACTTCATAGATTCATGGTAGGGGAGGATGTGTCGGTATTGAATTGGTTGGTTTGAGGTTGAAGATGTGAAACCCTTAGGGGGTAATGATATTCGGTAAGAAGGGAATGCAAGACAAGAATCCCTAGTAATTCCACATTTCAGATACTACTCTACCTTAATTTTACCCAAGTATTTTTTAGTTGATCACTTGGGGATGACTGATGGATAAATTGGTATATATTGTAACGACCTGATTCCGTCGCTTTGGAAAATTCAATGAAGAATGAATTGGGGTTAGAATACTATTTTTGTAGTAACTTGGAATAACCCAACCTACTCAAGATTTGAATAAAATTTGAGGCATTAATGTGGGGAAATCCAGTAATGAATGAGAGATATAATTATGAATTTATTACATGAGTGGACAGTTAAGGTGATAAGGTGCTCGTACCATTTTACGGAATCGAATCGGGCGGGAAGAACTCCAGGAAATGATCTTTTTGTGAATGGGTACATTTTGTCTCCATCGAGGCCGCTGCAACGGGGCCACACACAACATAAAGTCGCTAATAAACCCCCAAACGAGTATATTTGGTATTTTTTGAATTTTACGTCTAAGGAGGCGACCTAGATGAGTTCTTGATAGTTTTTAACCATTCTTGAGGGTAAAGGTAAGGTTTTAGCATCCCAAGTCCATTTTTTGATATGTAGAACGTATTTTCTTGGGTTATTATCAATGGGGGAAGGGTTTTGATCTAAGAAATATAATGGAAAAATCCCTAACCTTCGTATTAAGATCTTGCGTTGGTCTAGGATTATTGGTTTTGTTATAATCCAAATAATTATACCTTTGATTGTTGATCATTGCATATATTAATTGTTGTAGACCTAGAACAAGCGGAAAGAATCCAGAAAAAGGAGATTCAAGTACCTTAGGGGATTCAATCTTAGATTCGAGGTAGGTGATGGTTGTCATGTTATGTTGGCTTGATACATGTTTGTTATTGCTTCATTATAATGCACGTATATATGAGAGTGTTGCATCATTGATCACACACTATGTAAATGAGTATTAACTGATAATTATAAGTCATGAATCACCTTTTGTTGTATGATCTTGATAATGAACTTGTGTATGTGATTGGTGTGTTGATGGGATCTGATTGCCACATTCAGTCAAGCTAACTTGGATAAGATTGTCACATTTTGGCATAAATATTGGATCGGGTTGCCATGTTCCAGCTTAACTATGGGATCATATTTCCATGTCCTAGCAAGCTGACTGGTATCGGGTACCACGCCAATGCACTAATAGTTTGACTTTGAATTCCATGAGTGTACTATTGCATTGGGTTTCATGAGAGGACCAACTACTTGTGATAATTGTATTTAGTGTTTATGAACTATGACTTATGACTTCTAAAAGAGTTCTACTTAGTGTGAGTGGGGACGTGGGATTCCATTCATGTGTTGCACAAGTGGACTTTAAGAGTGATTGTGGTGTGGTTCTTTTGTGCTATTAAGATTGCGTTAATCAATGTTGTTGATATTCGGTATGTTACATGGTTAAATTGTTGCTTCGACTTATATATGCTTTAGTTAGTCGGTAAGTCGCATAATTCTACAAGTACATGGTCGTTGTGTAGTGATACTGCACTTGCTCTTATTTTTGTTGAGTATAGTGCATCTTCCGACGGCTATTGATAGGCTTCGTTTAGAAGATCAATGACCATTTCGAATTCAAGGGTGAGATACCTTGAGTTCTCTTTTGTTTAAATCAACTCTTTTCGAACTAAGACTATGCATTTATGTGTTTTTTAGTTTTGGTATTGTATCCCTTGTTCTTAGACTTGTCGTTAGTGCAGTTTTGGTACAATGACTTTCAGGATCTAGGGGTTGTATTTCTGCATCGGTATTGGTTTATTTTATTAGTTCTTTAATAAATAATTCAGTTGTTTAAACATGCTTTTGCAGTAGTGGTTCTTCCACTAGATGGTTAGTGTGGGTGCCAACCATGACGGTTTAGGTGGTGACATTTTTCCTCGTGACATTAGAAACAAAATCACACTGTTATGATAGATCTATATTTTCCTTTTACTTTTTCGGCAATTTATAACTCATAAAGTAATAAAGATTCAATAGTCTTGAAAGATAAAAAGTGATTGTTGAATGTCTTTGCGAAATTAGGTGGAATGTGCTATGTAAAATTATGTACAAATATTAGAGTATATTGATGTATTTTAATGGCTAATCGTTAACATCAATGAGGAGAAAAGTGATTTATGGTGGTTAAAGTGGTAGATATAAATGTTGGTTAATGAAATACAATTGGAAGTTGTGAATGAAAAAAAATTGGAAAACAAAATTGAACTATAAATGTTAGTTATTTAGGAATGTTATTATACGAGTGAAAATGGAAAGTTATGATATCACTTCGCCTTTTTTTAATAAATTAATTGAATAAAAACGCAAACTAAAAAGAAATTTTTATTTAGAATGAATAATTTGATGAATATATGTTATATTTATTATTTTTCTCAATAAATACAAAAAAAATTAATAAAATACTTACTATGAATATTAATAATTGACTTTTCCAATGAGTGTGCCTTTAAAGAATTGGAAGGAGTTAAAAAAACTGGTCATAGGCGGA
Organism: Solanum arcanum; assembly: GCA_027789145.1. NCBI lineage: Eukaryota > Viridiplantae > Streptophyta > Magnoliopsida > Solanales > Solanaceae > Solanum > Solanum arcanum. The sequence goes on along the minus strand of CM050933.1, from coordinate 59,728,024 downwards.
GCACCTTAGGTGAAGGGTGGTTCCATAAACCTCTTTCGTTAAAAAGTTTTCTTACCTATAATAAGTTTAAATTTAATGTTCCAAACATTTAATAGTATGAAAAAATTGTTCACATCCTTCCTTTAGTCACTAAATGTTATGATCTTAAATATGTCACATATGATGTTGAATACAAATAGTAAGTAAGAGGGACATACCTTTTTTAATCGACTAAAAATAAAAGTAAAATAAATAAATTTAAATAGAAATATAATCAAGTTTGTGTATGACTATGTGCACTTGTCAACTTGCGTGTATGCTACCTCAACAATACTCCTAAGCTTTGTTCTTTGTAAAATGCTAGCAATGGTTCGAGTAGTGGTTTACGCAAGAATTTTTGTAAGAAATGTTACTTTTCAAATGAAAAATAATATATATAATAATGTAATACCATATTAAGAAAATAAATATAAATAAACCATAATTCATATATATTAGTATTTTTGTCTAAAAAAAGAAAATAATATAATAATATTTTCCGATGAGTTTTCTTTTTGTGAAATATATCCAAAATAAACTTATTAATTATATATTACTAAATATTTTTTCATACAAAGAACTAAATAATTAGTAATCTATTACAAAAAAAATTACTAAATGAAAAAGGTCAAAGAGAAAAACACGTCTAAATGAGATTATGGAGGCTTGAACGCGCAACCTAGGTTGTGTAAGCTATGCACAACTTTGGGTCAAGAAGTGTCATTTATGTTTTACATATTCTATGTTTTTTTTTTTAATTTTAGTTACCTATTTTGTAAAAGTTTTCGATGAATCCTTGTCACTTGATAACCTTAAACCCTCCTAAGTCAACTTATGTGTCTAAGTACATTTCATATGGTTATTAACATTTAATATTTAAATCTCATTTACTTGTTATTAATAAAAGTATTCAAGAAAAATAGCTTAATAATTATATGTTCCAAAAAATGCATTTCGTAGCCATTTTATTAAATATTAGAAAGAGTATGAATATAAAATGACAAAGACAAGTAGCCTTTTCTCATGAAGTTATGACTATAAATTTATAGAACCATTCAGATATGTTTTTTCTTTAAATATTTGTACTTAAATTTACTATGTTCTTTATATTATAAATTAGTACTATAAATATGAAATATGTAATATTTTACATAATATATTGCTTAAAAATATTATTACAATATTTGAGTATGACAACTATAGAGGGGTAATTTTATAAATAGTACCCACTATTATCATTGTCATTGTTGGTCATATAGAATGTTGTCTTAAAGAAGTAAAATATATGCCAAAAGAATCGATTCCAAAATAATATCAAATCATTATAGTAGAATATTCTCAGAACAAATGAACTTGTAGTGAGGTTTTTCTACTATGATAATAATTTCACGATCCAAAACCAAATGTGAACGAACCAGTTTTATCCTACCAATACAGCACCCTAAACCTAACTCAAAAGGTACATGCAGAAGCTTAAGAAGGAATTGCACATATCATAAATATGTAGAATAATAATAACCCAAAAATGCCCCAAAAATCTGGTGTCACATGTGCAGGCCTCTGAATATTATGATAGATTCAGGAGAAATACAAGTTTGAATGTCTTTTTATTAAGAACAATGTATTTGTATCTAGAACAGAAAAAGGATATAATGAAAGACAAAGTGATCTCCAGAGATTACAATCAACTACATCAAAAAATTCAAACATTAAGCCTCAGACGAAGATGAGAAGGTGATCAAGAATATTCGAGTTCGTAACTTGCACAAGTGTAGAAAAAAGAGAGTGAGTAACAACAAACAACGACACTCAACAAGCGTCATTACTAACACTAAGTAAAGAATACATAACACAAGTACTCTTAACCATCCAACCGAACATCCACAAAACTACAACCTTCACATAATCAACCTAGTCCAATATAACAGTTCACAAGTTATGTAGAACACAACATGTATGACAGTTTGATTCCATTGGTTCTCGGGTATTAATCAATTTTTCAGATATTTCAAGGAAAATTTTTGTTTTTTTGAGACATAAGTTAGTTAATGCGACTTCCACATATTTTGGGTTAAAGAGACATCAAATCCATAGTTCAACAGATTCATTGTGTCCTGAAAGCCGAATATTATTGTGTAGCATATTTGGTTTGTGCATTCGAGGTTTTAAGCAAATTCTAAGGGTCTTTTCACAAAATTTGTACCTTGTGTGATTATTGTTTGTTTTTTGTTTCAGTGCCTCGTATTTTGGTCATCGCGATTGTGAGACCCTCTATATCGATTGTGTAGAGTCATTTTTTATGAGTTTTATTTACGTGTAGCCCATTGCGATTGTGCATGCTTATTTTACCTAGTCATCATGATCATATGAAGTAATGTTGCAATCGGATGGTCATCATGATGAGAAATTGAGACCTGGGCAGAATATTTTCTCAAAATTGGGGTTTTTTTACAAGAGCGTTTTCGAGTTTTATACATTGGGTAATGATTTCTAACTTCCTATCTCTTTTACCAGTAGTTATTTCATGATAGTGATGATTACACTTAGTATTGAGCACTGCCGAAGAGGTAAGGCAATTCCAAACAAATAGGTATTGGAATGGACAATATAGTTGTCTATTAGCCTTCTTCTGATGCTGATCTGGCATTACCTTTAATTTCCAATGCTTCATTTCCGATTCTTTAGCATCTTGAGGCACCGATAATTGTCCCTTCTAATTTTCCTATCGATATATAGGTAAGGAATCTGGCACAAAAAAAAAAGAGAACAATTTTCTCATATTCTAAAACCTAAAAGTGATGAAGAAAAGCATCAAAGAAAAAGTGATTTAGACCGAAGAAAAAGTGGATAGAATGAATATTATAAGAACCTTCAATACACAATTGTTGGAAATCTCTCATATGGTTGTCCTGAAATAGAAGAATTGAGAATTCTAATCCCAAAACATTGCAATATTAAGGAGAATGTAAAATTGATTTGCTAAGAAGAAGACATATTTATCACGATCCAACCTACCGGCTTGCGGGCACCCACTCTAACACCTAAGTAGGTGAACCCTCATATCCCAACAGTTAAACATGCGAAAACTTTAAAGAAAAACATAGAAAATTATAATGACATTCATTTATAAACAACATCTTTCGACACACTTTTAGTTTAAACTTGTAAGTAATGTAAACAACTCAGATTTATCTACTCTAAACAAGTATAAGAGTACAAATGGGCAAGATAAATAAAATACACAACTCCCACAATGTAGAAGGAATAATGGAAGCTGCTGGAGAAATTCTTCGACTTCACCTAAGGAAACATTACCAACCTACATCTAAACTATGTCAAAAAGACATAGAAATAGTAGTATTAGAACAAACACACATACAGGTAGGCATCATCGGTCAACTTCACGCCCAACCCAAAATATAAGAAAAATAATTGGTAAAGACCATGAAATAATGCATTCGCTTCTCCACACTCATTTCCCTGATTCTTGATCATAGCCTAACCATTCTAACACATTAACAAACCCCTAATTCCACACACAAGCACTCGAACTAACCATTCACTACGTACCCTTACTTCCTAGTCACACTACTTAACCATGATCATCTAGTACACTACAACAACTCCCTTACACTAAACCCAAACTCGTTTTTACCAAAGTGAACCCACCTAAGCATATTTCATCACACTTTTTACCTCTACTCCTCTTTCAGTATTTAGAACACATAAGAAACCCTCACCATTCACTATGCATTTGTTGAACACCTTGCCCTTCCACTATACCCGACAAGTATGCTCAACACAAAGAACAATAAAATATAAATCATCATAACATATACCCACTAAGTGCAACATAAAAAAATTAATACAACAATATAACCATGTAATATATCAAACATATACAATATTGAATATCACATGCTTCAGCAATACACATTTATGTTAACTAGTTGGTCCTCTCATGGAACTCTAACCTATATTGTTAGTACACCGAAACATGGTACCAAATCAAAAATTATGTCACAAAGTGGCAATACAATCCCATTAATTATACCAAAATGTGACAGTTCAATCAATCTTTTATGCTTAAAAGTGACAATTTGATCCACCTTTTATGCCAAAATGTGGAAATTTAATCCATTAATACACCACAACCACAATCACAAATATATTATCAAGATCATACATTTAAGTCATGATTTCATGGAAAACATCATTCCACTATCTCCATCTCATCAAGTATGATCATCATTGAATCATTCATACGTATACAAGTATCACAGGAAGGCAAGAACAAGCAAACATCGCGTAATCATAGAATCACAACCATTACTTACCAAAGGATTTCTTGTAACACACGTCATGCAAACCCTTATTCAACCATACTCAACCCTAAGTCATAATCTAAGGCTTCTTTCTAAGGTACAAATCAGAAATCAAATGGTGCACAAAGATCTACGCATAAATCTTACCATCAATTTACATATATTACGTAGTGAGCACAGATTTAAACCACTCAATTCATAAACCTAGACTACCTACGTACCAAACAGTTGCATAGAGTTTTGACTTTGATAAGAGTTTTTCGGGCTTTGCAAAGGTGAATTTTTCCATCCCCATGCTAGAAATCTCCTTATCCTTCATCCTAATCTTAGAGTATCTTTTTTCGGTTTCTAGAGTATGTTATGACTTATTTAGTTATTTTAGGATGATGGAGAAAATAAGATTTATCATAATTTACGTTATGCATCGCGTTTCCCGCTATAGCTCCAACTTATCCCGCCCTACAGCCGCCACCCTCGAGACATCTGGCCTGTTGTGTTTGGAAAGTGTCCCAGAATTCCCAAAATTATTGTCTCTTTGAATTAATGACAGTTTGGATCATTATAATAGATAGTAATTTACCCTCATTAATCCCTGAACGACTATGCAAGGATCATTATGCTCCCTTAACTTGATTTACTTCTACATTAAATGCTTCGTCAACTACTAAATCTTCACGAATGATGTACTTTCCAATTAATTGATGTATTAAAACACTATGATTAAAGACTAAGTGAAGAATGTCTCAACAAACGAAGAAACAACATGCATTTATATTACAATGTCTAGCCCGCCAGAGCGGCAGACTTTCTACTAAAGGGGGCCGCAGTGGCGAGAGATCTCCCACCAAAGCGGGATATCAGAAACTATATAGAGGGGAAATATTTCATTTTCCCCATTCTGTTCCTATTCCCTCAAACTCTCTCAAAAAATATCCTCTCAACTCAATCACTCGGAACATTGAATCAAGGTAAACTTCTCGTCTTTTACATTCCTTACTTTGATACTTTAGTATTAACAATTGCATGAAAAATAAATCATCAAAATTAGATGGTTTTTGGGATTGTTATTTTGAAATTTAACTCGGTTGTTAGTTTGATATAATAAACCTAGCATGGGCACTTCCCTTACATCCCCAATGTCTCCACAATGTCCTGGGCGTAAGGATTTCGTATAAATATCTTCAAATCTGTTCCAAAATGGGTTGGGTAAAGTGAAGGGTCCTTTGATATTAAACTTGAATTGAGCACTATTCTTGGGTCTGTTTGTTATTATGATTGCAAATTTGGGTTGTAGAGTAGTTATAATACTCTAACATGCTGAAATTTATTTAATATGGGGCTTTTGGATGAAAGGGCACCATTTCCATGCCTGGTATTCATCCCAGATGAAGACCTCTTTGGCGGCCTTCATAATCCAGCCAGAATAGGATTATGGTCATTGTGGCGAGACATGCCAAGCAATGGCCTTACCAAAAATACATTTTTCTTTATTTTAGTCATACACCAAGTATCTTATTGCACTCTAACTGGTATTCAACTTATTGCGGGCTATATAAATAGCAGGTTAAAATAAAGATAATGTACCCTTTATCTGATTCCTCGATGCCGCAAGTCATGAGAGGCATCATGACTGCTTCAACATAGGGTTTTATTATGAGAGAGGGTTCGTGCTACTCAAGCTAAAGGAGAAGGAGCCAACATTGAGGCTCCCCCAAACGCCCATTCCACTTGGGTAAGTGAAATCTATGACATTCTCCCTACTGTCTGTTGGGATAAACCCTACCCTATCATCTTCTTCCAAGAAGTTGACATTCCCTTCAATGCCAGTGCTATTACTGGGGTTTTAGAGTTGCCCCATGTTTGAAATGTCGAGTTCGAGGCCAAGCTATGAGAGATGGATTTGGACTGGCTGAGAGACACTTTTGTTGAGCCTATGCATCGGGATTAGGTATACTAGGCTACTATAGAGGGCATTGGTAGTACAGATTGGTCACCTAATGTTAAAAGGTAGCTACACGTGGTTACCAATAGGATCTAACCGTTGTGTGACCAAACTGATACAACCTTCTCTTGGGCTTCGGTGGAAACGTTTGTTATACAAAGATCTAGCTAAATATGGGGGCGCAGATCATTTAATAGTGAAATATGTTCTACCAAGGCAACAAAAAGGCTTTTTACCTACCAGGGATCTTTACTGCGTTATGAAAGCGAGCGGAAGTGCAACTTTTTAATGTCAATGACATACTATCTATGGAACCCCACTTTCACCCTCTTTTGGTCAGACAGGGGTCTACTTCTAGGAGCAATAAGAAGAGGACTGGAGGGGCTAGAAGTAGTAGAGAAGTCGCGGGTTTAAACAACGAGGACCCAATCTTAGGTGCACGGGTTGAAGTGGATCTGGAGATGGTATGGACGAAAATGGGAGTGTCTATGCCAACTTCACTCTAGTTCTACCCAGCACCTCTCTGGAGGTCGAGATGCTTCGTGATCAGATGCGCCAAGAGCTGAAGAAAAACCTAGCGAGAGACCTTATGATGATTCGGCTCAAGAAGGTGCTGAAGATTATGCTCACCTGCATTAATCCCAGGCAGGAGTTCCCATTAGCAGAGATAGATGATTACGTTTAGTTTCCGAAGATGAGGGAGGCTGCGATCGTCTTGGTGCGCCCATAAGAGTTAGATTCTAACACCGACACTTCCTAGTCACAGGGTTCCTTATCTAGATTGTTACTTTGTCTCCTACGGCTTGTAATTTAAGACAAGTTGTTTTTATCTTTTCATTTTTTCAAGTTTTTGGTAGCACGTGGATGCTTGATTTCTCTATATAATGCAGCTTATATTAAATTTTACAGTTCTTATAATCTATTGTATTGTTTCTCAACACAAATAGACTGGTAGGGGTGAATTTTGATACCATTCGGGGTCTGAAAATTTAGTTAGGAAAAATAAGGGAGACTGGTCGATGCTCTTCCTCGTCAAATCTTACTGAAGAAATACTGCTCTGGCAGGCCTGCCTTGGTGTGAATTATCATGCCCAGTGGCCAAAATTGAGATAGAACCTCTGTTGCAATTTTTTTGGGGTTTTTCACTTTTCTAAAAATTCCTAAAGGGCCCCATCTTAACCAAACCATCTAGGATAATTGTACGAGCTTAACTAGTACAGAATAAACTTAATGACACAACTAGTTTTCATTAAATCAATGATACTCTAACATATTCCCTGGATATACTCGACATTTACGACTCGCATAAGTTATATCAATTGACCCATATTTTGCACATAATAAGGTTCTGACACACATTTAAAGTACAACAATCGCATCATCCCACTCAACAAGCTCAACTCTACATCCACATTAAATTCAATGAACAAGAAGCACATAATGCATAGACAATTTTAATATATTAGCTAGTTCGTTCCATAGATGACCATTGCTGGTCATCTATGCCCTTTTTCAGCCCCTAAGACTAGATACCAGTTAGAACCTTCTAGTTCCAATTTTACCTTACTTGTGTTCGGTCAATCGTGACCACGACTCCGGTTTACCTTGTTGAGATACCAATTAGAATAAGGAGATACCAATTGGACTTAACTCATATCACAAGTGACACTTCTCACGAAAGGAGAGAAAAAGGTGAAACAACTTCTTAGAATGCTTACTAGACTCTTGCAGATTAGATGTGGACGTCAACACACCAATCAGCAAGAGCCTAATCCATATTTTGCTCTTGTATGGGGAGACTGATAACTTAGGGTCTGATACAAATATGGAAGGACCCAACCTACCAGGCTGTGCAGGCACCCACTCTAACAACTAAGTAGGCGAACGCTTGTAGAACCCTTATATCCCAATAGTTAAACATGCGGAAACTTTAATGAAAAACAAAGAAAATTATTGTGACATTTCTTCATAAACAACATCTTTAGACATATTTAAGTTTAAATTTGTAAACTAATGTAAACAACTACCCTGAATTTAGTCCAAACAAATACAAGAGCTACTAAGAGTACAACTGGACAAGATAAAAAAAGACAACTTCCACAATGAAGAAGGAAGAATGGAAACTGCTGGAGAAATTTGTCGTCTTCACCTGAGGAAACGTCATCAACCTGCATCCAGACTATGTCAAAGAGGTATAGCAATAGTAGTATCAGTTTAAACACACGTACTAGAGGTATCATCAGTCAACCAGAATGCCAATTTCATAATTTAAGAAAAACAACTAGAAAGATCAGGAAATAAGTCATTCGCTTCTCCACCTTGTGACAACTCACTTCCTTGGTTATTAATCAAATTCTAACCATTCTAACAAATTAATGAACCCCTAACTCCACCCACGATCACACCAACTAACTGCTCACTACGTACACTTACTTCCTAGTCACATTACTCAACTATGGTCACCTAGTACACTACAAAAACTTCCTTACACTAAACCCAATCTCTTTATTACCAAAATGAACCACCTAAGCATATTTCATCACACCTGTTACCTCTATTTCTCTATTAGTACTTGCAATACATGAAAAATCATCGCCATTCACTACATGTTCCTTGAAAACCTAGCCTTTCCATTATACCTTACAAGTACGCTCAACAGGAAGAACAATCAAATATAAATCGTCTTAACATATACCCACTAAATGCAACATAAACAAGTCAATACAACAATATAACCATGAAATATATCAACATATACAATATTGAATATCACATGCTTTAACAATACACATTTATGTCAAGTGGTTGGTACTCTTATAAGACTAACCCAAACTTTTAGTGCACCACAACGTGGTACTCGACCCAAAGTTATATTGAAATGTGGCAATCCGATCCCAATTAGATATGGCGTAATATGGAAATTCGATCCATCTTTTATGCCAGAACATGGACATCCGTATAATATCAAGACCATACGTTTAAGTTAGAACTTCATGGCAAATATCATTCCTCTATCTCCTTTTTATCCAGTAAGATCATCATTGCATCATTTATACGTATACAAGTATCACAACAAGGTAAGAACAAGAAAACATCACACAATTATTGAATCACAACCATCACCTACCAAGGGATTCCTTGTCCCGCACCTCATGCAAACCCTAATTCAACCATACTCAACCCTAAGTCACCATTTAAGGCTTCATTCTACGGTATAAATAACAAATCAATCGGTGCACAAAACCTTACGCATAAACAATACAAACAATTTACATATATTAAGCAATTAACACTTATTTAAACTACTCAATTCATAAAAACATAGCCTACCCAAATGTTAACCAGTTGCATGAAGTTTTGACTTTGTACGAGTTTTTTGGGCTTTGCAATAGTGAACTCGTACAAGAATTTGCTAGATTTCTCCATCGCCAAGTTAGAAATCTCTTTCTCCTTCATTCCCAAGCTTAGAGAAGCTTTTCTAGGACATTTTACAACTTATTTTGGTATTTTAGAAAGATGGATAAAAATAGGATTTCTTGTAATACACATTTATCTCGTGTTTCCCTCACTGGCTCCAGCTTACCCCGCCATCGCGGCATCTGACCCCCAATGGCGGGATAGTGGACCAAAATTTCACAGATTTTTTTCGCTCCAAATTAACGATTGTTTGGGTCATTACAATATTCTTATAAGATTTAATTGTTAGGAGCATTTCATTAGTACGATATCTAAACGTAATTACTATATAGTGGCTAAGGATGGTTATTCTTATATGATAAGACTTGTCATCTATGATACAACATTCAACACACAAGAAGAGACTACACAAAGAATGGCATAGATTTCCTTTCCAAATATAAATCAAACATACTTTGTTAAGGAATTTATATTCTCGGTGGAATTAGTAGTTGGAAAGCCACTACATATTAATATGGATAATATAAGCAAAACTTGACATAGTTGTGCAAGAGTCAAGGTACAAATGAATTTGCTTGCTTAACTGTATAAATTTATCGAACTAGATGTGTGAATGTAAATACAAAGATCTCTAGGGTGTAAAGGATCAGAATCCATTATGATATGCTTTAATAGTATTGCAAATAACGTAAATTGCAGGTGCACATTGAATCTACTTGCAGGGATCATAACCCTGAACTTCATCAAGTTAATCAATTTACTAAGGAGGAAAATGACCCTAAGGAGGAGGATCTTTCTGAAGATGTAGATGTGGATGCTCCTTAACTGGAAATTCCTTTAATAAGGAATGGACGACAACTCAAGAAATAGAAACCTACAAGAAAATTTATAGCTAAAGCAATTTCTTAACAAAGAAGATAACGTAGAGTTACATACTGACAATTTATTTGCAGCATTACTGGATTAAAATACAAATGAGGAGATGCATATACCACATTTATAAAGGTCACCAATCAATATAATGAATAGCCAAGAAGAACATAAGAATGAAGAGGGAGAACAACAAGAGAATGTAGCACAAGTGTTGATAAGCATGTCCTGAACAAAGTCTTTATTGTTGATGAATCTCAAATGTGGAGTAGTAAGTTAACAAAGCACGCTTGGGAGAAGGAAGAAACTGGCCCAAAAGTCACAAGGGGGGCTTATCAAAAGGTGTTTAAGGTTTCCACCTTTAAAGAAACACCTACTACAAAACAAGAAGAGATTGTGAAGCATTGAGATGAACAAAGTGAGAAAAACACAAGTATACCTGATGGAGGGATTATTGAACATGATTCGCGAGTCAAATGGAAAAGGCACTTACAATGTTACTTGAGGACCCAAAGCAGCAAAATAAGGACTTGATGTTAGTAGAGGATTTGTTTAATACAACTTATCAGATACCACTACAAGTAGTCCATCAGATTTAAGCAATATTTCTTCATATGCGAAACTAATACCAACAAATAGGGGAAATTGTTTCACATGATATTATGGGAGAACTCATGTATACCATGCATGGAAAGTATGGCCTAATGAAAGCATTATATGCTTTTGTTACTCATCATTACATATACCGGAACAGTGACTCTGCTAAGGACTATGGGGATAGTGATAAGTATCTAAAAATGGTTTGTAAAGAGGCTTATATGTCTCCCACAGTGATATCAAAGACAAAAACACGAAAACAAAATGGGACAACAATAGTGTTGTACCAACAAGGATTCAGGCTAAGAGGTTGGTTAGAGAAGGATCAAAATGAGTTACAAAGCTTTGTTCTAGAATATTAGGCTTATTAAAGCTCAACAAGTCTTCTATAGAACTCAGATGTTACTAGACATCTCAAATTTGTTCTGATTGCTGATGTACCGTTGTTTCACGGTACTTTCAATGCTTTTTCCTTAAGTTTAGTGTGTGTTTAGGGCCTTTTTGTAGTAATTGTAATGTGTTTTATATGTGTTTTGCAGGGAAGTTGTCCAAAGCAAAAATGCAAAAGGTTGTGCAGAAATTAGTTATGAAGTGACCCATGAAGCCATGGACGGCCCATCGTCCCATAGACGGACCGTAGGTGGTGATTATCGACTAAAAGTTCAAGCATCTGGAAGCAACCCGGGGAAGTCTTACTAAGTGTGGGGCTACGGAAGGATCGACGGACCGTCCTGGAAAATCCTCAATCATATCAGAAATATGTCCCAGTACCCCGTGTTGAATAAAACCTAAGTATGAAGTGACGAAAACCATCGACAGCCCGTAAGTGAATCGATAGACTGTGTTGTTTGTCCGCAGATTGGATAAGAGAAGATACAAAAGTGAAGTATAATGAAAAAGCTAAGTGTGGACCAATGGAGGCAGTCGACGGTCCGTCATTCCATTGATGGACGGTCTGTGAGGTAGTCGATTGAAGCCGCGTTTTTTGGACAAACTTTCCTTATTTGGTTTACTTTTATTTTAGGAAAATGTCTTTATAAATAGACTGTAAAACCTTGTTTTTGTGGTTGAATTCTTTGTTATTTTTCATACTTCTGTTCTTGGAGATTTGACTTTGCAACTTGGGAAATTAATTCAAGTTTCTGGAATCGATTCTCAAGTGAATTTGTTTGTTTCAAGTATACTTTCTGGATTTTCTGCAAACTTGTCAAAGTAAGTTCATGATTTATTATTTAACAAATATGAATTGTGTTCTTCTAAGCATGGGTAACTAACTCCACAACTGGGATTGTGGGAACCATGGGTGATTAATAAAATAAACCTAGATAATTAACAATTCTCAACTAGATTATTGCATGCATCGATAGTTTTTTCATCTAGAAGTCTTTTTAACGATTGCACGCGTTAGAACTCTCCATATTGCTATTTGCCGGACCAAGGGGATAGTTAATAGGGAAATAATTCTCGACATAGGTTAAGTGGATACTATCTAATAGGCTAGTTTTGGTTGGTGCGAGGTGATAACTAAGCCAAACATTGAATATGACGGTTAATATGAAGTAACAGGTAAGGGTTAGTAATTTAAACACACGTAGCCGGACCAAGGTACGGGGTTAAATTATCTAAATGTCGGACCAAAGTTTTAGAGATATATAACTTATCATTTTGCATGAAAACCCATAGGAAAGAATTGTTATAAGCTAGGGTTATGGCGTTATGAACCTATGAGGAAGACTTACATCCTAGTTTTTCTCATAACTTGATAAACATCAACAATTTACTCTTGTTACTTGTTAGATTTCATAACATTACAACATTTTGGTTTCACAATTCCCCCCCTTTAATTATTAGTTTTCGTACAGGACTTGACTAAATAGAGGTAATCGTACATTAATGTTAAGTCTAAATTATTTTCCTCGTGAGATGGAACCCAACGTAATAGTTGGGTTCTTTACTTGATACGAACACTTATACTTCTTTAGGGAAGTATAATTTGAGTGTATCAATTGCTCAAGTGGAACATTTCAAAGATACTAGGAATATTCAAAATTCAAAAGGAGATTGGGGATGAAATATGTGGGTTAGAAAAAAAAAGGATAGATATGGGTTTTGGTGAATTATCATATTCAAGTAGGGGTTATCTAAAATTCATAGCAGAAATTAACTCTATCATTAACATTAGAATATGCCAGTGAAGTATTCTTTACTGTGGAGTAAGCAATTAACCCTTTTCTTGGTTATTTTTTCAAGCATTCATCATTGTCTTATCTATTAGCCTTCATAGTTACAAATCATCAAAATATCATTAGAATAGGATATAATTGGGAATTATGGAGACTAAATATTGATCTAAAGGAACCCCAAATGAGTGAAAATCTATTGACACTCATCAATCCTCCTGAATGCAAAGTTTGTCACTCATAACCTTCCGCAAATTCAGTCACCAGCTCCATGAATGAGAAGGCATAAGTGATGAGTCCATGATTTGGACTTGTTTAGGGCTATATTTTGATAGGTTGGGTGTTCTCAAATTCATATTTTATCTTAAAAACTAATGAAATCCTTGAGTTTAAGATATTTAGAAATAGATACAAAGGCATGGACATAGTTGAGCAAAAATGAAAACATCAAATCAGCGGTGAAAAGGAGAAGTTGACGTGTCACCGAGCGCAAAGCAGTACTATGTCACCCAATGATCCAAATTGTGAGATGTTGAAGGCTAATGCAACACAGTGATAAACATACCAAAGGGTGGATCACCGAGTTAATCGAAGATCTCGACTAACTGCATGGAGTGGTCCTTCACAGCACAACTTTTTGAAAACTATAAATGCTCATTAATATTTTCTATCTTAGTGTCAAAACTTTTAGCTTTGAATACTATTTTTCAGAGATAGTTTCTATTTTGAGATTTTAGAGCTTTTCGGAAACTTTGTTTTTGAACCTTTAAGATTTCTAGGTTTCCAACTTGAAGAAATTCTAAGTGGGTCTTGAAGAATCTTCATTCTAATCGTGTATAAAGACTTCATTTATCCTACCCATTTGATGGTAACCTAATTTGGTATTAATTTTTATCTCTTTACTAAGCGTAGATAAAACCCCAACTCTAGGGGTTTCATTTTATGAATATGGGCTGAATCTAATGTTGGTGTTGCTTATTGTTAATATATTTATTGTTTAAATGTGATTTCATTAAGCAGTTGTGTTTGAACTTAATGAGATTGTAGTTTAAAATATGATTTCATCTTACGGTTTTTTGGCTTGTTCAAGAGAAAGGTTTAAAATTAAGACTACTTAATTGATAGTCGATGGTTATTAGGTCATCATGGTTTTAGCTCGAGAGATTGAATCCTAGTCCCTCTCATACACTTTGAGGTCGAGAGAGTGATTAAGATAAGGCGAAGGTGGTGGTTAAGTGTTGCAACTCGGTGTTTAAGAGAAACCTAGTTGATTCGGGGTAAGTTTCTTGAGAGAGAATTTACTCCCACCAAAGTCTAGCCTAGTTACAACTATTCACTGATGTACTAACAATAGAATTTACCCTACATTGTCTTTTATTTCATATTCCTATCACATCCCAAGAATCCCATGTCCCCTGTCGATTCCTTTCAGTTTCACTCTTGTCAACGTACTCCCTAGTCGGGATACTTAAAGTGTTAGCTACATCATTGTCTGGTTCGATACACATAGTTCCTAGTATTCATCGTTTACGGCTAGGACTACTAGGTATCTAATCTTATTTTCTCTCCTATCTTTCGTCTCTCAGTGTCAATGTCGGACTAACAGAGTGCTTTCTTCATTGGTGTTCTCTTGTTTTTGTTGTTTTTAGTGGTTAATTTGATTGTGAAACCCCCCATTCCCGTTGTTAATTGGAACTTGTCTCACCCATTTGATTTATCATGTTTTTTATCGATAATTTCTTTTAGGTATGACTAGCATGGGATAATTTGTACCTAGCTGAATTATTCTTGAAACCATGCCCTGTGGGAATGACCTCAACCCTTGGTTCGATTATATACTGATTAACGACTATTTTCACTTAGTATTGGATGAAGTGTCATTGATGATGTTGATCAAAATGGTGTCGTTGTCGGGGACTTATGTTACTTATGAATTCTTTGCTAAGTTAAATTGTGTTCTTATTAGTCATCGTGATACTTTACTTTCAGTTTTGTTTTTCATTGTGTTGCTATTGTAAGCATAAATTTTGAGCATGACAAATAAAATGGTTGCAAATTGGATGACACGAGCCAATAAGTCGAGAGAGACTTCACGATAACTACACTGGCAACTCAACTAGACTAGTTGTCCACCAAAAGTTTTGAGTTAGAAGTCCTGATCAATAGAAAATGGAGCCACATACCCCCACATGAGCATAAAAAGTCAAGAGACAGTGAGAACAAATATTTTGAAGATACGCTGCAAATTATTCTCTAAAAGATCTTCGAGCAAGATAGAGTGCTAGAAGAAATGAAAGAGAACATTGTAGTGTTAAATCAGATAACTGACTATCACTCTAGATCTATCCAGCTGATCATAACACTCATGAGTTATGTAGTGCCTTATACCCACCCAGATGAACAATTGGTATTACGTAGTGACACCAGAGACAACCCCAATAAAATAGAGTGACTAAGGACTTGCATAGTGTCACAACATTAACTAAGGAATTTCTTGGGAGGAAAACCCAGGTTTTATTACTTTTATTTATTATTTTAGAATAATGATGAGTTAATTGAGTAGGTTAAATTGCGGAAATTAATGAAAAGGGTAGGTTGGTTAACTGAAGATCTAGTTGGCAAGTCACGTAATTAGTTGGTGATCCCTATATTGTCCCCGTTTGACCTCTACAAAATCTGGAGGCCCTACAACACTTCGCGAGGTAAGTGACTAATCGGCTAGTCACTGAATAATTCGATGATCTAGACTAATGTCGCCGAATGGACAAAACATGAGTGTTTTATTTAAAAAGCTAATAGTTTCAACTCTCACTTCTTTTATTTTCATTCGCTTTTTAACCTTTCAAACTCTAACACGAGTAGTATTAACCATATTTGTTGCTTTATCCTCGTATTTTAGTATTGAAGTTGTGTTCAGAGTGTATTACTTGCCTCCTAGCATTTCAATATTGTGTATTTGGCATAAAAGGTTAGTTTCTCCGAAACCCGGGATTATGTTTTTGAATTTTGAACTCTTTTGCAAATGATCATATCATGTTGTGGTGTGTTGGGTCTCTCTAAAGTAATTAGAATGTCCGATGGTCGGTTTTATGTTCTTCAGCCTTATCAAAATACACTTATTATGTAAAACCTCATATTGTCGTGATTTGTTTTAGTTAAATTTTGTGGGGAATGTGTGTTTGCATGTCGTGTAATGTAATACGGTAAAGCTTGAGAACATTGTATTTAAGTCGGATGATATAATCTTCTCAATGAATGAGATGTTGACATCATTTTTAAGGGTAAAAATTTTAAATTGGTACATTTTAGCAAACCCGGGTGAATTTTGACTATTTCGTGATATTAGTGTTATGGGTCTTGTGCTAATTTGATTTGTACATGGTTTCATTTTATTTTGGGGGTTGCGGGGTTGAATTCGGGAAGTTGGATTGAAATGGGCACATTGGGTTGTTTGGCGAGTAGGGTCGAGTTGGCCGAACAACTTGACGATTCACCTATTATCTTCATCTCACCTTAAATTTCAGGCTATATGAGTTTTAAGATTCAGTAACTTTTGGCGAGAAACATGGTGTCGCCAAAGGAAGTTGGTGACTCATAGATAGTCTATTTGATCGCCATTCGTCTGCACCCCTAAACCATTTCTTCAAAATATAGTCATTAAGACCACATAGTGCATATTAGAATAAGACCATATCGCATAGACTCATACCATCCACATATTCATGACAAATACAAAAATACTACCATGCCATGCATAATGATACACTCATAAGCATACACATTATTTCACCTTCCTAGGACTTCCTAAGGAGCTACTTGTGCAATATCTATATGGGTTCATTACATCCAACTATCCTAAGTAACCTCCCTTAAGTCCTCCTAGTTAGGATCCTATTCATTTACTTCCATTGTCCAGTTTACTTTAGGGAAACTATATCCTTAACCGACACTAAGACCAAGAGTGCTAAACATGGAATTCGATGTTGTAGATCCTTATACCAATGGAAGGTGTTCTTACCTAGCCAAGGTATAACATTAACACATGCTATCATACTAAGCGAATTCACCTTGCTGGATCCTTTGTGGCAAGCACAGTTATGGAACTTGGACGTACATGTGAAAACTCTCTTTATGCCAAGATGGGGCATCATGGTTGTTCACTTATGGAAACGCTATTTATGCCTATTGAGTCATTGTGGTTATCCACCTCATGAGATTTATGGTAGACCTTCCTGTCCAGATTGGTAAGGGACACACACTCATATTCAAGTTCACTCTGTGCTAAGCTAAGTTCCCTTTATTAAAAGTCTTCATTAACGGTAATTTATAAAATATAGGCTTAGAAGAATCATCCCCTCATATGCTTAGATCATAGGTCATAAATGAAAGTTAATCAACCTAAATCATCTGGGAAATCCTTTCACAAGGACATAGCATATGTATTAACACTATCTAGCTTAGGATACACTTGAGCTCACCTTACAAGTCTCCTCTATTGACTAGATAATCATTCATGTGTGTGTGTGTACATATATATGAGCAAACCTTTCACATAACACATAATGTCACACATGTTCATATATCAATGCATAAGTCCATATGTGTATCTATATGAGCAATCCTTTCATATCAACACTCCAAGAAACTATGCACATTCATACTTTTTCAAATCATATACTGAACATCATGGCATATAAGTCAAATTCATAACATGTTTATACAATCCTATGCATGTCCTTAGAAGATCAACCTAGGAACTATCCCACCAAGGTGCACATGTGAAATACATAGTCAAAGTTCCATACCCTTGCCTATTCTAGTACATCTATCAAGTTATATTAGTGAATGATACATCACACAACATCATAGAATGGTTAGCATAGCATAAGACTCATTTCTTTAGGACTTACAACATTCTTACAGTAAGCATTAGTCTTTATGTATTTATCTTATATTTAAATAATATATAGCATTATAAGACCTCATCATAGGCAGCAAGTATATATAACCTTAACATAGCCATGCTCATAACAATAGCAACATCACCTAGGTTCACAACTAGAGAAGAAAACTAGACACAAGTAACACATAAGGTGATCATCATAGCCACTCCTTCATATATTCATAAATTTGCCTTCAAGGCCATGGTCAACACCTATATAAAAGAATAAAGTAAACACCGCCACCATAAGTGGACCAGACCACACAATGTCATACAAGGCTTCATCAACAACATTAATATAAAAAGTAGAAGAGATAAGCATTCTTACCAGTTTTTCACCCTCTGATCATCATTGATCAATACACCTTGTTTATCAACAATTCATATACAGAACAGTTGCAAAAGATAATATTAATCAACCGAAATCATGCTTTATCTACTCTAAACATTTAGATCACATTATGTTAATGGCATTATCAATTTATAGAATGTGAAGGGAAGTTGATCTATTATCAATTCTTTCTGACTTTGATTATCCATTTTTTATGCTCACAACTAATCAATAATACATATAAAATGCAGTATCTAAATATACCATGGCTTAGACGAAATCCTACTACAATTCAAGTGGTTAAGATTACAGTGAACAATCATGGAATTTCAATAGAGAGGAATTTGGGATCAAGTCTTCAAGCATCAATCCACTTTGGATACCAACAAATAAATAATAAATATAACCTATTATATGCAGTAGCTACGATACAATTGACCATATATAACATCATGAACCAATCACCATGAAATCGAGATACAAGATAACCAACCTAACGTCAAGATCACAAGTTATCATTGGATAGACTAGAAGAACCTAGTTCAATTCATATGAGCCTTCTTTACTGTAATCATACAATATTTGTATACATAATTCAAATATGATATTAACTTAACACATTAGATACAACCAACTTAATATGATCGAAAACCACTTTTATACCGTTAAAGGACCTACATTACAATGATCACATTGATAACTAGCCTATGCATATTTAAAACTTCATATATTGATCTACATGGATCCTTAAACTTCAATTCAACATCAATTCACGTAAATAACAGTAGATATAACAACTTCAACGTAATAGAATCACAATTCAATCTATAACAAATCAAGATCACAAAGCCCATGCAAGGTCCATTTTGGAGAGGGAACATGGTTTCATCATGCAATTGGACTAAAATCACATTAAAAATAATACATTACCATCAAGTAATCATTATTTTACCATTAAAAACATTTTAACAAAGAACCCATGGATAGATTAAAGAAGAAGAACTTTGATCATATTTTCTCTTTGCAAACTTTGAGATTAACTCTGTAGATGAAAGGATAACTAGAGATGAAGGATCACCATACCTTTATATACATTAAAACCTATAAAAATTTGTGAAGAAACCATGAGAATCCAATCTACAATTCGTTATTGAGCTTCAACAAGAATGGAGGTTTTTATAGACAATTGGTTTTTAAGGGAATGTTCAATTTGAGTGAATGGGATTGGGAATTGGTTGGTCACGTTTTAGATTACTTATATACACCCAAAATAGGTAAATAAGTCATTTAGAGTCAGTTATGACGTGGCATGAATTTACCATTCACCCTTAATAAAACAGTGTGCAAGGCACCAGTTGCAGGTTACCATCGATGGAACCATCGGCGGACAGTAGGTCAATCGACGGGTTGTCTATGGCTTCCATCAATTGGACCTTGGCCTGGTATTTGGTTGATCCTTTCTCAATCTAAGTTTCCATCGACGAGAACCCTCCAACGGTCCGTTGGTCAACCAACTAGGCGTCGTTTGGCTCGTCCATTGACACTGCAAAAGCAGTGTCTCTAAATCCTTGGATCCTTCTTGTGGGCCCTTTTATGGGGCACTTTAGAAGTCTTACCCGGAAGTTTCCAAAATAAGTACAAACATTAACAAGTTTTATACCTCCCACATGTGTTTTACCCAAAACAAACATACGTAACACGTCCAAACATTCTAGGCGCATCAAGACACACTTGAGCGTCTTAAGGGCTAACATTTGAACATTCTTGGATGTTTGACATCCAAACTTCATGAAAAACTCCATATAATACTATTAAACATCATTATAACTCATTTTAAGACTTCATAAGCTCATCTCATACCATATATAAGCACGCATAGACATATGAGACACATAGATGACTAGTCGTCGAACGTCTTGGTCATCCCTTGACGTTTGACTTCCAAATCACCTCAAACTTTACATACTGCCTCTAAACCATATTATAACCCATTTTAGGACCTTATAACCTTGATACAGACATGTTAGTATCTAGATACCCTAACTCATTTTGGGGGTCTTACAATATCCTCCACTTGGAAACATTCATCCTCATATGACACTTAGAACACTTTAATAACAAAAAGGACTTCAATGCATCATAGAGCAGTTCATCTCAATCATAACATCATCTCGTAGAAGTTAATGCACCAAATTTACAAGGAACACAATTTCAAATTATATTAGCACTCAATGCATACAAACAAGCAAAAATTTCCTTCACTCACTCTCTAATGCATCAAACACAAAGGGTCTTATAATTTTCATAGGAGGAACATCCTTCTCCTAATCATAGCATGGTCATTACACTCCAATTAATTAAGAACTCATCATGAAACCTTCTTTAGGTCATACTTAGGCAGACTTCAACAACAGTCAAGAAACAATTAAGCACTCATACTTCAATGCATATTGACTTGAGTTAATTGAATCAACAAAGATCTTCATTAGTTAGAACTAGTCTCATGAAGGTCATACTCAACCATACCATTATTAGTGATGTCCATGGAGAAGTGTCCTTATCCTCAACACACTTACATGTATCATGAGTTCACACCTAAGTAAAGTACAAGGTCATTTCATTTTTAAACTGAAATCTCAATTTTTAAACCAAGTCATGCTCATGTTTTCATCCTAGTGAAGTCTAAATGGTAAGTCATACCAAGTATATCACAACAAATAGGAAGTAATTTCATAAAATGTCAATTTCTAACATCCTTCAGAGTAAGCATCATTTGGGGAAAATAATACAAATTATAGTCACACACATGAATACTTAGCTACACATGCTTTCATCTTTTAAGAGTGAGCCTACAATCATGCTTCCCAACCATACAAGTCACATAATTTTCAAGAGACTATACACTTTTCGTTTTCAAGAGACTCAACTTTCCATTATAAGGCTAAACATTACACCTCACAAGTGACTATTACCATGTTTCTTATCTTACCTCATGAAGTAAAATGCACAACTAGCATATCAAAATGCAAATCAACATGAGAAAACATGGATTTCATCAAAAAAATTCTTCCATGCACTTTGGAATCTTAAAATTTCCTTACGCTAATGTCAATTGTTACATACCATATATATAAAGGTCATGCAATTCATACTTTATGCAAGACTATATTCATGAATAAGCTTACTAAGAATTTATTAGATTCAAATTCAAGTAAGAATAGAAGGACAAGGTAGAAAATATATACAACCTTAATATTCCATCACCATCCCCCACATAGGATAGACCAAATTAAGATCAACTTAACACAAACTTAAGAGGCTTTTAACTAAACAACCTTAATTTCATCACTTAAAAGTGATTACAACTTTAGAAGGAATTTACTGTAAGTCAACCGAGGCATTCTAAACCTTATCATTTTAGGAAAATTATCCTCCAATATCAAGTTAGGTCATACCATTTAACCACAAGGTTTTCACACAATACAATAGATACAAAGGTCATACATCATTAGGGGAAACAATAGAGGAGACTTAGCCTTAAGGAATCTTTCCTTTCTTTTAACATTAAAGTAAGGTAGCTTCTAGGTCAATCAAAGCCACATCATCACCCTATATAGATAAGAGTACTAACCTCAATTCTAGGGAAACACCAATTCCACAACATTAAGGGACTCACAACACAATAAGACGTTAGGAACAAATCTATGAATCATCATGCCATAAGACTCTCATTCTTTATTCAAAATAGCAAATACTTTTTACATTCATTATAATGTTCATATGCATAAATTCGCTACACATTTCAACAACTTCCAAACAAAAAACAATTTAGTTGATTTGCCAAAAATCTTACAGTAAACTGCGTAGCATTACAGTAAACATGCTTCAAAGTTCCATAAATGCAACATTTAGGCAATTGATGGGAAAAGCATGACAATATGAGATACAAAACATTACCAAGACAATCATCCTATCATCACACCTAGGATTAAGTCTATACAAAGGAATCCAATCCATACTAGGCAACTTATCAAGTAGTACATATTTACAAAGGGAATCATTGAACACTTTTAAGCACATATTCTTAGGGTAGCATTCTTCCATAGGTAGTCACTAAACATTTCAAGTTCAAATCATAGTATTAGACTACCATCATGTAAAACCATGTAGAAACACATTATTCCAAATGAAACTCATGTCAACCACAATAACTTCTAACATGCTTTAACTATATCATGACATACATTTCTCAATTTAACATGCTATTTCCCATAAATTTCATATATAACCATAATTGGCATCACATCATAAAATATGTCAGAAGTCACCTTCACACATACTCATTCAAACCATAAAACCAAGATAAGCATTTAAACTCATCTTTTCTCCCTCAAGCATAGAGAACAATCTCATCCAAGCAATCACATCTAAAAGACCACAGGACAAGAAAACATAAGAGAGAGATCTTATAGAGTTAAGTTCTATGGCAATATATGAGAATGATGAAGAAGGGAAACAGCCTCTCTTACCATTTGATATGTCGCAACTCACCACCAATGATACAAGACCCTACTAGATGTGTCAATATAAGACTTCTTGGACCCTAAACCACTTTTAAAAGCCTCATGCTCTGATACCACGTTTGTCACATCCGGGGAACACCCCCTAGAAGTAACATGGCGTAGTTGACCTCTCGGAGGTCTTATACAAGCCCATAGTTATCATTCATTGCATTGTCATAGTAAATTGGCTGAAAATTTAAAATTTTCCATAACACATCATATGCTAGAACATTACTTCATATATATATATATATATATATATATCTTATTACATACTTAGACTCTAATTCTCTTTGCCATCTTAGAATCAAAAACATTAGAATACATTAAAGACACGTCCCTTAAGACATAAGACATAACAATACCATGTTTAATAAACTTTACATTAAAACATGAGTAGGGGATCCTTGGAACTTAAGGACGTCTTTCTTTGATCTTGGGAATCATCTATCAAGCTACTCAATTATAGACATCCTTTTTTAAGCATCCATAACCTACATTTTGTGTAAAAAGTAGAGAAGAATGGGATTAGTACATGAATGCACTAAGTATGGCAACCATGAAATAACATGCATTTAAAAGGGACATTTTCTTGAAATCATACTTCATGCCTTTTTGAGTAAATCTTCATAAAACCTTTATACAATAGCATTTATATCATTCACATACTTATATAAACATATTAAAAGTCAAAACATTACATAAGATCACATATAGAGTTTATGACATTGTTAAGTCACATTAAAGTGAGCTAACTTCCCTTAATAGTGAGTATTTCTTGCTTTTATTCATTGACCTCCCAAGTAACCGTCTAGTGATAGTTGGTGTAATTCATCACCTTAAGGCCACAAGGAAAACATACATATAACCCAGATAAGTCAACACATATCATCACATAAGCATAATATATCAAAGGCACACTTAAATCAACATTTCTTTGGCTTTACAGTAAGTTACTTCCATTTGAACCTATTTTTACTTCTTTTCATATAAATCATTATAAGACCTTGTTCATGACCCCAATCTTAGTCTACTAGTGCAATGAACATATGAAGCCCCATAACCCATAATGACAACTCCATTCATATCAATAATCTTCATCATATAGTCATTAAGACTCATATATTACATATAATAATAAGACCATATCACATAGACTCATAACATGCACATCTTCATGACAAATAGACAAATAATACCATGTCATTCATAAAGAGATACTCATAAACATACACATTAGGTCACCTTCCTAGGACTTACTAAGGAGCTACTTGTGCAATGTCTAGATGGGTTCATTAATTCAACCTATCCTAAGTAACCTCCCTTAAGTCCTCCTAGATAGGATCCTATTCATTTACTTCCATTGTCCATTTTACTTTGGGGAAACTATAGCCATAATTGACAGTAAGACCATGTGTGCTAAACATGGAATTTGATGCCGTAGAGCCTTACACCAATGGAAGGTGCTCTTACCTAGCCAAGGTAGAACATTAACACCTGATAGCATACTAAGTGAATTCACATTGCTAGATCCTATGTGGAAAGCATAGTTATGGAACTTGGAGGGACATGTGAAAACCATTTTATGCCAATATGGGCCATTATGGTTGTTCACTTATGGAAACCCTCTTTATTCCTATTGAGGCATTGTTGCTATCCACCTCATGATATTTCTAGTAGACCTTCTTTCCCACATTGGGAAGGGACATAAACTCATATTCAAGTTCACTTGTGTAAGCTAAGCTCCCTTTATGAAAAGCTTTCATTAACATTACTTTATAAAATAGTCTTAAGAGATTCGTACCCTCATATGCTTAGCTCATAGGTCATATATGAAAGTTCATGAACCTTAATCATGTGAGAAATCCTTTCACACGGACATAAAAATATGTATAAGCACTATCCTATTTAGGATACACTTGAGCACACCTTTCAAGGCTCCTCTATTGACTAGATCATCATTCATGCGTGTATACATATATGTGAGCAAGCCTTTCACATAACACATATTGTCACACATGTTCATATATCAATGCATTAGTCTATATGTATATCTATATGAGCAATCCTTTCATATCAACACTCCAAGACACTATGCACATTCATAATTCATCAAATCATATACTTAACATCATAGCATATAAGTCAAATTCATAACATGTTCATACAGTCCTATGCATGTCCTTAGAAGACCAACCTAGGAACTATCTCATCAAGGTGCATATGTGCAATAAATAATCAAAGTCCAATACCCGTTCCAATTCTAATACATCTATCAAGTCATCCTAGTGAATGATACATCACACAATGTCATAGAATGGTAAGCATAGCATAAGACTCATTTATTTAAGACTTACAACTTTCTTACTGTAATCTTTAGTCTATATGTACTTATCTTAGCTTTATATCATATATATTATTATAAGACCTCATCATAGGCAGAAAGTACACATAGTTGAAGATACCATGGCTTAGACGAAATCCTACTACAATTTGCCAAGTGGTCAAGATTATAGTGAACAATCATGGAATTTCAATAGAAAGTAATTTGGGATCAAGTCTTCAAGCATCAATCCACATTGGATACGTACAAATAATTCATCAATATAACCTATTATATGCAGTAGCTAAGATAAAATTGGACATATAAAACATCATGACCCAATTACCATGAAATCGAGATACAAGACAACCAACCTAACGTCAAGATCACAAGTTACCATTTGATAGACTAGAAGAACCTAGTTCAATTCAAAAAAGCCTTTTTTACTTTAATGTTACAAGATTCATATCCATAATTCAAACATGATCGAAATCCACTTTTATACAATTAAGGAACCACATTACAGTAATCACATTAATAACTAGCCTAGGCATGTTCAAAACATGATTTATTGATCCACATGGATCCTTCAACATTAATTCACGTAAATTACAGTATATATAACAAATAGAATCACAATTCAATCGATAACAAGTCAAGATCACAAACCCTATGCAAGGACTAAATTGATTTAGGGAGGGAACATGGGTTCATCATGCAATTGGATTAAAATCACTTTTAAACCAATAAATTAACATCAATTAATCATGATTTAACAACTAACAATGTTTTGATAAAGAACCCATGGATAGACTGAAGAAGAAGAACTTTGATCATATTTTCTCTTTGAAAACTTTGAGATTTTAACTCTCTAAATGGAAGGATAAATAGACATGAAGGATCACCAAAACTTTATCTACATTAAAACCCATAAAAATTTGTGAATAATCCATGAGAATACAATCTACAAGCTGTTCTTGAGCTTTAACAACAATGGAGTTTTCTAGAGAGAATTGGTTTTTGAGGGAACGTTCAAGTTGAGTGAATGGGATAGGGAATGGGTTCGTCACATTTTAGATTACTTATATACACCCAAAAATAGTAAGTAAGTCAATTAGAGTCAGGTAATTACGTGGGGTTAATTTCCCAGTCACCCCTTCATAAAACAGTGCGCAAGGCACCAGTTGCAGGCTACCATCGATGGCACTATCGACGGACAGTAGGTCAATCCACGTGCCTTTGTGGCTTAAATCGATTAAAACTTGGACTGGTATTTGTTTGATACTTGTGTCTATCGACTACACCCCAACAACGGTTCTTTGTTCAACCAAGTGGGTGTCGTTTGATTGGTCGATTGACACTGCCAAGGCAGTGTCTGGACACCCTTGGGTCCTTCTTGTAGGCCCTCTTGAGGGGCCATTTAGAAGTTGTACCCATTTTTTCCAAACATAAATACAAACCTTAACAAGTTGTATACCTCCCACATGATTTTCACCCAAAAAAAAACACACGCAACACGTCCAAACAGGCTAGGCCCCATCAAGAAACACTTGAGCATCTTAAGGGCTAGCTTTGAAATGTCTTGGACGTTCTTCGACGTTTGACATCCAAACTTCCCAGAACTCCATATACTACAATTAAAAATAATTATAACTCATTTTAATACTTCATAATCTAATCTCATACCATATCTAAGAACGCTTAGACACATGATACACATAGGTGACTAGTCGTCGAACATCTTGGTTGTCCGTAGACGTTTGACTTCCAAATCACCTCAAACTTTAAATACTGCCTCTAAACCATATTATAAGAAATTTTGGGTCCTTATAACCTTAATACAAAAATTTTAGGATCTATAAACCATAAATCATTTTGGGGGTCTTACAGACCACCCCAAGGTGGATCAAGACTAGAGCTCTTATTGAGAAGAGGGAATTAAGTGTTGTTGCCTAATTCTTGTTTGGTTTATCAGCTGCTCAATTACTCCATCCCAAAACGAATATATTCTGCGCCATCCTAAGGATGTCTACCTTGGATCAATCATAACCTAGAGGCATATCGATATACGGCTTATCATTCAGCAGGAGATGTCCACGAGGGCCAAGAGCCATATTTTACTAGTATTTTATATACTAATCACGGAGTTGTTTTGACGTTTTGAGGTCCCCAAGATTCTTCTAGATATTTGAGGTTAACCCTTTATCCTCCACTGACATCCGACGTATTAAGACTGAGTGTACTAGAGAAGAGGTTGACATGAGGAGGGAAGCTCTGATAGACACATCCCTGGAGGTAGATATAAATATGATCCTCCAGAGACATCTTTGCCTACTCCGTACTTTGGGACTTCAGGTACTTCTGCTTCACATGATCCAGACACATCCACTTACTCCCACCAACCTAGGATTTCTCAGGCAACGACCATAAAGATGGGGAACCTTCCTCAGTCAACTCAACCTTCCTCAGTCAACTAACGTGAGAGTAACTAGATTGGAGAGAGATGTTCCATTTATTATTGAGGTTGTTGTATTAGTTGTGTTGACTCCCCTTCCCTCTTCTATTAATGATCTTACAGCTAGGGTCTCACCTTGTGAGGGTACGCAGCGGAGGGTTCTTGCCTTGAAGGACGAAGTAACAAACCTGAGGAAGGATGTAGATAATATAAAGTTTATCAACTTCACGTCATTGATTCAGGTTGCAGATGATCTCTGAGACTTCATATATTCCTCCGTCTACCACCGGAGAAGGACATAGTTGGGCTGCTACAGTTGATGAGTCATACACTGAGACCGATAAAGAGTAGATACGTACAGGAGGAGAGCATCTTCAGAGATCTGTCTTATGTTAGAGAGGTTATGAGAGCGGCATATAGAGACATTGGTGCAACTGAGTGGTTATGATAGATCCCGTTGTAGGGCCATCAATGGCAGGTAAATACTTTGATGCCCCAGCGGATCTAGAAATTCTGAGGAGACTCCGAGAAATGAAGCACAATCCTAGGTTGATACGTAGGGTAGTGATGCCCTGACAGATGAAGCGACTTCTTAGAAAGGATCTCATCTTTACCTTCATCTTTGTCTTGCTTTGATTACTTTTTGGATATTTTCATTTCATTTGCATTTAAGGATAAATTATTTTATTTGTGTGTGATATTCGTAACTCATGTTTTGTGTATATGTTTGGGATATTCAGTTTAAAATTGTGTTTTATACTACTTCTTATGGATGCTTGAGATTATGGATCCTTTTGCTACAAGTGAAAATAAATTTAACTCGTTCAAAAAAAATTCTTATTTCCACCACCTTTTGTTGTACTTGAATGTTGTTGTTTTTTGGAAAATTTGAGTCTCAGTTTGATTATTACAGATGACTTGAAATGATCGCCATTAAACAAACATGAATTTGTGGTTACAACAAGACCAAATGAAGTTGCATAGACAACATGTAAATTCTTGGCATATGTTTGTGATTATCAAGTTATCAAATTAAGTTTCCTCCAATGAACATCGCACACTAGCGAAAGTGTAGAGTCTTGTTTGAATTTTGTGTCGATGCCTTGTGTGAGTATATTACCGTGAACCATGCATAATGACACCTAGAATTTCCCTGTTAGTCCGGTTGACTTAGTGATGTGATCTCATGATATGATCTTAGGCACCTTTGAAAAGTGTCAACCAATTAGACATATACCTCTTTGTGGCCTACCTTGTGAGTTTGTTAATATCTTTTGAGTACCACTTGTGCCTTACCTTTATTTGGAAGAAAATTGATAAAAACATGACCTTTATTAAGCAACTACCAATAATTCTCTTGATTTGTGG
Source organism: Solanum arcanum (assembly GCA_027789145.1). Lineage (NCBI taxonomy): Eukaryota > Viridiplantae > Streptophyta > Magnoliopsida > Solanales > Solanaceae > Solanum > Solanum arcanum. The sequence goes on along the minus strand of CM050933.1, from coordinate 59,698,694 downwards.
TTGATTGAATATCCAACTTAGGACAGAAATCTAAGTTGGGGGTGTGCTGAAAAGGGAAGTCAAGTCAAGAAGTGAAAAAAAAAAGTCTCTCTTAACCCATGGTGTTGAAGAAAATGGAGCCCCTCCATACAAGAAAAAAAAAAGAAAGAAAGAGAAAAATAAAACAAAAGAATGCAAAGAAAATCGTGGGAAAAAGTTATGGGGTTATTCCGAACAATCCATGAAAAGTAAATAAAGGTATGACCTATGAGCGCGGAAGAAAAATAAAGAAAGAAGGAAAAGGGAAGTGTTATGAGTAGAACATTTCATGAGGATAAAAGTGATTGAGCCTAAATAATCATACCTTTGCACTAATCCCCATAACAAGCCTAGGAAAGACATTTTTGATCTTTAGTGAGTTGAAACGAAGATTGATTGGAAATACGCGCAAACCTATGGGTTAATTCATGCATTTTTTTGATCTTTGTGAGTGTGAACGTTGAAATTGATTCTGCGGGAATATGGAATTATTCTTATATGAGGGCATTTGATCACTTTGCTTGAGCTTGAGCTTGCATTTGAAGCAAGTATCATGAGCTTGAAAATATTGGATGTTGGTGTGTCATAACTTGAGTCTTTGAGTGCACAATTGATACTTGCATGAGAAAGTTGAGTCCTGTTTTGTGCATTCATGATTGAGTCATGTGTAGCACTATTTGAGACATCCTTATCGAACCGTTTAACTTGTGTTTTACTTGAGGACAAACAAAATCTTAAGTTGGCGATGTTGATGATTCCACAATTTGGACTCATTGACGTCTATATTTTGATAGGTTTAGTGTCCTCAAATGCATATTTTGTCTCAAAAATGATAAAGTACCTTGAGTTTCAAGTATTTAGACTTGGATACAGAGAGGTTTTAAAACTAAGACTACTAAATTGATAGGCGGTGGTTATTGGGTCGTCATCGGGTCAGTTTGGGCGAGTGAAACTCAGTACCTCTCCCATATTTTAAAATCAAGAGAGTTATTAGGCTAAGGTTGATTTTGTGCTTAAGTTCTACAACTCAGTGTTCGAGAGAAAACAAGTTGATTCGGAGTAAGTTGCTCGAGAGAGAATTTACTCCCACTAAAGTCTAGCCTATTTACAAATATTCAACGATGTACTATCAATTGAATTTACCCTACAATTTCTTTTATCTCACATTCCTATCACATCCCAAGAATCTTGTTTCCCCATTTGTCTCTCTTGTTTTTGCTATTTTTAGTTGTTTAATTTAAATGTGCATACCCCTAATTATTCTTGAACCACTCTATGTGGGAATGATCACAACCGTAGGTTGACTTATATACTGATTAACGACTATCGACACTTAGTATCTGATGAACTATCTTTGATGACTTCGATCAATAGGCACCTGCATCTGTATCAAAAACACAACACTCAACAACAAACCACCAAATGGATCTTTCAGATTCGTTCAAAATTTTGAGCACACAAGTCAAGTATGATATCATACTAAATTCAATGTTCCAGACTCAATGAAATTATCAAAACATAGATTCGTGGTGTCCTTGATCCAAATTCGTAAAAGTCGTAAGAAACAAAGTTTTACCTGGAACTACCAAACTACCTTCGAAACCTCCAAAATTCAACCAAGACCTCACCTAAGCCTTAAAGCATCTCCCAGATCCAATGAAATTGTTGAAAGCCCGATGAGAGAGTCGGAACCTCAAAAATTGACCAAAATCAACTCTTGACCTAAATACACCTAAATTTCCAACTCCATGGGTCCAAATCCTCATAACAACTACGAAACAAAAAACAACAATTAGCCTAGATATAAATTCACATTTCGGACTTGATAGAACTAACATGATCTCATTTCACGACTCGTAGCTCCGGTTGTTACCTAAATTCATTTTTAACAACTTCAAGTCTCCGGTTGTTACCTAAATTCATTTTTAACAACTTCAAGTCTCAGAACCTCTAGAATTTCTAAGAAATCTGCCAACTTCTCAATAAATTTAAAAATTAACTTCATAAATATATATATATATATATATATATATATATATATATATATATATATATATATATATATATATATATATATATATATATATATATATATATATATATATATATATATATATATATATATATATATATATATATATATATATATATATACATATATATATATATATATATATACATATATATATATATATATATATATATATATTCATGATTAAAGATTTATTATTTTAGTTTTAAAAAATCCATTTTTTGTACTATAAATTTGCAGCTCTCTTACTATATAGGACAAGAAAGAGAAATAAGGAAAGAAAAAACAGCTAAATTAAACCAAAAAATGTAAGTTCTCTAAACCTTTGATTCTATGATTTACTCAAGAATATTACATTCTTTGTCGTTTCCAGTTCAATATTAAAGTTCTATTTTTCATATAGTTACTCAATTAATAGTTATTATTTCATACAATTATTATTCGTTGTTGTAACAAATTGAAATTTAAAAAATGTAACTTCTCAGAGATAATAAATGTAAGTTTAGTTACCACATATAAAAGTAACACTTTAATAGTATGTCTAATTTGAATTAATATATTTCATCTTAAAAGAATAATTCAATGCTACAGTAGGAGATAAAAAATTTTAGAGTTTAATATTTTAAGTTATGTCTAAATGAGATTTATAGTCGGAATATATTAGAATAATTTTCATTGTTCAAGAACTAAAATAGCTTTCGAAGTTTATGAATTTATGAATAAAATATTTTTTCTTCATCACTGTCCACATAATAATTTTAACTACAACAAATTACATAGTAAAATCATCTTACTTTCTTTCTTTTTTTCTTTTTTTTTGGGGGGTGGGGTGGGGGGGAGGGGTGGTTTCTAAGGAAGTCATTTTTGAATATATTTCATCTAAAAATAATTTAAAATGTTACTTCGTAGGATTTACAATTGAAGGAATCAACATATATAATTAAGAAAGGAGAAATATAGACAAGGTGATGTGGCACCTCTTTATGGTCTTTATTTGTATTTTTTTTTCTCATTTTCTTTACATCCTTTTCTTAATTAGATTTATTATAGTATAATAAAATAAAATTACTTAATTTATTACAAATAAATATTTTATTAATGGAGTAACATTTATAACAAAGACTCTTCACATTCTTTTTTTCTTTGTTAGCCTCACTAATCATAAAATGATAATATGTTTAATATTTTAAGTTTTCTCTTTATAATTTAATTTTGGCATGATACATATAAACATGACTCTTAACTTGGCGTCAACTTGCAACTATTACCTTTAACTTTGGAAGAGCACAAATAGGCACTTAAACTTGTATAAAATTTAATAATTAACACATTCATCCTACATGGCACATTGCATAGAAATTTTGTATCATACATGGCATCCTACGATATTATGTCATGCAGGATATGTGTGTCTATTTATCCAAACTTCATACAATTTTAAGTGTCTACTTGTGCACACTCAAAGTTAGAGAGCATAGTTGTCCATCTAAGTCAAGTTAAAGGTCGTATTTATGTATTATGTCTTTATTTTATGCACAGTAATTAATTACACATGACCTACACCTCTTTAATTTTATTTTTAATAATATTCAAGACTCTCATAGTTTTCATGTTCATAACCTCTAAAAATTAATTTGTAAGTTTATGATGTCTTATGGTATTCCTATATTTTGCCTATATAAACTCATATTTAGTTTCAAGAAGATTCACATTCACAATTATCTTTTCCCTTCTTCATCAAATTGGTTTGTGAATAACTAAAATGTAATAAAAGTGAGAAGTATTTCATTTCCGAGTGTTTCTTTTCATTTTTTAAATTTTGCCTATCTAAATTCATATTTAATTTCATGAACATTCGCATTCAATAATATATTTTCTCTTCTTTATCATTATTAGTTCGTGATTTTACTAATATGTAATGAAAAAGAAGTACATCAAAGGTTCGAAATATTTCATTCTAAAGTCTCTTTTTATTTTTATGTATTTGGATATGCTTCCTTAATATTTTGTTTATGTATGTATTATCATTCTCCAAGCAAGAATGATTAATAAAAAAAAAACTTTATAATGAATAATGTATTGCTAGTATGTGATTGTGCTCTTTAATCATCAATTTCCTTGATATAATATAGTTTGATTATAATATGTGTGATATTTCAGGAGATGATTATAATTTATTGTTAGTGACATTGAAAAATCATTTATTATATATTACTTATAGTTTAGTTTTCTTTCTTTATTTTTGTATAATCACTTTCAATTGGTATAATATTTTATTTATTCATAATTATGTTTTTTTATTCAATTGGTAGCATATAATGAAGAGGTTGACATATGGAGTACATAATATGATGGTAGATCTACTTACAAAGGAAGATAGTAGAAGTGTCACGGCCCGAGCCTATGACTTCGGCGGAACTGGCGCTCATGAACCATTGATGGCCCCAAGCGAACCTATGGTCTTCCTTACTTACTCAGTGGAAGACTTAAACACAAGAAATATTCTAACTTAGAATGTTATAAAAGAACGTTCCACTAGCCAAGATGACAACTAAAGTCTCAAAACATAAGTTAATATCAAGGTAAGGACAAATGAACCAACTGATTGTTTATGTATAAAGCCTCTAAAAACTGAGATGAATGTCGGGACAAGACCCACGACATCCTAATAAATAAAATAATTAAATAAATAAAAGGATCCTCCGAAAGCAATGTGGCTCATCAACAACTCTTGAGCTCAACTAAAATCAACGATACGCAGGATGTTGATCATGGTTGCCTGCATCTACAACATTCAAATATGGAGGACAAATGACATTAGTACATTGAATGCATAAATATACTAGGGGAATACTAAACATGACATGATCTTGAAAGGAATTGAAAGAAAAACCCGGTCTCAATTGAGTTGAATTGAACTCATTTCAATATAAATCACTAATTTAAATTCAGTACAAATAAAAGCTTTTAAATCGTTAACATCAACTTTGTGTATTGAAAAATACAATAATGACTCTATTTGTATGAAAAGATATAATATGAACTTTGTTTGTGGGAGTTTCATTAAACGACAACCATCCCGTAAGATTATTGTGATGATATAACGTTTTACCTCACATTGACAAGGTTGTCGTATACCTTGCCGAGGGTATTGATCTTCACTTCTAAGTGGATTCACTATTATATGCTAAAAACCACTAAGGAATTATTTAAAAAGTACAATCCTTTTCTACACATGATGGCTACATGGTTTATGGGTGTTGGAGTTGTCTAAACTCTCCCCAATATCGATGCTCGATACTACTCCAAAAAAATGTGACTAGCTCTTATGTTTGCAAACATACTCTTGTTGTGTTGTGATATAATTTATCAAAACATAACTCTAAGGCTCCTCTTGGATATCAAATTTTTCTCTCTTGCTTAATCATGAAAGCATTTACTCTTTACAAAAACTAAACTCAAAGACTCTTTGAAAATCTCAAATTCCTTTCTTATTTAAATGTGAAAACATTTTAAACTCTTTTGGGAATACATAGTCCCCATATACTCTTTTATAAAATGAGATTCAACCTCTTAATCTTTACTAAACTTAAAACTCAAGCCTTAAAACAATGTTAACACGTTCGTAAAAAATTTTTGCAAAACTCTATGAACTTCTCTTGACTTGACTTGACTCTTGATATTCCTTAAATCGAATTATGAATTAAAGGATGATGATCTCATGTTGTTAATGATTTCATGTTGTTTGGCATACCTTAGAGAGTAGGAATCAAATAGGAAACATAGGTATATACATTTCAAGAGAACTAGTACAGAAAGAAATGGGAAATAGTAGAGAACATGGCATCCCAAGCGCTTTGAGTGCTGCGGGGCACCAGAGATTAAACTTCAGAACTGGGGATGGGGCGCCTAGTTTGTGTGGTTCCCCATAAACAAAACTATAGAGCACAAAGTGGGGCGCTTTGGCTGGCGTGGCGCCCCAACTTTTCCCCTAGATTTTCCCTAATATTCTTGCTCCTTTTTAAATTCTAAACCCCCTAAATTCAATTGGGTATTTCCCCAAACACTGAGATTGACTACATAACAAAACTATGCAAGAATTTACTAAAAATCACACGCAATATCATAAATCAAACTCAAGAAACTTCTCAAAATCTTCAACAACAAGAACCCACAAGAACTTAAACAAATTTTCTCAAGAACTCATACTCGTTTCTTTCAAGTACACAATTAAGCTGAATTGAATCATTATTGGTGTGTGGGTGGACTAATCCAACATGTGATCTCGCATACCTTGTAGAGATCACTGTTTGATAACATCCACAAGCAATTCTTCAAGAACTTGACGATTTCATTGCTTCACCTTCTCTTTTCTCCAATTTTTTTTCTCTTGTCTCAAAACTCTAAATCAATTTCAAAAGCGTAAATTGATTATAATCATCTTAGACCCGATCTTAATTACCAAGAATGAAATTAATTAATTGGCTGGTGAGAAGACCATAATGTCCTTCTGAAATCCAATTTTTACTTTCCTTATCTTGATAGTCCAATTTCAAATAGGCAAATTTCACTCATACGAACTCGAAACTGAGAAAACTCAGCGGCATTGGAAAGATAATTTAAATAGCTTTCCTACGATACCTTGTATAACACCTAAATCATCCTGATCTAGGATTTATTGTTTTTTAAAGTTTACCCAAAACTCATACTTAACTTAATTTTGTCAAATTTCTAGATTTTTCTTCTTTCGAAAATGATTCTTTCTAATTATAGCTCTTTTTAGTTGCAGGATGTTACAACATCTCCCCCTTGGTAGTATTCATGTTTGAGTGAGATTAATCTTAGAAATCTAAGGGTGTAAAATCTAACATTCAGTTCATACACCCAACTATAAAAATGCAAATAAAACATGCCAACTTATTAAAGTGAATGCCAAGAAAAGGATTAGTTTCTTAATTTGGAACTTATCTAGATTCGAAAAGATGTAGATTTATCTCTTCATATCTTCCTCAACTTCCCAAGTAGTTTCCTCAACAAACTGACTTCTCAAAAGAACTTAGACAAATGCTACCTCCTTTTTTCTCAACTTGCGACTTGACAATATAGAATTTTGGCAGGAATATACTCATAAGATAAGTTATACTTGATTACAATATCTTCGATTGGTATGATCAATGAAGCATCACTCATGCACTTCTTCAAAATGGAGATGTGGAACCCCGGATGAACTGCTGCTAACTCTTGTGGTAGCTCTAACTTATAAATTAAATTTCCAATCCTAGTAGATATTCTGTAAGGACAAATATACTGGGCACTGAGCTTCTCCTTCATACAAAATCTCATAACACCCTTTATGGTGAAACTTTAAAGTAAACCCAATTATGTAATTTGAGCTCTAAGTCTCTTCTATTAACATCTATACAGGATTTTTGAGACTTTGTGTGTTTTCAACCTTTCTTGAATAACTTTCACATTCTTCATAGCTTGATGAACTAAGTTTGGTCCTATCAACGAAGTTTCTCCAACTTTAAACCATCCAATAGGACATTTGCATCTTCTCCATTAAACAGCTTCATAAGGAGCCATCTGGATGCTAGAATGGTAATTATTATTGTAAGAAAACGCGATGAGAGGTAGTTGATCATCCCAATTACCCTTGGAATCAATCACACAATCCCTCAACAAATCTTCTAATGTTTGTATAGTGCGCTCTACTTGCCCATATGTCTGAGGAAGGAAAGCAGTACTTAAGTTCACCTTAGAACCCAAGATTTTCAAGAATGACTTCCAAAAATGTGCAGTAAATTGCGCATCTCTGTCTGAAATAATGGAAACCGGATCTCCATGAAGTCTTTCGACCTATTAATGTATAACTTGGCATAGTCCTCTACTGAATGGGTAGTCTTTATCGATAAAAATGGGTTGATTTTGTCATTCTACCAACAATCACTCAAATAAAATCATGTTACATGAGAGAACATGACAAGCTAGTAATGAAATCCATATTAATCATGCCCCACTTCCCTTCTTGAAGTCATACCAACTGGCCTTTGGTTCTCTACTTTCACTTGTTGATTCGAGCATTTAGGAACAAACTCTGAAAAGCCCATTTTCATACTACTCCACCAATAAACTTCTGTTGAATCACAATACATATTTGCGGAACCCGGATGGGATAGAATTTCTGGAGCTATGAGCTTCCTCCATGATTCTCTCTTGAAGTTCATCCACCTTTCGTACAAATAATCTACCTTGATATCTCAATGCACCATATCCCCCTTGTTCAAAAGTCATCACCTTTTACTTATGAAAATTTGCTTTCATTTCAAGCAATATAGGAACTTGGTCTTGCTTTTCTTTCAATTTTGAAATTAATTGTCACGACCAGAATCTAGACCCCAAATGAAACCAGCGTCGTTGAACTCTCAGAAGTTGCAGACAAGCCTACATACGTCATCCTTACTTCATCTAGGTTAATTTTAGCAGAAAATTTGAAAAATTTTGTTTCTTAACATACATGTATACATACTACTTAACATCATAGGCGTTCACAAATCAACCATCTAATAAAGATATAATCAAATGAAAGAATCAGTTCATAATTTTAGTAAACGTATTTTTGCCAAAATGGCACCAATACAAAGTTTGAAAGAAGTGGAATGAAACACTAATGGAACACGCTCCACTAGTTATAGCCTACATCTAAGCTAGATAATAACGGTAGATATACTCGAAAGCATGAGGGCCTACCAAGTCTGGATGAAAGCTCCACGTCCAAATAGCTGCGACGTCAACCTGTAAGCTCTAGCGTCCACCTGTGCCTGCACCTAAAATTGTAGAATGGTATGGGACTAGTACACACTTGTACTAAGTATGGGTATATGAAAGCACACACCAAGGACATGCATGAGTAAAAAAGCTCTTTCCTAACAACATGATTATGGAAAGTCAAGTCAGTGGACTTGCCAAAATGGGATTAGGAAAGTTAGTGAGCTTTCCAAATTTGGATTAGGAAAGTCATGCCACGAGAGTAATATGCATCATCATACTTATCATATTGCACACAGCACGTAACATCTTACACATAGCACATATCATTTTGCATGTAGCACATAACATCTTTCATATCATTCATTCATATACCATGAGACCTTGGAATCATGGACTTGACATTAAGACTTCCCAAAATGAGGGCTCAACATATGGGACCTCAACTAGCGAGCCTTCATTAGCAAACACAGAGTCTGCTTCATTCATTCATATGTACTTCATTTCATTTCGTTCATAGGCTAGTGTGAACTCCAGCTATACCTAGGATGTACATTAAGACTTTCATCGGGTTCGATGTGCAATAATCAAGAATAACCTATTATAATAACTTAAGTCTAGCTCACATCTTGATCATCCTATCCTAACACCTTTGGTATCATTCATTTCATTATGTGCATCATTAGAGGCTGGCCTCATTTATTCATTGGGAGCTTTATCTTTATCCGACATAGATCATGTGAGAACCATGAAATCATGTGTCTCCCTCACACTGAAAAGAGGTGGAATCATCGGCCAAAGTGACCCAAAACATGCTAGCGTACATGGGAATTGAACCCCGCCAAATCCCTATATTGCTAGTATAGGTTCGAAGACTAGGAGATGTAAGGAGACCCATCCCCGGCATGCCAGACAGTCTCATATCATGAGAGTTACGTGAACCTCCTCCCTTCCTGAAAGAAGGCTTCAAAGCTCATAATTAGTCTATCGGTGCTCAGCATAAAGTTTCACTACATTAAACTCATACGTTATGGAAGTTGGCTTCTAGTATGAGGACATCATAGCTCAATAGATGATTTTTCATCTCATTGTTAGTATTAAGTGTATATGGATATCAATACTTTCATTAGAGTGTTCATAGAGACTGGTCTCTTCATTAACTTTACACTCTCATAGGTGAGTACGTTTTGGTAACATTACTTAGGCTCATTTGAGATTGCTCTCATCTTTAACATTAGCCTCTTATCATGTTGTCACCACATTCATTTACTTTCGCACATTTTCTCTTCATAATTACTCACCCCTTATTACATGAATGTTCATTTCATCATATGTCAATGCACTTGTCCATTTAGTGTGTTTCACACTCTTATTTAACACTCCTAGGGTTTCATCATTTCATTGTTCATTTCATCATTTGCCAATGTACTTGGCCATTTAGTTGTTTCACACACTTACTTAAACCTCCTAGGGTTTCATCATTTCATTGTTCATTTCATCATATGTCAATGTACTTGGCCATTTAGTGTGTTTCACATTCTTACTTAACCCTTCTAGGGTTTCATCATTTCATTACATACATCTTAGATTCACTTACCTTTAAACGTATGCTAGACTTATGGGTCTATACATACAAGCCATGAGGCTTCATTCATAGTTCGTTTGAGTGATTCATATCTTCCTAAGATAATGTGGTACAAGACTTATGCATCTTGTATGTACGCCAAGATCTCAATTTTGATCTATGTGGGAAGCATTACTTTGAACATTTATTCACGTATGACTTATGTATCAATACGGATTTTGGGCAAGGGAACCCGATTCAAATCCCTTGGATAACACTTTATTTTTTATTTATTTTGGTTTAATCCACACGGCTTAGGGACCCAAGATCGAGCCCCAACGCCTCCATTTTATTTTTTTCTGTAATTTCTCTCTTCAAATTTATCTCATTGGGACTGAGAGGATGTGGGATCGAATTCCCACAACCTCATTTTTTTTTAATTCCTTCTCTTTAATTTCTCTCCTTTTGGCCGAGGGGGTGTGGGTTCGAACCCCCAAAGCCCCACTTAAATTTTCTCCTTTATTTTCCTTGGTTCTGCCTAGAGGTCCTGGGTTCGATTCCCACACGCCTCAACCTTTTGTTTTTCTTTTTTATTCCTCCTTAAATCTGATTGAGAGGTTGTGGGTTCGAATCCCACTCCTCTCATTTCTTATTTTTTAGTTTCATTTTCGGATCAAGGCACACGGGTTCGAATCCCACATGCCACATTCTCTTTTTCTCACATTATTTCAATGATTTTTAATATGGTGACCTCACGGGTTCGATTCTCAGTGGCCTCGCATATTTTAATTCATTTTTACATAGCATGATAATCCCCTTAGCTTGGCCGAAACTCATCAACAAGATGCTGGAAATTTTTGCAGCCTAGTTTCTCACCTCTTTGAAATTAAATGTTTAGACGTTTTAAGTAGTTTTTAGTGAGTTCTTTAGGTGCATTTTCATGGATTCATTTGACTATTAGTTTGCACTCAGTCAGTGTTTTTTACATCACTGATGAACATCACGATTTAAGCAAGTTTGTGCACATTAAATACAACCATAAACATGTCATTTTTCGAACTCTAATCCAAGAGTGTATAGCACGGCTACACATTGCACACACATCATTTTTCACTTAATTTTTTGACAACATGCTCAATATTTACATAATTCCTAACATACATACATAAACATAATCATCACGGAAACACATTACATCACTAATTTCTACCAACAAACATACCCAACCTATGATTTGATGGGAGCTAGTGACAAGGACATGCAACGGGGAACAATCCTAGTTTTCAGAATAGATTCGTCTGAACTTTAAGGGTATCTTGGGAAAGTGACCAAGAGTAAGAAAACCTATACCTTATTTTGACGTTCAAACCTTGAACTTTCTGCCCGAACCTTCTCCAAAATTTCGTCTAAGTCCAAAAGCTTCAACACTAACTCGAGGGAAAAACTCCTCTCTTTGCCTAATATTTTTGGTTATGTTTTGAATAAGTTTTTAACGTGAAAGTTCTTCAAGTATGAAAAATTTTTAGTTGCTGATAAGCTCTTGTGTTTTTTGCAGAGATAACGTGAAAGACAAGAGATATATTGACGTGAGAGAGAGAGAGAGAGTTAAACGTAAAAAAGAGTTAAAAGAGGTGAAGTAGTTTAGACTTAGTCAACTAAGACTCTTTCAAATATTAAAAAAATCTGATTTCCCTTTTATTTTAAATCAGACAATAAATATTAATCAATTAAATTAATTACCAATTTAAATAAAAACAATTTAAACTGCTTCCACCTAGGTTCGAACCCGGGTGGAGCAAGATTCACTTCAAAGGTAAATTTTCGGCCCTCTCTCCACTAAATACCCCTCCACCTTATTAATTAAACAATTAATTACACATTTAGGGTAATTACGATACTACCCTTAACCTGTAAAAAGACCATTTTACCCCTAGACCCTCCAAAATTAAGATTTCCCCTATTTAAGTCCGGTAAAGACTAATCCGGGTAAATCTTCGTATTCGTGTGCCCTACATGGCTGGACCCAACCTTTCCTAGCTCAACTAACTGCCCAAGTTAGTTGTCCTGGATGCCGCAAGTGTTCAGAGGTATGGTTCTACGCGCATCAATCAGTGTGAACCCGGTCTAATCGTAGGCATTCTAGACATATTAAGCATTACTTAGCATGGCGATTGTTAGGGTTGTTACATTAGTGATGATTCAGCCCTATTAATCATCACTATTTCTCTTTCTGTGGAATCGATTAGGCAGAATCCTAATCGTGCAAGTCTATACATATCTTTTGCTAACTTTTTCTTATTTTCCTAAAAATTGGTTGTAATGCCATAGACAATCTAATCAAGGCATCAAAAATAAATTAGCCTTAACTAGGTGATAAACAATACTTATATCATAATCATTGAGTAACTCTAACCACCTTCTTTGTCTGAGATTAAGCTCTTTCTAACTAAACACATAATGAAGGTTGTTGTGATCGGTGCACACATCCACATGAGCACCATAACTATAATGCCGCCATATATTCAAAGAAAATAATATGGCATCCAACTCTAAGTCATGGGTTTGGTAATTTATCTCATGAACCTTCAACTCTCTGGAAGCATAAGCTATAACTTTACCATTCTACATTAACACATAACGTAATCCAACTCTAGACGCATCACAATATACTACAAAGCCTTGTGTACCTTCTAGTAAGGTTAATACTGGAGAAGTAGTCAACCTCTTTTTCAATTCCTGAAAGGTTTTCTCACAAGCTTCAGACCATTGAAACTTCATTGTTCTTTAAGTCAACTTGGTCAAAAGGGACGAAATAGATGAGAACCCCTGTACGAACCTTCTATAATAGACAGCCAACCCCAATAAACTCCGAATATCGATTGGAGATGTGGGCCTAGAACAATTTTGCATTGCCTTTACCATATGAGTGTCAACTCTTAGTCCATCATCGGAAATAATGTGGCCTAAGAATGCCACGCACTCAATACAAAACTCACACTTAGAGAACTTGGCATATAACTATCTATCATTTAGAGTTTGGAAGACTAATTTGAGATGAGTAGCATGATTTTCCTCGTTCCTAAAATAGATTAGTTTGTTATCATTGAATATGATAACAAACATGTCTAAATAAGGCTTGAATACTTTATTCCTAAGGTCCTTGAAGTTTCAGGTGCATTACTCTAACCAAACGACATGACTAAAAACTCACAATGACCATAATGAGTCTTAATCTGTCTTTGGATATCACACTCCCTTACTCTTGAATGATGGTACTAAATTCTGAGGTCTATCTTAGAGAAACAAGTGGTACCCTGAAAATGATCAAAGAGATCATATCGGAAGAGGATATTCATTCTTGATGGTAACCTTGTTCAACTGACGGTAATTTATATACATTCTAATGGAACTATCTTTCATACAACAAGTCTGAAGCGCCCCAAGGTGAGACACTTGGTCAAATGAAACCTTTCTCTAAGAGATCTTTCAACTGCACTTTTAACTCTTTTAACTACGTTGGAGCCGTCTTATATGGCAGAATAGATGTAGGATGAGTATCAGGAAGAATATCTATACCGAAGTTTATTTCTCTCTCAGAGGGAGGACTCTTTGAAGATCATCTGTAAAGACTTTTGGAAACAATTTTACTACTCAAACAGACGGAACAAGAGGTATCTTAACTCAGACTAAGTGATAGACACACCCCTTGGAAACTAACTTTCTTGCCTTAATGTAAGAAATAAAATGACCCTTAGGCATTACAAAACTACTTTATCACTCTAAGACTGGCTCATTTGGGAACCGAAACTTGGCAACTTGAGTTCTATAATAAAATGAGGCATAACAAGCATGAAGCTAGTTCATACCAAGAATAACATCAAATCTACCATGTCTAACTCAACTAAATCAGACATGTTGCTCTTGTGATTGATTGAAATGGTTAATCACAATGTACTTTCTTCTCTAGAATAGACTCACCAGCAAATGTAAAAAACTGAAGGGTTACTAAGTTTTTTAGTGAGAATATCAAAATTCATCATAATGTACAGAGTTACAAAAATATACCCTCTCCTGGATTTAGCAAAGTATAATCATCAAGGTTAAAGACTTGAACCGTACCAGTGACAACCTTTGGAGAATCTTCTTGCTCTTTTGGTGACTAGAAATAGCATAAAAACAGTTTCCTCCTCCGCTTGCTATTGAAGTAGCTCCTCTAGATGCAACAATGTTTGGTGGAGCAACTGAAGAAGACTGAGCTTTATTTCTCCCATTACAATTACCTAACTTGTTCTTTGAACACTCTCATATAAAATAATCATTATGGACACCTTGAAGCAAATAGTGGAGCCATCACGACATATCCTTGAGTGGTTCCTGCCGCACATAGTACATGCAAGAGTCTTACTACCCCCTTGTGTCATAATACTTTAAGAATAGGCAATTTTAGCTCTGAAATTATGATTGATATACTCATTTTTGTTCTTTGGTGCAGATGAACTATAGATGACGGAGCAGGTCCCTTTTGTTTCCGTCGAAAGGAACACCGGTTTGCATTACTCTTTTGCTTCCCAGACTCATTCTTTAATGTCTTAAACCTCTTATTCTTAAACTATTCTCTATCCCTCAGCTTGTTTTCCTCAACTTTTTGCACATGGATCATTAGTCTTTTTATGTCTATGTGCCTTATTAGCATAAATGTCTTGACTTCCTTGCTTAAACGGTGAGACAACCCAGCAACGGATAAACTCATCTTGCTCTTCATGTCAGAAACCATCTCCAGATCATGGCGAGAAACTTGTGTGAACTTCCAAAATGTATTCATGAATGCTCACTCATGCCTTAGCCTCTATTAGTTCTCGAGGAAAGTAACGTGCCAAGAAGGCCTTCTCAAAACAAGTCAAACTCACCTGTGGTGCTCCCTCGACTCGGTTCTTCTTCCATTGGTCGAACCATATCCTAGAGACACCCTTCATTTAGTATACAGCTAGTTCAACCCTCTTAGTATCAGCAATATTCATGATCTCAAAAACATTTTAATGCTCTTTCATAAAATTCTCGATATCCTCAGTAACACTTGAACCTGCGTAACTTGGTAGTTTCATCCTTAAGAAATCTCATATCCTTGAAGTGTGAGCCATTCCGTGTTGATTCCCTCTCTATTGCCCCACTTATTGGTCACAACTTGGATCAACATCCGAATAGCCTCACAGAACATTCCATTAGTGACCTCTCTTTGGGGTTATACTTCTGGTGCATTAGGTACCTCTTGTTCATGTGGTTCAACATTACTTATAGTTAGACTACCTCGGAAAGATCTTATTAGAGGTATGATCTGAAAGAAACGTGCAAGCACAAGTTTGAAAGAAACTTTTATAGAGATACACTATATCGTACAAAATTAGTATGAAAGAAATGAAAACATTCCTAAGTATGGCAGCCTCCTAATTGTAGATGTGGTGCGCTTCACACCAATAACTAGGATGCTACTAACATGGATTCATAGACTCCCTAGGACTCTAGAAGTTTTAGCTCTAATACCAAGTTTGTCATGCCTCGAGCCTACACCTTGGGTGGGACTGGAGCTCGAGATCAATTGTTGGCCCCAACCAAACTCTTGGCCTAGCTTACTCACTTAGCGGAAGACTAAAATACAAGAAATAGTCTCAAATGATAAACTCATGAAGTAAACTTAGAATGTTTTAAAAGAATGTTCAAATAGACAAGATGGAAACTCAAGTCTCAAAATATAAGTCGATATGTCTATGTCAAGACAAGACCTACGACATCCTAATGAACTAAATATTAAAAATAATAAAAGGGATCCTTCGGAAGCAAGAAATCTCACCAACAACTGTAGAGCTCAACTAGAATAAATGATGCGTTGGATGTTGATCCTGATTATATGTATCTACATCAATAAAAAATGAATGACAAATGGCATTGAATGTACGAGTATGCGAGGTGAATACTAAACAATACATAAGCTTGAAGGAACTAAAATAACAAACATGGTCTCAACTCAATTTAACTGAACTCATTTCAATATAAAGAAGTAATGTAAATGCAATATGAAGAAATTCTTTTAAAACATGAATAGAAACTCTATGTACTGAAAAATACAATAGTGACTTTGTTTGTATGCAAAGATATAATATGAACACTGATTTTATATGAAAATACAAATAATATGTGTATATATGAACACAAAATACTTCTGTCAGAGTTTCTCTAATTGACAACCATCACGTAAGAGTTATTGTGATGATATAATGTTTTGCCTCACGTTGATAAGGTCGTTCTATACCTTGCCGAGGGTATAGAACCTGACTATTAAGTGGATACACTAATATATGCTAAAAACCACTAAGGAATCATCTAAAAAGTATAACCCTTTTCTACCCATGATGGCTACATGGTTTATGGGGGCTAGGAGTTGTCTGAACTCTCTCTAATATCGGTGCTCAATAGTATTCTAAAATATATAACTAGATCTTACGTTTACAAACATAATTCTTTTTGTGGTTTGATATAATTGCTTAAAACTTAGCTCAAAGTCTCCTCTTGGAAATCAAAGTTTACTCTATTGTTTAATCGTGAAAGCATTTATTTTTTATTGAAAACTAGCTCAAAGGCTCTTTGAAAATTTTTGTTTCCTTTCTCATTTAAATGTGAAAACATTTTAAACTATTTTGAGAATACATATTCCCTATATACTCTTTAAAAGAAATGACATGCAACCTTTACTCTTTACTCAACTCAAAACTCAAGTCATAAAACAAAGTTAAAGGCTCTTTAGAAATCTCAGTTTCCTTTCTTATTTAAATGTGAAAACATTTTAAACTCATATAGTCCTCATATACTCTTTAAAGAAATGGGATTCAACCTTTACTCTTTACTCAACTCAAACTCAAGTCTTAAAACAAAGTTAAAGGCTCTTTGGGAATCTCAGTTTCCTTTCTTATTTAAATGTGAAAACATTTTAAACTCACATAGTACCCATATACTCTTTAAAGAAATGAGCTTCAACCTTTACTCTTTACTCAACTCAAAAGTCAAGTCTTTAAACAAAGTTAAAGGCTCTTTAAAAATCTCATTTTCCTTTCTTATTTACATGTGAATACATTTTAAACTCTTTTGGGAATGCATATTCCCCATGTACTACTCTTTGAAGAAATGAGATTCAACCTTCACTTTTTACTCAACTCAAAACTCAAGTCTTAAAACAAAGTAAAGACGTTTGTAAAAGACTTTTGGGAAACACTATAAACTTCTCTTGAGTTAACTCTTAATTTTCTTTGAATTAATTATGAATTAAAGGCTAATGATTCCATGTTGTTTAACTTTCCTTAGAATGTAGGAATCAACTAGGAAACATAGGTACGTTTCAAGTGAACTAGTACGGAAAGAAGAGGGAAAGAATATAAAACATGGCCTTACTGGGGCTCTGAGTGGCGAAGGGCACGTGAGCTTAAACTTCAGAACTAGGGATGGAGAGCACTAGCTGGCGCAGTGCCCCAGAGCAAAAACTATAGATCACAAAATGGGGCGTTCTAGTTGGCGCCCCACCCCTTCCCCAATCACTTAGATTTAACTACATAACCAATATATGCATGAATTTACTAAAAATTACACACATTATCTTGAATCGAACTCAAGAAACTTCTCAAAAACTTTAACAACAAGAACCCACAAGAACTTACACAAATTTCATCAAGAACTCATAATTGTTTCTTTCAAGAACACAATTACGCTGAATGGAATCATGATTGGCATGTGAGTGAACTAATTAAATGCTACGTGATCTCACATATCTTGTAGGGATCATCCCTTGACGAAATCCACAGTCAGTTCTTCAAGAACTTGACAATTTTCTTGCTTCTCCTTCTCTTTTCTCCTCTTCTTTTCTCTTCTCTCAAAACCCTAACTCAATTTCAAAATAGTAATTCAATCCAATCACCTTTGACCCCAATTTAATTACCAAAAACAAAATTAGTTAATTGGTTGGTTGAAACACACAATTCCCTTCTAAAATCCGGTTTTGACTTTCCTTATCTAGACAGTCCAGCTTCAAATGGGCATATTTCACTCATACACACTCGAAACTGAGAAAACTCGCCAGTATTGTAAAGATAATTAAAATAATCTTCCTATAGTACCTGGTAGCACACCTAACTCATTCTGATCTAGGAGATATGGTCATTTGAAGTAGGTCACTCATACTTAACTTAATTTTGTCAAATTTTTAGATTTTTCATTCTTTCCAAAAATGGCTCTTTCAAATTCTAGCTCTTTCGAGTTACAACAAGAAAAACAATTCTTGAAGCATAAGTACAGATTAATTTTTGCTACAAAGTTTTTGTTACTTTGACTTGTATTAGTAAGTTATCTACTTTTTCTAGAATTTTTTAAACTTTAGTTTGTATACATGTATTGGCAATGCTGCTCATTTGGTTCTTTACTATTCTAACTTTTTTTTCTTGGTTATGAAGCACAATTAATATAACTATCTCATTTAAAAAATAAAAAAAATTATGATGACAATGAGCTTTATTTTTATTAGGCTTGCAAGAAAATAATTAAAAATAAAATATTAAATTTTCTAATGTTTTTTTTGGTATGTAATAATCAGTTTTCGTCACTATTGTTTTTTTGTTTGAAATGTATTTCTATCCTTTATTTTCAAAATTGTTTATTATTCATTTATTTTTCCAAATAAAATTAATACATAATTTTTAATGCAACTAATGTCTAATAAAATTCCTTACTCATGTCGCTTTACTTTACTTGTAACTTCTACTCTTAAATATTGTTATAATTTTTTCATGTTTAATTTTTTAAATTTTTATTAATATTTTAATAAATGTGTAAAAAGAAATAATTAATAATTAAGATAGAAAGAAGAACTTCAAAAGTTTTCTATTTTTAACGAAATCAGAATTTGAACAGAGGATCGTGAAAAATATACATAATATATTATTATTTCAAGATATGATTTCTATTTCATTTAATTCAGCATGGTAAATAATTTATTCTACTATATACATTGAATAGTTTGCACTTGAAAGATATAAAATAATTCATATATATTTTAAAAAGATGAAAAATGTATCATATTACATATGAAGAGAATATCAATATTGTTTACATATATATGATACTAACATGAATGTAAATTTTATATATGAAAAAGGGACAAATACCCTTGTACTTTTCGAAAAGATTTTATGAATACTCCTCATCTGCCTATTAGGTTAAAATACCCCTCAATCAACCTTTTTGGTACAATATTACTCCTTAAACTAACATTTTGTATTTTTTCAAGTATTATATTTATTGAATATTACATGGTGTCTTTCTATTGGATAAAATTAAATTTTCAACCACCATATTTTATCTTGACCACCCGACCCATATCACCGTTCTTTGACTCAAACTCAAGTAATGATTCATCACAAATAAAAAAAAAAGATATATCTCTTTTCATCACTGTTAGGAGCTGAAGGTTTTGGTTTTAAAAGATCTATCACTATGGCCAGCTGGGGCATAACGTTTCCTAACACTCTAACTTAACAAAATAAAAAAGGAAAGAAAAATTTTACAAGCGACCAAACAAAATTTAGCTAGAATCGGATATGAAGTTGGCCTTCTTCACTCGGAATCTAACAAAATCATTCTTCAATGTGGATGTATTCTTAGAAGGAAGATCGATAGCCTTGGTGAAGAAGGTAGATGTTTTGCGATGTCCGGTCATCATATTTGTGAGCAAATAAGTTGTAGTATCACCTTCTTTTAAGGAAGAGTGAAAGAGAAATGATTAAGTAAACTCATGTATTCGATATGTCTAATAAAATCTTTAATTTTCAGAAGTTGTTGATCTTACCTCTTAACCCCAAACAGATGATTTAGAGTTTCATTGGCTCCCTCGGTACAACAATAGCGTTTTTGAGGTCCATGAACCTTAAATCAATAAATCTGCATAAGTGCAATTTATTTGTTGATGAGCTTCATATTGTGTCACTCCTCCATTATGGGGTAGGATTAGAGCTAGAAATTTAATTCATATTTTAATTTTAATTACTCAGGTCCGAGGTCGGCGTATGGGTCAAGGTCATGTTTTAAGTCCTGGGTCAGGTTCAGAAGTTTTTGGAATTGGGAATTGGATCGCAAGTAAAGAGAGAGGAATTTGATGGATCCTTAGTCAGGGTCGGGCAGGAATTGGTTTGACTTGGGGATTGGGGATGGGGAATTAGGTCCTAGGTCGGAGTTATGTCAGGGTTGACAGTTGACATAATACATGTAGGACAAGTAGAACATAAAATTTTCATGTAGGGCGCCATGTAGGACAAATGTGTATATTTGTTCCATTTTATACAAGTTTAGGTGTTTATTTGTGCATATCTAAAGTTAGATATCATAGTTTTCAACTGATGCCAAGTCAAAGATCATGTTTATATATTATAATAAACATAAATAAAAATGACACGAGAAAAAATAAATTATGTCCATCACATGTGGCAGAGTGTGACTGCGTGAACACCACCATCCAACCACAATGGTTTTTAGCACTCAGGGTGATATTTGTTTGATGCTGAAATTACTTATCTTTGGTATTATATTTTACTGTCCGTTTGATTCATTATATTAAAAATAATATGCATTAAATAACTTTAAGACTATTCTTGCAAAATTTGTGGGATATGTAGTATGATTCTCTCTTTATCCTATTTTGTGTGGGTTAGTTTGACTTGGTACAGACTTTAAGAAAGAAAAAGAGACAATTGAAATTTGTGGTCTAAATACTTAATATTTTCTCTGTCTCAATTTATTTGTTATTTTTCGTTTTTCGAGAGTTAAGTTTGACTAGAAATTTGCCATGAAATTTTTAGTTTTGAAATTTATATATTTGTAAACTACGTCAAAAGTACTATAAGTCATCACAACTGATAAATCAAAATATTCAAAAGATATATGAAAAATTTACGATTAATGATATACTTGTTTGAATCTCAAAATGCGAAAAGTGACTCATAAATTGGGACAAAGAAAGTAGATGTTTATGTGACAATATATCATTTCACTAGGCATAATATGAGTATTTTAAAGTTAAACTTATACTTAATTTAGTAACATGTCATTCTTTCTTAAACGGACTAAAAACAAAAGTTAATCATATATACTGAAACAGAGAAACAGGGTTCACTAACTTCTCCAAACCATTTATTATATTGTTGTTGGGAGAAATGGAAATCTTTGGCTGCTTGTAAGTAAAGGGAGAAGAATCAATTCTATTGTTATCAGATGATAAAAGCACTGTATATGGAACACCAAATTAAAGTTGTCATGAATGACTCCTTTCTACTATAACTTTGGACGATTCCTGGCCTATCCTATGTGATAAGATAGAAAGACTTAATTTATTCTATGATATTGAAATTTTATTTATTTTTCGACATAATATATAAATATATCTTTTAATTTAATTTTAATTGATATATAAATATTTTATAATTTTAGGTATGAACAGGTAAATACACACATCAAATCCTATGTGGCATAAAATATATAATACATTTGTTGATTTCCTCTGGAAGTGTATATTTACTTATTTAACTCTATACAATTTTAAGTGTTTATTTATATACGCTCAAATTTAGAAACATTGATAACAACTAAGGCTAAATTAGAAAGTATATTTTTATATTATACCTTTATTCTATGATACTGAAGCTTTTATTTATTCTACTTTTCTCAAAGTGTACATTATTTAATATTTAATAATATAAGCAGATTTGCAATCACACAGTGGAAAATCTATATATAATACTCATGTATAATTTTATATCTCATCCTTCACCTTCTAGAGAAGTTGAGTAGAGAAGAAACTCAAAGAAAATTCCACCTTAGCTTTTTAAATTATAAACAGACAATTCAAAGAGGTAATTATTTTTTAATGTTTTACGCATTATCCCACCATAGCTTTAACACATGCACCCTTTATGTATGTATGTACTCTTAATTTGCTACCTCATGTGACATTCTGTATGTACTTTACATGTATATATTTTTATGTATATATTCCTTCCTGATCAAATATTAGTTTATTTTTCTAACAGGTTATGACAAGATATGTATATAATAGGGTTCTTTTCATAATTAGAAAAAAGTTCCCTTTTTGCTTCGTCTTTTCATTTTTTATTTTTTCTTTTTGGTTATGAATTGAATTTCTAGAAAACAGTCTTTTGTAGGATTTAGAGTTAAGGAAAGAAGGATGACACACTCCATTGAGATCACCCCAATAGATGACCAAATTCCATTGCTTCGTCAAGCTAAAAAAGATGAGGTCTCTCTCAACTATATAAATTTGTTTTAGATTTCATTAGCCCATTTTTCATTTGGGAAAAATGACAAATATACTCTTGAACTATCGTAAATGGTATGCATATCCTCTGTTATACTTTTGGAACATTGGTGTTCCTACCATCAAAAGATTACTAGAACATATATACCCTTTATACTAACAGACATACACGTGTCATAATCTTATCTGCTGACTCGATGGATGAGATTGCACAACGTGTCTCTAGTTAGTCTTCTGGTAGAGTGAACGGTATCTACGCTATAATTTTTGGATGTAAGGGACATCAATGTCTCAAAAGTACGGCAAATGGTATCATCATATTATTTACAATAGTTCGGGGCTATGTTTGTTATATGTCCCGTTTCATTTGGAAATTAAATATAGGGTAAAGGGAAAATATATCCATAGAATTATCGTAAATGGTTCACAGATACACAATCTTATTCCACCATCTTACTTTCGGACATTGATACCCCTATCGTCCAAAAATTAGAACGTATAGGCCTTCACTCTAACGAAAGACTATACATGGACAAGTGACACAATCTTATTCCTCGATCCGATATTTAAAAAATATTGGGTCGGTGAATAGGATTATTATACTATGAATGTTTGTTATTATAGTGTATATATGTTCTAGTTTTTTAACGACATGGATATCGATGTCCCTAAAGTATGATGGAGGATATATACGTACTATCTACAATAGTTCGGGGATTTCTTTTACTACATGCATGCATAAATTTCACGAAATTGTAGAATCTTAGAAACAAATTTCCTTTTATGTAATTTTAAGTATACCTCGTGGTCCTAACATATTCACTAACTATGGCTTTACTATTTGAGTCGGGTTTGGAAGGGTAAACAAAATTGTATGGTAATATTTTTAAGTCGTGTGATTCTTTTGAGATTAAAAAAATCAGTTTTGGATTTTTTTTTCTTAAATTCATGCATCACTTTTTTTCACTAGATCATAAAGTTTGAAGGATATTTTTGTCCTTTTTCCCCAAGCAAAATAATGTAATTGCTTGCTTATTGCATAGTGCTTCTAAAAAACATTTTTAACATTTCCTACTATTCCGTTACAGATAGAAGAAGGGAGGAAAGTGAATCATTTAATCGACATAAAGGAAAGATTTGATGAAATGTATAGGGATTTAGACAATTCATCTATTAAAACGTGTACGATATTCAAAGTAAATATGGGGCTACGTGGATCAAATTCAACTGCTTATACACCAACGATGGTCTCTATAGGTCCTTACCATACGAAAAATCCTCAACTCCGTCCAATGGAAAAATACAAACTATTGTACCTACGAAGGTTTCTTCAACGAAATGAGGCGCTTGATATGGAAATTTGCATCAGTGAATTGGAGGAATTGAAGGAAAAAGCACTCAAGTGTTACGACGATATAGAAGACCTCGGTAATGATAGTCATGAATTTTGCCAAATGTTATTGCTTGATGGTTGTTTTGTGGTTGAGTTTATTCGAGAGCGTTGTCAAATGTGTCCAGAACAAGAAGATGAAGTTTTCAATTTTGGTGGTTACATATGTCATCAAATATTCCGAGACTTAATGTTACTAGAAAACCAACTTCCTTTCTTTGTCCTCAACCAGCTTCATCACATGACAAAGCAAGATGATGAATTACAATTGTTGTTACTTGCGAATGTTTCGTTTATCTTTTTTGTTGACTTACCAAACATGATCCGTGCATCCTTTACGGAGACAGAATTTGGTAATGCAGAAAATATCAAACACTTACTTCACGCAGTACACATACTTTCATGTCATGGTCAGAATTCCGTAGGAAAACCTAAATATGACATAACGCGACAAAAGGCCATGCCAAATGCAACAGAGCTTTCCGAAGCTGGAGTTAGCTTCGTTAAAGTTGGATATTGTTATAAAGAAGACAATGGTGGGGATAACACAAGTTTATTTGATATAACATTCGACAATGGATTGATGAAAATCCCCTATTTTGAAGTCTTTGGTTACACAGAAACCTTCTTGCGAAATCTCATCGCTTATGAGCAACAATCATCGGATGTACTACCTACATATTTCAGTGATTATGTAACTTTCATGGATCATCTTATTGACTCAGACAAAGATGTTAATTTGCTTCGTCAGAAAGGAATCATAGAGAATTGGATGGGAGAGGACAAAGAAGTGGCTAGCCTCTTCAACAAAATCGGGAATGGGGTCGGTGTTTATTCCAACTTCTATTACAGTGAACAATTCAAAAAAGCAGTTGAACATTGTGAAAAACCATGGAACAAAATGAAGGCAAATTTGTTGCACAATTATTTTAGTAGTCCTTGGGTAGGAGCTTCTACTGTGGCAGCCATCATACTCCTCATACTCACAACTATGCAAACTATTCTAACTTTCACAGGGCCTGTTAAGAAGTAACTTTTGTTGTAACTATGTAACACAACTATTGGTTGAGTCAGTGTTTTCTCATTATGCAATTTGTATGTTGATGGAGCATAATATTCTGTTACACCTCCATGATTGGGTAGGTTTAGAGCTGACAATTTCAGTTCATATTATATTTCTTTCTGTTATTGGATAAAAGTTCATACTATGTTTCAAACGAGTAAATATATGTTTTAATCTATTTTTAACCCATAAGAATATACACAAGGATGGATATCCATATACAAACTTAGAGGATAATGCACAAATACCCCCTTAACCTACGCCCGAAATCTTAGAGACACACTTATACTATACTAAGGTTCTATCACCCCCTGAACGAATTTTATTAATAATTTTCTAGCCTTTTTCAGCCTACGTGGCACTATCTTGTGCCCAATGCTGATTGACTTTTTCTTTCAACCTAGTGTCACGTAGGTCGAAAAGGGGTAGAAAATTACTTATAAAGTAAGTTCAGTGGGATAATAGGACCTTAGTATAGTATATGTGTGTCTCTGGAATTTCGGGCATAGGTTGAGGGCATACTTGTACATTTTCCCTATTTTTAAATATAACCTACTAAAATTTTGAATATATTATTTATAAATATCTTAATGTAAATACTGACAAGTTTATGATGAAACTTGTCACCAAAAATAGATCAAAAGAAATACCAATGGAAAGAAACTATCTAAAAATATAAAAACGCATCGTGGAAAATAGATTCTCACAGCAACGGTGAGAAACTTTCTAATTTTTTAATATGAAAACATAACTTTTATTTTCTCTCTGATGCAATCCAACCAAAATATTTACTTTCCACGTAAAATTCAGTGACAAATTTATAATCTTTTAATAATTATATCACTCTTTTGTAGGAATTATACATCAAGAAAAGAAAGTTATCAAAGAGGGATGCCACGCTTTATTGAGATTACCCAATAGATGAACAAAGTTCACTTCTTTATCAAACTAAAAAAGATGAGGTCTCTCTCAATCAACATACATGCAGAACCTTCTTTTTCTTCTTTTTATATCAAATGAAAGGTTGGAAGTGGATCAAGATTTGAAAAGAATACTAAAAAAAATTTATTATATAGTATTATTAAATCATCATATTATATTAAATATGGTAATAATATTAGCCAAAAATTAGATTATCATTTTATTCCTATATTAAATTAAAATCTTACAAACTATTTAATAAATAAAAACACAAATAGTAAATCATCATATTAATACAGAAAACATCTATATCCACTAACTCTATATTATATAAATATAATAACTCTCACTTATAATCATTATATATATCATTTTACTTACGCTTCGCATCCATGATCTCGAATAGGTAAATGTTATATTCATGAAAATTTTTTGTGTTCTTCAATTCTATCCTATAAATATTGATATTTGACTCACTTAAAATAATTTTTTAAAATGAGAAAATTTCTATGTTGCCTCTCTTGTTTCTTTTATTTGTTTTGTGTAATGTTTATGTTTCATGTTGCATATTCCATTTCACTGTATAGCATTCTATTATTTTTTTTGTTATTATTATTGAGAATTTACAACGGTTTATTGATGTGTATCCACATGGTACTATAAAGAATAGGTTTTATCACAAGTATTGTATACATTATACTTGTGGAAAATTATGTTTAAAACAATTATACTGGAGAAGTTGTACAAAGTTTTTAAAATATAAGTTTCTATAATAATATCAAACACAATTGTCTTTAGTATGTCAATATCTTTTGATTCTTTTGTTTCATCACATTCCTACTTAAGAAAGAAAGAAAACTATTGTATCGTCAAGTTTGAAATATAACAAAAAGTGAATATCTTAACTTTTTATGTATTTAAATTACTAACAAAAAGTAACAATAACATATTGTTAATTAGAAAATACATGCACAAGTTCTACATATTTTTAGATGTACAATATATGGGATAGACGTGCAACGAATAGGCTCTATCTGCAACAAATGTAAGCGTGGAAAATTAACTGCACGAAAAATAAATAAAAAATAAATGTGATTTTATTAATGAATCTTGTGAGTACGATTTTGTTGTTCTCTTGATTCTTCTCTCCTAAGTTTATTCGTGATTTGAGGGCCTCCAATAGCGTATTTCTCGGATGTAGGATGATGTAGACCTCTCTGAGATGCATTTGATCTCCGAGAACGTGGGGAAGCACTTCGTCGTTGCAAATCGATCTCCGGGAAGAATTCCGTTGATCAATCCTTTGAAGAGCTATGTAGTTGATGTTGTAGCTTATGTAAACCTCCTTGAGATGTATTTAATCTCCAAGAACATCGGGATGCACTTTGTCGTTGCAAGTCGATCTCCAGGAAGAACTCCGTTGATCACTCCTTTGAAGGGCTATGTAGTTGATGTTGTAGCTTTCTCTAATTGCAGAATCCTTGTTGAAGTGTTTATTGGATCCTCTTTGAATGTCATGTCTATCCCCTATTTATAATTGTAGGGAATGGAAATGGTTGCTTGTGATTGGTCAAAGGATGTCATTTTGACACTTGACGCATTGCGATTCGTTCTTGTATTTGACTGGGACTACCACCTCATTTGGACATGTGGCATCACCTTGTTAATCTCCGATATCTAGTCACTATGACACGTGGCATGAGTTTGGGCTTTAAGGTAAAATGGACCTCAAACTTGAATTTAATAAAAATGGACTTACTTATTTGTAAAGCCCAAATTAATCATTCAATCCAAATAAGCATGGATTTATTCCAAATTTTATATGAATTAAATCTAATAAATTTTTTGTGTCTACTGATGCCCCCTACTTCAAGCCTTGTTGAAGTGTAGGTTTGCCGACACTTGGTGACAAGACTTGAAGTATTCATGAATGTGTTTTTTTAGACTTGTCAACGTGTAGGCTTCTCGAATTTGATGACGAAAGTTGAAGTCTTTATGAAGGCACTGTTGAGACTTCAAGAGTATTTGTTCCTCGTTATCGCATTCTAACTAGGTCACTACAAATGACTTGTTTGTAGTGATCTCAAATTTTTTTGTCTAAACGTTCTTGCTTGATAACCACGTGGACCGTCTATATTGATTTCAAATAAATAGTTCTAGTGAGTAGTAACATTGTGTGATCTTTTTTGCAAGGTGTGAAAAGAACAAGAAGATTGATTGGATCTTGAATCAAATAAAGGAATATTGACTTTCCTTTGGTTGATTTTGTAAGAGTCATTCTTGACATCTCAAGACTTATTGCTTTCCTTTTGAATGTTAGCAACTTCCAATTAGATGGTAGGAATTGATATGATTTGCTTCTTCCAATTTTATACAACTTTCCTTATACAAGAAATAAAAATTATTCAAAGTAACTTCTATATAAGAAACTCCCATTTACAAAGGATTGATAAAAAAATCATTGGAAAAATAATTTTCTAACCAAATCAATGTGGAACTCCAAATTTGATGTCTTCTTTTCTCAATTTCATGCAGTCCCAACAAAATTTCATTTTCTTGGTGTATAACGTTCAAATGATGAGCATCTTGGTTAGGAAGAAATTTATTCGTAGTACTGCGACCTATCCAAAAATCAGCTTTAAACACCTCCCAAATTATCGGGAATCAATTTTTGAAGTCGGATCTCAAATCTGTCAATTCTTCTCAGAGCTATGCGTGATCTCACCAAAACATTAGTTTATTGGTGTAGTAAAATTCAAACGATAAGATACTTGATTATGGAGAAACTCTACTTCTAGTAGTACTACATATCCAAAAATCACAGTTATAAATCTTTCGGATCAACGGGAATCAATTTATGAATTTTGACCCCAAATCTGGACGTTCTTCTCACGGCTGTGCACAATCTTGTAAAACATCACTTTCTTGATGTAGGAGCATCCAAACGACAAGAAGATTAATTCTAGAGAAACTAGACTTCGAGTACAATGAGATATCCAAAATTCAATGTTATAAACCTTCCAGATCGACGGGAATCAATTTTTGAAGTTGGACCCAAAGTCTAGACGTTCTTCTCACAGCTATGCACAATCTCGCCGAAACATCATTTTCTTGGTGTAGGAGCATTCAAACTATTAGAAGATTGATTCTGGAGAAATAGACTTCGAGTACTATAAAATAACCAATAAGACAACGTTACAAATCTTCTGGATCGACGAGAATCAATTTTTAAAGTTCGACTCCAAATCTAGACGTTCCTCTCACAGTTATCCGCAATCTCGCCAAAACATCATTTTCTTGGTGTAGAAGCATTCAAACGATGAGGCACTTGATTTTGGATAAACTAGACTTTTAGTTATATGACATCCAAAAATCAATGTTTAACTCCTTCCTGATTGACAAAAATTAAATTTGAAGTTGGTCATCAAATCTGGAAGTTCCCCGCATGGATTTGTCTTTTGGATTTTCTTGTTTTCCGTTCTTGCAGGTAATGGTTGTGGTTTTGCATCTCTATTTTGAATTGACATGTTTCTTAAACAGGGAAATTGAAGTTCAAGATCCAATTTGACCGTAATTCAAAACTTTGTGCTATTGGAACCGCTATATCGAACATGATTGTTGTGTTGCTGCTCATGTTTGTCATGTCATATTGAAGGGTCATCACTTACTACATGTATTATCAGAAGTAGATCAACTAAGAATAATTGAGACATCATGTGTTGGCATCGATGTCTCCAATTTTTTGTTTCTTTTTTGCTTCAGGTTTCCAAAAGATCCTAAATCGCTTAAAAGTTGCACGACTTGTTCATATGATTGGTGTGGAACCACTCATCTCATCCTAGCAATGTTGACAGAAAACTCACTTGACACATTCACCTTTCTTGCAACCTTTGTGAAGAAACTTGCCACCTCCATTTTCATAATTTTATTTGCGGTTCCACGATATAAACATTTGAAGTACTTTCATTCATTTCTAACGAGAAAGCACCTTACGTGAGGATGGTGAGAGAAACACTCAGTGTAGTGTGGATTGAAGTCTACCTGTCAATTTGGAGCGATCTTGGACCAATCATCTGACTTTTGGGAGGCACATGGAGCTCAAATTTCTTACACTTTGTGATTTCAACTTTGACATCTTTGAAATGTATTTATTTTAAATGTGAAAGCCATGAAATCGCAATACACTTGATCCAAGAGAGATAGAACTCAACGTCCTACAGTATGTCAAAGTTTCATATCAAAATTTCTTCCACGTTGTTCAGAATTAAATTTTGAAGTTGCTTTTGAATTTTGACATCTCTTTTGCAGCTTTGCACGATTATGGTAGAAAAACCGTAACTTGGAATAGGAGTATTGAAATCATGATTTTCTTCTTTCTTTGGAAAGAAGAATCAAATAACTACACAATGTATCAAAATAACGGCCAAAGACCTTGTGGATTGGTACAGATATCGCTTCAAAGTCGGCTCATGATTCTGCCTCTTTTAACTCTTCAGCTTTGCATGACTTTGGGAGAAAATCAATAACTCAGCGCAGGAGCCTCGAAATGATGTGATTCTTTTTTCTTTGAAATCATAATTCATAGATGTATCCCATATGTAAAAATCACAGCCAAAACCTTTACGAATTTTCACCAATATGTCTTTGAAGTCTGCTCAGTTTAAATTCAAAACTTGATGGTCTATTTCGCAGCTCCAAGCGATTGAGGTTGAAACTTCATTACTTGGTGTAGAAACCTCTGAATCATGAGACGGTTTTTACATTGCGAATAGACTCCAAAAGCTGCAATATATGTTAAAATCACGGTCAAAACCTTTCTGGATTTTTACAAATACTCCTTCGAAGTCAGCTAAAATGTCATGCTTAGTACTTCTCTTTGTCTCATTTGTGACGCATTTGAACTCATGTGCTAGCTACATAATATTAAAGAGCTAGTGTGATGATCATGCAATGCCACCAAACTCCCTTTATTTTATTCATGTGACTAAGCTTAGAGTGATTACTCCAAGTACCTACGTACCTCGGTGAAGATGATCAAGTCATATCGTAGTTTAGGATGATGAGATTTTTTTTTTGGATCGTACACAGTTTATACTCTTGTGGGTCAGGAGTAACATGCAATTCATGCTCATACCTTCATGAGCTTTGTAACTTGCAGTTTAGGATCGTACGTTGAGGAGCATTTCAGGGAAGAAATCCATAAATGTAACTAGCATCTAACCTTTGATGACGCACTAATATATTTCAGTTTTGGAGTTTATGCTTTCACATTGTCGAATATAACTCGTGACATATTTTGTGTCGACTTTTGAGAGTCGGAGTTTAGAAGTCCCTTGATGCTTCTGCCTTTTGCGAGCAACCAAAGTCCAAGTGTCATCACTCTCATCATTGAATAAGGCATCTACCTTGGATGTGTTTGTTGTTTTCTTCAAGACGGAAACTTCAACTGGTTCAAAGGTCCCAAACTGTAGTATGATGAGATCTTAAATTTTCAACGATGCCACAGGACGTATAACTTCTGAATATGAATCATAATCTAGTTCAACACTAGCATGGTTTGTCTCATCTCTCTCACCATCGTTAATGATGATTTTTCCCTTCGTATCAATGTCAAGATCTTTTCCTTCAGAGTGAAGCATTTTGTGGTGTGATGACTTATGATGTGGTGAAATTTACAATACATAGGATCATCGACTTTATTGGATTCTTTAAGTCACTTTGACTCTGGGAGTGCAATGACTTTTTTGGTTAGCAGCTTGTCAAGAATCGCAGGAATGTCAGAGTCCGGAAAGGGATACTCTTTTGCTTGTAACTCCTTCAAGGTATATTGATTTTTCACTTCTCGCATTTTTTGATGTGCTACAATATCTTTGAACTTTTGTCTCCTAGAGGCTTTCATAGAAGTTGTGGTTACCGTCATGGACTCATTAGTTGTGTAGTCTAATGACTCTTTGAATTGTACATCTTCTTTTTTTGGATTGATCGTACATGTGATGTCTTTCCATGGCTTGCAATGCTCAACTTCATGTCATGAGCACGTGTCGATAATTCTTCAAAAATTTGAGGCTTAATTCCTTGAAGGATATATACAAGCCCCAATGCATTCTTTGTATACAAATTTCGACTGCAGAGATTTAAGAAAGTTGATCCTTGCAATCTAAGCATTCGCCAACAATTGATGTAGTCCACAACGAGTTCATCCTTACTTTATTTTGTGTCTGTCAATTCCATCATGCTCAGTGTACGACGAGAGACGATTGATAAATTGATTTTCTAATTGTTCCCAACTATCAATCGATTTAGGCTCCAAGTCCATATACCAATCAAAGGCCTTTTCTTTTAAAGAATGGACAAACTGCTTGACAAGAAGATCATCATGTGTACCGGCACTGCTATAAGTCTTGACGAAATGGGCAATATGTTGCCTTAGATTTCCCCTTCCATCACATTGCTGCAATTTTGGTGGTTAATATCCAATTGGCATTAGTAAACCCTCGATTCTCTTAGAATATGGCTTTGAATATCCTAAGAAACTTTGTGACGGACCAACATATTGAGTTTTACTTGTGTTTGTGATCATATCTTGTAGTTGTTGAACTGTTTGAGTGGCAACTGAAGCAGATTGTTTTGCGCTTTGAGAGTCAACTAACTTGGTGAGAGAATCAATATCAATTTTTTCTTGAGTTTTTAGATTGTGATGAGACTCTCTAGAGTTGTGGTGATCTAACTTGCTCATAAGTTGCGATTTGAAGATTTTTATCATCAATAGACTTCTTCAAGGCTTCAATGATTTACTTTATCGTTAAGAACTTCTCGTCCATGTCAGTTGTGTCAACCATAAAGGAGTTAGCCTTTGTTGAAATTGAAGAATCTATTGAATTTTTAGATTCACCAAAGTTGAAGCCAGAGTGAGAAAGTTCATTAAACAACCTTGACATAATGTTGCCCCCAGGGATTGTAGTTTTGAGTGTCACTCGAGACTTGCTGTTTTTTGGCATCTCCAAGGAGGCGAAATATTCCGATCTATTCAAGGAACTTGTGTTTCACTCGCATCGAGTAATTGGACCAACATTACTAAAATCAACAAATGTGGCAAAAGTAGAGACCTTGCATGAAACATCGTTGATTTTCTTGAAGGCCATTGCAGAATTGAACTTGTTGTTTTTTTAATTTGTAGGAGGAAGAGATGAAGAGCAAAATTGGTCCCACTGGGCGTGCCAAATTTGTTCACAACAAATTATCGTGAGCGCGGAAATTAACTATAAGCAAAACAAAAAAAACATGTGATAATTTTGTTGTTCTCTTGATTTTTCTCTCCTGAGTTTTACGTGATTTGAGGTCCTGTAGTAGCGTATTTCTCGAATGTAGGATGATGTAGACCTTCTTGAGATGTATTTGATCTCTGAGAACGTCAGGGAAGCACTTCGTCCTTGCAAGTCGATCTCCGGGAAGAACTCCGTTGATCAATCCTTTGAATAGCTATGTAGTTTATGGTGTAGCTTATGTAGACCTCCTTGAGATGTATTTGATCTCCGAGAACGTCGGAAAGAACTTCCTCGTTTCAAGTTGATCTCTGAGAAGAACTTCGTTGATCACTCATTCAAAGAGTTACGTAATTGATGTTGTAGCTTTCTCCAATTGCAGAATGCTTGTTGAAGTGTTTCTTGGATCCCTTTGAATGTAATGTCTATCCCCTATTTATAACTGTAGGAAATGGACAAGGCTGCTCGTGGTCGGTCAAAGGATGTCATTTTGACACTTGGCGCATGGTGATTCGTTCTTGCATTTGACTGGGACTACCACCTCATTTGAACATGTGACATCACGTTGTTGGTCTTTGATGTCTAGGCACTATGACACGTGGCATGAGTTTGATCTTCAAGGTGAAATGGACCTTGGACTTGTATATAATGAAAATGAACTTGTTTATTTGTTAAGTCCAAATTAATCATTCAACCCATATAAACATGAATTTACTCCAAATTTTATATGAATCAAATACAATAAAACTTGTGTGTCTACAGGCTCAAAAACTAGTTATACTAAAAATAGAAAGAACGTTGGACAAAATTTAGATTGCCAATTTCCCCTTACAGTAAATCTAAATATTATAAAATATTTAATTAGTAAATGTTATGAAACTATAGAATAAGAAGAAGAAAGTAAAAGAAGAGAACACTTATTAATTCTCTGGAGGGATATGTGGAAATTCATAGATCTCATTTACAATGAAAGAAAACATCTTTATTTATAGGAAAAACCTAACTTGGTCCACATATTTAGACATTCACTATAATACAAATATGTTTATATATAACACTCATCGTGAAATGTTGGTAGATTATGTGTCTCGTTAAATCCTTACTAGATAAAAGCCAAAAAGAGTACGTATCTAATGATACGCATTATGGATGCCTCATTAAAAAAAAATTCAAACAAAACCCAATGGGAAAAACTTTGTGAGGAAATGTCACGACCCAAATCGAGCCG
The DNA here is from genome assembly GCA_027789145.1 of Solanum arcanum. Classification (NCBI taxonomy): domain Eukaryota; kingdom Viridiplantae; phylum Streptophyta; class Magnoliopsida; order Solanales; family Solanaceae; genus Solanum; species Solanum arcanum. The sequence continues at coordinate 59,664,090 of CM050933.1, read as the reverse complement.
CGAGTGGCACCCACACTTATCCTACTATGTGAGCGAACCAACCAATCTAAACCCCAACATTTCAATATAATATAAACAGAAAGTAATGCGGAAGATCTAAAACTCATTAACAAAATCAATTATTAACTTCTAAAATTTATCAATCACTATCCCCAAAATCTGGAAGTCATCATCACAAGAACATCTATCCTCAAATTACTAAATCTAAGAGTGTCTAGAAAGCTAGAATAAATAAAAAGCTAGTCCATGCCGGAACTTCAAGGCATCAAGACACGAAGAAGAAGACCCAGTCCAAGCTAGAAGCATTAGCTCACCCTGAAATTCGGTGTAATGAAGACTGGCTAGAGTTGCGGTTGAGTTGAAGACGACGGTCCGTTTGCTGCACTCCACAAATAACAAAGAAAGAAACATACAAGTAGGGGCGTCAGTACAAACACAAGTACTGAGTAGGTATCATCGGCCAACTCAAAATAGAAAACAGTATATATCAGATAATATCATAAATCAACTACAATACTAAACATGTAGCATCAACAAGTACTATAATCATTAATAAGTACCGCCAAGTTCACCCATGAGGACTCAAGCCTCAATACCATAATCATTTGGGAATTAGGTTCATTAGATTGAGTATATTAACATATTTCCAGATTCATTATCTTTATTTCTCTTGTGTCGGTACGTGACACTCCGCTCCCCTAATTCTATGTGTCAGAACGTGACACTCCGATCCCCTAATTCTATGTGTCGGAACGTGACACTCCGATCCCCTAATTCTACGTGTCGGTTCGTGACACCCGATCCCCTAATTCTACGTGTCGGTTCGTGAAACCCGATCCCCTAATTCTACGTGTCGGTTCGTGACACCCGATCCCCTAATTCTACGTGTCGGTTCGTGACGCCCGCTCCACTAATCTCATTCTATCAATTCATCAATCCTTCTTTTATACCAAGGCATCATCAATCTCATTACATTAGTTCATCAAGCCTTCTCTTATACCAAGGAATCATCAATCTCATTACTTAAGTTCATCAAGCCTTCTCTTATACCAAGGCATCATCATTAACAAAGAGATTAGGGTTTTTCAAGATTTATGACTCAATAGCTTCATCATGCTTATTTTATCACAATTATATAATCACATTCATGCAAGCATACAATTAAGCATATAGCAGGGTTTACAATACTACCAATACATATCATTCGTTATTAAGAGTTTACTACGAATAGCATAAAAACCATAACCTACCTCCACCGAAGATTCGTGATCAAGCAAGCAAATTCCCCAAAGCTTGTGTTTCCTCTTCGTTCGTATCTCTCTCGATCGTTTCTCTTTCCATCTCCTTGTTCTTTCTATTTTTCTTATTCAAACCCTCTTTCTTTTACCCTATTTAGCATATAATCAAGTATAAAAGATGAGGAATTAACCCACTAATTAACTCAAGGTTATCTCTTTTAACCCCCAAGTAATTAAGTTATTAACATTAACCCACTAAATTTATAATTATAGCAGGAATAGTCCAAAACGTCCCTTAAAACATTTAAAGAAATCCGACCCAGCCTGGGATTACGCAGCCTGTGACGGCTCGTCGTGCCTGCGACAGTCCGTCCTGCTGCTTCCGTCACAGAGTTCAGAGACTCAATTCCTTGAAGAGTCTGTGACGGTCCGTCGTGCCCACGACGGTCCGTCCTGCCATGTGTCACGAAGTTCAGAGAGTCGATTTCAGTACCCAAATTTTAGAATTCTAAGTATTTTGGAACGAGATCCCCTCGACGGTCCGTCGTGGGATCCGTCGGCCAAGACAGTTTTTCCAGAAATAAAATCTGCTGCTCAAAACGACTAAACAGGTCGTTACAATAGATACCAATTTACCCATCGTTCGTCCTTGAACGATCATAAGAAGAAAAACAAGGGCGAAAAGGAGTACCTGAATCTGTAAACAGGTGTGGGTATCTATTGTAACGACCTGTTTAGTCATTTTGAGCAGCAGATTTTATTTCTGGAAAAACTGGCTGAGACGACGGACCCCACGACGGACCGTCATGGGCACGAAGGACCGTCGAGGGTGTCTCGTTCCAAAACACTTAGAATTCTGAAATTTGGGTACGGAAATCGACTCTCTGAACTTCGTGACGGAATGCAGGACGGACCGTCGTGGGCACGACGGACCGTCACACATTTTCCACAGAAATTAGTCTCTGAACTCTGTGACGGAGCGGCGGCGGACCGTCGCAGCACGACGGGCGTCAGCTGCGTAATCCATCTTCGGGTCGATTCTGTTAAGTAATTTAAGGGGCGTTTTGGACTATTCCTGCTTTAATTATAAAGTTAGTGGGTACCTTGAGTTAATTAGTGGGTTAATTCCTCATCTTTTATACTTAATTATATCTAATTAGGGTAATCTCTTTTAACCCCCAAGTAATTAAACTATTAACATTGACCCACTAACTTTATAATTAAAGCATGAATAGTCCAAAACGCCCCTTAAATTACTTAACAGAAATCCGACCCAGCCTGGGATTACGCCGCGGACGTTCGCCTCTCGCGACGGTCCGTCCGCCGCCGCTCACACAGAGTTCAGAGACTAATTTATGTGGAAAATGTGTGACGGTCCGTCGTGCCCACGACGGTCCGTCATGCCATTCCGTCACGAAGTTCAGAGAGTCGATTTCAGTACCCAAATTTCAGAAATCTAAGTGTTTTGTAATGAGACACCCTCGACGGTCCGTCGTGCCCATGACGGTCCATCGTGGGGTCCGTCGTCTCAGCCAGTTTTTCTAGAAATAAAATTTGCTGCTCAAAACGACTAAACAGGTCGTTACAATAGATACCAATTTACCCATCGTTTATCCTCGAACGATCACCAGAAGAAAAACAAGGGCGAAAAGGAGTACCTGAATCTGTGAACAGGTGTGGGTATCTTTCTCGCATATCAGCCTCCTTCTCCCAAGTGGACTCTTCAACCGGCCGATTCTTCCATTGAACCTTAATGGATGCAATCTCGCTTGACCTCAGCTTGCGGACTTCTCTATCTAAAATAGCAACAGGCTCCTCCTCATAAGACAAATTCTCATCAAGAAGAACTGAGTCCCAACGAATAATGTAGTTTCCATCCCCATGGTATCTTTTCAACATAGACACATGAAATACCGGATGCACTCCTGACAGTCCTGGGGGCAAGGCTAATTCGTAAGCTACCTCCCCCACGCGCTTCAGAACTTCAAAGGGACAAATATACCTCGGACTAAGCTTACCTCGCTTACCAAACCGCATCACCCCTTTTATGGGCGAAACCTTCAGCAAGACTTGCTCACCCTCCATGAACTCCAAGTCTCTAACCTTTCGATCTACATATTCTTTCTGCCTACTTTGAGCCGCTAAAAGCTTTTCTTGAATGCATTTCACTTTATCTAACGATTCCCTCAGAAGGTCAGTACCCCAAGGTCTAACCTCAAATGCATCAAACCACCCAATGGGAGACCTACATCTTCTCCCATGCAGTGCTTCAAAGGGGGCCATATCAATACTTGAGTGATAGCTATTGTTGTAGGAGAATTCTGCTAAGGGTAAGAAGCTATCCCAATGACCACCAAATTCTATCACACATGCACGAAGCATGTCCTCCAACACTTGAATCGTTCGCTCAGACTGACCATCGGTCTGATGATGGAATGCAGTACTAAGGTCCAACCTAGTACCCAATTCAGCATGCAATGTTTTTCAAAACTTACAAGTAAACTGCGTACCTCTATCTGATATGATGGAGAGCGGAACCCCATGCAATCGAACAATTTCTGAGATGTAAAGTTTGGCTAACTTCTCTGCATTGTAAGTCACCTTGACCGGAATGAAATGAGCAGACTTAGTTAACCTATCAACAATCACCCAAATGGAGTCATACTTACCCATTGTCTTTGGAGACCAACCACGAAGTCAATTGCAATTCTCTCCCACTTCCATTCAGGAATGGGCATTCTTTGAAGTGTTCCTCCAGGCCTCTGGTGTTCATACTTTACTTGCTGACAATTTGGACATTTGGCGACAAACTCCACAATGTCACGCTTCATTCTACTCCACCAAAAATGTTGTTTTAGGTCACGATACATCTTGGTTGCACCAGGATGTATAGAATACCTTGAACTATGAGCCTCTGTAAGAATAGTGTGGATCAAATCATCGACGCGGGGTACACAAACCCTTCCCTTGATTCTCAACACACCTTTCTCATTGATTGTTGCTTCTTTAGCTTCTCCTCGCAACACTTTATCTCGGATCCGGATCAATTTCTCATCAGTAAATTGATTTCCCTTAATCATGTCAAGAAAGGAAGATCTTGCCTCCATACAAGCCAACAATCCTCCCTTCTCATTTACCTCTAACCTCATAAAGTCGTTAGCCACAGTCTGAACCTCTCTAGCCAATGGACGTCTAGAAACTTGCAAGTGAGCTAGACTTCCCATGCTTCCTACCTTTCTACTTAAAGCATCTGCCACAACATTAGCCTTTCCCGGATGATACAAGATAGTGATATCGTAGTCCTTCAGTAGTTCCATCCATCTCCTCTGTCTCAAGTTCAAATCCTTCTGAGTAAAAACATATTGTAGGCTACGATGATCCGTATAGACTTCGCACTTAACCCTATATAAATAATGTCTCCATTGCTTTAATGCAAACACTACAGCAGCCAACTCCAAATCATGGGTCGGATAGTTACGTTCGTGCACCTTTAATTGCCTCGAAGCATAAGCAATTACATTCTTCTCTTGCATTAGCACTGCACCCAACCCAGAATAGGATGCATCACAATAAATAATGAAGTTCTTACCTTCCACTGGCAAGGTGAGAATTGGTGCAGTAGTCAACAAAGTCTTGAGCTTCTGAAAGCTTTCTTCACACTCGTCCGACCATACAAATGGAACACTCTGCTTAGTTAAGTTTGTCAATTGGGAAGCAATATAAGAGAATCCCTTGACAAATCGACGGTAGTAGCTGGCTAAACCAACAAAGCTCCTTACTTCTGACACATTAGTAGGTCTTACCCAATTCCTCACTGCTTCAATCTTAGATGGATCCACCATCACTCCATCCTTAGAAACCACCTGTCCCAAGAAGGACACTGAATCTAGCCAAAACTCACACTTGGAGAATTTGGCATAAAGCTTTTTCTCCCTCAACATTTCCAATACAATTCTCTAGTGCTCCTCATGTTCTTTCTTGCTCTTTGAATATACCAATATATCATCAATGAATACAATGAAAAAGAGATCCAGATATGGCTTAAAAATCCCATTCATCAAGCTCATGAAAGCGGCAGGGGCATTCGTAAGCCCAAAAGACATTACTATGAACTCATAATGCCCATACCTGGTCCGAAAGGCAGTCTTGGGCACATCCGTTGCTCGTATTTTCAATTGATGATAACCAGATCTCAAATCGATTTTCGAGAAGGTACAAACACCTTGTAACTGATCGAACAAATCATCGATGCGAGGAAGAGGATACTTGTTCTTAACAGTTACCTTATTCAGTTGCCTGTAGTCTATGCACATCCTAAAACTTCCATCCTTCTTCTTCACAAACAAAACAGGAGCACCCCAAGGAGATGCACTTGGTCTAATAAAGCCTTTGCTTAACAACTCTTGAAGTTGGGCCTTTAACTTTCTTAACTCCGCGGGAGCCATTCTATAAGGGGGTATAGAAATGGGGCGAGTACCCGGTTCCAGATCGATGCAAAAATCATTATCTCTATCCGGTGGCATACCAGGAAGATCTGCAGGGAACACATCCAGAAACTCACGGACTACCGAAACCGACTCAATTGAAGGTACTTGGGTAGTGTCATCCCTGAGATGTGCCAAGACAGCTAAACACCCTTTACTAACCATTCTCTTAGAACAAAGGAAGGAGATGATACGAACCGGAGTGGAAGTGTAGTCGCCCTCCCATACTAATGGATATGTCCCAGGCTTGGCCAACGTTACAGTTTTAGCATTACAATCCAATATTGCAAAATTTGGAGAAAGCCAAGTCATACCAAGAATTACATCGAAGTCAACCATTTCTAAGATAACCAAGTCTACATAAGTATTGCTCCCCACAAAATTCACCAAACAAGACCTATATACCTTTTCAACTATCACAGACTCACCCACCGGAGTAGAAACACGAATAGGCATGTCAAGCAATTCACAATGTAAATTATGACCATTAGCAAATGAAGAAGATACATAAGAAAATGTGGATCCAGGGTCAAACAATACAGAAGCCATGTAATCACAAACCAAAAGATTACCTGTGATGACAGCATCAGATGTCTCCTCTTCAGATCGCCCGGGGAAAGCGTAACAATGGGCCCTATCACCTGTCTGCCCGTTGCCCCTACCATGTTGTGCTGTAGTGGCTCCAGTTTTCCCGTCACCCCGGCCGTTTTGGTGACCACCATTACCTCGGCCACCACGTCCTCCAGAATAACGGCCTCTACCATGACCACCTCTACCTCTAGCTATTGGGGGTCTATAACTCTGTTTTGGAAAATTCCTCCTAATATGTCCAGTCTCCCCACATCCATAACACTCTCTGGAGTCAAGCATAGGTCTCTCAGAGAAGTGTTCACCGGTCTGAGGTAGACCCCCAACTACAGTCTGTAGTGAAGACTGAATTGGTCGGACTGAGTAACCTCCTGAACCCTGTCCTCTAGAGTAAGAACCATTAAACTCACCTCCCTTTCAAAACCTTTTTGATGTCGATGCCATGGTGAAGTCATCTGGCTTCACTCCTTCCACCTCTATCACGAGGTCTACCACTTCTTGAAAGGATTTTGCCGTAGCCGCTACCTGTAAGGCTGAAATCCGCAATTCTGACCTCAACCACTTCACAAAACGGCGAATCCGCTCTTGTGGAATGAAACAAAGTTGGGTGGCATACCTGGATAATGCACGAAACTTAGCCTCATATGCAGTAACCGACATCCTACCTTGCTCTAGGCTCAAGAACTCATCTCTTTTCCTATCCCTCAAAGTCTGGGGGATATACTTCTCCATAAACAAGCTAGAGAATGATGCCCAAGTCATAGGTGGTGCCTCTTTTGGTTGACACTCAACATGTGACCGCCACCACATTTTGGCGTTCCCTTGAAACTGATAAGTCACAAACTCAACACCAAACCGTTCTACTATACCCATCATGTGTAGTAGCTCATGATATCAACCGTAAAATCGTAGGCATCCTCGGATTCAAAGACCCTTGAAGACTGAAGGTTTCAATTTCAAGAACTTACTGAAAAGTTCATGCTGATCATTTGTCATTATAGGCCCTGTAGTCAGACGAGGAAACGTGCCTATTTCCAATGAGGCATCCATGCGGGGAGCCACAGTAGCTGCATGTTGTACCTCCGGAACCTGAGGTGCTGGTGCAGAAAACACTGGAGGTGTCTGGCCCTGATCAGATAACCCGCTAAGATAAGCAAGAACCTGATTGATCATCTCTGGGGTAGGTTGGGGTGGAAATCCCTCATTCTGTACTTGTTCATTCTCCCCTTCCTCACCCTCTCTTACCACTTCCTCAGTTGGTGGAGGAGTTACCGCCCTAGTACCAGATGGGCTAGGTGCTTGTCCTCTTCCTCTAGAGGACGTCCTCCCACGACCTCTTCCACGGCCTCTCGCCACTACTCCTCTTCGAGCTACAGCCCCAGTGGCTGGCTCAGACGTTTCTTGTCTTGCCGGTGTTGGTGTTGGTGCAGTCGTTGCTCTAGTTCTAACCATCTGCGAAATAGAGTGAAGATGGTCAGATACCAATTTGTATCACCTAGATACCAATTGGATTCAAGTAATAGCACGAAAGAAAGAAAGAAAGAATGGAATTTTCCTAAAGTCTTATAGCCTCTCAAAGAAAAGTAAAGGCGTCCCCCTACCGTTCCTTAAGACTCTACTAGACTCGTTCTTGTGTGATGAGCGAACGAACCTAATGCTTTGATACCAAGTTTGTCACGACCCAAATCGAGCCGCGAGTGGCACCCACACTTATCCTACTATGTGAGCGAACCAACCAATCTAAACCCCAACATTTCAATATAATATAAACAGAAAGTAATGCGGAAGACCTAAAACTTATTAACAAAATCAATTATTAACTTCTAAAATTTATCAATCACTATTCCCAAAATCAGGAAGTCATCATCACAAGAACATCTATCCTCAAATTACTAAATCTAAGAGTGTCTAGAAAGCTAGAATAAATAAAAATCTAGTCAATGCCGGAACTTCAAGGCATCAAGACACGAAGAAGAAGACCCAGTCCAAGCTAGAAGCATTAGCTCACCCTGAAATCCGATGTAATGAAGACTGGCTAGAGTTGCGGTTGAGTTGAAGACGACGGTCCGTTTGCTGCACTCCACAAATAAAAAAGAAAGAAACATACAAGTAGGGGGGTCAGTACAAACACAAGTACTGAGTAGGTATCATCGGCCAACTCAAAATAGAAAACAGTATATATCAGATAATATCATAAATCAACTACAATACTCAACATGTAGCATCAACAGGTACTATAATCATTAATAAGTACCGCCAAGTTCACCCATGAGGACTCAAGCCTCAATACCATACTCATTTGGGAATTAGGTTCATTAGATTGAGTATATTAACATATTTCCAGATTCATTATCTTTATTTCTCTTGTATCGGTACGTGACACTCCGCTCCCCTAATTCTATGTGTCAGAACGTGACACTCTGATCCCCTAATTCTATGTGTCGGAACGTGACACTCCGATCCCCTAATTCTACGTGTCGGTTTGTGACACCCGATCCCCTAATTCTACGTGTCGGTTCGTGACACCCGATCCCCTAATTCTACGTGTCGGTTCGTGACACCCGATCCCCTAATTCTACCTGTCGGTTCGTGACACCAGATCCTCTAATTCTACGTGTCGGTTTGTGACACCCGCTCCACTAATCTCATTCTATCAATTCATCAATCCTTCTTTTATACCAAGGCATCATCAATCTCATTACTTTAGTTCATCAAGCCTTCTCTTATACCAAGGCATCATCAATCTCATTACTTAAGTTCATCAAGCCTTCTCTTATACCAAGGCATCATCATTAACAAAGAGATTAGGGTTTTTCAAGATTTATGATTCAATAGCTTCATCATGCTTATTTTATCACAATTATATAATCACATTCATGCAAGCATACAATTAAGCATATAGCAGGGTTTACAATACTACCAATACATATCATTCGCTATTAAGAGTTTATTACGAATAGCATAAAAACCATAACCTACCTCCACCGAAGATTCGTGATCAAGCAAGCAAATTCCCCAAAGCTTGTGTTTCCTCTTCGTTCGTATCTCTCTCGATCGTTTCTCTTTCCCTCTCCTTGTTCTTTATATTTTTCTTATTCAAACCCTCTTTGTTATACCCTAATTAGCATATAATCAAGTATAAAAGATGAGGAATTAACCCACTAATTAACTCAAGGTTATCTCTTTTAACCCCCAAGTAATTAAGTTATTAACATTAACCCACTAAATTTATAATTATAGCAGGAATAGTCCAAAACATCCCTTAAAACATTTAAAGAAATCCGACCCAGCCTGAGATTACGGCTGACGCGACGTCGTGTACTGCGACGGTCCGTCTCTTGTTTACACCTGAGTTCAGAGACTCAATTCCTCGAAGAGTCTGTGACGGTCCGTCGTGCCCACGACGGTCCGTCCTGCCATGTCGTCACGAAGTTCAGAGAGTCGATGTCAGTACCCAAATTTCAAAATTCTAAGTATTTTGGAACGAGACCCCCTCGACGGTCCGTCGTGCCCATGACGATCCGTCGTGGGATCCGTCGACCAAGACAGTTTTTTCAGAAATAAAATCTGCTGCTCAAAACGACTAAACAAGTCGTTACAGGAAAAAAGAGTACAACTTGAATCTTCATTTTCCAAGTTTGTGCACCATCTTCTTGAAAGTTGTAGTTCATAGAGACTTGGTAAATATAACAGTTATAGTATTTCTTGAACAAACCGGTTGCATATTGATATCACCTTTCTTGGGGGATAACGAGTGTAGAAACACTTTGAGAAAATATGCTTCCTTCTATCTCCTTTTATGAATTTTCCCTTCAGGATCAAAGATTTCAAGTTCCTTCAATTTGTTAAGCAAATAATCTATTGCCTTTTGAAAACTCTTCAAGAGTTTCAATTCTAGCCATTAACTTGCATATTTGAATATGTTTATTCCTTATAAGGATTATTAAGTTTTTCAAAAACGTATAAATACTCTAGATTTTGAATCCATCAAATATTTTATATCATTTTGCCAAGTGACAACATTCAATATTAAATATATGACGTTTTCTAGTGCCTACATTACAAGTCAAATAAGCTTTACGCTTATCAAGATGCATCATTTCACTTTTCTCTTGATAATTATTTATACACAAACATGCTTTAATAGTCGTAAAATTTATGTCATAATAATTTTTTACAATATTGCATGCTATTGTATCAAAGATATAGTCAACGATATACCATTTTGTACCGATTCACAATATGTCATAACTTATTAAGATCTTATCACTTTATTATTTTTAGGTGTGTACCCCTCTCATAAGGTTATATGAAGTGCTATGTCGTAAGTTCTTCAAGATCACATTATCTCCTTATATTATGATCATTTTGATTCTTTGATCCTCTCCTTTTTCAAGGATTATTTTATTTAGAATTGATTGGTCTTTCATGATTCATGTGTGTCGTAGACTCTATCCTTAAGGGACATTTAATAGGCGGAGTATTTACAACTCTTGTGTTGCTTCTAGTCTCCCCCTTGTGTTAGACAAAGTAACATATATCTCAATCTCTTGGAGATTCTATCTTTGTGCATCATTGTATATTCATTGATTATATACTATATATCAAAATAATTAGATGAAAAATATTTGGTCTCTGACCATAAATCAATTGAAAGAGAATTTGATCATAACTTATTGGTTTGATGCGTACAATTACTTGTGTATGTAATATCATATTTCAGTTTAACACGTGAAGCTTTATTTTCATAAGCAATGATTTCACTATCTATCTGAGACATTTAACATCACATAAGTTTGACTATTTATAATATTATCAAGATAAATTGACTTGATTACACATTTTGAAAGTTGTACGCTTAACTCAGTTATCTTGCACAAATAATTTTGTGAATGTCAAACTACAAGTTGACAACAAATGTACATGTGATTATCTTATAGATGCATCTCTTTATCATATCACATAATATGTGAACAATCTCATATTCACCTTTTGTATTTTTAGAATTTTAGGAATTTAGTCCCAAGTGTAGTTGATCCAATCAACTTATCATGAGAATAAGCAACAAAAAGAATTTTTGAAGAATCTTCTAGTTCTTTAATGTATGTTTATTACTAAGTATGCACATCTTTGGAATGACCAAATTATTCATGTCAACTAATAAAATTATGAAAAAACTATAAAATATAAAAACAACATCAATATACATTTAAGAAAAATAGCTATATTTAATTATTTTTTTAATGTTATATGGTTATACTTCCACAGTAAAATAGCAAAGTAGCATATAGGCAAGTAAATAGTTTTTTTTTAATTTAATAGAAATAAGCATTAAATAGGAAAGTTATTACATTCCAAATTAATAATGTCATGCATGTTTTACGCTTATCATTATCAATAAAAAAAATCATCAGCATCTTTGTATAACATAATTTCTTATTTTCTTCCTCATATTTCTTTCAATTCAAAATCTTTTGCATCATTTTAGGAGCAATTTTTGTTAGTTGTATCCATCAAGTAATTTTTAATTACATTTTTATCTCATTCTTATGAATATTGCATTTCTATGTTTATATTTTCATCTATTTTTAAAGTGTTTTGATTGAAGAATTTAGTTTATCATTACAATGACAAAAATTTGTATTCCAAAAAGGGTTACAAAAGATATATATTGATTTGATAAATTGTTGAATGAACTATCTTTTTTTTATTTGTGTATTACTTAACAACAAGTCAAAGTTCCAGACTCTATTGCTACAATTAATAATGGAGAATGGAAGAAGAACAAAGAAGGTTAATGACCCTATACTTTTCAATATACTTGAAGAATTCGAACATGTAAAATCAGTATAGATGAAAGAAGGTTCAAAACCTTTAAACTGAAAATTAATCTTGAAAAAAGAGGAGAAGTCAACAATCTTGATTCAAGTGGATATTAAAAAATTAGAGCAATGCAGCAGAACCGGAGGCAAATGAGATTAAGATTTGTTTGTTTTATTTTTTAGTTTGGTGTCATATATATACTTATATATCTTGGTGTATTGTGCGACATTATTATTATGGATTTTCCTCTTGTATTAAAATCGTTAAACAAATTGAATTCATGTGTATATAGTTGTAAAAAATGAGTAAATAAAGAACATAAGCAGAAAGAGATTGAGGGTTTTCAAATTGTCAATTGTGTTTATAATGTAATAATCATATACTTATGTAATATTGAAAAAAGTTAAAGTGGTAATTTGTGAATACAAGTATGTATATATAGTAGACAAGGACTATGAGGGAAAACAGATTAAGGATTGTGTAATAATCAATTATGTACACAGTCAGAATATTTATATGCATAAATACTTGTATTGTTATACAAACGCAAGTTGAAATGTTGACTCGTGAATACAATTATATCTGGATACATAAATACTCTATCCAATTTAATAGATTAATTAGAGAATACATGTAAAGTTGGTTATATTAACACTGTATTTTTATATTAAAATATTTGAGTTAACACTAAATGTCAAATATTACAAGAAAAAATTGATCAAAAAGATATTGACATTTATTGGTTTTTCAATTTTTTTTATATAGTTGATTACTTATAGAGTTTGATATCCACACATTTTAAGAATTTTCATTTTCTTGCTTTTGAGTTGTCCATATATCTATTTTATGTTTAACAACAATGTATTCATATATATATATATATACTTATACTATATTGGTGTATTTATTTTTATTTAACAGTGAAGGTATCCATTTTTTAAAAAATTGTTGTGATCTTTTTGTTGAAAATTCTATAGTTTACATTGTTTCATAGATTAATACATTATATATTAATAATACCTTGATACATTAAAGCTTTAAGTTTTATATGCTAATTGTACAAAATATATTGTTCATTGTAGAAAATTAAATTCGATGTGTTAGATCATCCTATTGAAGTCTCACATAAGCAAATATACAAAAATCATAACATAGTTCATAATTTGAAGGAGAAGCTTTCACATGTGTAGTTAAATAAATTTAAGAATACATATTTTGGTATGTATGCTCGTATGCATGAGTCTTGTGTTTAAAAATCAATTTTTTAGGTTTTAATGATTTGCGAGTTGGAGGATAGTTCATCATATACTTTGTTCATTCGTATTCAGATCATATTTTCAATTTTGTATTCAAAAGTTTGTCATTTTCTTATTTAACAATAGTGTATCATATGTATAGTATATTGGTGTATTTATTATTTTGGTTTAACAATATTGTATCCATTTTTCAAATTGTTGTATTCATGTCACGACCCAAAACCGAGCCGCGACTGGCACCCACACTTACCCTCCTATGTGAGCGAACCAACCAATCTAAACTCTAACATTTCAATATAATAATGACAGAAAGTAATGCGGAAGACTTAAACTCATTAATAAAAACCAATTCAATAACTTCTAAAATTCAACATCTATTATTCCCCAAAATCTGGAAGTCATCACCACAAGAACATCTATGATCAAATGACTAAACTAAGAGTATTCTAAAAGCTAAAACAAGTAAAATCTAGTCCATGCCAGAACTTCAAGGCATCAAGACATGAAGAAGAAGATCCATTCCAAGCTAGAATCATTAGCTCACCCTGAAGATCCGGTGTGACGAAGACTGGCTAGAATTGCGGTTGAGTTGAAGATGACGGCACGTTTGCTGCACTCCACAAATAACAAAGAAGAAAACATAAAGGTAGGGGGTCAGTACAAACACAAGTACAGAGTAGATATCATCGGCCAACTCAAAATAGAGAACAGTATATACCAAGTAATATCATAAAATCAACTATGTTACTCAACATGTAGCAACAACAAGTACTATAATCATTAATAAGTACCGCCAAGTTCACACATGAGGACTCAAGCCTCCATACCATTCTCATTTGGGAATTAGGTTCATTAGATTGAGTATATTAGCATCTTTCAAGATTCATTATCCATATTCCTCTTGTTTCGGTACGTGACACTCCGATCCCCTACTACTATGTGTCGAAATGTGACACTCCGATCCTCTAATTCTACGTGTCAGTTCGTGACAACCGATCCCCTAAATCTACGTGTCGGTTCGTGACACCCGATCCCCTAAATCTACGTGTCGGTTCGTGACACCCGGTCCCCCTAATACTACGTGTCGTTTCGTGACACTCGATCCCTTAATTCTATGTGTCGGAACGTGACACTCTGATCCCCTAATCTCATTAAGTTCGTTCATCAAGCCTCCTCTTATACCAAGGCATTATCATTCTCATTACTTTCGTTTATCAAGCCTTCTCTCATACCAAGGCATCATCATTAACAAAGAGATTAGGGTTTTGCAAGATTTGGGATTCAATAACTTCATCATGCTTATATAATCACAATTAGATAATCACATTCATGCAAGCATACCATTAAGCACATAGCAGGGTTTACAATACTATCAATACATATCATTCGCTATTAAGAGTTTACTACGAATAGCATAAAAACCATAACCTTCCTCCACCGAAGATTCGTGATCAAGCAAGCAATTTCCCAAAGCTTTGTTTCTCTCTTCCTCGTTTGATTCTCCCTCTCTCTCTTGTTCTTTCTATTTTCTTTATTCAAGCCTCTTTCTTTTACCCTAATTAGCATATAATTAAGTATAAAAGATGGCAATAACAACCCACTAATTAACTCAAGGTTACCTCTTTTAACCCCCAAGTAATTAGACTTATTAACATTAACCCACTAACTTTATAATTAAAGCAGGAATAGTCAAAAACGTCCCTTAAAACATTTAAAGAAATCCGACCAGCCTGGGATTACGCAGTCTGTGACGGCCTGTCGTGCCTGCGACAATCCGTCCTGCTGCTCCGTCACAGAGTTCAGAGACTCAATTCTATTAAAGGGTCTGTGACGGTCCGTCGTGCCCACGACGGTCCATCCTGCCATGTCGTCACGAAGTTCAGAGAGTCGATTTCAGTACCCAATTTCAGAATTTCTAAGTGTTTTGAAACGAGACCTTGCGACGGTCCGTCGTGCCCATGACGGTCCATCGTGGGGTCCGTCGTCTCAGCCAGTTTTCCAGAAATAAAATATGTTGCTCAAAACGACTAAACAGGTCGTTACAATAGATACCAATTTACCCATCGTTCGTCCTCGAACAATCACAAGAAGAAAAACAAGGGCGAGAAGGAGTACCTGAATCTTTAAACAGGTGTGGGTATCTTTCTCGCATATCAGCCTCCTTCTCCCAAGTGGCCTCTTCGACTGGTCGATTCTTCCATTGAACTTTGATGGATGAAATCTCCTTTGACCTCAACTTGCGAACTTCTCTACCTAAAATAGAACCAGGCTCCTCCTCATAAGACAAATTTTCATCAAGCAGAACTGAATCCCAACGAATGATGTAGTTTCCATCCCCATGGAGGCAAGGCTAACTCATAAGCCACCTCCCCTACTCGCTTAAGTACTTCAAAGGGACCAATATACCTTGGGCTTAGTTTACCTCTTTTACCAAACCGCATCACCCCTTTCATGGGCGAAACCTTCAGCAAGACTTGCTCACCCTCCATAAACTCCAAGTCTCTAACCTTTCAATCTGCATATTCTTTCTGCCAACTTTGCGCCGCTAAAAGCTTTTCTTGAATAGATTTCACTTTCTCTAATGAATCCCTCAAAAGGTCAGTACCCCAAGGTCTAACCTCAAATGCATCAAACCACCCAATGGGAGACCTACATCTCCTACCATATAATGCTTCAAATGGGGCCATGTCAATACTTGAGTGATAACTATTATTGTATGAAAACTCCGCTAAGGGTAAGAAGTTATACCAATGACCACCAAATTCTATCACACATGCACGAAGCATATCCTCCAACACTTGAATCGTTCGCTCAGACTGACCATCGGTCTGAGGGTGAAATGCGGTACTAAGGTCCAACCTAGTACCCAATTCCGCATGCAATGTTCTCCAAAACTTAGAAGTAAACTGCGTACCTCTATCTGATATAATGGAGAGTGGAACCCCATGCAATCGAACAATTTCAGAGATATAGATTTTGGCTAACTTCTCGGCATTGTAAGTCACCTTGACCGGAATGAAATGAGCAGACTTAGTTAACCTATCAACAATCACCCAAATAGAGTTATACTTACCCATTGTCTTTGGAAGACCAACCACAAAATCCATTGCAATTCTCTCCCACTTCCATTCAGGAATGGGCATTCTCTGAAGTGTTCCTCCGGGCCTCTGGTGCTCATACTTTACTTGTTGACAGTTTGGACATTTGGCAATAAAATCAACAATATCACGCTTCATTCTACTCCACCAAAAGTGTTGCTTTAGGTCACGGTACATCTTGGTTGCACCCGGATGTATCGAATACCTTGAACTATGAGCCTCTGTCAGAATAGTGTTGATCAAATCATCGACGCGGGGTACACATACCCTTCCCTTAATCCTCAAAACACCTTCCTCATCGATTGTTGCTTCTTTAGCCTCTCCTTGCAACACTTTATGTCGGATCCGGATCAATTTCTCATCATTAAACTGCTTTCCCTTAATCTTGTCAAGGAAGGAAGATCTTGCCTCCACACAAGCTAACAATCCTCCCTTCTCATTTACTTTTAACCTCATAAGGTCATTAGCCAGAATTTGAACCTCTCTAGCCAATGGGCGTCTAGAAGCTTGCAAGTGAGCTAGACTTCCCATGCTTCCCGCCTTTCTACTTAAAGCATCTGCCACAACATTCGCCTTCCCCGGATGATACAAAATAGTGATGTCGTAGTCCTTCAGTAGTTCCATCCATCTCCTCTATCTCAAGTTCAAATCTTTCTGAGTAAAGACATACTGTAGGCTACGATGGTCTGTGTATACTTCACACTTAACCCCATATAGATAGTGTCTCCATTGCTTTAATGCAAATACTATCGCGGCCAACTCCAAATCATGGGTCGGATAGTTACGTTCATGCACCTTTAATTGCCTCGAAGCATAAGCAATTACACTCTTCTCTTGCATTAGCACTGCACCCAACACAGAATCAGATGCATCACAATAAACAATGAAGTTCTTACCCTCTACTAGCAAGGTAAGGATAAGTGCGGTAGTCAACAAAGTCTTGAGTTTCTGAAAGCTTTCTTCGCACTCGTCCGACCATACAAATGGAACATTCTGCTTAGTCAAGTTCGTCAATTGGGAAGCAATGGAAGAGAATCCCTTGACAAATCGACGGTAATAGCTAGCTAAACCAACAAAGCTCCTTATTTCGGACACATTAGTGGGTCTTTCCCACCTTCACTATCTCAATCTTAGAAGGATCCACCATCACTCCATCCTTAGAAACCACGTGCCCCAAGAAGGACACTGAATCTAGCCAAAACTCACACTTGGAGAATTTGGCATAAAGCTTTTTCTCTCTCAACATTTCCAATACAATTCTCAAATGCTCCCCATGTTCTTTCTTGCTCTTTGAGTATATTAGTATATCATCAATAAATACGATCACAAAGAGATCCAAATATGGCTTAAAAATCCCGTTCATCAAGCTCATGAACGCAGCAGGGGCATTCGTAAAACCAAAAGACATCACTACAAATTCATAATGCCCATACCTGGTTCGAAAAGCAGTCTTTGGCACATCCGTTGCCCATATTTTCAATTGATGATAACCGGATCTCAAGTCAATCTTAGAGAAGACACAAGCACCTTGTAACTGATCGAACAAGTCATCAATGCGAGGAAGAGGATACTTGTTCTTAATAGTTACCTTGTTCAACTGCCGGTAGTCTATGCACATCCGAAAACTTCCATCCTTCTTCTTCACAAACGAAATCGGAGCACCCCAAGGAGATGCACTTGGACTAATGAAGCCTTTGCTCAACAACTCTTGAAGTTGATCCTTTAACTCTCTTAACTCCGCGGGAGCCATTCTATAAGGGGGTATAGAAATGGGGCGAGTGCCCGGTTCAAGATCGATGCAGAAGTCAATATCCCTATCCGGTGGCATACCAGGAAGATCTGCAGGGAACACATCCAAAAACTCACGGACTACCAAACCGACTCAATCGAAGGTACTTGGGTAGTATCATCCTTGAGGTGTGCAAACAAAGCTAAAAAACCCTTGCTAACCATTCTCTTAGCACGAAGAAAGGAGACGATACGAACCGGATTGGAAGTGTAGTCACCGTCCCACACTAACGGATCTGTCCCAGGCTTGGCTAACGTCACAGTTTTAGCATTACAATCCAAGATCGCAAAATTCGGAGAAAGCCAAGTCATACCCAGAATTACATCAAAGTCAACCATTTCTAAGATAACCAAATCTACATAAGTGTTGCTCCCCACAAAAGTCACCAAACAAGACCTATACACTTTTTCGACTATCACAGACTCACCCACCGGAGTAGAAACACTAATAGGCATGTCAAGTAATTCACAATGTAAATTAAGACCATTAGCAAATGAGGAAGATACATAAGAAAATGTGGATCCGGGATCAAACAATACAGAAGCCATGCAATCACAAACCAAAAGATAACCTGTGATGACAGCATCAAATGCCTCCGCTTCAGACCGCCCAGGGAAAGCGTAACAATGGGCCCTATCGTTTGTCTGTTAGTTGCCCCTACCATGTTGTGATGTAGTGGCTCCAGTTTGCCCATCACCCCGGCCGTTTTGGTGACCACCATTACCTCGACCACCACGTCCTCCAGAATAACGGCCTCTACCATGACCACATCTACCTCTAGCTATTGGGGTCTATAACTCTGTTTTGGACAATTTTCTCCTAATATGTCCAGTCTCTCCACATCCATAACACTCTCTAGACTCAAGCATAGGTCTCTCAGAGAAGTGTTGACCGGTCTAAGGTGGACCCCCAACTACAGTTTGTAGTGAAGACTGAATTGGTCGAACTGAGTGACCTCCGGAACCCTGTCCTCTAGAGTAAGAACCATTAAACTCACCTCCCTTTCGAAACCTTTTTGATGTCGATGCCATGGTGAATTCATCTAGCTTCACTCCTTCCACCTCTATCACGAAATCTACCACTTCTTGGAAGGATTTTGCCGTAGCCGCTACCTGTAAGGCTGAAATCCGCAATTCTGACCTCAACCCCTTCACAAAACGGCGAATCCGTTCTTGTGGACTAAAACAAAGTTGGGTGGCATACCTGGATAATGCATGAAACTTTGCCTCATATGAAGTAACCGACATCCTACCTTGCTCTAGGCCCAAGAACTCATCTCTTTTCTTATCCCTCAAAGTCCGAGGGATATACTTCTCCATAAACAAGCTAGAGAATGATGCCCAACTCATAGGTGGTGCCTCTGTTGGTTGACATTCAACATGTGACCGCCACCACATTTTGGCGTTCCCTTGAAACTGATAAGTCATAAACTCAATACTAAACTGTTCTACTATACCCATCTTGTGTAGTAGCTCATGACAGTCAACCAGAAAGTCGTAGGCATCCTCCGATTCAGCACCCTTGAAGACTGGAGGTTTCAATTTCAAGAACTTACTGAAGAGTTCATGCTGATCATTTGTCATTATAGGCCCTGTAGTCAGACGAGGAAACGTGCCTATTTCCAATGAGGCATCCATGCGGGGAGCCCTAGCAGCGGCATGTCGTACCTCTAAAATCGGAGGTGTTGGTGCAGAAAACACTGGAGGTGCCTGACCCTGATCAGACAACCCGCTAAGATTAGCAAGAACCTGATTGATCATCTCTGGGGTAGGTTGGGGTGGCAATTCCTCATTTTGCACTTGTTCATTCTTCCCTTTCTCACCCTCTCTTACTACTTCCTCAGTCGGTGGAGGAGTCACCGCCCTAGCATCAGATGGGCTAGGTACTTGTCCTCTTCCTCTAGAGGACGTCCTCCCACGACCTCTACCACGGCCTCTTGCCATCGCTTCCTCGAGCCTGACCCGGTGATGGCTCAGGCGTTCTTGTCTTCTTGCGGTGTTGGTGTTGGCGCAGTCGTTGCTCTTGTTCTAACCATCTGCGAAATAGAGTGAAGATGGTCAGATACCAATTTGTATCATCTAGATACTAATTGGATTCAAGTAGTAGCACGAAAGAAAGAAAGAAAGAATGGAATTTTCCTAAAGTCTTATAGCCTCTCAAAGAAAAGTAAAGGCGTCCCCCTACCGTTCCTTAAGACTCTACTAGACTCGTTCTTGTGTGATGAGACCAACGAACCTAATGCTCTGATACCAAGTTTGTCACGACCCAAAAACGAGCGGCGACTGGCACCCACACTTACCCTCCTATGTGAGCGAACCAACCAATCTAAACTCTAACATTTCAATATAATAATGACAGAAAGTAATGCGGAAGACTTAAACTCATTAATAAAAACCAATTCAATAACTTCTAAAATTCAACATCTATTATTCCCCAAAATCTAGAAGTCATCACCATAAGAACATCTATGATCAAATGACTAAACTAAGAGTATTCTAAAAGCTAAAACAAGTAAAAGCTAGTCCATGCCGGAACTTCAGGCATCAAGACATGAAGAAGAAGATCCAGTCCAAGCTAGAAGCATTAGCTCACCCTGAAGATCCGGTGTGACGAAGACTGGCTAGAATTGCGGTTGAGTTGAAGACGACGGCACGTTTGCTGCACTCCACAAATAACAAAGAAGAAAACATAAAGGTAGGGGGTCAGTACAAACACAAGTACTGAGTAGATATCATCGGCCAACTCAAAATAGAGAACAGTATATACCAAGTAATATCATAAAATCAACTATGTTACTCAACATGTAGCAACAACAAGTACTATAATCATTAATAAGTACCGCCAAGTTCACACATGAGGACTCAAGCCTCCATACCATTCTCATTTGGGAATTAGGTTCATTAGATTGAGTATATTAGCATCTTTCAAGATTCATTATCCATATTCCTCTTGTGTCGGTACGTGACACTCTGATCCCCTACTACTATGTGTCGGAACGTGACACTCCGATCCCCTAATTCTACGTGTCGGTTCGTGACACCCGATCCCCTAAATCTACGTGTCGGTTCGTGACACCTGATCCCCTAAATCTACGTGACGGTTCGTGACACCTGGTCCCCCTAATACTACGTGTCGGTTCGTGACACCCGATCCCTTAATTCTATGTGTCGGAACGTGACACTCCGATCCCCTAATCTCATTAAGTTCGTTCATCAAGCCTCCTCTTATACCAAGGCATTATCATTCTCATTACTTTCGTTTATCAAGCCTTCTCTCATACCAAGGCATCATCATTAACAAAGAGATTAGGGTTTTGCAAGATTTAGAATTCAATAACTTCATCATGCTTATATAATCACAATTAGATAATCACATTCATGCAAGCATACCATTAAGCACATAGCAGGGTTTACAATACTATTAATACATATCATTCGCTATTAAGAGTTTTCTACGAATAGTATAAAAACCATAACCTACCTCCACCGAAGATTCGTGATCAAGCAAGCAATTTCCCAAAGCTTTGTTTCTCTCTTCCTCGTTCGATTCTCCCTCTCTCTCTCTCTTGTTCTTTCTATTTTCTTTATTCAAACCTCTTTCTTTTATCCTAAGTAGCATATTATTAAGTATAAAAGATGGCAATAACAACCCACTAATTAACTCAAGGTTACCTCTTTTAACCCCCCAAGTAATTAGACTTATTAACATTAACCCACTAACTTTATAATTAAAGCAGGAATAGTCAAAAACGTCCCTTAAAACATTTAAAGAAATCCGACCCAGCCTGGGATTACGCAATGCGGACGGCCGTCGCTCGCGACGGTCCGTCCCATCGCTCCACACGCAGTTCGTGAGACTCAATTCTATTAAAGTGCAGTGACGGTCCGTCGTGCCCACGACGGTCCGTCCTGCCATGTCGTCACGAAGTTCAGAGAGTTGATTTCAGTACCCAATTTCAGAATTTCTAAGTGTTTTGAAACGAGACCCTGCGACGGTCCGTCGTGCCCATGACGGTCTGTCGTGGGGTCCGTCGTCTCAGCCAGTTTTCCAGAAATAAAATCTGCTTCTCAAAACGACTAAACAGGTCGTTACAATTCATATGTTGAAATTGTACTATTTTTTCTTGTTTAATGTATTATACATTAATTTTTTTGTAAATACTTGTATCCTTGATAAATTAATAATTTAAGTTTTATAAATTGAAACACCAATTTGAATTCAACGTATTCATATGCTAATTGTACAAGTAATACATTTTTCTTATTTAGTTATTGTAATTACAACTGTATCAGTGTATAAATAAATAAAAGTAAAATACATCTCCAAAATTACAACGAGAAAAAGACATGAATATTATTTTATATTCAAAATTTTATGAATACCTTTATATAAGTATTTAGTGTATATATTGTATTTAGGAATACAAATACAACTTATTGTATTATGTGAATGAATCATATTTGCATACAATATATGAATATTAGTTGCAAATTTAATAATGGAAATTTCAGTTATTTAGAAACATAATAAAAGGTTGACACATGGGAGTTATGGTAACATATCATATCTTATTTAGTGCTTTGTATAAATAATATTAGTAACAATAAAAAAAAAATTAATACAAACATGCAGCTAGAAATTGACATAAAGTGTAGTCATTTCTAGAAAATAACATATTTATAACTATTAAACTTCAATAACCTTATAAACATAGTCATTTTTATAAGTTGCTCTAAAATTATTAATACTAGTAAACTTCAAGTTTACTATGTCATGTGTCTTTTACTTTTGTAAATTTCTAATGTACTATTATATGAGTAAATTTCAATTTTATTACTCCGAGAGTAATTTTCAGATTTTATTTATTTTCAATTATTCTACCCCTTCTAGAGGCGAGTCATGATTTCATCACTAAACGGACCAATCTGATTATTAGAAAACTGTGCACGTAGTCATATTATTTGTGCCGATATTTTTGCAAATATCAAGTTGCTATATAACAATAGACACACAGGAGACCATCTAGAAGAAGCATTTATTAGGACCATTAAGTATCTAGACAATCCACTAGGTAGATGAATAGGTCCACAAATACCTCATGTATACGTTCCTAGAACGCAGGGGACTCAATCTCAACTTTCGTTATGATAGTCTCACAATTAACTTGCTTTGCTAACAATTAGTACAATAAAATTCACCACTTAAATTTTTCCTAGGTTCTTAAATGGACGTTCATTTAAATTTTTTAATTCGCTAAACATTATATACTAATGATGACCAAAACAATCATGTCAAATTAAGAAAGTATTGGAATTAGTATAAAAAGTGCCTCAATTGCACTAACTATTATTCGATGAAAGTCAAAAGATAAAATATAATTTTTTTCATTAACATATGTCTGCCAAAAGACATTCTTGGTGATACCACATCTACAGCCAAGTCACGATCTTTTTCACGCCTAGCGTGATGGCTTACACCTCATTTACTTTAGAGAATGGATCTATACATATATCATTTATCTAAAGTTCTTATTCTTCACGAATGGAACGCAAACATGTGAGCATATCAAATTAATTATGATAGCTTTAGTACCTCATTTCATATTCATGTGCATTATTCAATCACTTTCTTCTTTCAGACATAATATGTACGACTGTTACATTCACTTTAGGAAATAGATCTGCTTCGCCAAGATATATTTCATGACTATTTTTCTTATCAAAAAATCATTATTTTGTCTTAGTCTCATTATATTATCAATATAGTGCATTGAGACTCAAAATCAACGTCTTATCCATATAAAGAGATTTTAGGTCATAAATCATGAGATTTGAACTCAACATCTTTAATATATCAGAGACTCCTGATATTTTACCCTTTTGGTGAATGGACATGAATTCTCCTTTTGATGTAATTGAATATGAATATTTATTCTTTTGATGTGATGGAACTTAAATCCAACATCTTATATTTTTGGTGCATCGAAACTTACCCTCAAACCTTTAAATCTTATAATTATATGCACAATTGAAATAAATTTCAATAAAACATGAAAAATAGAGATATTAGTAGGGATAAGAAATCAAAATAACACAGCATAACACTCGATTGAAAATATCTAATTAGTAGTATTACACTTTTAATTGGACTAACGATCCTAATATTGATTGTTCAACACTTAACCATATAATTAGTAAATAATAAAGCATAAGTCTATTACATGGTCATGAATTATAAGAAGTAAGCCACACATCGAATGGTAAACATACTTATAAATATAAGAAGGGTTGATTCCCTTTCGTGTATAGAATAATCATTATTTTTCCCACTTTAGTCATATTAATAACAAAACAACTTCTCAAAATAAAATTACAGATTGATGGGGTACACAGCTTTATGATCTCTTCTCATACATATAAACTGTCGAAGACTCAATTGGTTAGAGACTCGTGCTGATAACATGTTATGAAATTATAGAATAAGAAGAAGAAAGTAGAGAGAAGAAAAAATTTATTATTTTTGTTGACGATTTACAATTAAAAATAAAACCCCTTTATTTATAGGAGAACCTAACTTGATCCCAAATAAAATTTCTAACTATATCCTAAAAGAATTCCACATAATTAGACATTCATTATAATACAAATATACTTATAACCGTAAATAAAAATTAATGATAAAATAATACTACTAAATCTCACATTATATTCTTTATTTTATATATATAGTTTTCAGAAATATGCTATTCTTACTAAAGAAAAAACATTAATTATGAGAAAGATGTTTAGGAAAATGAACAATCATCAACTTTTGTTCTTTTGTCTTCATAAAAAAAAATTTAAAAAAATATCATTTGTATGCTACATTTTTTAAAAAAAGACACAAACGGTTTTCTCTTTCCTTTTTTCTGCGTAATTAAATATTAAGATTTCAATTAAATGCCTAACGGTTGCACCTAATGAACATCTCTAGTACTTTGAATTGATAACTATTAGATACTTTTTGAACAGTCAATCAAAAATAATCAGTGTGTGAGATATACTCGCTATGACATGGCACTATAACAAATTAAATTATGACATGTATCTATTGAATCCAAAAAAATTATTTAAAAATATAACTTAATATGAATGAAGTAATATATGAAAAATATTTTTAAAAATAAGAAATAAATTAAATTTTTTAATCCCTGCATAATTCCCCACCTGAACAAACTTTTTCCCGGCTACCCATGACCAAACCCCACCGTCTCTTTCTCTTTTTTGTTTTTTGTTCTTCTTTACCATAGGTTAACAATGGCAAATTTTTAAATTAAAAAAATTAATTTTTTTTAATAGTTACCATTGTTACCAACCACCCAAGTTTTATCGATCAGAACACTATTCTCCTTTTTCTTTTTCTTTTTCTAATCTTCTAAATCAACAATGGCAAATATGAATTCGATGGTGATTGAGGAGGTGAAGTGACTGTAGAAATAATAATAATAATAATAATAATAACAACAACAACACACCAATAACAATAACAACAATAACAACGACGACGACAACAACAACAACAACAATCACGACACAATCACAACCACAACAACAACCAAAACAGCAACCAACACCATCACCACCACCACAACAACAACGATTTACGACACAACAACAATAACAACAACAACCACAACAATAACAACCACGACAAAAACAACAACCACAACCACAACGACAACAACAACAACGACAATGACGACAACAACAACAACCACAACCACAACAACAACAACCACGACGATGACGACACAATCATAACCACAATCACAACCAAAATCAAAACAACAACAACAACAACAATAATAGCAACAACAAAAAATCTGAAAAAATAAAATGATAATGATGGTTAAGGAAGAGAAAAAAATGAGGAAGAAAGAAGGATTTTTATATCAACAATGGCGAATGTGAGTGGTAAGGTGGAGAAGTGATGTCAACAAGCAAGTCCAATGAAGAAGAAAGAGATTTTTAAGTTTAAAAAATGTCCGATTTAATTTTTTTCACGCGCTTATCATTCATGAATCACACCCAAAATGCCATTTAAGTAAAAAATGTTTAATTGGTATAATTCTAAGTACTAGAGGTGTTTAATAGGTATAAGGCTTAGTTAAGATGTTCAAATGAAATAAATGAACGGACTCTGTATAATTTAAGCCTATTTTTTATTATAAAAAATGGATTATAAGTTGCTAAATGATGACATACTAATAATTTCTAAAAAGTTGGTGCTTCTAGTTACTATTGTGTATTCATCGGTAGACTTCAAGGTATGGTTGTACAAAATCGATTCCAAAATTGAGTCAAATTGTTAGATCAAATAGGAAAAGAACACGTCTAATGGTTTGGTTTGATCAAATCGAAAAAGAACACGTCTAATGGTTTGGTTTGACTTATTTTGGTATTGAAAAAAAAATCCGATTATATTTGGATTGATTTGGTTTTAACTAAAAAAATCAATCTCAGATCAAACTAACCCGACATTATATATGTAATTTTAAAATTTTATTTTATACATAAAAATATTTACTTTGATATCATTTTAAAATATTCTTATACTATTTCATAGTTTTTATCTTTTATATATTATTTCAAGTTTAAAATTTAGAATTCGGATTGGTCCAATAAAGATTATAGTTCATAGATATTGATAATTATAATAAAACTTAAATCAAATAAAATTAATACTAATCCAAAAAGAAAATCAATTCAACACTAAGAATGACAATAATATTGAATATTTTTTCTTTAATTTTACATTAGTTTAGACAATTAAAATACATAATTTAATTTAATTTTTCTTAAATATGTAGTAATGTATCTAATATTTATCAAACTTATTTTAGCATGATTTAGTATATTTAAATTATGATTGTTTACATTATAACTTTGCAATATTTATTTTATATGATGATTTCATTATTATTTTTTATTGAATATTTTTGTGTCATTAATACTCATATCATATTTTGTGTTATTCTTTTTAAAGAAACACCTTAGATAATTGTATTTTGGTTGGACTAAAGAAATATTTGGAGCACAAAGTTAATTATATGTTTGTACGCAAATTTTATCGAAAAATCCAAAAATCTGGAAAATCCGAAGTTTATTAGTTTGGTTTGTTTTATAAATTTAAAAATTGATATAATTGTTTGATTTGGCATTTGAAAAATTCGAACCAAGCCGAGGTTGAAAAACCCGAAAAATTCAAATTTTATTAGTTGGTTTGGTTCATAAATTTAAAAATTTTACACGGGTTTGATATTCAAAAGACGTAACCAAATCAACCCGATCATGTACACCCCTAATTTAAGACATTATATTTTAACATTTGGTAATGATCCGAATAGTCATTTTTGTAAGAATTTCATGAAATTAATGTTTTATCCAGACAAAGTTGATGCATAATTATTTTAATAGTCCTTGGGTAAGAGCTTCAACTGTGGCAGCGTTCATACTCATAACTATATAGACTATTTCAGCTTTCACAGATTCCGTTATGTAAGTAGTACTGGTCTCAATTGTAGTGTTGATGAGCTTAATCAGAGTTGTCTCAAAATCCTTTAAAGAATCTAAGCTCAAAGATGAGTGTATATATATAGGTTCAACTCATCATTAGTTATCCTTTTGTGATTGAATAATTAATCGTTTTGGGAAATCCTTCTAAGAATCTAAGCAGTACAAGTGTAGTTACAGAGAGGAGCATATTTCACAACTAAGAATTAAATCAAATGCCACATTTTTTAATATTATTACAATTTCAAGAATCATTGGATTGTGCTTTCTTTTTCTTTTTTTATAAGAAGGAATTTTATTTATCTTATTTATCCTTTATAAATAAATAAGTTTTTCCTCTTTCATTTTAAACTTAATTTATTATTTTTATTAGTTTCTAATAGGTGTGAATGGAAAAAGATTTGTTTTTTTTCGAACAAAAAATCAAGAGAAAAAATGCAATCTGAATAACACATTTTTACATGCAATAGGTTGTGAATTTACTGATATTCTATGGGTTTATGACTCTTACGAAGAGTTGTAACTTTTCTCCGATAAAAGTACAATAAATATATGTTCATACTATTTTTTGTAATTGGCTATAAAGCTAGGTTTCTCTCATTTTTCTAACTATAAAATTTTTCTCATATTCTACTCTTCTCTTGCACTTCAAAGTTTTTGTGTCATTTATTACTGTTGAGTACGTTGGTTATTTCATACCTATACCTATTGCGGATTACTGATTCCTCAAGTTTCTTGCAAGAAATAAAAATATAATTTTATTCACATTTATATACAAATGATTTCTTTGGTTTGCTATAAGGTTTTATCATTGAGAGTTAGCTAGTGATAAAACGAGTTAGATATAATGAGTTAGTTGATTAATTCCAATTTTTCTGTTATACGTTAGTTACTACAGTAGACCTTCGTACAGTAGATAATTACACCATGTTGATTGGTTAGCTGTGTATAAATATACTTCATCCCTGCATATTATATTCAATTCAGTTGAATAATATTTTCAGATTCTCTCTAAGAAATTATTCATGGTATTAGAGCAATTGAATAAAATGTTTGATTCTACACTAATAAATCAATTCTGGAGATTGATTCACTAATAACAGTGGAGACGAATGATGTACCAGCAGTTTCAACTGCAGTATAAGAAACAATTGAAGCAATTGAATCAAAGAGAAACCATCCCTTGTATCTTCAGCCATCACATACACATGGTAGTGTTTTAACGACTGTTTAGCTCACCAGAGCAGAAAACTATTCGCTATGGAGTAGATTCATGATGATCAATCTCAGGGCAAAAAGTAAGCTACGTTTTGTGATTGGCATATGTGAAAGAAATAGTTACGGACCAGATCTAGAAGAACAATGGGAGAAATGGAATGCCTTTGTTTTAGCATGGATCATGAACACACTTTCAAAGGAATTATTGAGTGGTATTGTTTATGCTTTAGATGCTTCAATGGTGTGGGCAGATTTGCATGAAAGATTTGATAGGGTTGATGGAACGAGGATCTACCAGTTTCATTGAGATATTTGTACAATTTATCAAGGTAATTCATCAGTTTCAGCTTATTTTACCAAATTGAGATTGATGTGGGATGAATTTGATGTTATCGTACCACCCCCATCATGGAATTGTGATAGATCTAGATCTTATGTGGATCATATTCAATTCTTGCGTTTATCCTCTTTTCTGATAGGGCTGAACGACATGTATGGACATGCACGAAGCCAAATACTAATGATAAGTCTTTTCCAAGTGTTGGCATAGCCTATGTTATGATCATATCAGACAAGAGCCAGAGAGTTACTTTAGGGATGCGCACTCGTGGAGATATAATAGAAGCCACGACATTATATGTAGGAAGGGGAAATTATTCTAGAAACACAAGAGTTGAGTATAATCCTAGAAGCAATGATACAGACAAAACGTGAGTAGGAAAGAAGAAAGTGAACTGGAATCTATTTTGTGATTAGTGCGAAATGTGGCTGGAATCTATTTTGTGATCACTGCGAAATGTATGGCCACACAGAGAAAAATCGTTTTCGAATAATTTGATATTCTGATGATTGGAAGTTGAAGAAGAAAGTATCAGGACAGGGTGGAGAGCAAGGGAACAATAACTAGTTTAGAGGAGTGAATTTGAACAAAGGAAAATTGTTGTTAATAATGTGCAATTGGATAAGATTTCTGAAGAATCAAGAGATGATGAATTTTGGGCAGTCAATGCAAGACAACCAGTGCACAAGGAAATGCTTATGATTTCAATTCTGTTCGTGCTAACTTGCAGGCTTTTGCTGCAGGATCTGACTACAATCCTAACCAATACCATAAGATAATGAAATTGCTCAATGAAGAGGACAAAACTGACGAAATGGTGAACATGGCAGGTAACTTCAATTCTATGGAACTATGCTCTTTATCTGCTAAGAATGAAGATTGTGTGGCTGTCATAAATGCTAGGAATGATGTTTTTAAAAGAATGCATCACTGGATAATTGATTCATGGGCAACATGTCATATGAGTTCAACACTTGAAAATTTAAACAATGTAAATGATCTTAATAAAAATGTAGGCATGAGAGTTCACTTACCTAATGGTCAAACTACTCTAGTAACACATTCAGGAAGCTATGGAGAACTAGACAATGTTTTAGTGGTGTTTGAATTCAAATATGATCTACTATTAGTGCCTCAGTTGACTAAACAGTTGCAATGTTCAGTGTGTTCCAATCCTGAATTCTGCATTTTTGAAAACCTCTCTAATAGAGAGGTGAAGGGGTCTAGTAAGGAGAAAGGAGGTTTGTATTATCTTCCAAGTGCATTTTCTTCTGGAAAGTCAGCTAGTGGGGATAATAAGGTACTGATGACAAAGACAAAAGACACAGATTGCATGTTTTGGCACAACAGGATGGGTCAACCTTCTATCAAGGTGTTGAAGCAATTAACATTAGTAAATAAAGATTTTGATGTAACAGAATGTGGTAGTTGTTCAGTATATCCTTAGGAAAAGTCTAGACTTTCTTTCCATTTGATGTGTCAAAGTCAAGTGATGTGTTTGGTCCTATTCATATGGACCATATTGTTGGGGTTTTATTGTCCTGATTTCTTACCATAAATAGGTTTTCCTTTTAGGAAAAGGTTTTGAATTGACTAATTCTTTTTCTGGTAGGAAAATATTTAGGACTCTATAAATAAAGGAATGTTCCTTCTAACTTAATCAACATTCACAATGTAGTTTTAAGAGCTTTGAGAGTTTTGGTTAGGGGGAGAATTTATGGGTCACAAGCTTGATACGCCATCGCTTGTGTGAACCTCACATGTATTCCGAGTGAATTGGTTGAGGTTGTACTCTCATACTTATAGTGAATTGCTCATATCCTTTGTGGACGTAGGTCTATTGACCGAACCACGTTAAACCTTTGTGTCTTTTGGTATATTTCTCGTTGTCTTCTTACTCGTGGTCTTTCGAGGTTTGCTTTGCTAGTTTCCGCGTTTACACCTGCTTATTTTCGGTCCTAACAAGTGGTATCAGAGCCAAATTCAATGACGGAGCCAGATTCAGTGGTTTGATAATTGATGATTGAATCAGATTAGAAAGAGGTGTTCATCTTAAAGGGTGTAGTTCTAGCCGCAACCTCTTTTGACAGTAATGAAGAATTTTGTTGGAGAAATTGTTTCACAGAGGTTTTCTGTGTTGAGACATAAATTTTGTAAAGGAGATTATGGAGAGGAGAAGCAAGTTCTTGAAGATTAAGTCAAGAAGGTGGAAAAATTTATTTTGTTGGAAATTCAGGCCAAGGGGGAGATTTGTAGGGATTTTATTTGTCCTGATTTCTTACCATAAATAGGTTTTCCTTTTAGGAACAAGTTTTGAATTGACTAATTCTTTTTCTGGTAGGAAAATATTTAGGACTCTATAAATAAAGGAATGTTCCTTCTAACTTAATCAGCATTCACAATGTAGTTTTAAGGGCTTTGAGAGTCTTGGTTAGGGGGAGAATTTATGGGTCACAAGCTTGATACGCTATCACTTGTGTGAACCTCACATGTATTCCGAGTGAATTGGTTGAGCTTGTTTCTCTCTGTATTTTGTACTCTCATACTTATAGTGAATTGCTCATCTCCTTTGTGGACGTAGGTCTATTGACTGAACCACGTTAAATCTTTGTGTCTTTTGGTATATTTCTCGTTGTCTTCTTACTCGTGGTCTTTCGAGGTTTGCTTTGCTAGTTTCCGCGTTTACACCTGCTTATTTTCGGTACTAACAAGTGGTATCAGAGCTAAATTCAATGACGGAGCCAGATTCAGTGGTTTGATAATCGATGATTGAATCAGGTTAGAAAGAGGTGTTCATCTTAAAGGGTGTAGTTCTAGCCGCAACCTCTTTTGACAGTAATGAAGAGTTTTGTTGGAGAAATTGTTTCACAGAGGTTTTCTGTGTTGAGACATAAATTTTGCAATGGAGATTATGGAGATGAGAAGCAAGTTGTTGAAGATTAAGTCAAGAAGGTGGACAAATTTATTTTGTTTGAAATTCAGGCCAAGGGGGAGATTTGTAGGGGTTTTATTTGTCCTGATTTCTTACCATAAATAGGTTTTCCTTTTAGTAAAAGGTTTTGAATTGACCAATTCTTTTTCTGGTAGTAAAATATTTAGGACATTATAAATAAAGGAATGTTCCTTCTAACTTAATCAGCATTCACAATGTAGTTTTAAGGGCTTTGAGTGTCTTGGTTAGGGGGAGAATTTATGGGTCACAAGCTTGATACGCTATCACTTGTGTGAACTTCACATATATTCCGAGTGAATTGGTTGAGGTTGTTTCTCTCTGTATTTTGTACTCTCATACTTGTAGTGAATTGCTCATCTCCTTTGTGGATGTAGGTCTATTGACCAAACCACGTTAAATCTTTGTGTCTTTTGGTAAATTTCTCGTTGTCTTCTTACTCGTGGTCTTTCGAGGTTTGCTTTGCTAGTTTCCGCGTTTACACCTACTTATTTTTGGTCCTAAGAAGTGGTATCAGAGCCAAATTCAATGACAGAGCCAGATTCAGTGGTTTGATAATCGATTATTGGATTGGGTTAGAAAGAGGTGTTCATCTTAAAGGGAGTAGTTCTAGCCGCAACCTCTTTTGACAGTAATGAAGAATTTTGTTGGAGAAATTGTTTCACAGAGGTTTTCTGTGTTGAAACATAAATTTTGCAAAGGAGATTACGAAGAGGAGAAGCTAGTTGTTGAAGATTAAGTCAAGAAGGTGGACAAATTTATTTTGTTGGAAATTCAGGCCAAGGGGGAGATTTGTTGGGGTTTTATTTGTCCTGATTTCTTACCATAAATAGGTTTTCCTTTTAAGAAAAAGTTTTGAATTGACTAATTTTTTTTCTGGTAGAAAAATATTTAGGACTCTATAAATAAAGGAATGTTCCTTCTAACTTAATCAGCATTCACAATGTAGTTTTAAGGGCTTTGAGAGTCTTAGTTAGGGGGAGAATTTATGGGTCACAAGCTTGATACACTATCACTTGTGTGAACCTCACATGTATTCCGAGTGAATTGGTTGAGGTTGTTTCTCTCTGTATTTTGTACTCTCATACTTATAGTGAATTGCTCATCTCCTTTGTGGACGTAGGTCTATTGACCGAACCACGTTAAATCTTTGTGTCTTTTGGTATATTTCTCGTTGTCTTCTTACTCGTGGTCTTTCGAGGTTTGCTTTGCTAGTTTCCGCGTTTACACCTGCTTATTTTCGGTCCTAACACATATAGAATTGTTACACATGATGATTTTAGATTCTTTTTTAAAATTGTAGATGATAAGTCAAGGATGACTTGGCTATTTTTACTGAAATTCAAGAGTGATGTTTTTGTTGTAATGAAGTATTTTCTGGCACTAGTTGCTACTCAATTTAAAAGACAAGTGAAGAAATAAGGTTTAACAATGGAACTGAGTTTTTTTAACAAAGACTGCAACACATTGTTTTCATCATTAGGGGTTATTCATGAAAGTAGTTGCCAACACACTCCACAACAAAATAGAGTAGTTGAAAGAAAGCATAGACATATACTAGAGGTTGCCAGAACACTCAGGTTTCAAAGGTCCATTCATGTATGAATTTGGGGGAAATGTGTTATAACTGTTGTGTACTTGATTAACAGAATGCCTACTGAAGTTTTAAAAGGTCAGTCTCCTTATCAAGTTTTTAACAAGACCAGACCCAAGCTTGACCATTTGAGAAAACTAGGATGTTTGTGTTATGCCACTACACTGATCAAGGATGATAAGTTTGTCCCTAGAGATGATGCTTGTGTGATGATGGGATATTCACCGACTCAGAAAGGGTATATGTTGTACAATTTGTGTCTCAAAAAGTTTGAGGTAAGAAGGGATATGACTTTCAAGGAACATATATTTCCTTTTGGTAATATGCAGGACATGCCTGTACCAATGTTTTGCAGACAAGACAGACTGGGTGATGATGAAGATACACCTGAGCTTCATAATTCTCTTATTTCTGACAATGATGCAGTTTCTGCGGAGCAGCAACAAAATTTTGAACATGTTCCTTTAGTGGATATAGAGAACATAAGTGTTGATGTTTCAAATATGGACCATGATGAACAAAATATTCAAACTATTACCGCACACATAACCTCTACCAATTTGTATCGTCCACCTGTTTGGATGACGTATTATGTTGATCATATGACTGATTCTAAACATTCTTATTCCCTTGCCAAGTACATGACTTATGATAAGTTTTCTCCCACATATAAAGCTTAGTTAAGTGATTTATCTGCTGATACAGAACCTAGAAACTATGAAGAGGCTGCTAAATATCCCAAATGGGTGAAGGCCATGCAACAAAAATTGTTGCATTGGAGGATAATGAGACTTGGACTATCATGCAGCTACCACAAGGTAAAAGGGCTATAGGTTGTAGGTGGGTATTCAAGATCAAGTACAAACAAAATAGACAAGTTGATAGATTCAAGGCTAGGCTTGTGGCTAAAGGCTATAGCCAAACTGAAGGTATTGACTATTAGGATACTTTCTCTCCTATAGTCAAAATGGTAACTTTACGATCTATTATAGCTATTGCAGCAGCTGAAAATTTGATAGTATATTAGATGGATGTTTTTAATGCTTTCTTGCAAGGAGACTTAGTTGAAAAAGTGTACATGGAATTGCCCAAAGGATTTACTAGATAGTGGGATCATCAAGTTTGCAGACTTATTAAGTCCCTATATGGACTTAAGCAGGCTTCCGGAAAAAGGAATGACAAGCTTATTGATGCACTAACCAACTCAGGCTACTTACATAGTCCACTGGATCATTCTCTATCCACTAAAAGAAAAGAATCAGGACTTGCTATTGTGTTAGTTTATGTGGATGATCTATTGATCACAGGATTGGTTATAAACTGATATAGGAGACTAAACAAGTTTTACATCACCATTTAAAGATTAAAAACTTGGGTGAGCTGAAGTGTTTCCTAGGCATAGAGTTTTGCAGATCAGCCAAGGGAATTATTATGAATTAGAGGAAATGTGCATTAGAGTTAACTAGTGATGCAGGCCTAGCTGGAGCTAAACCTTCTTCAACACCGTTAGAGTGTAATGTGAAATTTACAAGTGCAGAGTTTGAGACCACTGATGATGAATTATTTGTAGACATTGGCAGATTCCAAAGAATGATTAGGAAGTTGCTATATCTTACCAACACTAGACCTGATATTTGTTATTCTTAACGTAACCTTTATTTATAAGGTTAATAAACAGAAACAAAAACAAGATGAAGCAGAAAATACATAAAATACAAGAAGTAATCCAAGTCCACTGAAATTACTGTGTGTCTGATACTCTCAAACTTACTTCTCAAATGAGAAGTAAAGCGGTCGTGTCAAGTAAATAACCCAACTTGTGAGGTTGGGATCGTTCCCACGAGGAAAATAGTCTAGACTTAACTTTAACTTGTTATTACTATTGTTCGGTCGATGACTTCCTTAGAAAGTAAAAACATAAAAAGGGGGGTTTGTATTTTTTAATGAGTAAAAAGAACTAATGTAATTGAAAGAGACACTTAACAACTTTTAATTTTGGGTTTTAATCAATTAATCAAAGTAACTAGGGTTACGTGTTCCCCACAGGTTCATAACTTGATAATTCTAACTATAACAATTCTTTCCTACTATCTTGCATGCAAAGTGATAAGTTATGTATTTCTAAATCCTTGGTCCGGCATCTAGAAAATCTCACTCCGCACCTTAGTCCGGCTATGTGTGTTGCTTTCCTAACCCTTATCTTTACCTCATATTAAGCATCGTATTCGATATTTGACTAAGTTATTTCCTCGTACCAATCAATACTAGCCTATTAGATAGTATACACTAAATCTATGTTAATAATTCTTTTCCTATTATCTACCTCCTTGGTCCGGCAAGTAGCATTAAGGCGAGTTCTAACGTTGATCATCCGTTAAAAATACTTCTAAGTGAAAGAATTATTAATACATGCAAGACACTATTCTAGAATTGTTATTTTAGCTAGGGTTTATCTCATTATTTGCCTATGGTTCCCACAACCCTAGTTATGGAGTTTAGTTACTCATAGCCATAAACACAATATTCAAATATATTAAATCGGAATTCATGCACTTACTACAATGAGAAAGAATAAAGTCCGAAAGTTTGCTTGATTAATCACCAAAAATCACTTGTAAGAATCTCCAAAAATGAAACACTAATACACAAAGTCTAATAATATGATGTCTAATCTAGCAGAGTCTAACCTCAAAAACGAGGTTTTTCGAACTATTTATAAAAAATAAAAACCTAATTAAACAAGGATTCTAATTACTGGAAATCTGCCAAAACGCGGCTGGGTCGACGGACCTCGCGACGGACCGTCGTGGTCGCGACGGACCGTCATGGACTCCGTCGTCCCATACTTAGCAATTTCTTCTGCTGCTCTCTTATTCCCCTCGACGGCAAGTGTGACGGACCGTCATAGGCATGACGGTCCGTCGAGGGTCTTCGTTTCAAAATACTTCAACTCTTGGATTCTGGATACTGGGATCACTTCTCTGATCTTCACGACGAACCTGCAGGACGGACCGTCATATCCATGACGGACCGTCACAAGCTTCGTAATCCCACACTTGGTCAGACTTCCCCATCTTCCTTCAAAGAATGCACTACGCTGCCACCTACGGACCGTCACAGGCACGACGGACCGTCATAAGCTCCGTAGGTGGTCTCTTCTGCATTTTTTCGCTCAAAATCTCCGCATTCAGCTTTGGATAGATTTCCTGCAAAACAAAGAGAAACTTATATCAAAATTAGCACAAAAAGGCTTTCGGACACACTAAACTTAAGGAAAAAGTATTAATTATACCGTGAAACCACGGTATATCAACACCCTCAACTTAAATTCGTTGTTTGTCGTCAAGCGACACACTATGACTCACTACACAATCTTTGTACAATAGTATTCATGTTTTATCCTTTGCAATCATTTGTCTATCAATCCCGATTAACACCTATCCTCTTCAATTTCTCACCGAGGTGCTAACAATTCCGGTATTGCAACTTGTGGCCTCACTTCAAAACAAAATCCTCATTTTTCACACAATGATTTCAGTTTGAGTATAAGGATTATTTTTCAACACTCGCTCTCAGAACAAAGTCACACTCATTCATACCTATTGCCATAAGCTTGCCCTTATTTTCACTGCCTTAAGTTCGCTATACAACCCTTAGGATCACGATAGGACTTTCTTAGCTTGTAACATAGGCTCAGAGTCAGGTAGGGTATATTTAGGTATACTTTAGTGACTTTTTGCCCTCCTTGACATATCGGCTAAACCTTCCACTTTCTATCAATTTATCTCGCCCAGTTTCTCCCATTCTTTCACCTTGCTATTTTCCCTTCTTTCTTCATTTGTGTAAGTGACTCTTTTCCCTTTTTTTTTAACGAGTTCTTGAGTCACTTTGCTTTTGTTCTTTCTCTCTCTTTGTTCTTTCAACCCCACTTTCCAGAGCATTCCTCAAAACAGCCACCCTCAACTCATGGCTTTTCCATAAGTCAAGGTACACAATACCCAAAGTTGGGTCAAGGCCATAACGAAAGTTGCTTATGCGTTAGCCACCCTCAACTAATGCTTTTGGCATAAACTGAGGTGCACATGTCCAAGGAGGGACCAGGGCCAACATATTGTTCCCAGAAAAGATCAGTTGGGGTGAAAAAGAAAGGTCTAATTTTAAGCTCAAATTATTTGGATCAAAGAAGGATAACTTTCATTTGGTTTCTTTTATTTAGGCTAGAAATGGGCTATCTTGAATAAGGGCCTATGATCCTTTCCTAATTGTCTGTTACAGCTTACTTTTAGCAGGACTAACCAGGCAAGTTCTAGCTCAGTACCAGTAGTGGACTATTCAAATTTCCTCACACTCACTTGACATCTCATCACTATACCAGATTATCAGACACCTAGTTCGACTTGAAGATTTAGGGTAATGCAATGGTGTAACTCTATTTCATGTTTAGAGCCACACAATTATCAGTTACTATGCCTAGTCATGCAACATTTTCTAGTTTTATCAGGATTTTTTTTTAGCCATCATGCTTCAGAGTTAAACTATGTACAAAATATGTAACGTGCCGGTTCAACAGAAAAAGTAATCAGTCTTTTGGGGAAAAAGAACACAGGCAAGAAAACCCCAAAAGAGGATAGTGAGTTGGGCTACTCTGACTTCACCCTAACACTCACTTTCCATTTACCCCACCCCCAACAAAAAAGCATGCAATTGTCCCCAATGCATAAAAAAATCTAAATATTAGAGTGGTAGGTGAAGAAAACCTGTGGCGCATAGCGCCGTCGATCAGCAAGCTGGTGGGTCCGGTTTCCCGAAACCCACGTCCTCTACAATCTGGACACCCTCAGTGGTGTCCTCAGCAGCAACCGCACCATCAGTAGTGCCTCCTGCTGTCTCTACAGTGCGGGAGCTAGACGCCCCAGCCGCTATTTGCGATGCTCTGATTTGGTGTGCCTCCGCCTCAACAAGTGAGACTCTTCTCGCAGCCTCCATCTCTCGGCGCTCCTTCTTCCTTGCTCGCGCCTCATCCTCTGCTCGACCCCTACGCCTCTTGGCACTCTCTGGAGGGGGAGGTGGTGGAATTTCAGAAGTAGTAAACAGGGCCGCCAGTACTGTGTCCTCAGCAGGCTCGCAGAAGAGGCCTCAGAATCCGGCACCCTCGCTGCTAGTATCGTGGCGATGTCTACACGAAGACTGTCGACTGCAGCCTGAAGAGTCGACACATCTACCGGAGGGGCTGGTCGAGCTAACACTCTCAACTCAAAGGCATCTATGCGTTGGTTAACCTCAGCAATCTTCCGCTGCATCTTCCTCTCCATACGGGCTTCAGACTCAGTAATAGACTTCTGCATCCACGGCTGGATATGATGCAGAAAGTGGCCATTTGTGCCTCCAGTTTTTCGACCCTAGCAAGCGGGGCCAGTAACGGTAGAGGGGCTGTGTGAGAGGAGCTCGGGGCTGTGCTACTACCCGGGATAGACTCGACCGGGGTAGTGTCAGTGGATGCCTATGTAGCTGTGCGGGCCTGGGCAACCGTATCCACAAGATCATCAGCAAGAGGGGGCAGCTCTGGACGGGGCCCTCTGCGTGGAGCCAACTCATTGGCCTCGTCTACGATGAGGCCGACGTCAACGGTGCCCTGCGGGGTCTTCAACTGATCTATGTGCCATATGGGCACACCTGCAGAACGGCAAAGGGCAAAGATCATACACGGGAAGGGGTAGGTAGTAGTGACCTTGAATGCCCTCTCGTGCATGACTGCCTGGAGAAGCCATGCAAAGTCCACCTCGAAGCCGGCTATCATCGCCGCCATCTACACTGCTCGATCCCAGGTGACGATGCTATCAGCAGCTGTGGGGGAAAGGCAGTGATGGACGAGTAGCCACAAGAACTTTGCGATGAACGTGAGGTTGGCCTTCTTGATGGCACCCTTCGGCTCAGTGACCCAATCGGCACCTTCTCCGTCGACTGATAGGTGCAGGGCCATCCACCTCTTGGTGGTCTCTCTCGATGCCGCCGCAAGAATCGCCCATCCTTTACTATCCGCGGTAGTCAAACTCGGGCGATGATGGGGTCCGTAGCATCCGTGACTCTCGCCAGATAGAACCGGCGGATAGCCGGGCAGGAAATGTCAACCTGCGCCCGGACTCGAACTCGCTCGATGGGGCTGTTTAGCGGAGCAGCCGCTTATCGATCTGCGGATCGGAGAGTCGCCACGAGGGATCGAGAACTCGGACCACTTTCTCGGCCAGATCGTCCCAACGGACGGGCTGTCCACTCTAAGCGATGCCTGGTGAATAGGTTGTGGATCTCCGGCATCGATGGGAGACTCCCTGTAAGTACCCGCCGCTCCAAGGTGAGTGTCCGAGTCATTACTCCTTTATCAGTAAGGAATTTGGCGTCGGAGTAAACTTGAAACTGGCCTTCGACACACAACCAGTTTGGCTGGTCAGAGGCTGGGGTGGGGACCTAGGCTAATGCGCCGAATGTAGAGTCTGAACTGTCAGCCTCATCAGACGAGGCCGACGCTGCAGCAATGGTGGGTGCGGGAACCTCAGCAGAGCCTGAAGCTTCCTCGGACCATGATACTCCTAAGGAGCCAGACGCTCCTTCCTCATTTGTGGCTGACCCAGAGGGTGTGCCGGCCAGGCGCCTCATCGCATCGAGGCGGGATCACGCCGACGCCACCGTCTTGGGTGTGGCTCTCGGCACGCGGCAAGACGGAAGGTGCGGAAGTGCCTGGGGCACATATTCGTGGTCCCGCTCATCATCGAGCCGATGATCAATTGTGCGCGAGCGACAAACTTAGATCGCTTCGCGTGCGTAGGTGCGGTCTTGCTTGGGTGCCATAGTAGATAGTACTCAGAAGGATCAATATTAGTATGAGTAGTGGCAAACAAGACAGGCAAGCCCATACGACATAAAACATTGAAAATAGTGTGTTAGTGATATTGAAACTGTATCACACGACGGGCCAGATGATGGCTCGTCGTGGCTATGACGGACCGTCATGAGGTCCGTCGTGTTGTACTTAGTCTATGTATATATAAAGAACCCTGAAAGAGGGGTCTCTGACCATCATGACGGTTGAGCAGGACGGTCCGTCGTAGGACACTTAGAAAATGTTGGGAGACCCTTAGTAGAGGGGTCTCTGACCATCATGACGGTCGAGCAGGACGGACCGTCGTGGGTATGACGGTCCGTCTTAGGACACTTAGAAAATTTTGAGAGACCCTTAGAAACAGGGTCTCTGACAACCAGAACGGTTGTGCAGGACGGATCTTCGTGAAGACAACAGTCCGTCACAGGCGTCGTTGGGACAGGGTGCTAGGGCTTTTGGAACGGACCCTACGATGGTCCGTCGTGTGTGTAGTGGTCCGTCATCGGGGTCTCGTTCTGAGTAGCAGTGATAGAACTGGGGGTACCCTATGCATCCCCGATGAACCCACATGGTCTTGTAGTGTTGTGGACCTATATGTGTCTATCCCAACTTCCTAGGAAACTACCAATGCAAAATCACCTATGCCTAGGGTTATCAACATGGCACATTCGAACATTTTTATAAGCATATAAAGGAAACAGCATACGACTAAGAACTAAGCTAATACTAACTACTAAACCAAAATGCAAGATAAATGAGTATAAATTTAGAGACACATACCTTGGAAATGGAGAAAAAAAACAAATGGAGAATGATTCAGCTGGCAAGGTAGACACCTACAGCAGCAGCACCGACTAGTAGATGATAATTATAAGGTTTAGGAGGATTTTGGGGGCAATGATCAGTGGGGGAAAGTGTGGAAGTTGAAAAGAGAGGGGAGATGAGAGGAATAAGGAAGTAATGGGGTGAAATATGGAGGGGTGGGGAGTATAAACAGTCAGATTTTGAAAAGGGTCCAGCCGGGTCGGGTCGGGTAGAATTCATTAATCACGCGACGGTTCCCCGACGACGGACCGTTGCGCATGCGACGACCCGTCGTAGGTTCCGTCGTGTGTGCCCTAATTTCAAAATGACAGAAAAAACGTACCTGGTGTGACGGATGCATACGACGGTCCGTCGCATGCGCAACGTTCCGTCGATGTATTTGTCAGTGGCTGCTGCGGAGTAGTTTTCTGCAGAATTTCCTGGTGATGTGCCTGCAAATTTAAAACCCATTAATAGAAAAATGCTACCATTACTACAAAGACGATAAGTATTGGGTTGCCTCCCAACAAGCGCCTGATTTAATGTCGCGGCACGACTGGGGACCCTTGATTACTCAAACTTCATCAAGATGGTGTGTCTCTATCGCTTCGTTCCCCGATGCTTTATGCCCAAAATAGAGTTTTATTCTATCTCTATCCCTCTTAAACCGCACTCCCTCCTTGGCTTTTAACTCAACTGCTCCATGAGGTAATACTTGGGTAATCAAGTAAGGGCCAGCCCATTTGGATTTGAACTTGCCCGGAAGACAAGGTGACCCAGAACTGTCTACAAGCACCAAGTCTCCAACCATAAACTCTTGTTTTGCAGTTTTTTGTTCATTCCCTTCTTCATCTTTTCCTTGTGGGATATGGCAGATACCGATTGGAGCTCACCACTCTGCCTCATGGTCTTACAAATGTTGAAGGTCGCTTCTTCATTATTCAACTGAAATGTCATCTGTCCCTTCTCCATATCAACTAAGGCTCTACCTGTAGCAAGGAATGGCCTCCCAAGAATGATGCTGCTCTCTTATTCCCCTCGACGGCAAGTGTGACGGACCGTCATAGGCACGACGGTCCGTCAAGGGTCTTTGTTTCAAAATACTTCAACTCTTGGAATCTGGATGCTGGGATCACTTCTCTGATCTTCACGACGAACCTGCAGGACGGACCGTCATATCTATGACGGACCGTCACAAGCTTCGTAATCCCACACTTGGTCAGACTTCCCCCATCTTCCTTCAGCAGCTGCACTACGCTGCCACCTACGGACCGTCATAAGCTCCGTAGGTGGTCTCTTCTGCATTTTTCCGCTCAAAATCTCTGCATTCAGCTTTGGACAGATTTCCTGCAAAACAAATAGAAACTTATATCAAAATTAGCACAAAAAGGCTTTCAGACACACTAAACTTAAGGAAAAAGTATTAATTTTACCGTGAAACCACGGTATATCAGTGTCCTTAAAAAATTTAATCCCCCCACTGTACCCAAGGTTATAGATTAATTTCTCCCAAGATAAAACGGATTAAACCTGTTAAAGAAATAGTGGTACCTCAAATTTCTTTAACTTCAACGAACTTCAAAACAACAACAAGTTACACAGACTCAGTCGATCAACACTTTGATTTTATTTGAGAGAAAAATAAATGCATAAAAGAAAAATTTTCAGTGTTTTAAAAAATCAAAAATTTACTTCCTTTTATAGCCATTTTCAGCA
Source organism: Solanum arcanum (assembly GCA_027789145.1). Lineage (NCBI taxonomy): Eukaryota > Viridiplantae > Streptophyta > Magnoliopsida > Solanales > Solanaceae > Solanum > Solanum arcanum. The sequence continues at coordinate 59,620,767 of CM050933.1, read as the reverse complement.
AGGAACGTGTCTGTTCAGTGAAATCTGTCCAGACCCATTTTATCCAGAAAGTTGTGTCTTTTGGAAAAAAATAACAACTTTTCGGAAAAATGTGTCTGTTAGGAAAATAATGACTTTTTGGAAAGTAACGACTTTTCAAAAAGTAACAATTTTTCGAAAAGAGTAACAACTTTTCGAAATGTTACCGTTACCCACAAATTTATAAGAGATAATATTAACAGGATTTATTAGATTTAACAAAAACTGATTAAATAAATTTTGTCCAAAAAATTTATCAATCAATCACATCAAAATCTGAAGCCGAGGCCGAGCGAGCGACGACGGCGCGAGGGGGCATCTTATTCTTAGCTCTTTAAGAAGTAATGGAAGTGTTTCCTTATATAAGGACAACAATTTCCCTATCTTTTGCCGATATGGGAGAAATGACTTTTCATTTGCACTTTGCAAATGACTTTTCATTTTCCCTCCAAAGTAGTTCCCTCACTTTTCATATTCTCTCTTTTCTTTTCCCATTCACACTTGCTAAACCCCAACAATCCCCCACATGAATGGGGAAGGCTCACTGCACCATTTTCGGCCTAGAGCAACACCACGTAAGTGTAGCCTAAACTAGCAAAAAGTGTGGCCTTTGATAAAAGGAAACACTTTTGGACATTCAGCAACACTTTTTAGGGGCTGCCCAAAAGAAGCGTAACCTTTGACATTCGGCAACACTTTTTAAATGTTGCCATCTTTGGCTACACTTATAAAGCGTAGCCAAATAGGTATAAGGGCACACTTTGAAGACGTGCACTAGCAACACCTATTTTTTGTTAGACTACACTTAAAAGCGTTGTCTTTTCAGATTTATTGTTCACACTTAAAAAGTGTTGCGTTTTATTGGTCATCTATTGCAACACTTTCAAAGTGTAACTTTTTATCTACCTAGAGCAACACTTACAAAGTGTAACTTCAACATTTATAAGCCTACATGTAGAACAAATATATATAATATATTTACATACATACAAGTGACCTAAAACACAAAATAAACTAATTAATCATTAAATTGAAGCTATATATTTCAAATAAACTTCGAGAAATATTTCATGTGCAACCAAAAGATAGTATGTGTTGTGTACATACCCATACTTATACATCAATATTCTAAATGTGTACACAATAAATCAAATATGTACTTAAACTTTTACAATAGTTCAGATTGCAACAATATAGAAGAGGTAAGAAGTTCCTTACACAAATAAGATATTGGCAGTTATATAAAAGAGGTAAGAAGTTCAGATTGCAACAATATAGAGAGGCAAGAAATCCAGCAGTTACAGAAAACATTAACAACAAATCTGCAGATTGCAGATTCCATACCATGCAAATGTTCTATACAAATGCCAAAAAAACAGTGAAACAAAAGAAGCAAGACCTTAGCTCAATTTAAACCAAATACATTAAGAACAACTAAAGAGAGACAAGTCCAGATGAGCCCTTTGAGTTGAGCCCTTATGCTTGAGGATTATTTCTCATATATTTTCTGAAGGAACAACTAACATTACAACAATCAATTTATTATTTTCTTTCGCTAATAAATCAAGTTTCAGTTAAAGAGAATTTGAAGAGGGCGGAGAGAGCAACCAAGCAGACTTATATAGAGTAAATTGGTTACCTGCGTATGGTATCTATAATATGTTCCACGCAGCCTGCAAATGTTCTCAATCTATATGTTTTATAATGAGTACAACAACAAAAATGAGTTTCCATAGCAAGGAGAAATGTGAAAGCATTTTAAGTATTTTTCTAACATGCGTACGAGCATCTCTTTATGTAAGCTACCTGTGATAATGCCTGCAGAAAAACAAATATGAACACAAACCAATAAAGGATCAATATAGCAATTCCATACTGGCATTTTCATCCAAGTAATCTAAACCAAATGATTGTAAATACTACTAGATACACTATATGCAAATGGAAGCAAGGACTCCAACAATTCATATCAAATCATGTTTGCACTTTTTTGGTGGAACCTTTCAAACACAGGACCTCACATTTCACCAATCAGTAAGTTACTAGTTAAAAATCATAGGCATACTAGCTCAAAGATCCATTTCTAATTGCAACGCACCAAGCTTATTTTCTTCACCTGTACGGTTCTAAAGATGGGCTGAGTAGGTTGCTTCCTCAGAGAAACATCGATCGAGAAAGAGAAATGAGCTGCTGGTTGAAGCAGCTACTCTTCTAATTCTTCAAGTTTTGCCTCCAATTCATCTTGCAACAACAACATGCCAAAACTGACATTCATTTTGATGGTGCAACACATTTTTGAATCAGTCCAGAATTCATATTCAGGATATTACAGTACCTTCATGTGTCTATGTGTTTGTTAATTTTCTTATAAGCACTAACATGCTTCTTCCATTTTTTGTTGTCTTCCAGATTTGCCTCAACGGAGACTCCAGAAACTAAACTATTAGAAATTGTTGGAGGAACAACATAAAGTCTCTCAAGGAATGGTTTTAGACCTTCATCATCACCATTGCCTTTGCTTGGTGTTATGCATGCTTCCATTTTATTGTACCTGATCAATAGAAGAAAAATAACGCAATCTATGAAACTTGATCTTCAAAACTGAGTTTGCGCTGCAATATACGTAGAAGTTGAAATGAAAGAGTGTATCCTATTACTTTGCTACAATTGAAGCGGCTAGGTTATTAGAAATAATGTTGTATTATTAATCTAATTACCTTGCACCAACATGTTTGGATGGTAATTTCACATGGTAACTATCCACCATATCAGATATCACAAAACTGTAAGTATAGAGACTTCTAGATATCTTTGCACATACTGAGACCCTCTTGAAACACAATTTGTCCTAGGAAAAAAGTTTACATCATTCCAAAAAGTACTTATATAGTTTTGGTAACCTGGTTTACAGTAGCATAAATTTGCCACTCATGGTAGGAAAGAAGCATATTCTCTCTAGCGTTTGCTTTAAGTAGGAAAGAATTTCCAACATATAAAACTGAACTACTTAGAATTATAACGTACCAGACATCATCTGCATCTATGGATTTACGAAGTGTAGCTTCAGAATCTTCTTGTGTAGAACGGAATGAGTCGACATCCATCCTTTTCTGCCAAATAGAAGTCTCACCCTTTTCAGATTTCTTATGCCAGCAAATAAGTTTGGCAATCTCTCCAGTTTTCCTTTGTTCTTCTTGAAGGTCCTCCATAGGGCTTTGTCAGGCCTTGTAATTAGTCTTCCAATTGATCTGAGTGCCAGAAAGCACCCAGTAGCCACCAGGTCGAAGAACTCTATAAACTTCCATCATAAGGATTCCATTTGCATGAACAAAGACTATCATATACAACAAAAGAACAACTACTGAAAAGGCTAATATTTTAATAAATCATAAAGAAAAAACATGCAAAAGAAGAAATTAAACCAAATGTCTTCCAAAATTTTAAAAGGTCACACTTATTAAAAATTATAATTCATTATCAAGAAGGTATTCTTACTACCAAACAAGATTCATACTAGAAGCTCCCCATGGGATTACAGTAATGAGTATTATCAAATGTTGTTGGTGCAGGATCATTGTTGATTCCTGCTTTTTTGCCCTGTTTTTGAGTGAAAATATGCCACTAAAGCTTGCTGCAAATGATGGACGTAGTGTAGGATCAATGTCACGTGTGGCGTTGAAGTTGTATGTGTGGTTCATAAATGATTAGCAATGGGTAAATACTAGAGTATATGCACCTGCGAGCCAAAGAGAACGTATAGTCGTATCAGAAGTAAGTTGAGTAACCATTTATGAAATTAACTAGTGAAATTTTTTGGATAATTTTTTATGTTGAACTAAGAGAGCCGCCAAGTTGTCTAGTGCGAGACCTCTTTGATGGAAGCTTTGTTTTAGTTGAGAAATCTTTAATGTATGCTTTGGAAGCAGTGTTGTTTCACTAGCTATTAATATTCGTCCGTCTTTTCTTCCTATAGGAACATTCCAGTAAGGTCTGCCTCATTGAAAAATACAACTAGCAATAACATTTTAGAATATAGTATTTGTGACACTCTAGGCAAATCCACATAATAGAAAACTATAAAGATGCTGAGTATATCAATAAATACATCTAAAAAGACACATTTTATAGACATGTTGGACTAGGCCTAAAACGGACAAATATCACTTGTGGGATAAGCTGTTACAATATTGTTATAGTATACACTTTAGTACTAAAATCTTCACTTGATTTTGGATTTCCCAGCCACTTCCCAATGTAGTGGTATTGTTATGAAAAACATGACTCTTAGTTTCTATTAAAACATGTATTTCATATGCTAATAAGATGTCATAGTAAGTAACTACAAGAAAATCCATTTTTCCAATCAACTGTTGGTACAAAATCTATAAAATCCATGTTCTACATGTAGTCCAAGACTCTCTTGATAAATATGGATAGGAAATCTTGGAGAAAAGAAAAAAAGGGATCATTCACAACACAAAACGACCCTAACAATGTTGAATAAATCTACATCTACTGATATGAGTGAGAACTGATCAATCTAAACTTAGAAAACAAGCACAGGAACGATGGAGTTAATTTCTTTGACACGATCAAAACCTATAACTAAAAACAAGAAAACTACTACAACTGATATAGACAAAACAAACTCATGGTGATTAACAAATAAATAAACCAAACTTAAGGCGAGCACAACAACTACGAACTAAAGAAGACTAAGAACATGGATTTTTTTTTTTGAATTGTTGCAAATAGATATCACTCCTTATAACAGAGGAGAACAATGCAATGTTATTTATTTTAATGGATTCCATTGCCTATTATGTTATTTTAATGGATTCACATGCCTACTATGGAGTGTGAAAGTAATTCATGACTAGGTTAGATTGCTTTAGTGTAGCTAGCTTAAGAAATAGGTCTTCCCTAAGCCGCTGGGCAGCAACATAGTCTGCTGCAGTAAATGAACGAAAAAATGACAGATTTGTACGAGTATCATATGTCACTATTGCTCCTTTCCAGGTGACAGAATAAGAAGGAGATAACATATAAAAAAGACTACAATGTCTAAAGTTTTCAACCACAAGATAAAGAAAAATATTAGACGTACTAACAATCTTGTAGAATGATAGATACTCACAATATTGACGCTACTTTTTCCAATAATTCTAAACCAAATCTAGAAGATACACCAGCCAAAGTCCAAGATAAAGCAATGGAGAATGTAAAAATTGTTCCATGCTTTTCTGATAGTCGACTAAGAATATTCTCACACTTATCAAATATATCAATTGAGAAGACATCATTAAACCACTACAAGAGAAAGTTGATACCAAAATAAAAAATATTCAGTGCACAACAGTGTACTCACCTCTACATATTTTTCAAGGCGCAATGATTCCAAAGATCGCGAGCTCTCTTGTGACGGGAAATTAGGTACACAAGCAATATATACACATGAAGATACTAGGAAACATATTAGTGAAAGCTCCAATTCTACATCCAGCATTTCAAGAACATAATGCAAAATGAAGACCAGTACCCAAAGTAGAAAACATGTTTGCAGCCACAATTGCAAGGAAGAAGGAAAAGATGCACGATTTTTTCAAGGTGAGGCACGAGGTAGAAGGACTATAGTTATCATAATTTGAAGCCTATGTATAACAGCATATAAAAAGTAAAAATTTCATGTGAAGGTATGTTGTGAAGTCAATTGAAACTCCGAGAGACCTAGAAAAAGAAATAGCTATCTTATCTGTTAAATTATTACCATGTTGAAACGAAATGCATTTGCACTGAACACTATTAGCTCCACCAACAAGAAATTAACTTACCACCAAAGATCATTAACAAATTACTTGTACAAGAAATAAACCCCTTAAAGTTTTAAAGATGATAATGAAAGACAGTCGAAATGTAGACAAAGAAAGAGAACAGTGGCAACAGTTGAGTGCACCTGTTCACTACTTCTTCTTTGAAAGATTTGGAGACCTGATCTTGCAAAATTTGTTGATGAGCTGACTAGTTCATCTCCCCGCCTTGGCAACTATTATTTGTGACTGGATCCGGAAGATACACAGAGGCAGCTAAAGGTAAAGTCCTTTAATCAAATAGAAAATTACTATAGGTATATGCTTCAACAAAGTAGTAGAAAGAAATGTTACTTAGACACCAACCATAATAATTCATCATTCACAAAGCATAAAATATTGGATTCTGCATATCTAGAGTAGAAATATCATAATGTAACTTAAAATCTAATGTAGAGAGATTTAACATGAAGGTAACGAAAATTATCTTCTTTTTCTAGTAAGATTTATTGAACAAATCCCAAAGTGCACTATTCCAGCCAATAACATTCTTAAACATAATCCAAAACAATTAAACAAGGTCCATGCAAAACATAGAATCATGAAATGGTGATTAACCCCAATCTATATACAACTTCAGTATATTAACCTCGTAAATATTAACACTATCTATGATCTATTAACACGAAAACCACACATCAAAGATATGCTGAAACTATAACAGCCAAATTACTCAAACCAAGTTAAAAGAAAAATAAAGCCAAAAAACCTTCTGTTGCCTTATTTCCTTTTGCATAAACAAAATCAACAAAAATCGTATCAACAACCCAAGAATATCAAAACCCTAAAGTTAAATGTGTTAAAACAATAAACACTGATGCCATAAATTAAGACTTGTAAACATAAAAATATTTACCTTATAAACCGTATACCAACAAAATCCTTTCAATGTGATGAAACTTTGAGGCATCATCTACTTAAGTGAAGCCTTCTATTCTGTCCTTGATGAACAATGACAAATCTGAGGGATTTTTGTAGGTCATCGGTGAACAATCATGAAACTGAAAAATGTGTCGTTCTTCAATCTGTAAAGGATCGGTCTTGAGAAATATAAGCTATGGAGAAGATGCAGTCGTTCTTAGATCTATGAATCATTCTTGACAATTTTCAGATTTGGGGAAGCAGCGTCGTTCTTCACTCTGTGTGACCTGAAAATTGTGATTTTTTTTAATTTTTGGGGGAAAAGAAAGATTTATATTTTATATATCAATTTTTTTACCCAATAAAAATGAAGGAAGAAATATTGGAGGGAATATAATATTTTAGCGAAAAATATACCATATTTATAATGTGTTGTTTTTAAAAATACTAAAATAAGACATTTTAAAAGTGTGGCCATATATCTGAATAGTTGTTGTCAATTATATGAAACTGTAATAACGCTTATAAAGTGTGGCCTATACCATTAAAGAGTACACTTTAGAAGTGTTGCTAAAATTAATGTAGCTAAAAGTCAAAATCTTTGGCTACACTTTAAAAGTGTTCCCAAAAGTATTTTAGGCAACACTTTATAAGCGTTGTCAAGATTTTGTGTTGCCGTAGACCTAAAATAGTGTAGTGGCTATTATTAAAACATATGCATGAAAGAACTTGTGTTTCTTGTAGGTAAAGGTTAATCGCATCTGGATAAGTAGGTTTCCCTTTAAACTTTCCGTAGTGAACATATATCGGATATACTCGGTCAATCGGTAGATTTGATATCTTTGAACCGTCGAGCTTTAGTGTATACCTAGACAACATATGTCACACAATCAACCCTTAAACTGTTCTTAGTTCTCATTGTTTTGTTCGTTTCACCCATGAACGCATCTTGGATAGTGAGTGCTTAAAGAACTGGCCTTACCGGATTCTCCTTGAAGCGGCTTACACTTCACACTTACATAGGTGATTTCTAAATGTGTTATCTCATAGATACACCACTTGATATTCCCTGTATCAAACTTAGAAACCATTAAAAAGTCTTTATGTCTTTATCCTGGTTACTAAACATTGTCTCATCATGAGAACGGACCATAAAATAATAATAATTTTTTTTGACAATGTTGAACAGTCATCAATGACTTTGTTTTATCTCCTTGAACCTACATCTTGGGATCTCCAGTCTTCTTGGTAGAATTACCGCCACGATGACTTGTTCTCGGCCATAGTCCCATTACCGTCGATGATTTCTCAACTCTCTCTCTCTATTTAGGCCTTTTGTAAGTGGATCCGACACATTATCTTTTGACTTCACATAGTCAATTGTGATAATTCCACTAGAGAGTAGTTCTCTCACAGAGTTATGTCTTCGTCTTATGTGACGAGACTTGCCGCTATACATAATGCTTCCAGCCCTTCCTATTGCAGCTTGACTATCACAATGTATACATATAGGGGCTATTGATTTGGGTCAAAATGGAATATCTTCTAAGAAATTCCAGAGTCATTCAGCTTCTTCACCTGCCTTGTCTAAAGCAATGAATTCAGACTCCATTGTAGAGCGAGCTATACATGTTTGTTTAAATGATTTCCAAGATATTGCTCCTCCACCAATAGTAAAAACGTATCCACTTGTGGATTTAGTTTTAATTGACCCAGTAATCCAATTTGCATCACTATATCCTTCAAGAACGACTGGATATTTGTTGTAATGTAAAGCATAGTTTTGAGTGTCATCTAAGTATCACAAAACTCTCTTCATTGCCAACCAATGATTTTGATTAGGATTACTTGTGTATCGACTCAGTTTACTAATAGCGCAAGCTATGTCTGGTCGTGTACAATTTATGACATACATTAAGTTTCCCAATACGCTAGCATAGTCCAATTGAGACTGACTTTCACCTTTATTCTTTGCAAGATGAAGGTTTACATCAATTGGAGTCTTTGCCCTTTTAAAATTCAAAAATTTAAATTTTTCAAGTATCTTTTGAATATAACGAGTTTGAGACAATGCTAAACCGTTAGGAGTTTTAAGAATTTTAATTCTTAATATCACATCAGCAACTCCTAAATCTTTCATATCAAACTTACTAGCGAGCATACGCTTTGTAGCTTTTATATTAGCAATCTCTTTGCTCATTATAAGCATGTTATCTACATATAGGCATAAAATTACTTCCTGATTTGGAGTATCTTTAATGTAAACACATTTATCACATTCATTGATCTTAAATCCATTTGACAACATGGTTTGATCAAACTTTGCATGCCATTGTTTTTGTGCTTGTTTTAGTCCATGAAGTGACTTAATAAGTTTGCACACTTTCTTTTCTTTACTAGGAACTACAAAACCCTCAGGCTGTTCTATGTAAATTTCCTCTTCAAGCTCTCCATTTAAGAAGGTTGTTTTCACATCCATTTGATGAATTTCAAGACCGTATACTGCAGCTAGTGCAATTAACATCCGAATTGATGTAATCCTAGTCACTGGCGAGTATGTGTCAAAATAATCAAGACCTTTTTTTTGTCTAAAACCTTTGACAACAAGTCTTGTTTATATTTGTCAATAGTTCCATCGTCTTTCATCTTCCTTTTAAAGATCCATTTTGAACCCAAGGGTTTGTTCCCTGGAGGAAGATCAACCAACTCCCAAGTATTATTTTTTAAGATTGATTCAATTTCACTATTAACAGCCTCCTTCCAAGAGGTTGAGTCGCTAGACAACATTGCTTCCTTGAATGTTTGAGGCTCACTTTCAAGAAGAAATGTTACAAAATCTAATCCAAATGAAGTAGATGTCTTTTGACGTTTACAGCGTCTTGGACTTTCTTCATTTTGTTCATTCTCTTTTGGTTCTTCTCTGGGTTGTTTAGATCCCCGACTAGATGACTCAAGTCCAGTTTTATACGGATAGATATGTTCAAAAAATTCAGCACTATCTGATTCCATTACCGTATTATCATGAATATCCGGATGTTCGGACTTATGAACCAAAAATCGTCATGCCTTACTGTTTGTGGCATATCCAATGAATACACAATCCACAGTCTTAAGTCCTATTTTTTCCCTCTTAGGTATAGGAACTTAGACTTTGGATAGACACCCCCATACTTTGAAATATTTCAAATTGGGTTTTCTACCTTTCCATTTCTCATATGGAATTACATTTGTCTTTGATTGAGGCAATCTGTTAAGTATTTGATTTGCTGTAAGGATAGCTTACCCCCACAAGTTCTGTAGTAAACCTGAACTTATAAGTAATGCATTCATTATTTCTTTTAAAGTTCGGTTTTTCCTTTCTGCAATTGCATTAGACTGAGGAGTGTAGGGAGCAGTAGTTTGATGGATTATTCCATTTTCTAAATATATTTGTCCAAATAGAGATTCATATTCTCCACCTCTATCACTTCTAATTATTTTGATCTTTTTATCTAACTGATTTTCAACTTCAGTTTTATATTGTCTAAATGCATCTATTGATTCATACTAGCCATTTAGCAAATATACATAACAATATCTAGTGCAATCGTCAACAAAAGTTATGAAATACTTTTTCCCACCACGTGATGGTGTTGACTTCATGTCACAAATATCAGTGTGAATCATTTCTAAAGGATTTGAATTCCTTTCAACAGATTTATAAGAATGCTTAGCATACTTAGATTCAACACAAATTTGACATTTTGATTTATTGCACTCAAATTTTGGCAAAATATTTAAGTTAATCAGTTTTCGCAAGGTTTTGTTATTAACGTGTCCCAAACGTTCATGCCATAAACATTTAGACTCAAGCAAGTAAGAAGAAGCAAAATCTTTATTCATATCAACTGCAATTACATTGAGTTTGAAAAGGTCATCACTAAGGTAGTCTTTTCCTACATACATATCATTTTTGCTCACTACTACTTTATCAGAAACAAATACACATTTAAATCCATTCTTGGTCATAATGGAATTGAAACTAAATTCTTTCTCAATTCTGGAACATATGAGACCCTATTCTAAGTCACCACCTTGCCTGATGTCATCTTTAATAGGACTTTGCCAGTTCCTTCCACCTTTGCAATAGCGGAGTTTTCCATAAACAATTTTTCATCTGTAAGTGCTGGAGTATATGATGAAAATAATTCTTTGTTGGCACAAACATGGCATGAGGCACCAGAATCTATCCCTAATTCTCTTGGATTTCTAGCCAAGTTACATTCTGAAAGCATTGCACAGAGATCGTCCATTTCTCCTTTGGATTCAGTCAAATTTGCTTGATCCTTCTTTTTTTTCTTGTCCTTCTTTGGACCCCGGCATTCATTAGCCCTATGACCATGTTTACCACAGTTAAAGCAGTTTCCATTGAATTTCTTCTTATGAGGATTGCTTTTTGGACCAGATGTTTTCTTTCTTTTCTTTAATTTTGTGGGATCTTCTTCAACAAAATTTACTCCAGATTTTGCTGAATTGCCACGTGACCTCTTTTCTGCAGCCTTATTAACCTCTTCGATTCTCAGCCTTATTAACCTCTTCGATTCTCAGCCTTACTATGAGATCTTCAACACTCATCTCCTTGCGTTTGTGTTTCAAGCAATTTTTGAAGTCTTTCCATAATGGAGGTAACTTTTCAATAATTGCAGCCACTTAAAAAGAATCATTCATAATCAATCCTACATTAAAGATTATGTGAGTATTAAGGGAAAACTTAATATTTCTAACATAGGCATTAAATAAATTTATACCTTCAGCAAGGAGATCATGGATTATGACTTGCAATTCTTGAACTTGGGTGACGACAGTCTTACTGTCTATTATCTTATAGTCCAGAAATTTTGCCACAATGAATTTCTTCATTCCGGCATCTTCTGTTTTGTACTTCTTTTCTAAAGCATCCCAGAGTTCTTTTGAGGTTTCGGCATTGCTGTACACATTGTACAGATCATCTTGCAGACCACTCAAAATATAATTTTTACACAAAAAATATGAGTGTGTCCATGCTTCTGTTACCAAGAATCGTTCATCAGCCGGAGTTTCATCTGACATAACAGGAACATTCTCATTAATGAACTTCTGCAGACTCAATGTAGTGAGATAGAAGAACATATTTTGTTGTCATCTCTTAAAGTCGACTCCAGAAAACTTTGCAGGTTTCTCAGCCGGCGCTAAGGGAGCATTTGAACGATTATGTGCAACCGATGTTGTAGCAGCACTTACTATTCCATCATTTGTTTGACTTGAATTAGTCATTTTTTTCTGTCACAAATGGCAGATAATTTAAGTATTTGAAATACTAACAGTAAAGAACAAATCTTTACACAAACTATTTCTGATTTAACGATAAAGTTTTTATGTTCTTCTAATCGTTAATCGAATAAATTTTAAAAATTCAAGCAGAGTAGAAAACCATAAAGGTTTTAATCTCCAGAAACCTCAAATACAGAAACTGTTAAATTTCTTATGATTGTTATTCTTATAGTAACCTGTATTTATAAGGTTAATAAACAGAAACAAAAATAAGATGAAGCAGAAAATACATAAAATACAAGAAGTAATTTGAGTCCACAGAAACTACTGTGTGTCTTTAAGAAATTTAATCCCCTTACTGTACCCAAGGTTATGGATTAATTTCTCCCAAGATAAAACGGATTAAACCTATTAAAGAAATAGCGGTACCTCAAATTTCTTTAACTTCAGCGAACTTCAAAACAGCAACAAGTCACACACACTCAGTCGTTCGACACTTTGATTTTATTTGAGAGGAAAATAAATGCATAGAAGAAAAATTTCCAGTGTTTTAAAAAATCAAAAATTTACTTCCTTTTATAGCCATTTTCAGCAAGGAACGTGTCTGTTCAGTGAAATCTGTTCAGACCCATTTTATCCAGAAAATTGTGTCTTTTGAAAAAAAAATAACAACTTTTCAGAAAATTGTATCTGTTAGGAATATAATGACTTTTTGGAAAGTAACGACTTTTCGAAAAGAGTAACAACTTTTTGGAATATTACCGTTACCCGCAAATTTATAAGAGATAATATTAACAGGATTTATTTTATTTAACAAAAACTGATTAAATAATTTTTTTCCAAAAAATTTATCAATCAATCATATCCGAAGCCGAAGACGAGCGACGACGGCGCGAGGGGGCATCTTCTTCTTAGCTCTTTAAGAAGTAATGGAAGTGTTTCCTTATATAAGGACAACAATCTCCCTTTCTTTTGCCGATATGGGAGAAATGACTTTTCATTTGCACTTTGCAAATGACTTTTCATTTTCCCTCCAAAGTAGTTCCCTCACTTTTCATATTCTCTCTTTTCTTTTCACATTCCACTTGCTAAACCCCAACAATATCTCCTTCTTAGTTCAATGCTTAAGTCAGTTTATGCAGAAACCTAAAGTGTCTCACTGGAATGCAGCCTTGAGGTTGGTTCGATACATCAAGGCTGAGTCAGGGTTAGGATTGTTTATGAGTTCTGAAAAACACTCACAACTTACTGGATTTTGTGATGCAGATTGGCTGCTTGTCCTAGTACTAGAAGATCTGTTACTGGTTACTTGTTGAAGAATGGAAAGTCACTAATTTCCTAGAAATCCAAGAAGCAAAACACTATTTGCAGAAGCTCTGAAGAGGCAGAGTATAAAAGTTTGGCCACACTGACTGCTGAGGTTGTTTGGATAACTAATTTGTTCAAGGAACTGGGGTTGAAAGTGAATGGTCCTGTCAACATTCATTGTGATAGCAAAGCTACTATACAAATACCTGCAAATCATGTATTTCATTAACGTACAAAACACATGGAGATTGACTGTTATTTTATTCGAGAAAGAATACAACAAGGCTTAATTAGAATAATGTGTGTCAATACTAAAGATCAACAAGCTGACTTGCTGACAATGGCTTTGGGAAGGTCACAACATGATTTTTTGCTTGCCAAGCTAGGTGTCTTGAATGTGTTTAATACATCTAGCTTGAGGGGGAGTATTGGAGAGCTAGCTAGTGATAGTAACGAGTTAGCTATAATGAGTTAGTTGATTAATTCCAATTTTTATGTTATAAATTAGTTACTACAGTAGACCTTAGCACAGTAGATAATTACAACATGTTGGTTGGTTAGTTGTGTATAAATATACTTCATCCTTGTATATTGTATTCAATTCAGTTGGATAATATTTTCAGATTCTCTCTAAGAAATTGTTCATTTATTCTAAGCTTTCCATTCTAAACTATCTTTGTCTTCCATACCGATGGTAGCTAGCCACTTAAGAATCGTTTGGTAGAATCAAGAGTGTATAAAAATTATGTTAAATAGAGTGTATTAGTAATATTTTTATTAGTAATATTTATATATTAATTATACATAATATTTTTTTTATGCATTATTTGGTTAGGTATAATAAGAAAAGGAATATATTGTTTAAAAATATTTATTTACAAAAGCATCTTCCATAATTATGATTGAAAAGATGTAAAAGTGCTTTTGAGAGCTAATTGAGTTGTTAACCATGCTAATGCATATATAAAAATTCATGGTATCAGTAATACACTCTTTTAATTCACAATAGAATATGTAACTAATGCTTGCATTTTTATGCATAATATTTTTAAAAAATGTACAAAATAAAATACTACTAACGTAAACATTATTTTTTATAATACACTCTACGAAACAATCCCTCATCGTTTAGGAAAGCAAAATTCATAGCCTAATATATCTTTTTTTCATAAAATTGTATCAAATTATCCAGATTGTTTGTCATCAGTGGTAGCAGCTCCTTTTGGATGAATTTGTAAGGTCATAGCTTTTCTTGGGAAAAATTTTCAATTTGATATTTTGATTTGTTTATCAATTACTTTCTCTCTCCCTAATTAATTGTTCATTTTTAAAATTAAACACATATTAAGAAAATAATTATTTTTTACTTTAAGTTTATCATTTTATCCCTATTAATTATGAAATAGAATTTAAAATGAAGATTTTCAAAAAGTTCTATTTTTTAAAATTAATTAATTAAAGTTTTAATAGGTAAAAAATTGTTCTTTTTTAATTTGTCAAAATAGACAAATAAAAAGGAACAAGTAAAAAGAAAAATTTAAACAAGTAAATAGAGACAGGAGAGTATAATTTAATATGATTCATTCATAATGATCTATCAATTTTATCCAATCATATTAACAAGACACTTTGATCAATATAGCTATAAAAATATAAAATTTATTGAATTGATAATGACGATACATTTAGTAAAATATTTAATCAAATATCGTTATATTTCTTTTCTAAAGGTTGAATTAGATAGTCCCAACTCATCCAATAACTATTATATAATCAGAAGTTCAAAATCAGTTACAAAAATCACATTTTAAAGAATAAAAAATTAATACTCATATTTCATGAAAAGGGAGAAGGTACAAGGCAAAAGAATATTTAAGGCAATAATTGAGTTTAAAGGGATGGATTACTACTTACCATATGTTAAAAAAAAACATGAATACAAGATTTTCCATATAGAGTTGTCAAAATGGATTGACCCAACCCAATCTTAACGGGTTAGAGAGTTAAATAAATTAGGGCGAGCTGACCCTTTTAGTTAATGGGTCAATAAAATAGCGGCTCAATCCAACCCTAAGCAGTCCACGGATTGGGACGGGTTGGCCCTTCAGCCAAAAAATGAACAATATTATTCTCTTAGAAGGAGTATCTAAGAGAATCGAATGTTGACATCTATGAACAGGACATCAAGACATACAAATTTTCATTTATGAATCATATACTTCAGCGAATACTTACAGAAATACATTTATGAATCTCACAGTTCTATAAATGATTACCAATATACATAATAGTTAACGTAAGATTTAGCGGAAAAATGTTGATCATTCAACCATTCCTCTCATAAAAAAAAGCTAGTATAAAAGTCTTGATTTTTTATGTTTTTAACATATTTCCTCTGAGGCTAACTGGTCGGACCTACAAGGCTAGCGGGCCAAGTGAGGCCGGCTAAAAAGCCTCGTTCCTAAATGGATCAAAAAAGTTAGGTCCAACCCCACTTAATTCAAGGGTTGGGTTGGGTTGGGTCATCTGGCGGTCAAACCCATTTTGACAGCTCTAATTCCATGCTATGAGAATTAATGAAATAAAAATGTGATTCCAGTCTTTCCTATGTTGGGTTGTGGGTCTTTTTACCTTTTTATATGGACAAATAAAAGTCTAAGGTTTTGATTCATTCTTCCTTTCATTTGCGGATAAATCACTTTAGTCCATAACCCCACTATTATAGTGCATATGTAAGACTTTCTTTTAAGTCTTATTTGAGAAAAATCAAGAGATAGAGTGTAGCCATATAAAGATAAAAGTGAGAAAGTGCAGATTTTCGCACAAGCCTTAGCAACCAATTTTAAATTACGACTCCCGCTTCGTTTCTTGTCCGATTGAGCTGATTTTTGGGCAGTTTGTTCCTTTCAACTTAATCATTGATTGGGACTGAGTGAGGGTTATTTGAAGTCATATAGCTCCAGATTTCATCTCGTGAGCAGGAGATGCGGGTTTGGTGTTTTTGCTTCTCTTGTTTCACTAGTTTTTTGTGATATCCTGTAGTTATGTTGTTCATTGTTCACACTTTATTGGTGACCATTTTGAAGGACACTTTTGTAACTATCGTTGATTATAAAGGAGTTTTAGCCTTATGGATTTTATTCTTCACACCAAAGAGGTTTTTAATGTTAAATTTGGTGTCTGTTGTGTTAATTTATTTTCTTGCTTGGTTGATTAGTTTGCTGCCTAAACTATATTATTCTTGCATTATTTTTGTCTACTCTTGGTTCAAATAAAAGAGAAAGTTTTGACTTAAATTTTCTTCCGTTATCGCGTTGTCGTATACATTTGTTTTGTGCTTGCTTTTCCCAACTATATAATGATAGTCATTTTATCTATTTTATAGATTAAAATTTTAATTTCTATTTTCTATGATGTGAATGGATTTCCATTATTGGCATTTGTGAAATTTTGAATATAAGTTTGTAAATAGTGTAATTTATGTCCTAAAAAAATATAAAACTTTAATAAATAAAAGGATAAATATGGAAATAATTCAAACTTCAAAAAACTAAAAATAATTTTAAAGTATGTTTGATCAACTTTTAAGTCAATTCAAACAGACTCTCTTAGAATGTGTTTGATATGTAGAAAAACATTTTTCGAAAAATATTTTTCATTTTTCTAATGTTTGATTAGCTTAAATGATTTGAAATTTTTTTTCCAAATCAACTTATCTTCCTTCAAAAATTAGGAAAAAATATTTTTATATTTTTCGAATTTCTCCTCCAACTTTAAGTTACAATTTTTTTTCTTACCCCATACCATATTTTGACCCTCCCCATCCAAGAAAATAATTTTAAATTTTAAATTATCTTTTTAAAAAAGTTTTAACTTTATAAGTCCCCTACCCACCAAATCAGTTCCAGCCCACCAACCCCCCCCCCCCACACACACACACACAAAAAAAAAAAACTTAAAAATTTAAAATTAAAAAAGAATTAATTTAAAATTTGAAGTTTTTTTCAATCCCTCACGACCCTTGATCACCCCTACCCTTAGAAATTTTTAAAAAGCTACCCAACCCCTATCAACGCCCCCTCCCCTCTCCCCTCCCCCAAGAAAAAAAAAAAATTAATTTTCTTTTCTAAAAAAAAAAAATCATCTTTTTATCCACCCCTACATGCTCCACGCCAACCCCCACCCCACCCCCTCCCAATTTTTTAAAGTTTATTTTTAAAAGATATTTTTAAATTTTGAAAAAGGGCTTAAAATATCCTTGAAGTATTAGAAATGGTACAAAATTACCCTCCATCCACCTATTGATTCCAAAATACCCTTCTCATCCACCTTTGAGTTCAAAATTAACCACTTATTTAACGATTTTAAATTTAAACTATTTAAATATTTTTTTAATACATGACACTCAACTATTTGTTATAATTTAACTTATTAATACAATTTATTAACCAATCTACTACCCACCCTTTACTAATTAAACCACACCCAATTGATAAACCCGCTTCATTACTAATGCCAAAAAGAAAGCTACTACAAATGAGTGTTTCTAAAAATTTGAGGTGAAAATGTCTATAAAAGTAAATTATCATACATTCAAGTCCTCAATAAAAATTATAATTCAAATTTCTAAATAAAAATTACCGATAAACTAAAAAGTCTGACTATGTTCATCTTGATTATTCATTCGCCTCAATTATGTGATGTTACTTAATAAATAACTTTTTAAAAAAAGAATATATTAATGTTTTAATATTTAAAACAAATAATAAATACTTACAAAATTATATTTAAAAGTGCATGAATTAATTCGAGAGGTGCTACTTCTTTACATTTAATCATACATTTCGAATTCAAGCTTGAAAAAAAATCCTATTGAAAGTAAGCGGCTCAATCTAAATTTAATTGGACTTCAATTCGGACTCAATAATTTTGAATGTCATTTTCATGAATCAGTAATTTCGTCATGCTTTGGTAGTGGTTAGGGTGATTTTAATATTAGAAATGGTTTATTAATTGGGTGGGACTTAATTAGTAATGGGTGGATAGTGGGTTGGTCTATTAAATAATATTTATTAATGAAATTATATCCAATAGTTGAGCGCGAAGTATTTTAAAAAATATTTATATAGTTTAAATTTGAAACCGTTAAATAAGTGGTCAATTTTGAACCTAAAGGCGGATGACAAGGGTATTTTGGAGCCAATAGGTGGGTGAATAGGATATTTAGGAGCCAATAGGTGGATGAAGGGTAGTTTTGTACCATTTTCAATACTTCGAGGGTATTTTAGGCCCTTTTCCGTTAAATTTTTATATTTTTTACTCCACCCTACAATGACCATACAAATTCACGATTCAGACATGATTGGATCTTGATTTTAAAGTTGGATCTGAAATTCTGATTTAAAAATTGAATCTTTGGTCCAACATCAGTTGTCAAGTCTTGATGGCAGTCAAGTCTCAATTTGAGTGTCGAAGTTCAATTTTGAATTGATCTATCATATTTAAGTTCGAATGTCAGGGTCAAGTATCAAATCGAATATTCAGTCCCAATACAAATGTCAGGTCTCTAGTTGGAAGTCAAAGTCAGGTCTTGAGTCAGATATCAGAGTCGAGTTAAAGATAGGTCGTTGGGATTGTATCCTAGTTTTGATGTTGGGGTCATGTCCTAGATCGATTATTAAGGTTGACATTAGGATCAAAAGTTATTTTTCTAAAATATATTTTTTACTCTCTAGCAAAAAAAGAAGAAGATAGTTTCTAAAAATTATTTTTCATTCAAATACTAAAAATATTTTCTATTCACCAATCAAAAATAAATTAAAAATCCACTTTTTTTTAAGGCAAAATATTTTCCTTCCTACATAATATGGAACATAGGGAAGTATGAGTGTCATAGGATAGTCTTTTTTTTTTAGAAAAAGAAAATTAATTTTTTTTAGATATGCATAGTCATGGAGTTAATTGAAATAATATTTAAATATATGTGTCCATCAGTATTTTCAAAAATGTTTTTGGGACGAGTTTCAGGACTAATTTCGAGACGAAATGTACCAAAAATGCTTTGGGGCGTAAATTAAAAACGTAAATTCATAAGGCGTAAGTCCTAAAATTTGAGGTGTAAGCCCTGAACATAAAAACGTAAGTTTTGAGTGTAAAAACGTACGCCGATCATTTTTAATTTTTTTCCTTTAAGTCATATTTTTATTATTAGTGTAGTAATATTTCTCACATAATAATGATAATCTTTTTTTCATTATTGAATATTGATATTTATCTCACATAACATATCATAATTCATTAAAAAATTTAGTTTTGTTTATTTTATTAATAATAAAACTATATAATTAAATATATATGTGACTACGCCTAGTACATCTATGAAACTTATGTCCCATGTCTTGAGGCTTACGCCTCACCCGATACTGTATAAAATGTCTCAACTAACGCCCCGCCTTTTAAATCACTTGTGCCCGCAGACATTAATTTATTTTTTGATTTAATAATGACGTGACGTGAGTGAAGTAGTGAAAAAACAA
Source organism: Solanum arcanum (assembly GCA_027789145.1). Taxonomy (NCBI): domain Eukaryota; kingdom Viridiplantae; phylum Streptophyta; class Magnoliopsida; order Solanales; family Solanaceae; genus Solanum; species Solanum arcanum. Next base: position 59,600,888 of record CM050933.1, on the reverse strand, counting down.
AATGAAAGGTGAGAGGAGTGAGGTCTCGATGTGTATATATATGTACATAGAGGAGTAGCAAAGAAAGAAGCATTACAATTACATTGAAACAGAAAGTGAAGGAAGTTAGAAAATTCTGAAAACGGTTATCGCTTTGAGTTTTAGGGTTTTTTCAAATCTTCATGTACTTGCTCATGGAGTCCAAAGGTTTGCTTCTTCTCCAAGTTTTCTCTGTTTACTCTGGTTATCTATCTTCAACTCATATTTCTTTGTTACGATTATGGCAGTAGATCTTGGACAGATACTGAAGGAACTTCATCACCGTTGGCTTCTCCCCCATGAAGTTTGTCAAATTTTGCGCAATCATCAAAGCTTCTGCTTGACTCAACAGCTTCAACTCAAACCTCCAGGTTCATCATTATCTCCACAAACGATTTTCCTTTGCATTTATTTTAACTAATATACCTTTTCGGTTTCAGCTGGTTCCATCTTTCTATATGATCAGAAACTGCTACCAAATTTCTGTAAAGATGGTCACCATTGGAGAAAGAACAAGGACGGTCAAACTATTAAAGAAGCTCATGAAAAGTTCAAGGTATGCTCTAATATGCTTAAGCTCATTTTCTCTTATCGTGTTTTTGTCATTTTCAAAGAAAAATTTCTGATATTTGGTGAAGTAGTATCCAATTGGTGGAGTCGCCTATGTTTTTCTGGTTGCTCTTTTCAATCTGTAGTATAAACGTGAGATTGCCTGTGTTTAACAGCTTTGTGTTTTATCTTTGATTTAGTATATCTTTTTTGACATCTTTACTGCTCAAAAGCAACTTTTAGGAAATCAGATTACTTTTTTCTTTGGGTGTAATAGTTTATTCATATTGTGGGAAAATCACTCTATACAAGAAATATACCAAGTTGAATTTTAAAGGAAGTCAAGAACCACCTATGAGAGACCATATGTTAAATGTTCTCTCCAAGTTGTAGTAATGTTTCCATAATAAGGTTATTTTACGTTGGTTTTAGCGTAAATCAAGTGAAACAACACTGTTTTCAGCTTGAATTGACTGTTTTACTCGGATACAGATTCTTAGGCCTGTTAACATATTTACTGGTGCTAGTTAAAATAGCACAGATCAATTATAGAGGATTTTAATAGTCGACACCAGCCACCTTGTTTAGTATTAAGACATAGTTGATTATTTTAATTGAAGTGCAAATTCTTTGCCATCAGATGAAGTTTCTATAAAGTTATGCGACCTAGAATTCCCTGAAAGCACCCTCCAAGTTCATTTATATATCTATAAAGTAAGGCCTAACTTAACCTCAAAAGTTAGCTCATGAGGGGAGGATTTCTCATGACAATATAACAGGACCATATCTCATTCCATCAATCAATGTGGGACTTTTCAGCGTTGATACCATAACACGAGCCTCAACATTGAGAAACATAACAAGCGGCTAGCTCATGAGGAGAGGATTACTCATGACAATATAACAAGACAACAATCCATTCCCTCAATCAATGTGGGACTTTTTAGCATTATAACATAACACAGGCCTCAACATTGAGAAACATAACAAGCAGGATCAGTATGTCTAACTCTTATACCATGTACATAATTGTATTTTGGGCCTTACTCAATCCCAAAAGCTAAATCATGAAGGGAAGATTGTCCAAGACCACAAAAAGGGACCACAATTTAGTTCTTCAATGAATGTGAAACTTAACAGTAAGTTTGAACAAAGAATACAAAAGCTTATTGTATTTAGAAAACACATGGATATATGTGCAAGCTGCTCTTCTAGTTACTCTAATATCTTCTAAAATAAGGCAACCTTTATTACTTGACCTTTATGACCAATAGAAATCCAGACAGTTTGTATCAGTTGCATGAAGACTAGACGACCTAATTATATTTAAATTCACAGAGCAATGACTTCTTCACATTTTGGACTAGATGTTGACCAAACGATTGTGCATCTAGTAACTTTATTTAAAACATCAACCTTTTTTCTGACTGCAGGCAGGCAGCGTCGATGTTCTTCACTGTTACTATGTCCATGGGGAGGGCAACAAGTACTTTCAGAGGCGAAGTTATTGGATGCTTGAAGAGTGAGTCTCTGAATTTGGTGTCCTGTTAGCTTGTTCTGTAATGTTGCTTTGAGGTGAAGATGTGTGCTAGGGGAAAATTACAGAAACAGATTATGTAGTTTGACGAATACTTATCAGTTTAAGCCAGTTTCACATAATTTCATTTTCCTTTATCTGATTTGATGTTTATCAGTTATCTAGATATTCCTTACTGTTCATTCTTTTGTCAGGTTTCCAAACTTTGATTATATTTTGTGCTGTATATTAGATCTAAAAGAATGTTAATGTATAGTATTGTTCTTCAAAGAATTTCTCAAAGGTTGGATATGTAGAGGTTCTCTCAAAGGGTTTTGAAGCGATATGTATGTTTCCTGTTAATTTAATCTTGTATGGTTCCTCAACGGGTGGTTTGGGCAATCTGGTGTTCCATAATATTTCTTTGGTCAGTAAATGGTCACGGTGGTTGCCTTGAGACCCAGAATATTCTATGCTAAAACTAATAGGAAATGGATTTTGTTAAGAGTACATTGGAGGCAGGATTAGATGATAATTTCACCTATTAAACTTAATGGAGGTTCACATCCCGGTATGCTTCTTACTCCTTCCCTTAGAAAAAGAATAAGGAGATCTGATTTAAGGAAAAGAGGCATCGTCTTTTGATTCTGAAAGAGTTCACTTCTAGGAATGGTGTTACTCTTTTAAGTTCAGTCCACACTACATAGTTGATGTTTCAGTTTACTTCAGTGATCAAGTATCACCCGCTGTTACTCTTTCTTTTCATTTTAATATTAAGATTGGTCCTTTCTGACTTAGATTGCATGCACCTTAACGACTCCACCTGAAAGCTTATCCAGGTCACAAGCACAGGATGTCAAGATAACCTTGTCCACCCAGGTTGGAGCAGACTGCTCTCACAAAGTGTTTGCTGGGAATCGAACTTGCATTCTCCAAATTGTTATTCCCATGCCTCAACGTCTATGCAATCACCTTGTGACTCTATATCTTTTTGTCTTAGAGCTTTCCTTAGTCTAGTGATTTTCCTCTAGCTTTCCTTGGTTGCAGTGGAAGTACCTCCAAAATAGAACTAATTATGGTGGTTTTGAGTCATTGAGAAGAAAGGTTAAATACAAAGACAACACCTTAATTGCACCAGTTTTCTAACATGCTACTATTGTCCCAACAGGGGAACTCATTTTTTCAAGATGCTTCTTCAGAAGCTCCTCGTTTGAGGGTTGGGGAAAGTTCTTTAGAAGACAAAAGGGGAAGGGTCGAGGAAGGTGATCGGTAGGGGGTGGTTCTGAAAACAAAGTGCTTGGGGGTTGGCAGAGTTCCTAGAAGAAGAAGTGGAGAGTATATGAGGAAGAAGATGACTGGAGGGTGGAAGGAGGTTCTGAAAACACAGTGCTGGAGGGGAGGGAGTTCTATGGAAGAAGAAAGGGGTCAGGGTCCTGGGAAGAAGATGGTGGGCGACAGAAGTTGTTAAATTTCCTTTCTTTTTCCCCTCACAAGCTTTTTATTAGGCGATAGCTTGGCTCAAGAGCCACATGGCTTTTTTTCATTTCTTTATTATTTGCCATGTTGCGACATGTGAAGCTCAATTTATTTTACTGGCTAGTCATGAGGGACTTAATAGTCACACATGGATTAAAGTTGGAGTGACTAATAGGTACAAGACTCAGTTGAGGTGTCTCAGTTAAGCTTGTTGCAAAGTTTAGGAGTTTTTCTATGCATTATGCCAAAAAATAAATATACATTTACCACTTGCTGTAAATATACTAAAAGAAGTTGCAAAACAGTCCCTGTTCATGCATTGCACATTTGATGGTGCAACTACGTAGTTATTAATTATGCCCACTCTTGTAGATATTCTTTGGGGTTGATTATGCTTTGGAATTTTTGCTGTAGCAAAAAAAGATGTTCTGGAGGGACTTTTCAAATCCAAAATAAATTAATAAATATCCTCTAGGGAAATAATCCATCACCAAGCTTTTATGGTAATACTGGCTTATTAAGTAGGCTTGAGTTTTCCTCAGATAATTACATCCTTCTTCCTTTGTGCGACTTAGTATATCTCTAGCTCATATTTAAGTGCTTTATAGAAAAAGGAATGGCAGTGGAGATCTTAAGAAAATATTTTATGTTCTTAGTATCTGATATAGTCCTTGTAGACTTTAGCATGATCGTTCCTGATTTTATTTTGCAGACAGTTGGAGCACATCGTCCTTGTGCATTACAGAGATGTAAAAGAGGTATTTCCACAACAGTTTAATGATATGGTTGTTGCTGTATGTTTCTGCGGATGCGTTTCTGTTTGTTAATTCTCTGATTTTACACTTAATATCTGTCTTCTGTTTTACGTAGTCCTGCATCATATATATCTACATGGTGTTTGTCTGTGTTTTCTACATTATAACTTGCAGATGTGGAGGCTACCATGATGGATTTGTTCTATTTTTTTTAAGACCCTGATTTGCAAAGAAGTTTCTGGGGTCGAGGAAGTGGAATATGAAATGAATGTCTTATAACTACTAGGAATATTAGTACTCACTCCATTTCATATTATATGGCGATGTTTGATAGATGGGAAATGTAGTTTGAGATTTTAACTGACATGTTTTTGAAGTTAGTGGTAGTGGAAAAAAGTATTGAAATATGGTTAAAAAGTTTGTCTTATAGAGAACCTCACATCGAAGTTTAAAATTTGAATATACTAAATAATTTAAATTATTGAAAGTTGTGAAAATTATATAGTATTAATATTGAATAATGTCTTAACATTTTGAAACGTCCCTACATAAAAAAGAATACTCCCTCCGTCCCATTTTATGTGGCAACATTTGACCCGGCACGGAGTTTAAGAAATAATGAAGACTTTGAAATGTTTACCAAATTGCCCTTCCAAAGAGTAACTCATTTTTCTCTCTCCTCATAAATGTATTAGAAAATTAAGTGGGACCAATAAGGGTAAAAGAAAAATTATACCTTTAAATACTTACCATATAAGGAAATGTGACATTCTTTTTGGAACTGACCAAAAAGGAAATGTTGCCACATAAAATGGGACGGAGGGAGTATCATCAAAATAAGAGTCATATGACAAGAAAGGAGAATTTAATTCTCAGTTAAAGTGCGTGTACCCAATTTACTTGTATTTGTGTGTAATCTGTATTTTTATATGTCAAATAATCTTAAAAACATCATATCGTTCTATTGAAGATCAGTAGTAGTTGTCAATAACAGGAAACAAAATAGATTGATATGCTATACAGGAGTGTCTTTTTGTCCTGCTCATATGTTGGGATAAGTTCTTTATGTTTGCATATTAATAGGTTAATTGTGCTTAATTAATCTAATAATTATCAGAATAGTTTATCAACTTAGTTGTTCAAGGCAAGTATCTACTGTTACTCCTGGAAACACAATGGTATACCAGAAAGTTGTTGCATAGAGTATGCTTCTTCTGTGTTTATATTAATTGGGGGAAAATACTCAGAAAATCTAGTCACCAGTTCCTTTTTTATGGGGATGAATACAGAGAGTTATCAAGCTACATGTAGCAAACTGACTTATTATGACATGGTGTGTGCTTTTAGTCTCTATCATAGTAGATTAACATATATTATTGATATGTGCCATGCAGGGTTACAGACTAGGTGCCTCCCGTCTGCAACCTGTACATCCAGTGTTATTGCTTGAAAATCCTGACAGTAGTTCCAAGCCTTGCTTTGTATTTGGCCCAGCATTTCAGAAATCTCATACAAAAAGTCCAAGCTTAGTTGACTTGAAAGAACAAGCACTCGCTTCTGAACTTCACAGTGGTGATTCCAGAGGTAGTTTTCTCTTTGATGCTTCCCTTAATTCATAATGTTTGGATGAGGAAACTGGTACAGTATTATAGCACTTCATAAGCTGTTCTTATATAATACAGACTAAGGACCTTGTTTTGTCTTGTTAGGACTTATGGCGTTTTCGAGGTCGAAGGAGAGGTTTCAGCTCAATCCACAAGTTAGAGCATTCATGTCTTCTGGCTTTCGTAGATTTGAAAGAAATTTAAATGTTATGCTACAGAGAAAGTTCTACCCGGGACACTTTAATCTGGCTGATTTGCGGTCCAGTAAACTCACTTATGCAAGATTATATGCTGGTAAAGCTGTGGCGAACAACAGAAGCAGATTGGCAATTACTTCTGGGGAAGTATTTGAGGTACTATAGTTTGTGTTATAGATGTATTCATGCAGTCATTGGTGTCCCTCTTTCTTGTTTTCCCTTCAAGGAGAAGGGGGTAGGGAAATAAGTATTAAAAACAATTGAGATATTGGAAATTTGTAAGTTCTTGGTAGATATCTTCAATGTGTTTCATCTGTAGGATCAAACATGCTTTTATCATATTTTTAGTCTTTTATCATTTTCCATAGTCTGGTTCGGAACTTCTGATAGCATACCCAAAAGAGGTTAAATTTTTTATAAAGTAGATATATAGAGAAGCATTAAATATAATGGTTGGCATATCTTGATTTAACTAGAATTATTCTTCTGACATTATCATTTATTGCAATGTGTCCAGTTCTTGAACATCTGCATTGTTCAGTGTTGGTGATGCAAATTCATGTTCAAAGGCAAACTTACTTTCAATTTTCAAATGTGGCTTTGGAAATTTCGGTTGCTCCATTTGTACCTTCTTTTTTGGTTTTCTAAAAATAATTGACCTATTATGGCTACATTAAGGCTGACATTATCTTCTATCGTTTGCCCACAGGTTTTTGAACTGCGATATTCGTATTCATGTAGTTTTTATAAGCATTCCGTTAACACTACTACTATTTCTTATTATTGTAGGAGAATATCCATGTTGCTCCTCCTCAGATTCAGAACATTTCCAGCTCTCAGACAGTTGTTACTCCTGATGGTGCAGTTAAAACTAGTTCCTTTGATGGTGGACTCAACAGTGATGAAGTTGGAAGCCTAAAGAAACTTGATATCCTTGGAAAATGGATGGATAGAGAGTTAGCTGGAGGCAACAAGTCCCTGATGTCCTCTAATTCTGGCAACTACTGGAATACCCTTGACACTGATAATGGGGATAAAGAAGTTTCCACTTTATCACGTCACTTGCTGTTGGAAGCTAATTCCGTAGGCACTTCTCCATCCCAAAAGCAGCTGTTCAGGATCTTTGATTTTTCTCCACAATGGGCCTTCTCAGGAGTGGAAACAAAGGTAAACTTATCTGATCTGATAGAATGGTCCATTTTTCAACTCGTAACTTTGAAATCACATGAAGCGATATTGTATTAGTTGTAAATGTTAAATATTCAGATATACAACTTTATTTCTCTTCAGGTTTTGATTGTAGGTACCTTTCTTGTCCATCGGAAATATCTTACCTGTCACAAATGGAGCTGTATGTTTGGTGAAGTTGAGGTGTCTGCAGAAGTTCAGACTCAAAGTATTCGATGTCAAGTTCCTTTTCATGCTCCTGGACGTGTTCCTTTTTATGTAACCTGCGGCAATAGGTTAGCATGCAGTGAGGTGCGGGAGTTTGAATATCGTGAAAAATCATCAGAACTTGCTCTTGCCCTTCGACCAAGTGATGAAGTGCATCTGCAAGTACAACTAGTTAAATTGCTATATTCAGGACTAAACAAAAAATTCTTGGATTGTTCCAGTAGAGAGTGTGAAAAATGTAAATTGAAGACCCAGTTATGTTCTTTGAAATGCCAGACTGGAAATGCTACTCAAAGATTAGAGGACTTACTTGCCGTTATTGAATGCGATCACATCAACTTCAAAGATGTGCAGATTCAGAATTTCATGAAGGATAAACTTTATGAATGGCTAGTCTCTAGAGCACACGAAGAAGATAAAGGTCCAAATATTTTAAATGACCAAGGCAAAGGGGTTATTCATCTAGTGGCTGCCCTAGGTTATGAATGGGGGTTGCTTCCATTAATTGCTGCCGGTATTAGTCCTAATTTCCGAGATGCATGTGGTAGGACAGCTCTTCACTGGGCCGCACATTATGGAAGGTGAGTGGGCCCATCAAATTTGTACCTGAACTAATTTACCCTCAACATCAAAACCTTTTAGAGTTTGTTAGCTCTCACTGCTTTTAAGTTTCTTCTTTCTCCATTGGGCATCTAGTGGGCCTGCGTTAGAACAGCAGCTCTGTAAGGCAGGTACAACCCAACCAGCTTCCTCCTGTATGCATCAAGAACGTCACTCCTCCATTTAAGGCTGTTGTTTAGAGACATGTCACTGCTTTAATGTTTCCTGCATCCATAGTTAGTTGGAATGTGCATGCATTTATAATAATAATAGTTGAATAATGAAAGACCATAAAGTTCTCTTTGTTTCTATAGTGTATTCCCTGCCATTTGATCATGCATTTTCCATTGAAATTCACCTCGGGTAAGTGTGAATTTATATACTATATTTGTGAAGAGAAAAAGCTGTCTGAGCACGTCCCAGGAATTCTGCAACAGAAGCTTCATAAGTGAGCTATGTGTTGCATACATTGATACATTACTTTCAGCAGTTGAATTATTGATAGCAAAAAGGAAAAATCACCTTAACTTGCAACGTCTAACAGAGGATCGATATTCATTTAAATTAATTCATATTAATGATCTACTTTAGGGAAGATATGGTGATTGCACTTATCAAGCTAGGTGTAGCTGCTGGTGCTGTTGATGATCCAACTACTGCATCCCCTGGGGGGCAAACAGCTGCTGATTTGGCTTCTAGTAGAGGTCACAAAGGGATTGCTGGATACTTGGCAGAATCAGATCTTACTTCTCATCATCAATTATTGGCTACCAGTAAAAATGCTTTAGACACTATTGGTGCTGGGCTTGAAGCTGAAAAGGTATATGAATCTGCAGTTCAAGAGATTGTTCCTTTGAATGGAACAATAGATGAGGATGTTTCCTTGAAAGCATCTCTTGCTTCACTAAGGAAATCAGCTCATGCTGCAGCATTGATTCAAGCTGCTTTTAGAGCTCGTTCATTCCGGCAGAGACAGCTTACAGAGAGTAGAAATGATGTTTCTGAAGCTTCACTTGACCTTGTTGCCCTGGGCTCCTTGAACAAGGTCCAAAAGGTGAACTGTTTTGAGGACTATTTACACTCGGCTGCCATGAACATCCAGCAGAAATATTGTGGCTGGAAGGGGAGGAGAGAATTTTCGAAGGTACACAACCAGATTGTGAAAATGCAGGTAAATGGCCATGTTTTTTCTTCTTCCCCTTTTTTGTGTGTCTGCTAATAAGTATGACTTTTGTTTAAGTACTTGTTTTAGCTAAACTGGTCTGTTGGTGTATTTCCATTGGGGGATGTCCCATTGTTTACACTTTCTAGCTTTCAGATAGCCTTTTTTGTTAGTTTTGACCTCTGGCCAATTGGAAAATATTATTTACAATTGGATACTAAGCCTGTCATCTTCACCATTCTACTTGTTAATGATGTAACTTTTAGCATGAGAAATAGAAGAGTACTGTCCATAGTCTTGTTCTTACTAAAGACTGCACAAGAAGGGTAAGAAATTATATATTACATAGTGCAAGTTGTTTTTTCTCCCCCTGTTGGTCCCAATGATTTGGCTTTTGCTTAAACTGACTCTGTGCAGGAAGTGTAAGATTTTGTGTCCCTAGATGCTTTAAGCAAGTGTGTAGATGATGATGGCTAGATTGTGACTGACATCAAATCACTTTGGAACCCTGCTAATCACATCTCTTCATCCCTCTTAGTTTACTGGCCTTTATGTAGTTGAAATTTCACACGAACTTGTGGTGTGGACATCTCATAAATCATTGAGGGATAGATTGAAATATTCTTTCATCTTTCACTCTGAAGTTAGTTTAGATTAGATAATCTTTCCCTGATGTATTTGATGAGGTAATTGACTTTTATTTGACTAACTTAAATTGGATATGTTTAGTGAATCATTAATAATCTCTCCACCTTCAGAGTGCAGTTAAAAATATTTTACATCATGTTATGATTTCAGGCTCTTGTACGTGGACATGAAGTTCGGAAGCAATATAAAAAGTTTGTATGGGCGGTCAGTATCCTTGAAAAGGGCATTTTGCGTTGGAGGAGGAAAAAAACAGGATTACGAGGATTTTGGCCAGAAAAAACAAGCGAGACAGGAACAGTAGAGCGTGAGAAGGAGGAGGAGTATGATTATCTAAGTATTGGTCTAAAACAGAAGTGTGCTGGAGTTGAGAAGGCTTTGGGTAGAGTTGAGTCCATGGTACGTCATCCAGAGGCAAGAGATCAGTATATGAGGATGGTTGCCAAGTTTAAAAGTTGTAAGGTGAGCCTAATCTTGTGGTAGGAGAATTTAGAATACAAGCGAAGCCGCCCGCCTCTTGTATTAATGCATTGTACCTGTGTTGATTTTACTATCTATTCTGACATGGTAGATCTCTTGCCAGTAAGCAATCAACTAACATACTGTACCTGTGTTTTTTTGTGCAGCTGGATGACGGAGGGAGAGAAGTAAATAAGTCATCACCACCAGTTTAGGTTTTCAATAAAATGTACTGATTGATTGTAGTCTGAAATATAGTCATGTGGGAAGAGAATACATTGCGTAATGATAGAGGTTAGAATGATCAAAATGGATAGAGAGATTGTATAGGCTGAACCCTAACAAATAGATTCCATCTACGTATATTCTTGCATCCAATGTTAATAATACTCCTGCAATGTTAATATTCTTTTAGAAATATAATGTTGTCCATCTGAAAGCAAAATTTGGCATTCAAATAATTATGCAGGCAGAGAACTTCTCTTAAGACCTGCTCCTCCTCCATATTATTCTTCGTTGTTGTACGATAAGGTTATTGATACTAACTTAGCGTCATGGTCTTATATCTCTACTCTCACTTGTTTAGTCAAACTTTTGAAATTTGGAAAAATACTTTTGAAGAATAACAGTGGTTGGTTGGCTAATCAATATAAAAATAATGTTTGGCAACATTTATATTTGATCAATGTCTACACTTTGTATTGGATTAATGTTTCAAAAGTATTTACTTTTTCTTTCAACTTCTGAAAACAATCCTAATTCAAAAAGATCCTCTAAGTTTTAGTGCTAAGAGAATGTTATTTTTGAAAATTGGTGCTCACCATTGCATTTTGGAGCATATAGTTAAACCAACACCTTCACTTAGCATATTATTAGCAAAATACAACCAACAATTATCAACCACCACTAAAACGAACAATCTTTGTGAAAATGATGGATTTCTAATGACATGTCATATTTTTTAATCCATGTGCAAGTCATATGAGTTTAACACTTATAAAATGTTTGTCAGTTTGACCATAAGCATACAAGTTTCGCAAACTTGAAGGGAAAAATAGTGTTTAAGGTTATATTTTGAGGATAAATTTTTAAATGCAAGTGTGATTGTTTTGGCCAATAACTTTTTAAAATTAAAAAACAATACTTTTAGCTTTCAAAAAACTTCGGCCAATAGTCAAGTATTGATTATATCTCCCGTCCCATGGAATCATGATTAAGATATGGTTTTAGATTAGCTCTAACACAAGAAATTTATTGGTTGAATTAACTGATTTAAATTTCATAATATATACGAGTTTAAAATTTGAAAATAATAATATAACTTTAAATAAAAATAAATTAAAGTTTGGAATTGTGCAAACTTTATAAAATAATAATAATATAAATATATTATTATTATTATATGAAAGAGTTGGTTTTGGTTCTTGTGGAATCAAACTAAATAGAAGATGAATTAATATGAATATTTGGTAGGAAGATAATTAGTACAAAATACAAGTCAAAGATTGTATCTTGGTAGGTGAAAGTTAGGCAAACCATAAAATGGTTTGCTATCTTAACCTTGACAATTTTGACACATAGTGATGTCATGGATGACATCAATAGGATGAATTTATTCCTATAAATAGGTAGCTCTTAATTCATTTTCAAATCATCCTTTCACTTGCCTTCTCACCTTCTAAGGCATTGTGTTCTCTCTCTTGTAGTATTTCACTTATATTCTTTGTATAGTGAAATAAATATTGAGTGCAGTTGTTCTTTGGTGGACGTAGGATCATTTTGATCCGAACCACGTTAAATATTGTTGTTCTTCCTTGTTCTTTAGTTTCACGTTTTCGCTAACAATTTTTAATCCATGTGCAAGTCATATGAGTCTAACACTTATAAAATGTTTGTCAGTTTGACCATAAGCATACAAGCTTCGCAAACTTGAAGGGAAAAATAGTGTTTAAGGTTATATATTGAGGATAAATTTTTAAATGCAAGTGTGATTGTTTTGGCCAATAACTTTTTAAAATTAAAAAACAATACTTTTAGCTTTCAAAAAACTTCGGCCAATAGTCAAGTATTGATTATATCTCCCGTCCCATGGAATCATGATTAAGATATGGTTTTAGATTAGCTCTAACACAAGAAATTTATTGGTTGAAATTAACTGATTTAAAATTCATAATATATACGAGTTTAAAATTTGAAAATAATAATATAACTTTAAATAAAAATAAATTAAAGTTTGGAATTGTGCAAACTTTATAAAATAATAATAATATAAATATATTATTATTATTATATGAAAGAGTTGGTTTTGGTTCTTGTGGAATCAAACTAAATAGAAGATGAATTAATATGAATATTTGGTAGGAAGATAATTAGTACAAAATACAAGTCAAAGATTGTATCTTGGTAGGTGAAAGTTAGGCAAACCATAAAATGGTTTGCTATCTTAACCTTGACAATTTTGACACATAGTGATGTCATGGATAACATCAATAGGATGAATTTATTCCTATAAATAGGTAGCTCTTAATTCATTTTCAAATCATCCTTTCACTTGCCTTCTCACCTTCTAAGACATTGTGTTCTCTCTCTTGTAGTATTTCACTTATATTCTTTGTATAGTGAAATAAATATTGAGTGCAGTTGTTCTTTGGTGGACGTAGGATCATTTTGATCCGAACCACGTTAAATATTGTTGTTCTTCCTTGTTCTTTAGTTTCACGTTTCCGCTAACAATTTTTAATCCATGTGCAAGTCATATGAGTTTAACACTTATAAAATGTTTGTCAGTTTGACCATAAGCATACAAGCTTCGCAAACTTGAAGGGAAAAATAGTGTTTAAGGTTATATTTTGAGGATAAATTTTTAAATGCAAGTGTGATTGTTTTGGCCAATAACTTTTTAAAATTAAAAAACAATACTTTTAGCTTTCAAAAAACTTCGGCCAATAGTCAAGTATTGATTATATCTCCCGTCCCATGGAATCATGATTAAGATATGGTTTTAGATTAGCTCTAACACAAGAAATTTATTGGTTGAATTAACTGATTTAAATTTCATAATATATACGAGTTTAAAATTTGAAAATAATAATATAACTTTAAATAAAAATAAATTAAAGTTTGGATTTGTGCAAACTTTATAAAATAATAATAATATAAATATATTATTATTATTATATGAAAGAGTTGGTTTTGGTTCTTGTGGAATCAAACTAAATAGAAGATGAATTAATATGAATATTTGGTAGGAAGATAATTAGTACAAAATACAAGTCAAAGATTGTATCTTGGTAGGTGAAAGTTAGGCAAACCATAAAATGGTTTGCTATCTTAACCTTGACAATTTTGACACATAGTGATGTCATGGATGACATCAATAGGATGAATTTATTCCTATAAATAGGTAGCTCTTAATTCATTTTCAAATCATCCTTTCACTTGCCTTCTCACCTTCTAAGACATTGTGTTCTCTCTCTTGTAGTATTTCACTTATATTCTTTGTATAGTGAAATAAATATTGAGTGCAGTTGTTCTTTGGTGGACGTAGGATCATTTTGATCCGAACCACATTAAATATTGTTGTTCTTCCTTGTTCTTTAGTTTCACGTTTCCGCTAACAATTTTTAATCCATGTGCAAGTCATATGAGTCTAACACTTATAAAATGTTTGTCAGTTTGACCATAAGCATACAAGCTTCGCAAACTTGAAGGGAAAAATAGTGTTTAAGGTTATATTTTGAGGATAAATTTTTAAATGCAAGTGTGATTGTTTTGGCCAATAACTTTTTAAAATTAAAAAACAATACTTTTAGCTTTCAAAAAACTTCGGCCAATAGTCAAGTATTGATTATATCTCCCGTCCCATGGAATCATGATTAAGATATGGTTTTAGATTAGCTCTAACACAAGAAATTTATTGGTTGAATTAACTGATTTAAATTTCATAATATATACGAGTTTAAAATTTGAAAATAATAATATAACTTTAAATAAAAATAAATTAAAGTTTGGAATTGTGCAAACTTTATAAAATAATAATAATATAAATATATTATTATTATTATATGAAAGAGTTGGTTTTGGTTCTTGTGGAATCAAACTAAATAGAAGATGAATTAATATGAATATTTGGTAGGAAGATAATTAGTACAAAATACAAGTCAAAGATTGTATCTTGGTAGGTGAAAGTTAGGCAAACCATAAAATGGTTTGCTATCTTAACCTTGACAATTTTGACACATAGTGATGTCATGGATGACATCAATAGGATGAATTTATTCCTATAAATAGGTAGCTCTTAATTCATTTTCAAATCATCCTTTCACTTGCCTTCTCACCTTCTAAGGCATTGTGTTCTCTCTCTTGTAGTATTTCACTTATATTCTTTGTATAGTGAAATAAATATTGAGTGCAGTTGTTCTTTGGTGGACGTAGGATCATTTTGATCCGAACCACGTTAAATATTGTTGTTCTTCCTTGTTCTTTAGTTTCACGTTTTCGCTAACAATTTTTAATCCATGTGCAAGTCATATGAGTTTAACACTTATAAAATGTTTGTCAGTTTGACCATAAGCATACAAGCTTCGCAAACTTGAAGGGAAAAATAGTGTTTAAGGTTATATATTGAGGATAAATTTTTAAATGCAAGTGTGATTGTTTTGGCCAATAACTTTTTAAAATTAAAAAACAATACTTTTAGCTTTCAAAAAACTTCGGCCAATAGTCAAGTATTGATTATATCTCCCGTCCCATGGAATCATGATTAAGATATGGTTTTAGATTAGCTCTAACACAAGAAATTTATTGGTTGAAATTAACTGATTTAAATTTCATAATATATACGAGTTTAAAATTTGAAAATAATAATATAACTTTAAATAAAAATAAATTAAAGTTTGGAATTGTGCAAACTTTATAAAATAATAATAATATAAATATATTATTATTATTATATGAAAGAGTTGGTTTTGGTTCTTGTGGAATCAAACTAAATAGAAGATGAATTAATATGAATATTTGGTAGGAAGATAATTAGTACAAAATACAAGTCAAAGATTGTATCTTGGTAGGTGAAAGTTAGGCAAACCATAAAATGGTTTGCTATCTTAACCTTGACAATTTTGACACATAGTGATGTCATGGATGACATCAATAGGATGAATTTATTCCTATAAATAGGTAGCTCTTAATTCATTTTCAAATCATCCTTTCACTTGCCTTCTCACCTTCTAAGGCATTGTGTTCTCTCTCTTGTAGTATTTCACTTATATTCTTTGTATAGTGAAATAAATATTGAGTGCAGTTGTTCTTTGGTGGACGTAGGATCATTTTGATCCGAACCACGTTAAATATTGTTGTTCTTCCTTGTTCTTTAGTTTCACATTTCCGCTAACAATTGGTATCAGAGCAAGGTTCTGTCTGAGTATGCTCTGTGGTTGCAGCACAGTCTGAACTTCCACAACAGAGAAGGATTACTTTGGTTTTCTGTAGTTCCAAATACATTGTAGTAGAAAAGGAAGAACAAGTAAAAAAAATGAGTTCCATGAAGTTTGAAATTGATAGATTTAGTGGGCGCAACAACTTCAATATCTGGAAAATCCAGATGATAGCGTTACTGCGGAGGGAAGGTTCAATCCATGCTATTGACGGAAAGTACCCCGATAAGATATCGGATTCCGACAAAGAAAAGATTGAAGGAGATGCATTGAGTGCAATCCAACTGTCCCTTGCACCTAACGTACTTTGTGAAGTGAGTACAAGTACCGAAGAGACGGCCAAAGAGTTATGGGAAAAGCTGGAAGGGCTTTACCAGGACCAGTCAGTGACAACAAGGATGTTGTTACAACGACGTCTTCATACATTTAAGATGGATTCAGGTACTTTGTTGCAAGACCATCTAGATGCGTTCAATAAACTTGTGATGGACTTACAAACTGCTGGAATTAAAAAGGACGAGGAGACACTTGCATGTTCTTTACTATTTTCATTGACTTCAAAATATCGTGATATTGAGAATTCAATGATGTATAGCAAACAACCTATTAAACTTGAGCAAGTGCGGCAAGCACTAAACTCTTGTGATGTGCGGATGCATTTTGAAGGAGACAAAAGTGATGAAGCTAGTGGACTCTTTGTAAGAGGTCGTACTAGCCAAAAGGGAAGGAGCAAGTCGAAGTACAGATCAAAGTCTCGTGTGAACAAAAAGAATGCGGAGTGTTGGGGCTGTCACAAGAAGGGGCACTTTGAACGAGATTGCCCTATGTCGAAGTCCAAAGAAAAGGCGAGTGCATCCATTGTTGAGAAAGTACATGATAATGATGATGATTATGTACTAACAACATCATGCAATAATGGAGTCTATGACAACAAATGGATCTTAGACTCTGGTTGTACTCTGCATATGACATTCCGAAAAGATTAGTTCAGCAGCTATGAAACAAGCAGAGGAACTGTATTAATGGGCAATAATGCAACTTGTAAAATAGTTGGCATTGGTTCAGTTCATGTTCGCTGCCATGATGGAATCATGAGGACTATTACAAGAGTCCGTCATGTTCCTAATCTAAAGAAGAATTTGATCTCCCTGGGTACTTTAGATAAACAAGGCTATAAGTACATGAGTGAAGGAGGAACTATGAAAGTGACTAAAGGGTCTTTAGTCATGTTGAAGGCCAAGCTGGAGGATGGCCTCTACACACTTGCGGGAAGCACCATTATTGGCTCTGTAAATGCATCTACAGTGCAGTTATCTAATGATGACAAGGCAAAATTATGGCACATGAGACTAGGCCATAGAAGCGCACGAGGATTGGAGATGTTGAGCAACCGCAACCTTTTGAATGGTGAGAAGATCAGCACACTTGAATTTTGTGAGCACTGCGTCTTAGGGAAGCAGAAAAAGGTCAGCTTCAGCACTGGCAAGCACAAGACGGGAGGGGTGCTAGACTACATCCATTCAGATTTATGGGATCCCTCTAAGCTTCCATCAAAGGGAGGAAAGAGGTATCTTCTCACATTCATTGATGATTTTTCACGAAAGGTTTGGGTGCGTTTCCTGAAGACAAAAGGTGATGCTTTTGAAGCATTTAAAGAGTGGAAGATTTTGGTTGAAAATCAAATTGAGAGGAAAATCAAGTATCTTCGCACGGACAATGGCTTGGAGTTTTGCAGTGAAGAGTTCAATGATTTCTGCAAGGTTCATGGGATCGCAAGGCATAAGACGGTCAGGCACACACCACAGCAGAATGGAGTTGCCGAGAGAATGAACAGAACTCTTCTTGAGAAGGCTCGTTGTATGCTCTTACAAGCTAAGATGTCCAAAGTATTTTGAAAGGCGATTCATCTTGCTTCTCATATTGTCAATCGGTCTCCAGCATCAGCGATTGACTTTAAGACTCCGAATGAGGTCTGGTCAGGTGAACCCTCTAACTATTCATACTTGCGAATATTTGGGTGTCCAACTTATTATCATGTTAATGAAGGTAAGCTTGAACCAAGGGCTAAAAAGGCCATATTCGTAGGGTATGTTGATGGAGTAAAAGGGTACAAACTATGGTGTTTGTCTTTACTCAAATTTGTAGTTAGTAGAGATGTTACCTTTGATGAATCCTCTATACTTGATCCTCGTAAAGTTTCTGTGGAGTTATCTAGAAACGAGAACAACGAGCAGGTGGAGCTACCGGTGGAGCTTACCAAGAAACGGGATCAAGAGACTCAAAGTGATGAGTCAAAAGATGCAGAAGAACTTGCTTCCAATGAACCATACACAATTGCGAAGGGAAGGGACAAAAGGCGGATACGGAAACCGGAACGTCTTATAGAGCAAGAAAATCTGATTGACAAGCGTTTGTAGCTGCAGAAGAAGAGATTAAGGATCTCGAGCCCTCTTCGTATATTGAAGCAACTTCTTGCAAAGATGCTGCACAATGGCAGTTGGCCATGATGGAAGAGATGGAGTCTCTTCACAGAAATGAGACATGGGTCTTAGTTAAAAGGCCAAAGGGGATGAGGACAGTTGGATGCAAATGGGTCTACAAAAAGAAAGAAGGTATTCCAGAAGTGGGAGCTACTAGGTTCAAGGCGAGATTGGTTGCAAAGGGTTTCAGTCAGAAGGAGGGAATTGACTACAATGAGATCTTTTCTCCAGTTGTGAAACATAGCTCAATTCGCGTGCTGCTAGCATTGGTTGCACAATTTGATTTAGAACTTCAACAGCTTGATGTCAAAACCGCTTTTTTACATGGTGATCTAGAAGAGACAATCTATATGGATCATCCTGAAGGTTTCCTAGCTGAAGGAAAAGAAGACCATATATGCCAACTGAAGAAGTCTTTGTATGGTTTGAAGCAATCCCCTAGACAGTGGTACAAGAGGTTTGATGCATTCATGACTACACATGGATTTTCGAGGAGTGCATTTGATAGTTGTGTGTATCACAAGAAGATGTCTGGTAACTCTATGATTTATCTTTTGTTGTATGTTGATGATATGCTTATTGCTGCTAACAACATCACAGAGATAAATATTTTGAAGAAACTGTTGAGCAAGGAATTTGACATGAAGGATCTAGGAGTTGCAAAGAAAATCCTTGGAATGGAAATTTCAAGAGAAAATGGTGTTGTACATCTTTCTCAGAAGAGGTACATCCGAAAAGTTCTTGAAAGATTCAATATGGATATGAGCAAGCCTGTATGTACACCTTTAGCTTCTCATTTCAAGCTTTTAGAGTTACAAATGCCTCAATCTATGGATGAGGTGGAGCACATGTCAAAGGTTCCTTATGCGAGTGCAGTTGGTAGCATTATGTATGCTATGGTATGCACACGTCCAGATATTGCCCTATCTGTAAGTGTAGTAAGCAAGTACATGGCAAATCCAGGAAAAAGGCATTAGGAAGCTGTCAAGTGGATATTGAGATATCTCAAAGGAGCTCCTGATGTTGGCCTAACCTTTCGGAAAAGTGAAAGTATTTCAATTCTCGATTATGTTGATTCTGACTATGCAGGGGATCTTGATCGAAGGAGGTCCACAACTGGATACATCTTTACTCTCGTTGGCAGTGCCGTTAGTTGGAAATCGACTTTACAGTCGATTGTCGCTTTGTCTACAACAGAGGCAGAATATATGGCAGCAACGGAGGCAGTGAAAGAAGCTATCTGGTTGAAAGGTTTGGTGGCAGAATTGAGTTCAGCTCAGCTTAAATCAATTCTAAAATGTGATAGTCAAAGTTCTATTCATTTGATTAAAAATCAAAGATTTCATGAGCGCACCAAACACATTGATGTCAGATTTCATTTTATTCGAGATGTCGTAGAAAATGGAGCTATCAAGGTTGAGAAGGTTATCACAGACGATAACGCTGCAGACATGTTGACCAAAATAGTCCCGCTTGCCAAGTTTGCACACTGCAAGGACTTGGCGGGAGTATGATGCAACTCTAAGAGAACAACTGCTAGGTGGAGCTGGTATGTTCAACAAAGGTTTGATTCTTCTTATTTCTTACAATGGGATTGCCCAGTAATCTTAGAAGTTTTGACCGGAGCTGTTTATACGCATGCTTGGAACACAAACCAAGGTGGAGATTGAAAGAGTTGGTTTTGGTTCTTGTGGAATCAAACTAAATGGAAGATGAATTAATATGAATATTTGGTAGGAAGATAATTAGTACAAAATACAAGTCAAAGATTGTATCTTGGTAGGTGAAAGTTAGGCAAACCATAAAATGGTTTGCTATCTTAACCTTGACAATTTTGACACATAGTGATGTCATGGATGACATCAATAGGATGAATTTATTCCTATAAATAGGTAGCTCTTAATTCATTTTCAAATCATCATTTCACTTGCCTTCTCACCTTCTAAGGCATTGTGTTCTCTCTCTTGTAGTATTTCACTTACGGAAAAGGGTCTAAAATACCCTCAAAGTATTGAAAATGGTACAAAATTACCCTCCATCCACCTATTGGCTCCAAAATACCCTTCCCACCCACCTATTGGGTCCAAAATACCCTTGTCATCCACCTTTTGGTTCAAAATTGACCACTTATTTAACGGTTTTATATTTAAACTATTTAAATATTTTTTTTTAAATACGTGGCGCTCAACTATTTGTTATAATTTAACTTGTTAGTATAATTTATAACTCAATCTACTACCCATCCATTACTAATTAAACCCTCCAAATTAATAAATCACTCAGATTATTAATGCAACAATAGAAAAGCTATTGCCAATTGAGTTTTTTTTAAAAAAAATTTGAGACGAAAATATCCATAGAAGTTAATTATCATACATTCAAGTGTCTAAATAAAAATTACCAATAAACTTAAAAGTCTGACTATGTTCATCTTAATTATTCTTACGTCCCAATTATGTGATGTTACTTCATAGGTAACTTTTTTTCAAAATAATATATTAAAAGTTTTAAAACAAATCATAAATATTAATAAAATTATATTTTAAAAAGTGCATGAATTAATTCGGGATGTATTACTTCTTTACCTTTAATCATAAATTTCTAATTCAATCTTGAAAGAGAATCAAATTGAAAGTGTCCTCCTAACTAAGCGGCTCAACATAAATTTAATTGGGGCTTCGATTCGGACTCGAATAATTTTGGATGTCATTTTCATCAAATCTATAATTTCATCGTGTTTTAGTAGTGTTTATGACGATTTTGATATTATAGTTGGATTATTAATTGGGTGGAGTTTAGTTAGTAATTGGTGGGTAGTGGGTTGGTTTATAAATAATACAAATAAATTAAATTATAACCAATAGTTAAACATCAAGTATTTTAAAATATTAAAATAGTTTAAATTTAAAATCATTAAATAAGTGGTCAATTTTGAACTCAAAGGTGGATGACAAGGGTATTTTGGAGCCAATAGGTGGATGAAAAGGGCATTTCGGAGCCAATAGGTGGATGAAGGGTAATTTTGTACCATTTTCAATACTTCAAGGGTATTTTAGACCCTTTTCCGTTTCACTTATATTCTTTGTATAGTGATATAAATATTGAGTGCAGTTGTTCTTTGGTGGACGTAGGATCATTTTGATCCGAACCACGTTAAATATTGTTGTTCTTCCTTGTTCTTTAGTTTCACGTTTCCGCTAACATTATAGTTATCAGCATCATCATTATCATTTTTTTTAATTATTATTATTATTATTGTTATTATTGTTATAACAATTCGAAACACGAAATTAACAATTACATGTGTATGCTAAATGATATTTGATTCTCAAGTGGTCAAAAAAATAAAATTTAGAAACTCTGACTATGCATTAGTAGGGGTAAATCCAGCAACAGTATGAGCAAGTTGAACACTCTTTCCATCCATATTTAATTTGACACATTCCTTCCGGCAATAAATTACTAGTAAATATATTATAACACCCTAATTATTAAGTCATCTCATTTATCAAGCTTAATGTTTACGATATTGGTGGCCAAAATTTAGGAATTGAATTATTCTAAATTTTTCTTTTAAAAAGATGGCAGATTACTTTCAAGATACAACACACTTTCTTAACAAATTTATTTTCAGATATTTTCAAAAAATTATTGAGAGATAATTGCACAAATATTTTAAAATTTAGATTTATGATTTGTTCATATTATCATGTTGCTAAAAATATATTACATACAAGGCTAAGCAAAGCAACAAAAGATATATATAAAGAATGATCTAAAATCAGTGATAATGTAAATTTTGAATTTTTAGATATACATTTTTTTAAAAAAAATAAAAAACAATTCCCTAAACATTTGCTTCATTATTACTACGTTATATGATTGTATATTAATTTAAGTTGAATGCTAAGGTTTTTCAAAATTAATAAATGTAAATAATGAGCTTAGAAAACTAATTGAAGCCGAACTAAATTTAAATTTGTGGTTCCTCACAAAGTTAATTGACTAAAAATTAATAATTATTTAGCACTTTACTCTTGTTGGTGTTCAAAGTTGCTTACCACTATTGGAATTAGGCCTCTTCTTACATTTTTACTTGTTCACGGTGAGAAAAAAGATTAAAAAATTACCTTATTCGTTTTACATATAAAAGTATTTTTACATTTAATATTACATAATTGTTCCCCAAATTATATCCTAATTAGTTATAACTTATAAAAGTTTTAACTTGATGGTGTTCAAAGTTGCTCTACGTTTCCTTATTAATTTGCAATGATCTTGGGTTATATTTTTCAATATTTATGTTTTTATGACACGGTGCCAACTCCTTTAGTTTCTACAATCTTTACTATTTTTATATTATTTTAAATTCTGTTTTAGGGATTTCAATTATTGAGTATTGTTTTCTCTTTCAAGACAATTTTAATAATTCAATCTTAAAGTAAGAGTAGATGAATAATTTTAAGGTTAAAAGTAAAGTGTCTTGCTGGAGAAGACATATGAAAAGCACATCATTTGAGGTGAAAATTCACTAATTGTTTTGTAATGTGCATAATGTAATAATTTTCGATCTTCATGGAATTTCATTTACTATTTTAATTTTTTTCTTTTAATCTTTATCATAAATTTAACTATATGGGAAAAAAATAATTAGTTGAACTTCTAAGTTCATGATTATTTATAACGAAGATAATCATAATTTTCAAATACTACGAAATTCTATAGATCATACACTCAAAGCAAAGATTATTAATATTAAAAGATGATTATTATATACGAGAAATTGTATTTCAATAAGTATACAACTATTTTTATTTTATTTATGATTTTGTTTGGAGGTCACAATTTTATTATTCTCTATTTGTTACATATCAACTTATTCTTCAAGTTATGTTGCTTTGTCGTCTTATTTATTAAGATTTATGATTGTTACATTATAATAAATATATAATTATGTATTTAGCAAGTTTTGAATTAAGACATACTTCACAAATTTTTTAGGCTTTGAATTGAGCAGTCACCAAAGTAGAGTAGATTAGTATAATTGAAGTTCCTTTCTTTTTGTTGTTTGACAAATTAGGTTTAGAAAATGTGAAAATTAAGTATTACTTTATATATATTTTATTAGTATATGTAATCGCACGTTGCACAGATAATATAATGAATTATTAATCATAGATACCGACATATAATAATGATTTATTTCAATATCTCTTTTTCATTTTTTTAATCATCACATCTTTTGTTATCTATTTCTTAAACGCAATATAATTAAATATCCATGAAATTGAAAAATGAATTACTTAATCATTTAATAATTGTACAATGTACTTTGTTTTTGTTTATTACTACTTTATTAACTACTTAATATCATAACATTATCGACTAAATTTTGGTTACAAATATATTCTTCCTAAAATATTAAGAACTAATTTTTCTCAAATTAAATCGATTTATTTAAAAAAATGAAAAATTAAAAAAAGTTATGGTAACAATATTTAAAAAGGCCGTGTTAAATTTTCTGATTCGCAAAATGTATTATAAATTAAGATATAAATGGAGATAAGCATATTAAGTAGATATTCAATTACTTCAAATAAAAATAGACAATCTATATATATAATTGGAAAGGTGATAACGCCTAGGTTTCACCACCACAATTAATCTCTAATTTTAACTTTTAAATAAATATATTTAAGTAATTCAATATTTTAATAAAATAAAAAAAATATTTTTTTAAAAAAGAAAAGTTACAGTTTGTTTTTAGCCAATTAAAACTGTTAGTTTTTTTTTTTTTAAAAAAGTAAAACGTTACCCTTTTTTTTGCCAAACATATGTTGATAATAGTAAATAAATAATAATAATAATAATAAAAAAATAATAACAATAATATATTTTAAAATTGATGACCAGCATTAATAAACCCACGTTAGGAAATTTCTATTAAAATTTATTATTATTATAATTATTATTTTTATTTATTTATTTATTTATTTATTTATTTATAATAATAATAATAATAATAAGTATTGTTATCTGCATTTTAAAGTCTTTAATAGAATTATTTAAATATTAAAATTTTAATAAATGACATTTTAGAGCAGTTGTATAAGAGAAGTTATTTTTCATTCATTAAAAAGTGAAAACACATAACACAATTCATTGCTGTGCATAAAAATAGACGGAGCAAAAAAAAGAACAGATAAACCACCTTCTGGATCAAGAAAAGGTAAATACAATGGATTGTATTAAATTATGATTCACTGCTTTTGATTATTTTTTTCTGGCATTTCCTTTTTGAAAATAAGGGCTGTCAAACAAAATCATTTTGATTGAGATCGACTTCTAAAAAGATCAATAGGAGCCGGAGGAAATGATTTTTTTTTAAAAAATAATATATAATGATTTTTATTTTTTAAAGAATAATTGTTGTGTGAATTCTCGCTTAATTTGATTTTTTTAAAAAAGAATTTGTTAAAGTTACGTAAATTTAAAGTATAACATTAATTTGGTTATAGTGATATGTTATAGAATTATTAATCATTTTTCAAAGATGCGTAATACAATAATTATTTGCACTTTTCTTTAATAACTGTATCACCAAGAAAAAAATAACAGTTACATAATCCAAATCCATTAATAATTTAATTATTAAATAAAGTGAAAATTTCATAAAAAAGAAAAAGTTGACACATTATTTACTTTTTAAATTTAAATTTAAAATGGTTATGTAAAACCACTCTACCCATTATCTAGATTTTATATATGTACATAATTAAATTCAACTAAGAAAATTAATGGATCTATTCTTCTTCAATTGTGTAATGCTATTTGTGTTTCAATTCTTCTTTTCTTCCGAGGTGTATATGTATATTATTTGATGTTAGAAGAAAAATCGTATAAATATTTGTAAAAGAATAAGAAGGAGAAGGAGAAGGAGAAGGAGAAGAAGATGATTATTTATCAAAATGAAAATCTTATATATGATGATAGTTTTAGATTTATAATATAATGTGTTGTGGTGATTTTTTTTAAAATTTATTTAATTCAATATGATTTGTTTCTATCATATTTTGAACTTGATTTCTTTAGATTGAATATTTTATTTATATTTGTAATCTTTGTTGTTTTTAAATTTTATTATTTTCCGTTTGATTTCTTATTCAATGAGTGATACTAACATGTTTTATTTGGATTTTTTAAATTATCATTTTTTTTGGAATTAGATGTTGATGATTATATTTTTATATATAATTGAACAAAGAAAACTATATGAATCGAAGAAAAATTACATCAATTTTTCTGCTTGACAGTTAAATATGCTTTTATTGTATAAATATAATAATTTGATTATTTAGTTTTATTAATATTAAATATTCAAATGATATTCACTTTTACAAGGTGTTCAATTGAAAGTGAATAAAATTCATATTTTGTTATTCACTTTAAATTCATCATTTTCTTTTCAACCGCAGAATTTGATAATAACTTTTTCAATTTTTTTCTTAATTTTTTTTTATATGATTAAGGATATAGAAAGAAACCCATTATCTCATCCACTTTCACTTCTTTTAATCTTTATTTTTTTTAAAAAAAACATTTTTTTAACTTGAGATTTTGATGTTCTTTTAAAAAAATAAAAAATGTTATTATTTATTTGAAATCTTAGAAATCGACAATTTGCTTTAAACATGTTTTGATAATTTCTAGAATTGCTGTATAATTTTAAAATTAAAATTAAAATTAAAATTAAAATTAATTAATTATAGTTACGTTTAAATAAAAAATATAAATTTTAAAAAAAAATATAAATATAAAATGAGTTTTAAAATTAATGTTATATAATTTATAACGGTTTTTTTACAAATAATGTGATATAAGTATTATGACACTAAAAAAACTGAAATTTTTTAGATAATGCTTTAAGGTTTTTTCACCTTTTTGGATAATGCTTTAAATTCAGTTGTACCTTTCAAACAGATACTTTTTACAAATTTTACTTTTATTTAGTGGGTAATTAATTAAAATTTTGTGGGCAACACAATATTATTTAGAAATATCTATAATAAATTTTTTATTTTAAAATAAATTGATCTTTTTTCATTTTATTTAAAAATATTAAAGTTAAAAGGGTAAAAGTATTCAAAAAGATAAAATAACATTGTGTAAAATATATTATTTTACCACTTTGGCTAAATTTTTTGACCAAAACATTTTTCCTATTATTTGCTGTTGTGGGCAACACATATTATTTGGAAAATTCGATATCTTTTCCACTTTTATTTAAAAATATTAAAGTTAAAAAGGTAAAAATATTTTTAAAAAATAAAAAACATAATATAAAATATATTATTTTATCATTTTGGCCAAAAGAATTTTTTCAATTATTTATTTTTTCAAAGATTCATTTAAAAAAGTCAAAGAAACACATTAATCGACATGTACATGTTGTGTATCTATATATTTGAATCTAAAACAACTACTCAAAAAGCTTATATTATTTTTCTATTAATATTAATAAGTTTTTCTTGTTATTAGTACTATTCTATTAATACTAGGGAGTAATTGCCCGTGCAAGCACAAAGTTAATACTATTTTATCTTATTTGATTGATTCTGATACAAAATTGCAGAAAATAGTTCAATATATGCACAGTTCGATATATGTAAACATCAGATATGATGATCATCACATGATGAAATTATAAGAAGACATGCTCGCAGAAATATTTTTTACTTGAAACATAATAATTTTTTTACATCCAATCAACATAAAGGTACATCAATTTGATGAGGAACAATTTAAACATCTTCCAAAAGAAAAGAAGAAGTCCTTGCGAGAAAAGAAATTGTGTTACACCGACGAGCAGTGTTCTGTTCTCCATGAGACATGTATCCAACACTTTGTTTCCCTTTGCCCCCATGCATATGCAATTGTCTTTTAACATCTATTAAAAAAAGAGAGCATAAATAGCAATTCAAAAGTAAGAAAGTCGAATAATATAAGCAAAGTAGAATAGACAAACAAAACAACAAACATATTTGGTCTAGATACTCGTGAAAAGAAAATATTAACGACACTCTTTTCTAGCATAGTAAAAGGGGATAAAGTAGTTCAATAACATGTTGCAGTTTTCATGAACATGTCTAAGTTTTTCCTATGTTTTCACAAAATCAGTTGACAGATCATTTCTCTAAGCACCGATCTAGCGTTACTATTTACATGAGATTTCACTATGTTTCTGCAAAATCAGTTGACAAATCATTTCTCTAAGCACCGATCAAGCCTTACTATTTACATGAGATTTCACTCATTATATTATCTCTAAGCACCAGTCATCTCTCACATTTATAAGAGATTTAAGTTATTTCATGTCATTTTAAGTGTTAGGTAGTTCTTCCTCTTGCAACTTTTTCCACTCTACTTTCTATCTCATATAGATCTTTCTCGTACTTTCTTCCTCATCCAATGACGGATTAGCTTGTCTTTCAGTAAGTCGTCGTTCTTAATAGAGGAGTATTGCTTAAGGAGAAATTTCACTAATATCAGTAAAATTCAAATAAACATCCTATTTTCAAATGCATAAACAAAGTTGAATCATGCTAAAAAGTCTAAAATATAATCGAAATGTTATATAGTCAAATAAACTTTTCTAATGCACTTTTCTAGCTTTGTTCAGTCGTAAGTAACTACATGTTGCAATACAATTTGGTGCTATAGCAGTAAGATTGTAGAATGGAATCACGCCACGATAGAATTATAATAATATTTGCATTCAAGTACATCAACTTACATAGAAAAATATAAAAGAATAAAAACTTGAATGTTTGAAAGTGTGTTCGACAAGGTATTCCAAAAAGACAATAATTTGTCACCTGATCTAGAATGGGGGTCATGTTACATGACTCGTATACTACAAATCTTGAACATAAGATCAGATTTAACGATAAGATTTAGTTATCTAAAATATATGACAAAGAGATTTTGAGCTTTATGTGTTTATCCTTTTGGCAATCAAAGTCGAGAAAATTTACTTTAATATCAAGTTTTGTAATCAAGTTTCTCGATATGCTTGGTTCTTTTAATTAAAACTCCAAGCCATATCATAAGAAAGTTTGGAGCTTTAAAGTAGCTAAATTTATAAAGGCATTTTTAGTGATGTGCATATCAAGGACAAGGTGCTTCCAGTGAAGCTTCAACATACGAAAATTTAGAGCTTTACTAATGTTTTAAAAAAAAATCAGAACTTTGAAGTAACTAAGGTCACAAAAGCAGTACAAAATGGGAAATAAAGCAAAATAAACTATGATATATTAGAGAACTAAAACCAACCACCAAGTTCTATTACAAGAGCACCTTTCTTTTGGAATTGCTCGTAGGTCCCGTCAAAGAATCCACTTAAAGAAGATAGGCAAAGAAAAGTATTTCATCTAAAGTTCAACTCACCTTATTTTGTGAAAGAGATTTCCCTATTTTCATTGGAGATGCATCTACTTGTACAATAAATTTTCTCTTGTGAGGCAGGGTATAAATGTGTTCACATGAGTACAATACGTTATATATTAATCAACTAAATCACAATATAAAAAAGTTATATCTAATATATCTTCCCAATCTTTCTTCAGTGGAGCATTCTGAAACTCCTAGGAGAAAACAACAGAATTCTAATCACAGAGAATACATTCACCAACATTTCAAAGAGTCTGAGCTGTATGACTAAAAACTAAAGGAGATCCTTGTCGTCAAGAAAAAACTCATTTATTTAATAGTAAAAAATCCCATGTTAGTTAGCGAGCCAAACTTGAGTTGTTCGTCGGGATAATTGAAGAGTATGAACAGGCTCCTTCGTTATGATCCCACTTAAATAATTTTTCTGACTTTGAGTGAGATCAAAGTTCAAACGATCACTATAATTTTACTATTGATTCCCCAACCCGTAAATGAATATTACTGAAACATAAGCAATAATTTGATTATAGACTTAATCCTAGTATTATTTATAAATCCTACTATTATTTAGCGGCATTCTATTATCAAAGACACTTCGATTCTTTCATAGCAATACACAACACCAAAAATATTTGTAGGTTCACTCAACATTAAAAAAATGGAGGCATGACAGAATTTACAAACTTTAGAAAAGAAAAACAACACGTACCTGTCAATTTGCACCAGGATGATACAAAAACAAATGATATTTCTCCAGACGATGAGCCATGTTCACACAAAGCAAATTTGGGAAATAATCAGTAACAAAAAATCATGAATCAGTAAAGCTTAAAAATATAAAAAAGTAAGAGTTCCATAATCTTTTTGAGCAACTCTTAACCAACCATTTCAGACATACAATAATGAGTAATTATTAGGTCCACCTTCAAACCATAAAGAAATGAACATGAACAAACGGATAATCAAATCTTCAATTTAAAATTGCAAAGCTCTCCAACTACTATCCACTGTGATTATTGCACAAGTGAAATACATCAAGAATATTTAGATTCTTATTTATAAATAGCAAAAAACAATCGACAACAACTACAGAAAAAGAGAAAAAGGTAAAAGACGATTGTAACTTGCTAATATTGTGCATTTGTAATACTATCCTAACAACCTAGATTAATCCACCGGATTAACAAAGACATATACTTGTTATTATTCAAGCTGCTATTAGGGCCATGGAAGAATAGAAAGCAATAGGTTTTGCAAAAGAGTTTTCTATGCTACATGTTATCCGCTTGGATGCTAATAGGACACGTAGCTTAATGCATATCAACTCCGTTGGTTTAATGACCCAACTGCCCTTATTTTTAAATTTAATGACACTAAACAGACATGTTGAAATAGAGCTTTTCTACTATAGTAGAAATGTAGTATATTCAAATCATTTAAATAAATAGTTATCTATTATACATTTATAATGCAAATAGGTGAGAATTAATAATTTTTTAAATGCTTACATATTTCGATACAATATGTCTACTCATTGTGAACTCATTAATGATAGCAATGGAGCATTAAAGTTATTCAATAATGAAACGTACCACATTGCAAACATTCAATTATCTTATTTTTTAAATTGAATTGTCTCTTCAACATAATAATTGATATTATTATATTTAAATTTTTTAATTAAAATTGATTTAAAGTGAACTGTTATAAACATTTTAGGTAATACTCATAATATCATGTTAATGGTGCTTATAACTTATAATTTTATATAATTAATATTAAAACTAATATATTAACTATTTCTATGAAATCAGTTTAAAAGTTTTTGAAACTAAATTCTAAAATTATCTGTCATTGTTAAGTTATACGTATTTATTAAATAATAAAATCTACACATATTTAGAAAGACTATCCATAAAATAAATAGAAGAGACTTATAATAAATCAAACGAGTGAAAGATGATCCATATTTTTCATCTTTCAATATTTTCTTTGCATTTAAAATAATTTATTCTTATGTGATATAATATTAATTTGATAATTTATTTTTATGTGGCACTAATTCAGTAACTTTGTGCATTCTTATTTTATGAAATTGTATTTAGATTAAATGAAAATCTATCTTATTTTGAAGGATTAAACGAGAGAGGAGTGTGCTAAAGAATTTTCAATATGCTTTGTAAATTATATTTAAATTTTAGCCACAAGTAGAAACAAAATATTAAATACTGCATTTTAGATTGATCTATGAATATAGAATCTAATTAACAGAAAAAGATATCAATTAAACATATGATACACATGTTATTAATCTTCATTGTATTAGAAGAAGGAAAAGTTATTAGAATTAACATTTGGTGTTTTTGAAGAACATACATTCATTGCACATAAATTAGGATAAAATTTTGTTAGCATTAAATGTATATTTTATTAAATTAAAACATGATATATGATTACACATGCACATTTTTGCTCAATTTTTTTTTGTAACAGTTATTTCTAAGTTTAAAAATTATTACATTTTAAAATATCCGCGTAACGCGTGGGTACGTATTCTAGTAAGATGTAATAAATAAACAATACATACCAAAGTACAAACTGAATTATATTTGAGAGAGAAATTAAGGTAAGCAAGTTATTCCTAATTTTATTTTTAATATCACTCTAACATCTCATAATATTAAATATCTAAGAATAAGTTAAGAAAGAAAAAATAATCATTTTTCAAAAGTAGGAGGAAATCTGGAAATTGGATAGTTTGGTCAACTTCAAACGATCATAACTCCTAGATCAGGAGGAGTTAGATGTAGTTCAACATATGGTTGGAAAGGTCTTGGCACGATCTTTTCAATTCACAAAGTTTGGATAATTTTGAGTCTGTATGAGTGAGTTATGTCTTTTGAAAGTTGGATTGTTTGATTAAGGAAAGTCCAATCCGGATTTGACAAGGGCAAGATTTTCTTTTCCGTACCTAATTAAATTAATTTTTTTAAGGGATTAATTGAGGTAAAAAAACCAAATTTGGTTCAGTTTAGAAAGTTGAGGATTCATGTTAGGACTTTTGGAGAAAGAACGCAACAGGAGAAGAAGAGGAAAAGCAAGAAATTTCCAAGAAACAATCGATTAATTGAGAGTATATTCGGGGGTGATTCCTAAAAAGGTATGTGAGTCTCTCATAGTGATTCGTTCCATTCACCCACGCGCCAAACATGCTTAATTGAGTGAAATTTTTCCAAAAAGGGTTAATAGTTGATGTTCTTGATTTCTATTCTTGAATTTAAGTGTATTCTTGAATTGGGTTGATTGTTGGAGTTTTTGAGAACTTTCGATTTAAGTTTAGAGTATCATTAAGTTAGATTCGTGAGTACTAATGTTGGGTATCAGGATCAAAAATGATTTTGAGGAAGATATTTGAGTTTAGATGAATTGGGGTTGAGAAACGAAAAGGAAATATCGGGTAGTGTTGCGTGAAACTAGTTTGCATCGCGGACTTGTTCTAGAAAGAGTCAAAATTGTGCTTCCACGTCGTGGAAATGGTCGCGGACCACTCTGTCCCAAAAATTGATTTTACGAATATCTTTTGGGATCAGCTCCTCGAACATGCTTCACGACGGTAATTTAGTAACTTTCTCAAGTTTAGATTTTTGAAATCATTCCTAAACATCAAGAGATCCTTCCAAACACAAAACATACTCTTTGAATCCATAATTTCATTCAAGGATTAAGTAAAAGCCAAGATCAAAGTTTTCAAGAGTCTTTTACAAATACTTTTACTATGTTTAAAGACAAAAAGTTCAAGTTAATCAAGAGTAACTAGTTGAGTTCATTTCTCAAAAGTTATAGGGAAATATGTATTCCCAACGAGTTTATAAATGTTTTTACATATAAGGAAAGAGGAAACTGAGATTTCCCAAAAAGAGTCTTAAGCAAGAAAAAAGGAACATCGATTCCAAGCTAGCTTTTCAGCTAAGTGTTGAACAACTATCTCAACCCAAAGAAAGAAGGGTATTTAGAACAAATATTAGCTAAAGTATATTTTTTTTGGAGTAGGATTGAGAACCGATATGGTGATGTGAGTTTATATTAACTCAAGTCTCCATGAAAATCATGTAGCCATCATGGGTATTAACGGGTCATACTTTTAGATGATAATGTAAGTTAAGCTAGTTGATTCACTAAGTTAAGTAAGGTCCTATACCGATGGCAAGGTATAAGATGTTCCTTGGCAGCGTGAGGTAAAATGTTGTACAATCACTGGCTCATAGTGATGGTTGTCGGTTAGAGAATCTCCCACTAAAGTTATATTACTTTTGAATGATTAAAGTTAACTTTGTTATTTCTTTATTTTTAATGAAAGATTATTTTCAGTTGTTTTATAAGCTATATATATCACATGTATTCTTATTAATTATTTTAAGTTGAATATATTGCTTGTGTCTTATTTCTTATATTGAGTAAAGTTATTCTTGAGTTGAGTAAAGCCAAGTAAGTGTTCCTTATTACTTTTTTCAAGCTTAAGTTGTTCTTTTATCATTTCAACTTGCATACTCGTACATTCAATATACTAAAGTTGGCCTGCATCGTATTATGATGCAGATGCGGGTAACTAGGATCATCATCATCCATCACCTCGTTGATCTAGCTGAGCACTTCGAGTTAGTGGTGAGTCTCCTTGAATTTCAGAGAACCTTTTTATTCACTTCTAGTCTTTCTTTTATAGGATCTTGTGGGTTCTGCCCCAGCATCCATCTTAGTATTGTAGATGCTTCATAGACAATCAGACAATTAATTATGAGTCTCTTAATTTTGTATTGCAGATCTTTTGCTATTAGACTTATGTTGCAAATTTGGACAAATTATATTTTCTTTAAGTTATTGTACAAGATTATTTATTTATTGAGTTAAATCTTCCACTAAGTTATGTAAGCCAGTCCAATGGTCTTCTCGAGGCAGCAATGGTCTTCGGGTGCCAATCTCGCGCAGGTGTAGGCTCGGGGCATGATTAACTTGCACATGTAAAGGAATAAAAGAGAGAGTTAGCCAAATATGTGCACAGACTTGGAATCCTAGGAGTCAGACTTATGGATTCTATAGAAGGAGAAATAATGGTGAAGAATGGGGTTGAAGCATCACTAATGTCAGAGGTAAAGGAGAAAAAAAACCAAGATCCCGTTTTGCTTGAATTGAAATCAAATATTCATAAGAAAAGAATATTGACTTTTGAATAAGGGGGAGATGGTGTGTTGAGGTACCAAGGTAGGTTGTGTGTACCAATGGTGGATGAACTCCAAGAGAGAATTATGTAGGAAGCTCATAGCTCCAGATATTCCATTTATCCAGGTTCCACCAAAGATGTATCGTGATTTGAGAGAAGTTTATTGGTGGAATGACATGAAGATCACATAATTTGTTGCTTAGTGTCCAAATTGCCAAAAAGTAAAAGTAGAGCACCAAAGGCCTGCTGGTTTGTTTCAAAATATAGAATTTCCGTAAAGGAAGTGGAAGATGATTAATATGGAATTCATCACATGTTTACCAAGGTCTTGCAGGCAACAAAATTTTATTTGGGTGATTGTCGATAGAATAAAAAAATCAACCCATTTTCTGCCGGTAAAGACTACCCATTTAGCAGAAGATTATGCCAAGTTGTATATATTTAAGAGGTGGTAAGACTTCATGGAGATCCGGTCTCCATTATTTCAGATAGAGGTGCACAATTCTGAAAAACATTCAAGAAATGATTGGGTTCAAAGGTGAACTTAAGTACTGCCTTTCATCCATAGACAGATGAGCAAGAAGCGCGTATCATTCAGACATTAGAAGAAATTTTGAGGGATTGTATGATTGATTTAAAAGGGAATTGGGATGATCACTTACCTCTCATTGAGTTTGCTTACAACAACAGTTATGATTCTAGCATCTAGATGACTCCATATGAAGTTCTTTATGGGAGAAGGTGCAGATCTCCTGTTGGATGGTTTAAAGTTGGTGAAGTAGGGATTATAGGATTAAATTTAGTTTCCCAAGCTATGAAGAAGGTGAATGTGATTCAAGAGAGGTTGAAAACGGCGCAGATTCATCAAAAATCCTATGCATATGTCAGGAGAAGGTAGTTAGAGTTCGAGGTATATGACAGACTATATCTGAAAGGTAATTAGAGTTCAAGGTAGATGACAGAGTATATCTGAAGGCTTAACCCATAAAGGGTGTGATAAGGTTTGGCAAGAAGGGAAAGCTTTACCCCCGATACATTGGACCTTATTGCATAGCTAAGAGGGTTGACAATGTAGCTTATGAGTTAGAGCTACCACAAGAGTTAGCAACAATTCATCCAGTGTTTCACGTCTCTATGTTGATAAAGTTCATGGACAATCCATCATTGATCATACCAACAGAAAATATTGGAATGAATGATAGTCTATTTTATTAGGAGATTCCTGTTCAGATTCTAGATCGCCAAGTACGAAAATTGAGTACAAAAGAAGTCGCTTCAGTCAAGGTCTTTTGGAGGAACCATTTGTTGAGGAAGCTTCCTGGGAAGGTTAAGAGGATATGAAGAAGAGATATCCACATCTCTTCCATCCGGAGAAAATGTAGATCAAGGTACTAGTTTTCTTCTTAGCACACTTTAAATTATGAATGAGCATGTCGATTGTTGCATTTGCTTGTTGGGTGTTTGAACTAGAGGATACCATCTTTAGCCTAATAAGAGTAATCTCATTAGAGGACGAATATTCCCAACGGGGAGATATTGTAACATCTCGCAACTTTAATAGCTAAGAGCTAAAAATAATCATTTTTGAGAAGTATGAGGAAATCTGGAAAATTGGCAGTAAGTTAAAGTTGAGTGATACGCTCGAATCACACTTCCCTAAAGAATTATAAGCGGTAGTATCAAGTAAAGAACACAACTATTAGGTTGGGGTCGATCCCACGAGGAAAATGATTTAGACTTAACTTGAATGTACGATTACTTATATTTAGTCAAGTCCTGTTGAGAACGAGTAAAAAAGGTTTTTTTTTTGTGAAATAAGAGTCTTTTAATATTGCTAAATCAAACAAGTAGTAGGAGTAAATCTTTGGTGTTTTGTGAGAGAAACTAGGGTGTAAGTGTTCCCGTAGGTTCATAACACCGTATTCCTAGCTATAACAATTCTTTCCTAGTGTTTTGCATGCAAAATGATAAGTTAGTTATCTCTAAATCCTTGGTATGACATTTGAAGAATTTCACCCCGTACCTTGGTCCGGCTACGTGTGTCTAAGTTACTAACCCTTACCTTTATTTCATATTAAGCATCATATTCGATGTATGACTTAGTTATCACTTTGCACCAATCAAGACTAGCCTATTAGATAGTATACTACTAAATCTATGTTGATAATTCTTTTCCGATTAACTACCTCCTTGGTCCGGCAAGTAGAAATAAGGTGAGTTATAACGCGTTCACTCGTTAAAAAGACTTCTAAGCAAAAGAATTATCAATGCATGCTATAACCTATTTGATAATTGTTATTAAGCTAGGTTTAATTTGTTAATCACCCATGGTTCCCACAACCCTAATTGTGCGCATAGAATAACACAATTCATGGTTGATAGACAATATATCATGAACTTACTTTGACAAATTCTAATAAAATCCAAAAATTCAACTTGTAACCACAAAAATCACTTGAAAACTAAATTTGGAAATTTGAATTGATGCCAAATTGCAAAAACAAATCTCCAAGAACAAAAATAAGAAAGTAGTAATAGAATCAAACCCCAAAAATGAGGTTTTACACACTATTTATAAAAACATTGTCCTAAATCAAAAGAAATTCAAATAAGGAAAGTTGTCCAAAAAATGCAGCTTCAATTGACGACTCCCACAGACGGTCAACGACGGACCGTCGACTGCCTCCGTAAGTCCATACTTAGCATATTTTTTTAGCCTTCACCTAGAATCTTCTCTGATTCAATCGATGGACCAACAACATAGTCCATCGATGCACCTACGGTCCGTCAGTTCCTACCATCGTTCCATACTTAGATTTTCTTCAACTTCGGGTACTAGGACATTCTCTGATCAGATTGAAGATTACCAGGACGATCTATCGATCAATCGACGGACCGTCGATCCATCCATAGCCACACACTTGGTAATATTTCCCCGAGTTTCTCTAGATGCCTGAACTTCCAATCGACGGTCACCATCTAAGGTTCGTCTATGAGACGACGATCCATTGATGGCCTTCGTGGTTCACTTCTGCACTAAATCTCAGTTTCTTTTTTGGTTTTGGACACCTTTCCTACAAAACAAAGATAAAAATCTGTTAAAACTCTTACAAAAAGGCTATAGACACATACCAATCTTTGAAAAAAACGCTGAAAGTACTGTGAAACCACGGTACATCAAAACCTTCAACTTAAATTCGTTGTTTGTCCTCAAGCGATGCACTATGAATCAACACAACACTTTGTACAAAAGTATCCTCTTTTAAGATTTATCAATCACATGGCTATCAATCCCAACTTGTTTGTTGCTTTAGTGCATGCTTTTACTCTTAAGCTTGATAAGCTCACTCATGTGGATCAGACCAACACATAAACTCACCATGCACCGACACCTCTACTCTTTTGCCTCTCGCCAAGGTACAACTTTCCGATATTGCAACTAGTGCCCTCAAGATATCCTCCTTTTTTTGCACATTGATTTTAACTTTGAGTATAAAGACCATTATTCAACACTCACGCTCAAAACAAATTCAGACCTAGTTAGTACTTGTTGCCATAGTCTTGCCCTTATTTTCAGTGCTTAAGTTTGCCACATTAGACTCTTAGGATTACAATAGGACATTCTTGGCTTGTAACGTAGGCTCAGGGTAAGGTATGGTACATATGGGTACATTTTAGTGACTTTTTCCCTCCTTGACATTACGGCTAAGTATCCTACCTCTTTCATTATCTCGTATGCCCTACTTTTCTTTTGTTTTCATGTTTTCCTTGCTTTCCCTTTTGTTCTTTGTGGAAGTGACTCTTACTTCTTTTTGTTCAACTCTTTTTTTTCTCTTAATTTGATATTTTGACTGAGTCAACTCTCATGATCACTTTTTCTTTTCTTTTC
This sequence comes from Solanum arcanum, assembly GCA_027789145.1. Lineage (NCBI taxonomy): Eukaryota > Viridiplantae > Streptophyta > Magnoliopsida > Solanales > Solanaceae > Solanum > Solanum arcanum. The sequence goes on along the minus strand of CM050933.1, from coordinate 59,563,044 downwards.
CATATTACTCTTTTCAGACCCACTTTTCCGGTCATCACTCATAATGGCCACCCTCAACTTATGGCTTTTCCATGAGTCAAGGTACACATTACCCAAGGTTGGGTCAGGGCCAAGACAAGGTTAGTTACTTTATTAGCCACCCTCAATATAGACATTTGGCCTAAGTCGAGGTGCACATGTCCAAGGAAGGACCACGGCCAACACATTATACCCTTAGAGGGTGAGTTGGTGAAGAAAAGAAAGGTATATTATAAGCTCAACATATTTGGATCAAAAAGGGATAATACTTTCATTTGGTTTATTTTTACTTTAGGCTAGATGTTTGCTAATTTGAATAAGGGCCTATGATCCTTTCCTAGTTGTCTAACACAAATTCCTTTTGCAGGACTAACCGGGCAAGTTCTATCTAGGTACAAACAGTGGAACAATCAAATTTCCTCACTCTCTTGACACCTCATTACCCTATCAGATTGTCGGACACCTAGTTTGAGTGTTAGATTAAGGGTCATGCAGTGGTTGGATCTCTATGTCATGATTAGAGCCAACACATTCAACTTCTTTTTACCTATTCATGCGAGAAATTTCTTAGAACGGGATATAATTTATGTTTAGCCATCATGCTTCATATTTCACTTTCATACTTTGTACAAGTTATAACACATGCCGATTCAACAGGAAAGTAATGAGTCTGTTGGGGAAAAAGAACACAAGAAAGAAAACCCCTGAGAGAGGATCATGAGCTGGGCTACTCAGACTTCATCCTAACAGTCACTTTCCATTTACCCCATCCCCAACAAAAAAAACATGCAATTGTCCTTTATGCATAAAATATATAAAAATAGGGTGGTCGGTGAAGCAAACCTGAGGCGCATAGCGCAGACGATCAACAAGCAGGCGGTTCGGTGTCTCAAAAACCGTAACCTTTGTAGTAGGGACACCCTCAGGGTGCCCACATCAATCTCCGCACCCTCAGTGGTGATCCTCTTAACAACCTCAAGTCTTGAACTAGATGCCCCAGCAACCAACTCTAGAGCCCTCATCTAACGGGTCTCCTCATTAATCAACGAGGATCTCCTCCCCGCCTCAAGATCCGTCTGCTCCTTCTTCCTCACACGAGCATCCTCTCTATCAGTGGTGCTATTTGAATGGTGCCTCTTGGCATGCTCACGTGGCTCAGGAGGTGCAGTAGGGGCAGTGAAGAGGGCAACAAGTATTGTATCTTCCGCTATCTCAATGGGTGCACTCTCAGGCTCAGGTCCCCCCTATCTCAAGTATGCTGTCAACATCTGCCCTTAGACTCGCCAAAGCCTCCTGAAGAGTAGTAAAATCAATGGTGGGGGCTGGGCGTGCTAGGAATCCCAGCTCAAATGCATCTAGGCGCCGGTGGACCGTCTGAATCTTCCGCTCCGTCTGTTGAGCCACCTTCTTCTCAATCCGATCCTCAGCCTCGGAAATGGATTTTTGCATCCAAGGATGGATATAATGCAATAAGGTGTCCATCTGAGCCTCTAGCTTCTGGACCCTACCAATCGGGACCAGTGCTGCTGATGGTGGAGTAGACCGGGAGGAACTAGGTGCCTTACTAGTGCCAGGGGAAGAATTGGTTGGGGTGGTATCGGTGGGATATGAAGTGTTAGGATCATCCCCTTGAGCTAACATTACCGTATCCGCTAGGTTCTTACTCAGCGGCTGCAAATCAACTCCCATGCCGTGGTGCCGTCACATTGGCCACATCCCTGATGAGACCTATATCCACACTCCTGGTCAAAGTACGAAGGACATCACAGTGCCAAAGGCTCACTCCAGCATCCCTGCATAACTGGAAAATCACACAGGCGAATGGGTAAGTAGTAGAGGTCTTAAAATCCCTCTCATGTATCACAAAGATCAACAACCTCGAGAAGTCGATCTCCAACCTGGCTACCAGTGATGCTACCATGACCGCTCTATCCCAAGTAAGGATATTATCTGCTGCCATGGGGGATAGGAGATGGAGGAATAACAACCATAAGAACTTGGCTGCAAAGGTGAGGTTGGCCTTTTTGATAAGGTCTCTAGGGTCCAACACCTAGTCTGCTCTCTCACTGTCAATGGTGAGTTGCTGTGCAATCCACCTCTTAGTGGACTCTCTCTGATCTCTGCTCCGCTGAAACTGACCACTCTTGACCAATTCCACCCTATAATTAAACTCCGGAGTAAGGGGAACCCTCGCGGCACCAGTGGACACACCATTCAAGAAGCGGCGGATAGATTTAGAAGAAATGTCCACCCGGTAGCCTTGAGCTATAACCTTTGTAAGTGGGTCTTGTTTGAAAGGTTTCACTAGCCTGTCTAAAGAATCTCTGAGAGTCTCCACATATGAGGCGTAGAAATCTCTAACAACCTCCTCGCTATATGACTCCAGACTTTGAGCCATCCACTCAAGCCTGTGGCGGGTAAATAGGCTATGCACTTCAGAAACGGTATGAAGACTCCCTATAAGAACTCGCCGCTCGATTGTCACCAACGGAGTCATCACTATCTTTTCATTCATCATCTTGGCTTCCCTGTGGATCTGATACTGACCATCGACGAACCACGGTTGGTCAAATTAGGAATCGGTGCAGGGACAACATCCTGGGGTGCCAGAGTAGAATTCGAACTATAAGCCTTATCAGACGAGGCATAGCGGGTAGTCACCTCTGGGTGAGTGGCTCCAAGTGACGGGAACTGGAGGCCATGGCCTCATTCGACCCTATATAGTGGGCCGATTTTGAACCTGAAGCCTCTTATGAGCCAGATGCTCCATCAGAACCCGAGGCAGACCCAAACATTGTGCCAGTTAGTGTGCGCTCCTTATCAAACTGGGAGGCAGTGGCTATGATGGACGCCACCTTGTGGGGGTGCCTCGAGTGGCTCTATGTCAAACCTGGATTCTGGAATCCGAATACAACCGACATCGTTAACCTCTCAGAGGTTGCATACATGCCTCTTCTTAGCTTTCATCACATTCATATAGTTAAATTTGTGGAAAATTTAAAAGTTTTAAAACATAATAAAGTATACATAGACTTCATACATTTTCTACATAGATTAATATTCTACTAAGCTCAAATTAAAACAACCATCTACAATTAATGAATCAATTCAAATCAAAGATCAATATATAATATAATAGTTTGCCAAAGCGACCTTAGTACAAAGCTTTGAAATAAACGTCTGAAAAGAAACACTAGGGACAAAATCCACTAGCTATGTCTAAATTACTAAGCTAGATGGGTAAGTGTAGCCTCCACGAACATCAAGAGGACCTACCAAAGTCTGGAGATAGACAATCCAAACAGCTTCGATAAGTCTTCAACCTTCTCTCTGACCTGCACCTATAAAGATAATAATAGTATAGGGTTAGTACACACTTGTATTAAGTATGGGTGTATGCACACATACACATAAGTACTATGCATGATCAAGGAAAGCTCTTCCTATAACAACATGCCATTTCTAGAAAGTGACATCACTAGACTTTCCTAATTCATTATTTGTGAATTGTGGTATGAATATGACATATTTTAATGCATTCAAAGAACACAAATCATTTCTATATGAACACAAGATCTTAGAATCATGAACATAATTTTAGAACGACTCGAGCGAAAATTTTGAAATTTGATACCCCAAAATCGAGAGCTCCTCTTTCTGTACTTAATTTATGTTTAAGTCTTTTTCTTGTTGTTGTTGTTTAGTTCAATTATCTCCTTTAAGCCTATGTTTTACTTACAATTGCAATGGTTTACTATAGTCCCACACCTACAATGAATAAAGTAAGTAATTTGAAGGACTAAGGAAATGATTTAACTACAAATTGGGTATGAAATCTTATGAAGCCAATCTTTATTGGTTATACCTATTATGTGTTTCTTTACATAATATAAGAAATCATTATAATCCAATCTTGTTTGGCTATGATCATTTTCATAATAATAGAAGTCATGATAAGCCAATCTTATATGACTTTGATCATTTTGATGATAAAGAAGTCATTATTGTTATGCCCATTATTTTCTGAAAACTCCATTCTTATCAAATACTGACGATTACTATTCTTAAGCTCTTAATTTCTTAGCTCACTTTGAACATACATCTCATCTTCTTTCTTTCTTGCTTTCTTAAGGACATATTTAAAATTAAGATCATGACAGATAACATGAAATTCAGTGTCTGCCCTACAACAAAAAGGGGTGATTTACCGATCAAAGTGAATCTAGATCAAGTGAGCTAACATGTAATCCAGTGTCTGGCGCACACTGAAAAGAGGTGGTTCACCGGATAAAGTGAAACCAAGTTCAGTATTCTCCCCACACCGAAAAGAGGTGGTTCACGACTTAAGTGAACCGAATACTTTCCTTGAGCATTTAATCGAAAGTGAGCTAAACATGAAATCTGGTGTCTTCCTCATACTGAAAAGAGGTGGAATCACCGGCCAAAGTGAAACCGCATGATACCTAGCTCGCTTAGGTGGAATCCACTGGCTAGTTCCTATGCTGGCAACATAGTTTGAAGACTAGGAGATATACGGAGACTACTTACTCACATTGGTGGTAGCCTCATCTCATGAGGCTTACATGTGCTGGCACAAGATCATTGCTAGTCTATCGGTGCTTTGCTCAAATAACATCTTTTAGAGTTGAATCAAACATTATGGAGCCTTGCTTCTAGTTATGAGGTTTACTTAACTCTTTGGAATACCGGTCATCCCTTTCTTAACTTGATGAAATGTGAATTTAACCTTACATTATCATCTTGTTGTTAATGTGACTTGTCTCACGATTATTAACACCCTCTTATGTGAATATCTTGAACATAATTGTCTAGGTGTGAGTGGGACTTATCCAACTTCTTTTAGCACCTCATTCTGGTCACTTTAATAATTTTATAACTTTTAATTATGTTATTACTCACCTTATATTGTTCAATGACATTTGGTAGCATTATACCACTCTTTATGAACGTTATAAACTTACTCAATGTACTACTATATTCATGGTACATTTTGATAGAGTATGTTGGGACTTGTCCTAATGATTGACATACCCTTGGTTATGAATTCATTGAGTTACATTGGTCATTCTTAAGTTGGTATAACTTGGTCATTAGCCAATTTTGTATCATATCTTTGAAATACATTGTAAGCCAATTTATTGGCATAGACTAAACTTTCACATATTATGGTTGTCTAGAATATTGTTAGCCAATTTATTGGCATAAGCCAAACTTTCACTAGAAAATGGTCATGAGAATATCATTAGCCAATTCAATCAATTTATGAATATACTATAGCTAATCTTATCATTTTAGTAAAACAACTTTTAACATTTGGTTATATCATAGGAACAATTCAATGCTTAGTTTGGCTAAGCCAATAAGTTAAATTGGCATTGAAGATTCATTACTAGCTTTGATTTTCATTCTTATTTATTCTTGGAAACATTACATTCCCAACACTTACCAACATATCTATTGTAAAACACAACTAGAAATTCGAAATCTTCATCCTTGTCAACAATAAACTGAATTTCATAAAGGACTCATAACAATTTCATCTTCTCGAACACAATTAGATATTATTCATACAAATCTAACCTATAGGTATCATTCAATATTATCAAATCTCATATAACCTACAGATAATGATCAGTTAGCACCACATACCAACAACATGCTCGATATTACATCAACATACTATCAGAATCGAAAACAAGGATAACTAGGAAGATGGCCGTTCAACAATGTCACTGGTAACAACCCTAGTTTCGATATTCTTGAATGCATAAAACGTTTGAAAAGACTCTTGGATAAAGTAATACAAGAGAGAAAACCCATACCTTATGTAGAATTGAATCTATGAAGATCACCTTGTACGAAAACCTTGAAGGATACCTTGAAATCGCCTAAGAAATTTTCTTTTTTTCTTGCGTTTTACTCACTATTTTTCTCACGCTTGTTTTCTGTTTTGGTCGTGAGTTTCTAGGTCATAGGAACTTATATTTAGTAATTTAACTTAGACTAATTAACTTAATTAATAAATTAATTAGCTAATTACTAAAATGCCCCTCCTAGATTAACTAGAATTAGAAGAACACTTGACTTAACCGAAATCTGGAAATTCCTTAGTGGTTTTGATTTTGACAAATTAAATTAATTAATTAAATTTCTAATTTAATTAATTAGGTAACCTATGGTAATTTTTAAAGTACCCCTTAGTTGTTAGGACCATAACCAACACTTTGGACCATCCTAGGTTAGGTACTAGGATGTTTCTTAGTTAGTTACTTGTCTAGTGTAAGGATTTCGGTTTACCCATTTAAATTAATTAATTAAGTTGATAATATAATTAATTAAATGACCTAGGGTAATTACTAAAGTATCTCTAAGTTGTTAGGTCCATAACTAACCCCTTTGGACCATCCTAGGCTAGGTACTAGGATGTTTTTTGAGTTAGTTACTAGGTCAGTGTCACCAAGTTAGGTCTTAGGTTGTCAGGTGCACTAGTTAGTTTATTTCGGTTAGTCCTGGCTTAGTTATCTATTTAGGTAAGTTAGTTAGATCTAGAGTTGGTTATAAAACTCAGCCCCATATTGCTTGACCCCCAAATGTGCGCCTGCCTCTTACCGCCCTAACCACCCTAACCGAATTCAGGCACATGTGCTTGCACATGGATTGCAACTTATTTCTTATTGTCTCAAGGATCCTCACTATATCCTTGTGCACTGCTTACTCTACATGCCCATTTTAATTGGTCGTGTGCTATGGTGCCTAGGCTTGACACATGGATTCCTCGCACTTATTTTGTGGACATGAAAATGAAGATTTTTAGCTTAGGGCCTTTATTGCAGGTATATTTCTTGGACAATGTTGTTAATACATAGAAAATTGGCTAACACCCTTTAAGCCAATATTCTCTAATATGCGTAATATTTCTAAATATTGGGCATTGGGATGCCTATGTACCCCAATACCTATTATTAAAACTTAATAGGCTTTTCACTAGACGAGTACATTTTCTGGAATGCTACACTCTTGAAGCTGGTGTAGGGGTCAGGTGTCTGGGGTCACGTAATTTGGATCCCGCTCATTGTTAGAACTGCCGATCATTCAACGGGATGGTGTCACGAACTTGGACCTACCCCTAGAATAGACGATGTCTGGTTTGGGGGCTATATGTACCTGGAAAACAGTTTTTGGTCTCATTGCAGTCATCCTACACAAGCAAAACAATCAAAACAAAACCTGGAAACACAAAGCACAGGGAATTTCAGAATATCAGTACTGTGAGACGGGCACTATAGATGGCCTGTCGATGAATCGACGGTCCGTCAGTAGTATCAGTCGGTGATATTTCGTAAATTTTGTAGTCTTCATTCCACAACCCTCTCAGTTAGAAACGACGGACGTGCATAACGACCCGTTGATCAATCAACGAACCATAGTCTACTTTCGTCGTCTGACACTTAGAATAATTCTTAATTTCTCAAAATTTAGGGTTTCAGTTGGAAACAATGGACGTGCAGAACAGTGCGTCGATTAATCGACGGATCACACTCCTCTTCTATCATTTTAAAGTTTAGCATTTTAAGGTTTAGCCATCGACGAACCCCATCGCTGGTTCATCGATCAACCGATGGTCCGTATATGGGGTCTCGTGATATTGGACAAAGATAGATTTCATGACTTTTTTTTTGAAAAACACATTGTGACAACTTTAAGAAAATCACAGGTTCACCCAACACTTAGCAACAAGTACAAGACCAATTCTTCATTCTTTTTTTTTAAAAAACATCCATTTGATATCGATCGATGAATCCAAAAAACATGTTGTGTTCGTTCAATATAAGAACAACAGAAAATACATGAAGGTTTAAGAAGACGCGGACGAATCCTTCTACATATCAACGCTTTTGTGACATATCATTGACAAATTCATCATAAGATCCGAAAATTGCATCCAAGCAGGCCGCGACCCTTCCACACTCGTGGTGTCACTTGTACGTTAGTCATAGAACCTTGCCTCAGAACCATGGTGAATACACAACCCTGGTTTGACTGTTCTTCAGCAGCAAGGTGTTGTAACAGATTGTCACCCGGCTGAACATTCCCTAATCTTACAACCTGATCTCCTAGTTGTAAACTGTCCTCTGCAGCTCGAGATGCCTCGGTTATTTCGTCAATCAACTCAAAGGGTCTGCTGAAATCTACATCTATGTCCATGGCGGCATTTGTAGCAGCTGTCATAGAATAATTGCCTGGAGATGATGAGGAACCAATATTGACAGCAGATCCTTGAACACCTGAATCTTTGACAGAAGAAGGTGAAGAAGCAAGTCGTGCCGAATGCAAAACTTGAATATTTTGGTTTTTTTTGTTTTAATCTTGTGATCATTACGCAGCTCAGCTAGCCTACGCCGGTCAGCACGCACAGAGGGAATATCAATATCAGTTCTTGGGAACCCCTCAGAATCAACAAGGTTCCCTGAAAGTCCAGGACCACCAGGTTGGCAAAGTTGCTGAATAATAACATCTATCTTAGGTTCAGTATTAGTTCTTTCATCCATTAACTTCATAGTTTCTGCTTTCAAATTTGTGCCCACCATCTTTTTCCAAATTTTCTTATCTGGTATTTGCTCAAAAATTGATTTTTCTCAATTTTTCTTCACAAATTCAATTATTAATTCTTAAGGTTTCGATTTTTCTAGTTTTGATCTCGGATTATACGATGCTTTTAAACACTAAGTCGAAATTTCAACAATTAGTTTCTTTTTACACAAATTACGCCCCCAACCCATTCACTTTCTATCATTCCAAGGAAATAATACCTATAATTAACCAGTTAACATGCAATTTTTGTCCCTAAGTTAAGAACCACATACAAATTTGGCGTTTCCAACAAAAAATGAATGAGAATTCAGTGAGACAAGGGAATTGAAATACCTGAAATCAGTAGTGGAGTGATCGAGTGGGTGATCTTCTCAACAACCAACCTACGTGCCTGCCTTCGAACACCGACCGGATAAAAGAAGGGAGACGGAGTAGAATTTGGGTTGGGTAGGGTTTTTGGATTTTTTGGGAGTTTGTGATTGTGAAGAAAATGGAAAGGAGAGATATGGGGAGTTAATGGAAAAGGAAGGGAATAAGGGGAGGGAAACGGTTGGGAGGAAATTTGAAAAAATATTTGGAGTTTAACTGAAAGGTTTCCTTTTAATATAGCCAGTCAGGTCGGGTCGGGTCATTGGTTCTTTAAACAAACGATACCTCGTCGATGTTCCATAAGTCAGTTGACGGACTGTCGACTGGACCATCAATTGCATACAGACTTAGACAAAATTTTAAGACATAACTGGGATCTACAGACACCATTGATGGTTCGCCGATGGAACGATGACCTGTTGGTTGGTCCATATTATGTGCACCAGACCAATTTCTGCAAAATTCTTGGGTTTGGTCCCTGCACATTGAACACCCATTAAGCTATTCTTTTTTGTGTTTTTCTGGACACTTTGTAGTCACAGACCCTAAACTACTCTCTAGCCAGCACACTAAAAAATATAACGCATGAAGATGAGTAAACCAAAAACGACACAAGGGAATGCAACTATTCCTACAAAGAAAAGAAAAACCTATTGTTGGCTAGAGGACATATCTTGGGATTCCTCCGAAGAAGCGCTTGATTTAACGTCATAGCACGACGCAAGATCCTTTATTATTAGACTTCATCAAGGAGATATGCTTCAACTATTTAATGGAAACTCTCCGCATGCCCTAGGAAGATCTTGATTATTTTCCCATTGACCGTGAACTTTGCACCCTCCTTGTTCTCCAACTCAACCGCTCCCTGGTAGAACATTTTAGTGATAAGGAATGGCCTAGTCCACTTAAATTTAAGTTTGCCCGGAAACAAGTGTAGCCTAGAGTTGAATAGAAGCACCAAGTACCCTACCACAAATTCTCGTTTTTCAATCTTTTGGTCATGGTACTTCTTAATCTTCTCTTTGTAGATGACTAAACTTCATATGCTCTTAGGAGAAATTCAGCAAGATCATTCAACCCATTAAGTCTCTGCTCCACTACTTCATTCCAATCCATCTTCAGTTTCGTCATCGCCTACATGGCCTTGTGCTCTAACTCAACTAGCAAGTGACAAGACTTCCCATATACAAGTTGGTATGGAGACATACCTATGAGGGTCTTGGATGCAGTTCGATAGGCCAAAAGATCATCATCAAGCATCCTTGACCAATTCGTTCTGTTAGCATTCACCTTTTTCGACAGGATCTGCTTGATTTCTCTGTTGGACACCTCAACTTGCCCACTAGTCTGTGGATGGTATAGAGTGGCTACATTGTGGCGAACCCCATATTTCTCCAATATCCCTTTGAACAACTTGTTGCAAAATTGATATCCCCCATCACTAATAATGTCCCTAGGTGTGCCAAATCTGGAGAGGATTTTCTTTTCCAAGAACGCGGTGACAGTCTTTCCTTCATTGTTGGCAAGTGTTATGGCTTCCACCCATTTTGACAAATAGTCCACTGCCACAAGTATATATTTCATCCTATGAGAACTCACAAATAGGCCCATAAAATCAATTCCCCATACATCAAACTAATCAATCACTAGAATGGGATTTAAAGGGAGCTCTTTCCTCTTAGAAATTCCTCCATCTCTTTTGCACCTATCATATGACTTGGCAAACTCATGAGCATCTTGGTGAATGATTGGCCAATAGTATCAACATTGCAAAATCTTGTGGGCAGTCCAGATACCACTATGATGCGCACCCACAGGCGAGGAATGACATGACTCCAAAACACTTAGCATCTCAACTTTGGGCACGCAATGACGAATAAGCCCATCAGCACAACTCCGATATAAGTAAGGCTTATCCCAAAATAACTTTTTCACATCATGCATGAACTTTTCTCTTTAATGGAAGGACAAGTCCGAGGGACTATATCAATAGCCAGATAATTCGCAAAATCGGCGAACCATGGAATCAAGTCATGAGAAACAGCCAATACATGCTCACCAGGAAAGATATCATCAATTTCAGCCTTTTCACCCAACTCTCCATAGCTTCATCCTCCAATCTGTACAAGTGATCGACAACTTTATTTTCAATCTCTTTTCTATTTTTCACCTCAAAATCAAACTCTTGCAATAGTATTACCTATCTAATCAACTTTGGTTTCACATCATTCTTTGACATGAAATACCTCAAAGCGGAGTGGTCAGTATACACTATGACGCTCATTCCAAGTAAATAAAAGCAAAAGTTTTTGAAAGCAAATACCATCGCAAGGAGCTCTTGTTGAATCACAATGTAGCTCTTTTGTGCTTCATTTAGGGCCTTACTTGCATAATATATGGGGTGAAGGATTTTATCCCTTCTTTATCCCAATACCACACCAAGATCAACCTACCGCTAGCATCAAACATCACCTCATATGAATTACTCCAATTTGGGAAAATAATTACTAGTGGAGACACCAATTTCTCATTGAACTCTCCAAATGCCTTCAGACAGGATTCATCAAAATAGAATTTACGTTCCTTCTCTCAAGTAACTTGCACAGAGGATGTGGAATTTTTGAGAAATCCTTAACAAACCTCTGGTAGAAGCCCACATGTCCCAAAAAACTTCTCATACCTTTTACAGATATGGGTGGAGGAAGTCTCTCTATAACCTTAACTTTTGCTCGATCATTCTCTATCCCCTTCTCTGAGATGCGATGGCCCAATATTGTACATTCTTTCACTATAAAGTGATATTTTCCCAATTTAGAACAAGATTTCAATCTTCGCATCTTTTGAGAACCTCAGCCAAGTGACTCAAACACCGGTCAAAGGAGTTGCCAACAATTGAAAAGTCATCCATAAACAACTCAATAGTGTCCTCCACCATATCAGAGAAGATCGACATCATACATCTCTGAAAAGTGTCTGGTGCATTACATAACCCAAAAGGCATCCTCTTGAATGTGAATGTCCCATACAGTCAAGTAAAGGTGGTCTTCTCCTGATCTTCCGGGGCAATAGATATTTGATTGTAACCCAAATAACTATCATGAAAACAATGTCATCTTTTTCTTGCGAGTCTATCTAATATCTGATCCATGAAAGGCATCGGGAAATTGTCATTCTCAGTCCATGCATTCAGTTTTTGGTAACCCATACAAACTCTCCATCTAGTCACCGACCTCATTGGAACAAGCTCATTCCTCTCATTGGGCACTACTATCATTCCCCCCTTTTGGGCCCACACTGAATAGGCATACCCAACTACTATCTGCAATAAGATATATGACTCTGGCATCTAACCACTTAATGATCTCCTTCTTCACTACCTCTTACATAGGTGGACTCAACCGTCTCTAGTGCTCAATACTTGGCTTGTGATCAGGCAGGAGTTGGATTTTTGGTGAAAAAATACCGGGTGGGATCTCAATAATGTCCGCAATAGTCCAACCAATGGCTCATTTGAACCTCTTCAACACTTCTACCAAACAATATAATTGTTGCACATTCAAATCCGATGCAATGATTACCGACATAGTGTCATTTTGCCCAAAAATACATATCTCAGATGAGGTGGTAGAGTTAAGCTCTAGTTTTGGAGTCTCCTCAATAGATGGTCTCGCAGGTGGAAACTTGCGATGCTTCATATCTAACTCCAATTTCTTTGGTTTTGACCGATAATCACCTTGTTAAAGTGCCGCAACCAAAGACCCATACTATTCAATACCATCACTCTCAAAATTCATGATCACTGCAGCTAGTGCCTCAACACCAAGGGGCGCTTCAATTTGTATCTCAGACGTACTCTCAACCCTGTAGGATATAGCATATACCGTTTGGAGTTCACCACTCTACTCCATGGACCTACAAATGTTGAAAGTTGCTTCTTCATATTTCAACCTAAACTTCATCTGCCCTTTTTTCATATCAACCAAGGCATGATCAGTAGCAAGGAACGGCCTTCAAAGAATAATAGGCACCTCCAAATCCACCTCACAGTCAAGAATGACAAAGTCAGCCAGAAATATAAACAACTCCAAGTTCACACGCACATCTTGGAGTATCCAAATGGGCCTATTCACTATTCAATCCGCCATCAGTAACCGTATTGTAGTGGGCTTTGGGTCACCCAAACCCAATTTCTTATAAATGGATAGAGGAAGAAGATTTATGTTTGCACCAAGATCACATAGTGCTTTAACAAAGTGCAATAAATCGATGGTACATGGAATAGTGAAATCACCCAGATCTTCTTTCTTCTACACAAAAGACATTGTAGCAATAGCACTACAATGTTGCATTCGGTCATCAACCTGAAAACTTACCAATCTCTTCTTTGTGACTATATCCTTCATGAACTTGGCATAACTGGGCATTTGCTCTAAGTCTTCTATCAAAGGGACATTGATGGAAAGTTGTTTCAACATAGTGATAAAACATCGGTATTTACCATCTTCAGTCTTCTTCACCAATCTCTGAGGAAATTGTGGTGGTCGTCTATGGATGGGGATCACTTTTTGGGGTACCTTTTGTTTCTTTCACCGCAATGTCCACCAATACACCACTAGTTTCCACTACCTCGTCATCTTTTCTCATGTCATCTTCTACCATAGACATCATATGATGGTTTGCTTACCTCCTCGAGTAGTGACTGCCATGCAATGTCCATCATTTTAGTATTTTGAATGGTATTTCTAGGAAGTGTTTTCGGTTGACATAGGTTCACAGTAGTGGAAAATTGAGCCGTTTGTAACTCAAGATGCTTAATTGAGACCACATGTGCATCAACCTTTTGCCCGATATTATCCAGATCACCTCTCAATTCTTTGGCGTGCTCATCACTAGCATCAAACCTTCTCAACTCGCTGCATACTACCTCTACCATCCCTAGGAGCAATTTTCCAATTTTGAGGTGGAACTTAGGGCCCACATCAATCATTTCTGTTACCATTATTATCTCGGTTGAAGTTGTTATTTTGGTTGTAGTTTTCATCTCGAACATAATGGACCTCTCGATTGTAATTCCCATAGTTCCAACCTTGATTTCCTTGACATTTGCACCAATTCTCCTGATTGGAGCCTTGGGCGTTCGGTCAGAAACCCCCTTTCTGAAACTGCATAATTATCCTCTTCATAGTAGTATTCATTCGCTGGCAGTGGTGGTTTGGTCAAGTAATTCACCGCATTTACTTTTTCTTCACCTCCAGTGACGTGTTTCAATACCAACCCAAGCTCAGTTCTTATTTGAGCCATCCCTTCACGAATCTCATCTGTGGCCAAATTGTGTGTAGCTTGCACTCCAAAGGTGTTTCTTCCAGTGTCCGACTTTCTAGCTCCAAGGCTTATTAATTCGAGAGATTTTCTCCAACTTCTCTGTGATCTATGCATATGCACACTCACCACAAGAACCACCCGCAATAGTATCAAGCACTTCCATATTATTATCATCTTGTCCTTGATAGAAGTACTCTTCGAACGACTCATTATCAATGCAGTAGTTTGGGACACCTCTCACGTAAGCAGTAAATTTGTCCCAACAGATACTCACCGACTCCCCAGGTAGTGCCACAAAGTTGTTCACTCTATCTTTGTGATTGAGCTTTTTGGAAACCGGGTAGTACCGTGCTAGGAACACATCCCTTAACTGATCCCAGGTATAGATAGATTTATGGGGCAACTCAGTAAACCATATTACGGCCTCTCCCGTCAGTAAAAGAGGGAACACTCTCAACCCAATGACGTTCATATCCAAGTCTTGCCTCCCTACAGAATTCTTGCACACTGACCTCAGTTTGGCGATGTGAGCATGTGAATCCTCAGATCGTATCCCTAAAAACAAACCCCTTGCAGTGAGGAGGTAGGACAAGATACCCATCAAAATCAGTAACGTAAATGTTTCCCCTATAGAAATCTTGAGAGTGTGGGAGGGGAGGTCCTCAAAGCATCATCATCCAGATTTTCCACAACCACTTGATATGAGCATCAACCGGAGATGGGGGCTTGCGATTGATCCCATCACCTAGATTAGATGGGTTCTTCATATTATTCATTCTACAAAGTGTACGGTTCAGTTCATGATCGGATGGAATTATAGGTTCTCCTCGGCTCCGTGTACTTGACATACACTAGTGCTAGACCTGAAAGAAACAAAAACAGAAGAAAAAAAGTAAAATAAAATTGTTGACTAAAATTCAGTAATGTTATTAAAGTTAATATTAAAGTCACTTTCACCAGCAGCGGCGCCAAAATTTGATACGCTCAAATTACACCATTATAAAGAAGTATAAGTGGTCATATCAAGTAAAGAACCCAACTATTAGGTTGAGATCGATCCCACGTGGAAAATAGTTTAGACTTAACTTGAATATACGATTACTTCTATTTAATCAAATCCTTTCAGAAAATGAGTAATGAAAGGGTTTTTTTTTGTTAAACAAGAGTATTTCAATAATACTAAATCAAACAAGTAACAGGAGTAATTTTTGGTGTTTATCAAGTTGTGAGAGAAGCTAAGGTGTAATTGTTCCACATAGATTCATAACTCCGTATTCCTAGCTATAATAATTCTTCCCTGTTATTTTGCATGCAAAGTGATAAGTTAGGTATCTCTAAATCCTTGGTCTGGCATTTAGAAAGTTTCACCCCGTACCTTGGTCCGAGTACATGTGTCTAAGTAACTAACCCTTACCTTTACTTCATATTAAGCATCGTATTTGATGTATGCCTTAGTTATTACTTTGCACCAATCAAGAGTTGCCAATAAGATAGTATTCTACCAAATCTATGTTGATTATTCTTTTCCTATTAACTACCTCCTTGGTCCAGCAAGTAGAAATAAGACGAGTTCTAATGCGTGCACTCGTTAAAAAGACTTGTAAGCGAAAGAATTATCAATGCATGCAATAACCTATTTGATAATAGTTAATAATCTAGGTTTACTTTGTTAATCAACAATGGTTCCCACAAGCGTAGTTGTGGATTTATTTACCTATGCATAGAAGAACAACATATTTCATGGTTGATAAAAAATAAATCATGAAATTACTTTGACACATTCTAAGAAAATCCAGAAATTCAACTTGAAACCACAAAATTACTTGAAAAGCAAATCCAAAAATTTGAATTTAATGCCAAAGTTGCAAAAAAAAAAAAAAAAACTCTAAGAACAAAACTAAGAAAGTAGTAATAGAATACAAACCCAAAAATAAGGTTTTATACCCTATTTATAAAAACATTTTCCTAATTAAAAGGAATTTAAATAAGGAAAGTTGTCAAAAAAAAACGCGGCTTCAATCGATGACCCCCACAGACGGTCCGTCGACGAAACGACGAACCGTCGACTTCCTCAGTAAGTTCAGACTTAGCATCTTTTTTTAGCTTTCACCAAGCATATTCTCTTATTCAATCGACGGACCAACAACAAGGTCCATCGATGCACCTACAGTCCGTGGATGCCTTCTGTCGTTCCATATATAATTTTTCTTTAATTTCGGGTACTGGGACATTCTCCGATCAGATTAAAAATTTACCAGGACGGTCCGTCAATCCTTCCGTAGCCCCACACTTGGTCATATTTCCCTGGGTTTCTCCAGATGCCTTGAACATCCAATCAACGATCACCATCTACGGTCAGTCGATGAGACGACGGACCGTCAATGGCCTTCGTGGTCCACTTCTGCACTAAATCTCAGTTGCCTTCCGCATTTTGGTTTTCGAAACCTTTCCTGCAAAACATAGAATAAAACTTGTTAAAACTCTTACAAAAAGGATTTAGACACACACCAATCTTAAGAAAAAAAACATTGAGAGTACCATGAAACCACAGTACATCATTGAGTTTTGGTCAACTTCAAAAGATCACAAGTCCTAACTCAGGAGGAGTTAGGTGTAGTTCAAGATTTTGTTGGAAAGGTCTTGGCACGATCTTTACAATGCCGCCAAGTTTGGGCGATTTTAAATCCGTATAAATGAGTTATGCCTTTAGGAAGTTGGGTTGTTGGATCAAGGAAAGTCCAATCCGGAATTGAGAAGGGCAATATTATATTTTCCATACCTAATTAAATTAATTTGTTTTAAGGGATTAATTGGGGGGAAAACCAGACTTGGTTAAGTTTAGAAAGTTGAGAATTTAGGTTAGGGATTTTTGAGAAAGAACGCAACAAGAGAAGAAGAGGAGAAGCAAGAATATTCAAACGAACGACTGATTGACTGTGGATTTCTTCGGGGGTTATCCATAAAAAGGTATGTGAGTCTCTCATAGTGATTGGGTTCATTCACCCACGTGCCAAACATGTTTAATTAAGTGAAATTCGTCCTAAAAAGGGTTGAAAGTTGATGTTCTTGAATTTATGTGTGTTCTTGAATTGGGTTGGTTGTCAGAGTGTTTTATATCTTTAAGTTGAAGTTTAGAGTTTCATTGGGTTAAATTCGTGAGTACTAATGATGGTATAGGGATCAAAAATAATTTTGAGGAAGATATTCGAGTTTAGGAGAATTGGGGTTAAGAAACAAAGAAGGAAAAGTCGGGCATAGTTGCGTGTCTGTGTGGCGGACTTGTTCAAACAAGAGTCAAAATGTGTGTCCGCATCACTGACCTCTTTGTCCAAATAATCGATTTTACTAATATCTTCTGGGAACAGCTCCGCATCACAGACATGGTTCACGACAGTGATTTCGTAACTTTTCTCAAGTTCAGTTTTTCGAAATCATTCTTAAACATCAAGAGGTCCTTCCAAACACAAATCATACTCCTTGAATCCATAATTCAAGAAAAGGATCCAGTAAGAGTCAAGATCAAAGTAAGAGTCAAAATCAAACTTTTCAAGAGTCTTTTACAAATGGTTTTACTTTGTTTTTAGAGAAACAGTTCAAGGTAAGCTAAGAGAAAAGAGTTGAGTTCATTTCTCAAAAGTTATAGGAAACTATGTATTCCTAAGGAGTTTATAAATGTTTTAACACACACACACACACACACACACACACACACACACACACACATATATATATATATAAGGAAAGAGGAAAGTGAGATTTTTCAAAAACAGTTTTGAGCAAGAAAAAGGGAAAATCGATTCCGAGCGAGCTTTTCAACTACTTGTTGAGAATTTATCTCAACCTAAAGAAAGAAGGGTGTTTAACACACATATGAGCTATAATGTATTTTTGAATTAGCATTGATGGGTAGTTCATATTAACTCAAGTCTCCATGAGAACCATGTAGCCATCATGGATATTAACGTGTCATACTTTTAGAAATCACATAAGTTAAGCTAGTGGATCTACTAAGTTAAGTAAGGTCCTATACCGATGGCAAGGTATAGGATGATCCTTGGCAGCGTGAGGTAAAACTCTCTATCATCGATGAGCTCATAGTGATGGTTGTTTGTTTGAGAATCTCCCACTAAAGTTATATTACTTTTAAATGATTAAAATTAAGTTTATTATTTCTTTATCTTTAATGAATTAATATTGTTTTAAGTTGTTTTATAAGCTATATATATATATATATATATATATATATATATATATATATATATCACATGTATTCTTTTTTCTTTATTTTGACGCGAATATATTGCTTGTGTCTTATTACTTATATGAGTTAAGTTATTCTTGAGTTGAGTAGAGTCAAGGTAAGTGTTCATTGTTACTCTTTTCAATCTTAAGTTGTTCTATTATAATTCCAACTTGCATACTCTTACATTTAATGTATTGATAACAGTTGGCCTAGATTGCATTATGACGCGACATAGATAACCAGGATCAACATCATCCAACACCTCGTTGATCCTGTTGAGCACGTAGAGTTAGTGGTGATCTTCCTTGCATTCCGGAGGACCCTTTTTATTCGCTTTTAGTATTTCTTTTATAGAATGTTGTTGGTTCTATTCCAATATCCATCTTTGTATTGTAGAGGCTTCATAGACAGTCAGATAGTTAATTATGAGTCTCTTATCTTTGTATTGCAAATATTTTGCTATGAGACTTAAGTTGCCAATTTGACCAGATTATATTTTCTTTAAGTTATTGTATGAGATTGTTTTTTTTATTAAGTTAAGTCTTCTGCTAAGTTAAGTAACCTAGACCAAGGATCCGCTTGAGGCCAGTAGTGAATTTCAGATGCCAGTCCCCCCCAAGGTGTAAACTCAGTACGTGACAATCACATATTCGATATATTTATAAATCTCTCATCCATTGATGTTTTTTTAACATCTTCATATGAGATTAAAGAGAAAGTCAAATGATGATGAAGTAAAAAAAAAACATGAACTAGATATGTTACAGTAAAATCATAATCATTAAGTTACTTTTATTTATAAAATAATTCATCCTTAATTCTAAAAATCTACAATATCATGGAAAATATATTTGAAAAAGTCTAACCTTGAAAAATATGCTTTATTATATTTTTAAAGTGATTGTATCATGATAATGAAGAAAATGATAAACTTTAACAATGAAAAATATAGTTATAAGTTAATTTGAAGTTTTGTGTTTTATCATTGTGAGGTAAATCATTCTGCATTCTAGTCCATTATAATCAAACAAGTCTCATTATATCATCAATGTGTGTTGCATACCTCAAATATTCATGCAATATATCTAGAATTTAATTAATAATTCCGAATTATCCTAAATTGAGATTGTAACTAACCCATATTTATAAAAAAAATAATCTTTTCGCACGAGTGGAATCACACATATATACATGCCCAAAACACTGCATACTCTGCAAAGAATGTTAATAACTTCTTTCTGTTGCCTTACCATAGCAATTTTGCAATTTAATTTGTGTTTGATTATAATATTAAATGTAGATGCCTATTTTTGATATTTTTTAAAAAATTGGATTTATTATTTATTTATTCATAAATATATCAAGATAAAATATACATAAGTATTTGAGATGTAATGATCTATTTCCGTCGTTATAAAAATACCAACGAGGAAAAAATTGGAGTCAAATTTTTCTCGTAGCAAGTTAAATTTTCCCAACCTAGTTCAGATTTTGAACGAAATTGGATTTATTAAGGTGTAGAAAATATGATAAAGAATCGGGTGAACCATTTAGATTTTTATTGCATGAGTAGTTAGATAAGTCGTTAAGGAATCCATACGACTTTATGAAATTGAATTCGTGCATGTAGAACTCTGAAAATTGACTTTAGCGTGGAAGATATTTTCTGAGTGTCGTGCATTAAAGGTGTGTTGTGAAATGAAGATTTGGAAATTCTTTAAAAAGGTCTCTGTTTCGTTTTTTCCGCTTTGACACTGGATTTGACCAATCTGGCAAGGCTGCCATAGCAGGATATGAGGCGATGTGGCGGATACGCTGATAATGTCATAGGTCAAAGATGCATAGACCACTAGTTCGAGAATTTTGCTTCGGTGAGGATCTAGGTCTCTCTGTCACCGCTGATACAATGGAGTGAGGGACACTGTGGCGGGCCAGACGTGATATAATGTCATTAATATATTCCTAAATGATCTTAGTTAGCATTTTTCAATTTTTATAGCTAAGAAACGACCCCAAGCGATTTCTACTCGTTTTGCACCATTCATGAGACTAAAGGCAAGCTTTTGACTTGTTGAATTTATTCTTTGATCCGTAGAACGTAATAAAATGGATTAATAATGAATGGGAAGGATTTTTATATAGATTCCATGATGGCAACAACGCTAAATTGAATATTTGAGATCAAGCGGAATGAACCCATAAAGGGAAGATTCAAATTTCTTAAGGTTTCAAGCTTGTTTCGAGGTAGGTGATGGTTGTGATTGTATGATTGTGTGATGCATTTTTGTTATTCATAATGATGCATGTACGTATGCGAATGTTGCATTGTTGATTCACACTTGTTGTGAATGAGATAGATGTATGATTATATGCCATGAATCACTGTTGATTGTACGACTTGAAAGTATACTGGTGTTTGTTATTATGGTGTGTTGATGGATCGGATTGTCACGTTCCGACATAACGAACTTGGATCGGATTGCCACGTTCCGGCATAATTGAAATCGTATTGTCACATTGTGGCATAATTATAAGATCGAATACTAGAGTCCGGTGCACTAACAGTTTGGGTTTGGATTCTATGAGAGGACCAACTACTTGACATACTTGTGATAAACGTTAAATTACTAAATTATGTGATATTCAATATTGTATATGTTTGATACATTGCATGATTATACTTTGTAATTAACTATACTTAGTGGAATAGCCGCGTGATCTACCATTACACGGTGATTGTGTACTAATACTGCACTTGATCTTATTTTTGTTTAGTACAGTGCATCTTCCGATTGCTATTGACAGACCTCACTTAGAAGATCTGTGATCGTTGCTTTCGAATTCAACGGTGAGCGCAATTTTTCCGGGCTGTCATGTGTTTCTCTTTCGTCTACATTCACCATTTCTGAACATAGTCATTTGTTCTTGTTAGTCGAATAGTTCAATAGATGCGGATGTAA
Source organism: Solanum arcanum (assembly GCA_027789145.1). Classification (NCBI taxonomy): domain Eukaryota; kingdom Viridiplantae; phylum Streptophyta; class Magnoliopsida; order Solanales; family Solanaceae; genus Solanum; species Solanum arcanum. The sequence goes on along the minus strand of CM050933.1, from coordinate 59,541,519 downwards.
ATCTTCTTATTTAGACTTATGGATCTTGTTAGATCTATTGGTACATTGACTTTCAAATTCTATGTATTTAAATTCTGCATTTCTTTAGTTAATTAATTGCTTTTGTAACTTAAATGTCTTAGTTTTAGATTAGTTGCTTTAGTTTGGATTGTAATAGTAGTTTTCCCATCGAAGAGTTAGTATTGGTGTCAATCGTAACGGAAGGGGTCGTGACATGAGATGTTTTGGGTAGCCACTTTTAAATTCAAATAAAGAAGTAACCACTTTTGTCATGTTTTACCTTACTTCTACGTGGTTAATTTATTTTTTTCTATGTTTTCCTTTTTCTTAATTTTTTCTGTGTTTTCCTTTTTCTTATCCGTGTTTTCCATTCTATTTTTATAATGTTTCCGATGTTTCTAATTTATATATATATATATATATATTTTAGGATCCAATTTATTTCCTTTTATTAGGGGTGATGTGCTAAATTTATGAGACTCAATTTAACTTTTATAAGGGGTGATATGCTAAATTTATGAGACTCAATTTAACTTTTATTAGGGGTGATGTGCTAAATTTATGAGACTCAATTTAACTACACATTTTTATAACTATGTTTGGTTAGTGTGCTAATTTTATGGGCCTCAATTTATTTTGTTTACCTTTTGAATTCTTAATTACAGTTATAGTTGAATACTTTTATTATAAAAGAGTTTAATTTCTCTCTCTTATTTCCCTTTACAAGGAAGACTATTTAATTGTTTTTTATCAACCAGATCGATAATTTATAGGATGAAAAATGTGTTCTTCCATAATTCTTGTCAACAATGCTTGATTTATTCATCAATAATATTTTTTCTTTTATAATTATTTCTAATCAAAGAAAGAATATATATATATATTTTGATATAATCGATCATGATCAGTAAAAAATTAATAACGATTATATTCGTAGAAAAGAATATCGCTTAAGGCGACTATTGATGTCAACAACATCATTGGTTGTTCAAGATCAAGCTTGGAATTGATTGATTATATTTTGTCTCCCACCGATAAATATGAAAAAAGTCAACCCATCTGGTAGTGAAATTCCTTAAGTTGTTACCAATAATATGTCAAAAAGAAAGAATATAGAGAACCACACTGGTGTAAACTTTATCATTGCCACACTCAAATATTCAAAAAGAAAGAGGTTACAATCTAATTGTGGAGTATCATTCCGATAACGATTTTGAAGATGAGATTTCGATTTAATAAAAGAATCCAATTGAACAAGGTGTGTAAAGAAAAATCTGAAGGAACAGTTCATCCGACTATATAAAATGTGTTTTTGAGTGTGTCTTAAATATGTAGTTGGATAACTATTTAGTTTGGTATTTGATGTCTTTTTAAATTTTTTAAAAATAGTTTTGAGTTATACTGATAAAAAATTTGACACTGTACTGTGTTTTGTTACGGTATCCATTATGATTGTAGAAGTTAAATTTTTAGGCACTTGATTTCTGTTAGTATTATACGATTATGCTCCATAGTGATCCTCTTAGTAAGGGACTAAAGTAGACTACACTACATGTTAACCATACAAAACAAAATCAATCCATACCGACTCTATCAATTATATACTATAGAATATACCCACTTATACCATAATATTGTATCAACATGAAATCATAAAATATACCAACTTTTTGTAAAATAAATACTACTACTATATATACACACAATATAATATACTAACATATATTAAATAGGGTAACTTTCACATATAGCAAACAAAAAATTCATATTTGTTTGCTATAGCAAAGTTTGCATAATTGCGCTCCATAGCAAACATAAAACTATATAATCCGCTATACATATACAATTGTATAATTCGTTGGCCTAAATTGTATAAGTCGCTGGCCTATTTCGCTGCAATTGTATAATTCGCTATCTTATTTCACTGCAATTGTATAATGCACAATTGTATAATTCGCTGCCTATTTCGCTGCAATATTTTTATAAAATTTTCTTTGCATACAATTGAATCGAATTAAAATATATGTATATTTTATAATTATAAGTGTATAGCAAGAAAATATATGTTTTTCTCTCGCTTTATACAAAAACAGAAACACAATATATACACTTCTGTTGTATAAAGCTAGAGAAAATTGTATTCCACTGCAATTGTATAATTCGTTGGTCTTTTTCTCTGCAATATTTGTATAAAATTTGAATTTGTCTACAATTGAATTGAAGTAAAATGTTTGTAAATTGTATAATTAAGTGTATAACACGAAGATATATGTTTTTGCATGTGTATATACAATTTTCTCTTGCTTTATACAAAACAGAAACATAAATTATTCACTTTTGTGTATAAAGCGAGAGAGGCGAGCAGAGGGAGAGTGGCGAGCGAGAGTGGGAGAGTGGCGAGCGAGATTTTTGGGAGAGAGGCACATGACAAACTTTGGCTAACGTTTGGTATGGAGCACAATTAAATCAAACCCTTTATTAATTTGCTATTATATACAATTTTCCCACTAAATATCATATCCATATGATATAATATAGTATACCAACTTTCATTGAAGTAAATACTAACCTTTATAAAACATATAATCTAATAACTTATACGATAAGTCATACTAAGTTGGTACTATATAATATGCCAACTTTTATTCAAATAAATACGGGTTCCACTTATACAACATATAATGTAGTAACTTATATCATAAATCATAACTTGGTATCATATAATATACCAACTTTCATTGAGATATATACTACAATATAGGAGTCCGGAGCCTAAAGGGTATAAAATGTTAATAAAAATTCTAAAATGGTATATGAATATTTATTTTAACCAAAAGGGCAAAATCGCTGGAAGGGCAGCGACTTTGCTTGCCGGAAAAAGTAAAATCGCTGCCTTGGCAGCGATTTCTAAAATATTTTTTAAAAAATAATTTTTTAATAAATCGCTCCCTAAGGAGCGATTTTCTTAATTTTTTTATTTGAAATTTAAAAAAATAGGAGCAAATCGCTGCAAGTGCAGCGATTTGTCTCCAATTTTCTTTTATATTCTTTTAAATCAATCTTTTAGAAAAATTATAATTGCTACTTGTTTTAAAAAATTATTTTTAAAAAAATTATTATAAAAAAAAAATTATTTTTAAAAAAATTATTATAAAAAAAAATTATTTTGGAATAAGTAGTAGAAAAAATTAAAATTAAAATTTCTTTAAGAAAATTTAAATTTAATTTTAAAAATTGTAAAAAAAAAATTAAAAAAATTAATTGAAAAAAAAAATAAAAATTTGGAGACAAATCGCTGCAAGGGCAGCGATTTGCTCTTAGTTTTCTCCAATTTTTTTTTTAATTTTTTCCAATCAATTTTTTAAATTTTTTCTTTTACAATTTTTAAAATTAAAATTTAAATTTTTTAAAGAAATTTTAATTTTAAATTTTTCTACTACTTATTCCAAAATAATTTTTTTTTAAATAATTTTTTAAAATAAGTAGCAATTACAATTTTTCTAAAAAATTGATTTAGAAAGACATAAAAGAAAATTGGAGACAAATCGCTGCACTTGCAGCGATTTGCTCCTATTTTTTTTATTTTTTTTTTAATTTCAAATAAAAAATTAAGAAAATCGCTCCTTGGGGAGCGATTTATTAAAAAATTATTTTTTTAAAAAATATTTAGAAATAGCTGTCAAGGCAGCGATTTTACTTTTTTCGGCAAGCAAAGTCGCTGCCCTTCCAGCGATTTTGCCCTTTTGGTCAAAATAAATATTCATATACCATTTTGAAATTTTTATTAACATTTTATACCCTTTAGGCTCCGGACTCTACAGTATAGTCACCATATGATACATTAACTTATACTATATATCATATCAACACAATTTCATTTAATATATAAATATTTTTTGAAAAAATAAATACTACCTATTCGATATCATATAATATATTAACTTATACCACATATCATTCTAACATGAAATCATATAATATATCAATATTTATCGGAATTAATATTTTCTTATATAGCAACACATTAATAATGGATTCACAACATTTTTATCCAAATTATCCCTTTTAAACCTTAACTAATACCATCTAACATGCCAACACTATTGTAATTAATAAAGTGAAAATTACAACAGTATACTACTTAAGATTTTTATTAACAAACTAACAATAAACTTATATTTGATTACAAACTAAAATTTTAAATTACATTCATGACGAAAAATTTAATTTTTGTATTTAATTTGATATTTTTCCTGATTTTCTCTCTAAATACTCTTAGTAGTTCGTGCCATATTATATGGAGTATAATTAGGTATTATATTTTATCAAATATTATCTCTCGTAATACAAATACATATGCACACATTTAAATAAATATTTTTTTTATTTTCTTTGTTTACATTTAGTGGATTTTTATTGAGATCATATTGATTCTATTCCTTTATATAAAGTTTTTTATATTACCAATAAAGTTGGTGTAGTTATCAATATAGTTCCAAGAAATATTAAAAATCTTTTTTTAAGCAGTAAATTGTGTTAACCCTTCCATATTCTTTGCCATATCTCTTAAAACTATTCATCTTTTTAACTTAATCGCTTATTCTTCGTCCATATCTCTTAAAATTTTCATCTTCTTCACTTAATCGCTTGTCAATCTGATCAACAAAGCTTCACCATAGTTCGATGGAAAATATGTTGCGTAAAAGCCTTAGACTTAACAAATTTGTCATTGTCGTTGAAAGCCCACCGATAATATGTTCAAGATCATCTTTTGTGTTGAATGTATTAACTCAATCACCCGATAAAATTCGTATTAGGGACGATAAAAATTCTCCGACAAAAATAACGAGTGTATTGCTATCAATTCAACATCATCCTACAAAATTCAACAAAAAAATGATTCTGATGTTGCTACAAAGTTGAAGGGTAAAGAAAAATTACTAGAAGTTCATTATCCTACGACAACGGTTTTGAGGAAGAAATAGCCTTTTTTTAAAGGGATAATGCACAAGTATCCGTTCAACCTATGTCCGAAATCTCAGAACATATTTATACTATACTAAGGTCCTATTACCCCTGAACTTATTTTATTAATAATTTTCTATCCCTTTTTGGCCTACGTGACACTATCTTGTGGCCCAATGCTGGTTGACTTTTTTTTTTCAAGTTAGTGCCACGTAGGCCGAAAAGTGGTAGATAATTACTTATAAAATTAGTTCAGGGAGGTAATAGGACCTTAGTATAGTATATGTGTGTCACTGGGATTTCGAGCATAGATTGAGTAGGTATTTGAACATTTTTCTTTTTTAAAAGATTAAAAATAAATAATAATCAGTATTTAAGGTATTTATTTATTTTCCCACTTTTTGGTGACATGCAAATTCTTAATTTTGCTCTTATTGAAGAGATGTTCATAACATTCAATAATTATTTTTCTATCGTAGAGAGTTGGTTGGGGTTTGGGGAGCAGAGGTACGGAGGATTTAAATCTTAAAGTAACCAATTCAATTAGTAAGAAAAGGAAAAAGATGACATAACCACCAAAGGTAAGTTTTTAATACCGTCAATTATTGGTTTTTTCTTTTTAGAAATTATTTTACTGTTTGATGCAAATGTTTTCTTAGTTTATATTATAAATTTTGCATTTTGTGAATATTATAATATTTTGATTTGTAATATATTAATTTTTAGATTAAGAAGAAACAATTGCATGGGTGTTCCTACGTCAATGTCAATGTTTTTGTTGATATGACAAATCTGCTCGAAAAGATTGACAAAGTTCATTTATTTCAAGAGTCACCTTTTGTTTATCTTTATACTGATCCGAACTAAAAATTCAACCTCATCTCATTAGAATTTTGGTACATCATATATCTAACAATCGGGATAACATGTTTGATGTTAACATAATGGCTAAAAACCGCGTTTTGGGCTTAGTAAATTTAAGATCATTATTAGTTTTTAGTGTGGTGGGAGTATGGGCTTTTGACCATAATCCGAACTATTCATCAAAGCTTCTTTATTAGCACTTTTCAAATGCCATCGATAAGATTTCGAAAATTGATTTCAATTAGAGTTTTAATGAATATGGGTTGATTATGAAAGAAGACTTTTTAAAAATGTCGATGATTTATTTGATTAGTACATTCATATTGTCTTCTCCAACAAAATATTCACAAATTCCAAAAGATCATTTTAATGTGTTGAGTCCGGACAATACATGACGTACCCTTGAGACAAGATCTCTCCTTTCAATCTATGAAATTCCATATCAAGTCAAATGATACCCGATCCTGAGTATGTGAAGTTTGAAGGGTTTTCGCTTGCGTTGAAAATTAGATTTTATGAATGTTGTAACAAAGTTAATGTTTCAATTGCAATTTGCTACATCCAATTGGACTCCTCGAATATTCACTTGGGATATTTCAAGAAAACAAGATCTATTTTGATCATTTCAAGAAAGAAATGTTCAGAAAATATTACAATCAGGTAATAGTAATTTTAAAGGTACTATTAATTAAATTTATTTTCCATGAGCAGCTTATAGTCATAATTTACTATTTTGGTGCAAGTATATATTTGAAGATTTTGTTTTCATGGATGAGGATCTTGCCACTATTGAGGCGAAAAACCTTAGGGGTCGTTTGCTAGGGAGTATTAAGAGAAATAATCCAAATATTATGTCTGGATGCTGGAAAATTGTAAAAATACATAGATATTATGTATATATATAGGATTGACAATTATGCGGAAGAAATAACCCAGAAACTGAAAGTCAATATACTAAAACATCTAAAGTTCAACAAGTTTAAATAAGAAGAGATGCAACTTCAATCTAATAAACTAATCAACTAACTAGAACAAATGCCAATTCCCGAAATGATGGACATAAACGAAAGGAAAACTCATGAAAACCCGGAAGAAATGGTTCACCCTTAAATTCAAACGTCGATCACTGATCTCCTAACGAGGTCTGTCAGTAGCCTCTTGAAGATGACCTGCACTCAACAAAAATAAGAGCAAGTGCTATATTAGTACACAACTACAACGTATTGGTAGGATCACACGACATTCTCATTAAGTGCGACATAAGAAAGTCAAGACAACATTATAATCACATGCATATATATCAGCATACACAATATTATAACAATTATGAACAACAAACAACTTCACATTTCATATCAAATCATTGGTCCTCACATGGAGCCAAAATTCAAACAATTAGCATAACAAAACGTGATACCCAATACAATAATTATGATGGAACGTGGAAACCAATCCCATATTTATGTCGGAGCGTAACAATCGATCCAAGTTAGTTATGCCAAAACATTGTAATCGATCAATTCAACACACCACAATTACATTTATGTCATAATTTCATGACAATCATAATTAATCTATTTCATTTACAACAAGTGTGATCAATGATGCAACATTCATATACATAAAAGTATAATAATAAAGCAAGAACAAACATACACCACAGTTTCATAGAACCACAACCATCACCTACCTTAAAACAAGCCTGAAACCCTAAGAAACTTGATCCTTCCTTTTTTTGAATTCGTTCTGCTTGTTTTTGGTCCGAAAACAATTATTATAATATGAGAATCAATACAAAATCACTTATTCTTGAATAACTAACAAATCTATGAATCCTAGAGATACCAAGTATCCAAAATAAGGTTGTTTCCACCATGAGATCTATATCAAAACCCTCCCCCATCGATAATTACCCGTTCTATTACGTTTTACGGATAAAAAAAACGGATTTGGGGGTGAAAATCTTACCTATAGCCTCATAAATGGTGGAAAACTTCTAAGAGTCACCCAGGGTTCGTTCCTTAGCTCTAAAAACTTGAAAGTGCCAAATAATGTCATTTAGGAGATTGTTTACTACTTTAAGTCCTGTCGCTCCTGCTACACTGGCATCAATCCCGCTACAGTGGCCACGCCTGGGGAGCAAAACCCCCCTCCAACGCAGCTTGCATGAACCTGTCACGCCTTGAGGCTACACCCTAGGCGTGGTCAACACTAGATGAAGACCATTGCTAGCCTCGAGCGTACCCTTGACCTGACTTACTTAGCTCAGCGGAAGACAATAATCATAAAGTTAACTGAATTGAAGAAAATGTAAATATTGAGTGTTTTTAAAACTAAAACATTCAAACTTTGCCAAAACTGGAAACCTAGGTCTTAACAATAATAAATAATACTGAATGACTCAAAGGACTAACATCTGACTGTCTATCTATGAAGCCTCTAAAACATAGATGGATGTTGGGAAAAAACCCACAACATCCTAATGACTAAATTAGAAAACAAATAAAAGGAGTCCTCTAAAATGCAAGGAGGATCACCATTGACTCTGGAGTGCTCAACTGAATCAACGGTGCGCTGGATGTCGATCTTCGTTACCTACGTCTACATAATGAGACGAGGCAGGCCAACTGTCATTAGTACATTGAATGTACGAGTATGGAGTTGGAATGCTATAGATTACTAACATAGAATTGAAAGGAGAATCAAAAGACTTACCTAAATCAACTCAACTCTATACGACTAAACTCATTTCAGTATAAAGCAATGTAATATAAGTGCAATATAAAGAAAAAAGTTTAAAATATTGTATAAACTCTGTATGTACGCAAAGATACAATATAACTCTGAGATGTATGTACAAAAATACATTTAACTTCTGCGGGAATTTCTCTAACCGACAATCATCAATTAAAAGCTATAGTAATGATACAACATTTTGCCTCATGTTACTAGGGCCGTTTTATACCTTGCTATTGGTATAAAACCTAAACTGCTAAGTGGATCCACTAGTCTATGCTAAAAAACACTAAAGGAATCATCTAAAAAGTATGACTCCTTTTTTACCAATAGTGGCTACATGGTTAATGGGGGATGGGAGTTATCTGAACTCTACCCCATATAGGTGCTAAATACTACTCCCAGAAATATCATTACATTTGCTCTTACGTTTTTAAAACATACTTACTTATGTGGTTTGAGATTAGTGCTCAAAACTTAGCTCAAAGGCTATCTTGAAGATCTCAGTTTCCCTGTTTGCTTTATTTAGAAAGCTATTACTCTTTTCTAAAGACTAGCCCGAAGGCTATTTTTAAATCTCATTTTCCATCCTTATTTAAATGTTAAAACATTTTATACTTCTTTGGGAATGCTTAGTCCCTATATACTTCTTTGAAGAAAAGGTTTCAGTTTACTCTGAACTAAACTCAACTTTAAATCTTAAAACGAAGTTAAAACATTTGTGAACATCTTATGGAACTTGAAATGAACTTCTTCTCCTTATATTTACTCTTTACTCAACTTGATATTTAAGTCTTAAAACAAAGTTAAAGGCATTTGTAAAAGACTTCATGAAAAAACTCTGAGAATTTTCTAGGCTTCTCTTATTAACTTTTCTTGAATTTGAAGTTATGGTCAAGGTTTTAATTTCATGTTTCTAGATGATTTCTACATGTTTAAAAGTCATTTAGAGTAGTTAGAATCATTAGAAAGTGTTGAAACACTTAAAAAAAACTTAAACGAACCGATTTATGAAAACTAGTTGAAAAATACCGATTCGGGCGTGTCTAGGGTGCACTGCGCCCACCCCAAAGTTCAAAGGTTTCATTTGGGTGCACTGAAGGCGTGCCGTTCCAGAGTCTCTTGCGCAGATAGGGCGCACCGTGCCTGATCCTCCCTAGATATGCCTGATGAATTTTTCAACTTGTTTTCTGATCTTAAATCATTCTAATTTGATTTCTTTTCTACAATTCACTTATATTTCATGTACCCACATAATATACACAAGAATCTAACCCAATGAACTCAAGAAACAACACTTTCTATCTCTAGAAATTCTAAAACTCCAACTCATGTTGAAGAACGAAAGCAATTCAAGAACAACATTAAAGAACATTCAAAATCCAATCTTTTTATGATGAAATCACAATGAATCAAACATTCTTGAAACGTGGGTTAATGAACCCAACACTATGATAGACTCACATACCTTTTTAGGGATCAACCCTCCTCACACGAAATCCACAAGTTACTTCGACGATCTTGGCGAATCTTGAACGCTCTTCTCTTTTCTTTTCATCTCTCTAAACACTAACTCTTTTGTTAGAAGCGTAAACTGATCTAATTCAGCTTAGGCCTCTAACATAATTACTAAAAATGAAATAAATTAATATGACTAGGAAAATAGAAAACTACCCCTAAAAAATCCAGATTTAGACATTTTCTTAACTTCAACAGCCCAACTTCCAAAGAGCGCAACTCACTCACTCAAACTCAGAATCGCACAAACTCGGTGGCATTGGAAAGACCATTCCAAGGGCTTTTCAACCATATCTGGAACTACACCTAAATCCTTCTGATATTGGAATAATGGCCTTTTAAAGTGGAACAAAATTTCAAGTTCAACTTACTTATATATTTCCAGATTTCCTTATACTTTCTAAAAATAAGTATTTCTGTATTTTTAACTCCTTCCAAGTTCTTTCTAGTTGTGCGATATGACTGAATCAGTGAGATATTTCAAGAATTCCACAAACCCCATTTCACAACACAACTCTAACCAACGACACGTGGAAAATACCCTTTACACTAAGATACATTCTGTTAGTTCTTTTCGCCTCAATTCAATTCCATTAAGCCGTACAGATTTCTCAATGATTCATATAACTACTCATAAAATCAAAATGATAATTAGCTCATTCTATTTAGCAGATTTCCCTACACCGTAATTACTCCAATATTAACCAAATCTGAATTTGTTTGAGAAAATTCAAATATTACGAAAAAGTTTTCCGGACTCAAATTTTCCTAGTTGCTTTTTTATAACGAAGGAAACAGGTCGTTACAAATGTATAGTGTACAAAATATTTGTAAGTCTGCATTGTTTATTTTAATAAAATATTAAACATACCTCATGGTTCCAATGTGCTAGCTATTAATATTGTTCCTTCATATGTTAATTTCACATATATCTCATCAACTACAACTATTGGTCGAAAATGTTCCTCATATTAAGTGATGTAAATAAATATGAAAAAAGATTTTCATCATTTTTAAAAAAAAATTCATAATAGTTGTCACTACCGGAGAGCACCCCTAGAAGTAACATGGCGTATACATGCCTATAGTTATCATTCATCTCATTGTCATAGGTAAATTAGCGAAAAATTTAGAACTTTTCATAGCACGTTATACGCTAGAAACTTAACTTCATATATAAAAAATATCATAAGTACATATTTAGACTCTAGTCTATTTTTTCCATCCTAGACTCGACATCATAAGAGTACTTTAGGAACACAACCCATTATAACATGATGCATAAGTACACAAATAAATTGAATTTACAATAAGCTAGACATTAGGACATCCTTGGACTTAAGAATTCTTTTCCTTGAGCTTGGAAATCAAATATCAAGCTCCTCAATCATAGAAACATCCTTTCAAGCATCCATAAACTACACTTTGTGTAAAAAGTAGAGAAGAATGGAGTTAGTACAATAATGCACTAAGTATGACAACCATGCGAAAACATGCATTTAATAGGGACATTTTACTTGAAATCATGTTTCTTGCCTTGTCAGAAAATCTTCATAAGACCTTTGTACAATAATTATTATATCATTTGCATACTTCATGTTGGCATATTTCATTGTCAAATATAATATAAAATCATACATTGCATTTAAGACGTTTTTGAATCATTTTACAGTAAGCTCCTCATGCTTTTACACTAAGCATTTTCCCTTAACAGTGAACTTCTTTCCTTTAACCCATTAGCCTCCCAAGTAACCCTCAAGTTACACTTGGTGCAATTATTCATATTAAAGCCATAAGGAAACCATACATACAACCTACACAAGCCAACACATACCATCATAGAAGTATAAACATCATAGACACATTTAGGTCAAGACCATAGGGACATTACAATGAACTCTATTCACTTTGCACACATACTAATGTCACTTCAAATAGAACCTTATGAGACCTTACTCACAATCGCAATCTAAGTCTACTATTGACATATACATGTGAATCCCCATAACCTAACACATACTTAGTAAACCTATCATGAGACTACAAGCCTTAACATCCAATTCTTACATCAACATAGCAAGTGAAGATAACTTCATTCATGTCAACAAACCTTCATGATGTAGTCATTAAGACCAACATTATACATATACAACAAGACCACTTCATATAGGCTCATACCATGCGTTTCATCACAACAAGTAGGCAAATACTACAAAGTCATGCATAAGGAACATGTACATAGAGACATGCATTAGAACACCTTCCTATGACTTCCCTCAAGAGCCACTTTTGATATACATAGGTGAAGTCCCATACACCCACCTACATTAAGCAACTACCTTAGGTTATCCTAGTCAGGGTCCTTACTTTACTTTCATTGACCATTTTACTTTAGGGAAACTATAGCCTTAACCGACACTAAGACCATGGGTGCTACATGGAATTTGGTGTTGTAGAGCATTACACCAATTGAAGGTGTTTTTACTTATCCAAGCTAGAAAATTTACACATGCTATAATACTAGTGAAATCACTTGCTAGTTCCTATGTGGCAAGAATAGTTATGGTACTTGGAGGTACATGTAAAAACCCTCTTTATGCCAAATGGGGCATTATAGTTATTTACTTATGGAAACCCTCTTTATGCCTATTGAGGAACTGTAGTTATCCACCTCATGAGGATTATGATGACCTACCTTCCTACAATGGGAAGGGACATCCCTCATCTTAAAGTTCACTCGCTGCTAAGTTAAGTTCCCTATTTAATAAAAAGCCTTTATTAGCTTTATCTTATAAAATTAGGATTAGGAGAGTCATCTCCTCATATGCTTTTCTCATAGGTCCTAGATGAGAGTTCATCAACCTAAATCATGTGAGAAACCCTTTCACATGGACATAGAATGTGTAAGTACCTATCTAGTTTAGGGTACACTTGAGCACACCTTTCAAGGCCCCTCCATTGACTAGATTATCATACATGCGTGTGTGTATACTTATATGCGAACAAATCTTTCACATAACATATAAATATCATACAGGTTCATATATTAATGCTTAAGTCTATACTTATAACTAAATGAGCAATCCATTCATATAAACACATCAAGACACTATGCACATTCATACTTCATCAAATTATATACTTAACATCATAGCATATAAGTCATATTCATAACATGTTCATACAATCCTATGCAAGTACTAAGAATACCAAACTAGGAACTATTCTATCAACAAGGTACACATGTGCAATGCATAAACAAGGTCCCATACCTTTGCCCATATTAGTACACCTATCAATTCATCCTAGTTAATGATACATCACATAACATCATAGAATAGATAACTTAGCATAAGATACATTTATTCAAGAATTAAAACATCTTTACAGTAAGCTCTATTCATTATGCACCTATATCAACTTTACTTCACAGATAACATTATAGGACCTCATCATAGGCAAAGATATATATATATATATATATATATATATATATATATATATATATATATATATATATATATATATATATATATATATATATATATATATATATATATATATATATATATATACACACACACATAAAATTAACATAACTATTTACACGCTCATAACATTAGTCATACTAACTAGATAATAGCTAGAATGGAAACTAGGCATAGCCTTCACATAGGATGATTCATCACCAACACATATTCATAGTATAATTGACTTCAGGCCATGTTCAAATCATATATATATATATTGTCAATAAAGTAAACACTGCCAGTATAAGTAGACCATACCACACAATACCATACAAGACCAATTCTATCAACAATACTATAGAAAAGTAGAGCAGTAGAGCAATTCTTACCAATCCTTTATCCTTTGATAATCATTGATAAATACTACTCTTTCATCAATAATTAATGTATAGGGAAGTATCTAAAGTAAAATAATCATATACAAAGTCATGCATAAGCTATTACAAGACCATGGTACAAACAAATTAAAATAATTATATACGAAGTCATGCATAAGCTACTACAAGACCATGCTACAAATAAGTACAGTACATCACTAATATACTAGAAAGTAGAATAACATAGACCATTAACAAATTTCATTTGCATGGATCATCAATCATATTTCATCAATAGTATCAATCTAGGGAAGTAGCCTAAGACATAATAATCATGTCTAACTCATGCTTCGTCTACCCTAGAAGTAAGATCACATCATGTACATTATAACATTCAATCTATAGGGTAGAAGAATCTAGATCATTCCTTACCAAGACTCCTTTACATTGATCATGAATGATTCATACCCACAATTAATCAATAACATCACTATAAGGCAGTAGTTACAAAAATCAAAACTGAAACGAAATCGTACTACAATTGCCGTAAACTCGAGATTACAGTGAGCATGCTACATTAGGAATCCGTGGAATATAGAAGAACATAGGCTAATAAAACCTTGATCCACATGGATTACTCATCTACAATTCATCATCAATACACATACTAGGAAGTAGATACTAGAAATTCAATGAGCTAGTATCATAATTGAATCAATATACGTTCAAGATCATAAAGTCCACACATAGGCTAAATCGAGACTTTGAAGGGAGAATGGGTTGATCATGCCATTGGATTAAAATTCCCATTATAATAAACATGTTAATTCAATTAATTATTTTAAAAAAAGTTTTGAGAAAAAACCCATGGCTAGATTGAAGAAGAAGAGATCTTAGCATATTTTCTCTTTGAAAAATTTGAGATCAACTCTCAATTTGAAATGATAACTAGAGATGAAGGATCACCACAGCTTAATGTAGAAGAAAAGCTCTAAAACATGATGAAAAACCCATATAAATCCAAGCTCCAAGTTGTTGTTGAGAATGTAGGTTATAGAGAGAATATTTTTAGAGGGAAGTCTAATTTGTGTGAATTAATTTGGGAATTGGGTTGTCACGTTTTTGATCACATAAAGACACCCCAAAAAAAACCAAAAAAACCATGTAGGGTAAGGTTAGCACGTGGGGTAAATTTCCCATTCGCCCCTTAAATAAAACAGTCGCCTGACAGTTTTACACAACCTGCATCGACGGACCCATCGACGTCCAGTAGATCCATTGACGGGCCGTTCTGCTGGCCGTCGTTTGGGTCTGAGGCTTGTCTACTGCCTTAAGACTTTACCAAGATTAGTTCTGAATGATGAACCCCCATCGATGGCTCTTCAGTAAACTGACGAGGTGTCGTTTGGCTTAGTCGATTGAGGCTGTGTGTCGACAGCCTTTGGGCGCTTCTTGAGGGTCTCTTGAGGGGACCTTGGTCAGTCGTACCCAGTTGTTTCAAACGTAATTATAGACCTTAACATGTCAAGGATGTTACACATCACTTTCACCCAAAGCAATTACACACATTACCTTCAAACATGCTAGGAATACTTAAGACACACACATGCACGTCTCAAGGGCTAACTTTCAAATGTCTTGGACGTTCTTGGATGTTTGACATCTAAACTTCATGAAACTCAATATACTTCTTCTAAAAATCATTATTACTCATATAAGGACTTAATAATCCAATGAAACAAATGAAAGCTCATAAAAACACATATGGCCCCTTTGGTGAGTAGTTGTCGAAGTCTTGGTTGTCCCTTGACATTTGACTTCCAAATTGATATGCTCAAATTTACTTCTTGAAACAAAGTAAAAGTGGTCGCATCAAATAAAGAACCCAAATAGTGAGGTTGGGATCGTTCCCACGAGGAAAATGGTTTACACTTATCTGTATTCTATTATTACTTCAATTTAGTTAATTATTTCCCGAAAACAAATAACTAAAGGGTTTTTTTTTTATTAATAAAAGTAATTAGCTAAATTAAAGTAAACAAGTGACAGGTTAAAGTATGGAGTTTAGTCAAGTAATGAGAGTAAATAGGGCGTAAGTGTTCCCCACAGGCTCCTAACTCGGTATTTCTAGCTATAACAATCCTTTTAGTATCTTCCATGCAAAGTGATAAGTTAGGTATCTCTAAATCCTTGGTCCAGCATCTAGAGAATTTCACTCTGCACCTTGGTCCGACTACGTGTGTTGCTTTACTAAAACTTATCTTTACCTCATATTAAGCATCATATCGATACTTGAATAAGTTGTTACTTCGTACCAACCGACACTAGCCTATTAGATAGTATACACTAAATCTATGTTTGATAATTCTTTTCCAATTACCTACCTTCTTGGTCCGACAAGTATCAATAAGGCGAGTTATAATGTTGGACATCCGTTAAAAAGACTTCTAAGCGAAAGAATTATCAATACATGCAAAACACTATTCTAGAATCGTTATTTTAGCTATTCTTTACCTTGTTATTTACCCATGGTTCCCATAACCCTAGTTATGGAGTTTAGTTACCCATGCTAATACTCACACAATTCATAATTATAATGTAAGAATTCATGCACTTACTTTGATTAGAATGAACAAAATCCAGAAATTATTCGATTCCAGAAAAGTAATATCAAATCCTAAAATCAAAAGTTCAATACTAAGACAATAAAACTGAAAATTATCCAAGAGTCTAACCCCAAAAATGAGGTTTTTCAGACTATTTATAAGAAAAAAAACCTAATAAAATAGGGAAATCAATTTAATAAAAAATCTGCTCAAAACGCATCTGAGACGACGACACTCATGACGGACCAAAGTGGTCTTCCGTCGCTCCATACTTAGCTCTTTTTCTTCTAGTTTTCTTCATCAACTTTCTGTTAACCTCGACAGACAGTTGTGACGTACCGTTGCAAGCACGACGGTCCGTCGAGGGGCTTCATTCCATGACACTTAGAATCTTCTGAAACAAGGTACTGGGACTACTCTCTGTTAGCATTGACGAATGTGCAGGACGGATCGTTGTGTCTATGACGGTCCGTCGTGAGCTTCCGTAGTCCCACACATGGTAAGATTTACCCAACTTCGTTAAGTAGCCATTATCTTCTCACGATGGTTGACCCCTACGGATCGTTACATTCACGACAGACCGTCGTGAGGTCCGTAGGTGGTCACTTTTGCAATTTCATCTCAAAATCTCTGCGTTCTCCTTTGGACAGATTTCCTGGAAATAATAGAAAACTACATCAAAAATCAATACAAAATTGCTTCAGACACACACTAAACTTAAGGAAAAGGTATTGAAAGTATCATGAAACCATGGTACATCAACACCCTAAACTTAAATTCTTTGTTTGTCCTCAAGTGACACACTATGACTCACTACAATATCTTTGTACAAGAAAAGTCGTATTTTAGCTTTCGCAATCATTTGGTTATCAATCCTGATTATTCTAATTATGTTCATGCATCCTATCACTATTAGGCTTGAATTATGTGGATCAGACCATGACACAGACTCACCACAAACTGACACCTATCCTCTTCGATCTCTCACCTAGGTGCTAATTTTCCGGTATTGCAACTAGTGTCCTCACTTCAAAATAACATCCCCATTTTTCACATAATGATTACAATTTGAGTATAAGGATTACTTTTCAACACTCACTTTCAGAATAGCTGCACAACTCATTTGCACATATTGCCATAAGCTTGCTCTTATTTTCACTGCTTTATGTTCGCCATAACAACTCTTAGGATCACGATAAGACTTTCTTAGCTTGTAACATAGGCTCATAGTTAGGTAGGGTACATTTTGATGTATTTTAGTGACTTATTACCTCCTTGACATAATGGCTAAGCGTCCTACCTTTTCATCGTTTTATTCCACCATATTTCTTTATTTTTTTATATTCTTTCGCCTTACTTTTCTCCTTTCTTTCTCCTTTTGTGTAAGTGATTTTTTTACTATTTTGATTTCAAAATTTCTTGTATAACTTATTTTTTGTTCTTCTCTTTCTTTATTCTTTCAACCCCACTTTCCGGAGCATTCCTCATAACAACCACCCTCAACTCATGGCTTTGCCATGAGTCAAGGTTCACAATACCCAAGATCGGGTCAGGGCCACGACAAGGTTGTTTTCTGCATTAGCCACCCTCAACTTATGCTTTTGGCATAATTTGAGGTGCACATGTACAAGGAGGGACCATGACCAAAACATTGTTCTTAGAAAAGATCAGATGGGGTGAAGAAGAAATATCTATTTTAAGCTCAAACTATTTGGATCAATATTGGATTACTTAATTTGTTTTTTTCCTGTTATTTTAGGATAAAGATATACTATTTCGAACAAGAGCCTATGATCTTTTCCTAAATGTCTATTACGGTTTACTTTTAGCAGGACTAACCAGGCAAGTTATAGATCAATACCAATGGTGAAATATTCAAATTTTTCCTCACTCTCACTTTACATCTCATTACTCTACCAGATTATCAGACACCTTGTTCGAATCTTAGATTTAGTGTCATGCCGTAGTGTATCTCTATGTCATGCTTAGAGCCACAAATTTACCAGTTACAATGCCTAGTCATGCATCATTTTGGTTACATCAAGATATCATTTCTATTTTATCCATCATGCTTCAGAGTTATACTATGTACACAAGATATAAACATGCCGGTTCAACAATAAAAATAATCAGTCTCTTTGGGAAGAAGAACACAGACGATAAAACCCCAAAAGAGGATCGTGAGTTGGGCTACTCAGACTTCTCCTTAGCACTCACTTTACATTTACCCCACCCCCAACAAAAAGATATGCAATTGTACCCAATGCATAAAAGAATCTAAAATAATAGAGTGGTAGGTGAAGCAAACTTGAGGAGCAAAGCGCCGCATCAACAAGTTGGTGGGTCCGGTGTCCCAGAACCCACTCACTCTGTAGTCTGGACACCCTCAGTAGTGTCCTCAGCATAAACAACACCATTAGTGGTGCCTCTCTAAAAAATTAAAGCACCATCAGCAGTACTATTCTCTGCCTCAACAACTCTTGAGCTAGACACCCTAGCAGCCAACTCAATAGCCCTCAATTGATGGGCCTCCTCATGAGGAATCAAAGCTCTCCTTGCAGCCTCCAACTCTCGGTGCTTCCTCTTCTGCGCCCTAGCCTCATAGTCATCTCGACCTCCACACCTCTTGGCATGCTCTCATGGTGGAGGTGGTGGCACTGCAACAATGGAGAATAAGGCCGCCAAAAAAATATCCTCGGCGGGCTCTGCAGAAGGGTCCTCAGACTCAGGCACCCTAGCCTTTAGAATCGTGTCCATATCCGCTCTCAGACTCTCTATAAATGACTGAAGGGTTGACACGTCCACCAGAGGGGCTGGCTGAGCTAGCACACGCAACTCAAAAGCATCCAGGTGCTGATAAACCTCTATGATCTTCCTATATGTGTATTGGGTCATCTTTCGCTCCATGCGCTCCTCCACCTCAGCAATAGACCTCGGTAACCAAGGCTTGATATGATGCAGAAGAGTGGCCATTTGGGACTCAAGTTTCTGGACCCTAGCAAGTGCGAGCAAAGTGCCGCAGGGAGTCGAGCGAGAGAGGCTTGGAGTGGTGCTACCACCCGAGATAGACTCAACAGGGTGTCAGTAGGCTCAAATGTAGCCTAGGTAGCCGCTTGGTCTCATCCCAGAGAAGGCCGATATCAATAGTGCCTGGCGGGTTTTGATCTGATCTATGTGCAAAACGGGCACACCTGTGGACCTACACAAAGAAAACACCATGCACGGAAATGGGTAAGTATTCGTGACCTTGAAGGCCCTCTCCTGCATGACTGCCTGAAGAAGCGAAGCGAAGTCCACCTCGAACCCCGCTATCATCGCCTCCATCAGAACTGCACGATCCCATGTGACAATATTGTTTGCACTGGCGGGGGAAAGGCAGTGGCGGACTATCATCCACAAGAACTTGGCCGTGAAGGTAAAGTTAGCCTTCTTGATGGCTCTCTTTGGCTCACGTATCCAGTCAGCAACCTCTCCATCAACGAACAAGTACTCGGCAATCCACCTCGTGGTGGTCTCTCTCAATTCTGGCTCACGCATAAACCGTCCATCTTTAAGAAGTTTCCATCGGTAGTCGAACTCGGAAGTGAGAGGAGTACGGGAGGCATTAACATCCTCGTCGTATAGATACCGATGGATGGCTGGCAAGGAGATGTCTAGCCACTTCCCATGACTCGAATGTGATCCAGCGGGGTATGATTGGCGGGGCTGCCCACCTGTCTATCTGGGATCGGAGAGCCGCCACATATGAGGCGTAGAACTCTTTGACCAACTCCTCACTGTATCGGCCCACATCACGAGCCGCCTATTCTAGCTGGTGCTTGGTGAAGAGGGCATGAGTTGCCGGCATGGTGGGGAGACTCCCCGTAAGGCCCGCCTCTCCAGTGTAAGGGTCCGGGTCATAACCCCCTTATAATTTGGAAGCTTGGTGTCTGTGTACACCTAAAACTTCCCCTCAACACACCAATGGTTGGGATAGTCAGCAACCAAGGAGGATACTCTAGTCAGTGGTGCAAAAGTGGAATCAACACTATCAGCCTCATCAGACGAGGCGGATAGGATACAATGGCTGGAGCAGAAGCCTCATCAAAATCGGAGACTTCTTCTGAACTCGATACTTTCTCAGAACCGTAAGCATCCCTAGAGTGTGCAATGGACCAAGAAGGCGTGCCGGTCAGTATGCGCTCCTCTTCAGACTGGGAGGTAGTGACTATGCCGGAGGCCACATTCGTAGGGGTGGCTCTGGTTGTACGTGCAGCTCGTGCAGGCACAGTGCCTGGGGGCAAGTATTCGGGGTCACGCTTATCATCAGAGCCATGAGTGTTAGTACCTGCATATAAAACCAAAACTGAACTGGCAGTGTTTTAGTTTCAATACTGCACGACGGACCCATTTACAGTCTATCGAAAGCATGACGGAACGTCATGGGGGTCTGGCATGAAACACTTACAAAAAAATTTGAGACTTTCAGGAAGAAAGTCTCTGACAACCGTGAAGGTTGTGCAGGACGAACCGTCGTAGGCATGACGGTCTGTCGCAGAGATCCGTCGAGGGACAGTTAAGAAAAATATTGACACTCTAGCGTGACAGTTGTGCATGATGGACTCGCGGGTATGAAGGCCCATCATAAGTGTCCGTAAGGGGAAACTTCAAAAATATTTTGAGACCATAAAAAACAGGGTCTGACAACCATGACAGTTGTACAGGATGGACCGTCGAGGGTATGCCAGTCCGTCATAAGTGTCCATAAAACTGGGGCTTGGTGTGACGGACCCCACGACGGTCCGTCGTCGAGGTCTCGTTATGTCTTATAGTGATAGCATTGAGAATGCATAATTCGTCCCCTAAATTTGCTAATATGAACTAAACTTATCTACCCATAATTCCTAACCAATTTACCAATCATTCTAGCATTCCTATGGAAATAATTTCTCGAGTTGTAGCATGCAATTTCGGAGAACTATCAACCTAGGTCAGAAACAAATATCAGAAACAGACACCCCCATTTGATTTAGTTAACACAACAACCCCATTCTTTTTATAATAAAAATGGTGTAAAGGCACTTAGGATTGTGGCAGTGAGGTCTTAGCATGCACTAGGGGTCAAATTTCAAACACCCACATATTTAGAAACATGTATTTTAGCATGGAAAAACAAGAGCAAAATGTAGATGAGTGATAGAGATAAAGCACATGCCTGATAATGAATTCAATGAAAGAGAAATGCAATACCACAAAGTGATGAGTAGCGCACTGAACCAAGACTCCGACCGGCAAAGAACAAGAAAATACTTTGGGAGTTGGAGAAGAAGGGTTTTGGGCAAAGTGGGTAAAGGAAGGAAATCAGAAGATTGGAGAAAAGAAGAGTGTTTGGGGAGATAAAGAGGGAGAAAATGGAGGAAACGGGGGAAAGAAATGGTTTGAATGAAGTGGTGGGAAGTTAAAACGTTTTAAAACTTTTAATATTTGCTGGTCGGGTCGGGACGGGTTTTAACGCGATGATTCCCCATCGCTGGGATGTCGCAAGCTCGATGTTCCATCGTGGGGGTCAATCATGCCTGCCCTAACTTAGAAAAAATTGAAAAACATACATGGGAACGACGGAGGCTTGTGACGGTCCGTCGTAAGTGTGACGGTCTATCGAGGGGTCCGTCAAAGGGTGTTGCAGACCAATTTTCTGCAGATTTTTTGGTGATGTGACACCTGTAAATTTAACACCCATTAAGCTACTTTTTTATATTTTCTGGACATTTTTTTGGACACGGACCCTAAACTATGCTCTTCTAGTCAACACTTTTAGCAAAAATATAACAAATACTTAGACGGGACGTTTAAGGAAATAAAAGCAAAGAACCATGGAACTATAACTAGAAAATCACGAAAAACCTATAGTTGGCTAGAGGATACATATTGGGTTGCGTCCCAACCAGCGCTTGATTTAACGTCGCGGCATTACGTAGGACACTTGATTACTCACACTTCATGAAGATTGTATGCCTCGATCACTTCATTCACCGTTTCAGCGTGCCCCAGATAGATTTTTATTCGCTGTCTGTTAACCTTAAACCGCACACCCTCCTTGTTCTTCAACTCAACCGCTCCGTGAGGGAATAGTTGGGTGATCAAGTAAGGACCAGTCCATTTGGACTTGAGTTTGCTGGGAAACAAACGCAACCTAGAATTGAATTAAAGCACCAAATTCCAACCATAAAATCGCGTTTCTCAATCTTTTGGTCATGGTATTTCTTCATCTTTTATTTGTAGAGGGCTCAACTTTCATAAACCCTTATGCGAAATTCATCAAGCTCATTCAACCCATTTGACCTATGTTCAGCATCTTCATTCCAATCCATTTTCAACTTTTTCATTGCCCACAAGGCTTTATGCTCTTATTCAACCGGTAAGTGACTAGCCATCCCATATACAAGTTGGTATAGGGACATACTTATGGGAGTCTTGTATGCTGTCCGGTAGGCCTAAAGAGCATCATCAAGCCTCATTGACCAATCCATTCTACTAATATTCAGTGTTTTTGACAAAATCTACTTAATCTCCCTATTTGACACCTCAACTTGCCCACTGGTTTGAGGATGGTAAGGAGTGCCCACATTATGGAGAACCCCGTATTTCTCCAATAATCCCTTAAACAATCTGTTGCAAAAGTGGGATCCCCCATCACTAATAATAACCCTTGGTGTGCCGAATTGGGAAAATATATTCTTTTTCAAGAACGTGGTGACACTCTTCCCTTCATTATTTGCGAGTGCGATAGCTTCCACCCATTCAGACACATAATCGACCGCTACTAGAATGTACTTCATCCCATGAGAACTCCCAAAAGGGCCCGTAAAGTCAATACCCCACACATCAAATAGCTGAATAGCAAGAATGGGATTTAAAGGGAGTTCTTGCTTTCTCGATATGCCACCATCTCTTTGGCATCTATCATATGCCTTAGTGAACTCATCAGCATCTTGGTGGATAGTTGGCAAATAGTAGCCACATTGAAAGATCTTGTGAGTGGTCCCGATACCACTATGATGTCCAACTACGGGTGAAGAATGACATGCCTCCAAAATACTCAACATCTCAACTTCTGGAACACAACGCCGAATAAGCCCATTGGCACAAATCCTATACAAGTATGGCTCATCCCAAAAGAAATTTTTCACATCATACATGAAATTTTTCCTTTGATGAAAGGACAAGTCTGGTGGGACGATATCGCTAGCCAGATAATTCGCAAAATCTGCGAACCATGGAATCAAGTCTTGAGAGGAGGACAATAAATGCTCATCGGGGTAAGTATCATCAATTTCAGTATTATCCCCCAACTCTCTCATTGCTTCATCTTCTAAATGGGACAAGTGATCAGCAACTTGATTTTTGGTCCCTTTTCTATTAATAACCTCAAAGTCAAATTCTTACTATAGTAATACCCAACAAATCAACCTCGGTTTTGCATCATTCTTTTCCATCAAATATCTCAAAGCAAAATGATCAATATGCACTATAACCCTAGTGCCAAACAAATAGGAGCGAAATTTCTCAAAAACAAAGACTAATGCAAGGAGTTCTTGCTCATTCACGGTGTAGTTCTTTTGGAATTCATTTAGGGCTTTACTAGCATAGTAGATGGGGTGAAGAATATTGTCCCTTCTTTGCCCCAATACCACACCAAGAGCAACCCCACTAGCATCACACATGACCTCAAATGGCTTGCTTCTATCCGGCGAAGTAATTATAGGTGCAGAGACCAACTTTTCCTTCAACTCACCAAATGCCTTAAGACAGGACTCATCAAAATAAAAATTTACACTCTTCCTCAAGAAAGTTGCACAACGGATGCACAATTTTTGAAAAATCCTTGGTGAACCTTTGGTAAAAACGTGCACGCCCAAGAAAGCTTCTCACACCTTTTACACAGATAGGCGGGGGAAGTCTCTCTATTACCTCGACTCTAGCTCGATCAACCTCCATACCCTTCTCTGAAATGCGATGACCCAATATAATACCCACTTTCACCATGAAGTGACATTTTTTCCAATTTATTACTAGATTGCAGTCTTCACACCTCCGAAGAACCTCAGATAAACGACTCAAACACCGCTCAAAGGAGACACCAACCATAGAAAAATCATCCATAGACACCTCAATAGTGTCCTCCATTATATTAGAGAATATAGACATCATACATCTTTGAAATGTGGCGGGTGCATTGCACAACTTAAACAACAATCTCTTGAACGCAAAGGTCCCATATGGACAAGTAAAGGTTGTTTCTCTTGATCTTTCGGTGCAATATAAATCTAATTATACCCCGAATAACCATCAAGAAAATAGTACCACTCCTTTCCGGCAAGTCTATCCAACATCTGATCCATGAAGGGTATAGGAAAATGGTCTTTTTCGGTCGATGCACTTAATTTTCGGTAATCCATACACACCCTCCAACCAGTCACCGTCTCATTCTCATTTTTCTCATTGGGGACCATATTCATTCCCCCTTTATTAGGTACACACTGAACAGGGCATACCCAACTACTGTCAGCGATTGGATATATCACTTAGGCATCCAACAACTTAATAATTTCCTTCTTGACTTTCTCTTGCATAGGTGGATTTATACGTCTCTGATGCTCAGTACTTGGCGTATGATCATGCAAGAGTTGGATTTTATGAGAACAAATACCGGTAGGGATCCCAATAATATCCGCAATAGTCCACCCAATAACTCTTTTGAACCTTTTTAATACTTTCACAAAACTCTCAACTTGATGCACATTTAAATCTGATGTAATAATAACCGGTTAAGTGTAATCTTTTCCCAAGAACACATACCTCAGATGAGGTGGTAGAGGCTTAAGTTCTAATTTGGAGTCTTCTTAATAGACGGTTTTGCGGATAGAGATTCGCAATGTTGCATATCTAACTCAAATTTCATTGGTTTAAAAAGAACATTACATCGATAACCCATACTCTTTAATGCATATACTATCAAAATTCATGATCACTGCCGCCTATGCTTCTACACCCAAACACTCTTTAATTTGTACCTCAGATGACTCTTCAACTCTGTAGGACATAGCAAATACCGATTAGAGCTGACCAATATGACTCATGGACCTATAAATGTTAAAGGTCATTTCTTCATTATTCAACCAGAATTTCATCTGCCCCTCTTCCATATCAACCAAGGCTTTACCCGTAGCAAGGAATGACCTCCCAAGAATAATAGGCACCTCAAAATCGACCTCACAATCAAGAATCACAAAATTGGTATGAAATATGAACGACTCAACTTTTACTAGCACATCATGGAGTATACCAATGGGAGTTTTTACCGTTTGATCGGCCATCAGTAGCCGCATCGCAGTGGGCTTTGGGTCATCTAAGCCCAACTTCTTGTAAATAAAGAGGAGCATGAGATTTATGATTTCCCCAAGAGCACATAATGCTTTCGCAAAATGTAATAACCTGATTGTACAAGGAATAGTGAAAGCACCTGGATCTTGTTTCTTTTGCACTAGAGATCTTTTAGCAATATCACTACAGTGCTGCATTCTATCATCATCCTCAAAAGTGACTGATCTTTTCTTCGTAACCAAATCTTTCATTAACTTGGCATAACTGGACATTTGTTCAAGAGCTTCTATGAAAGGGACATTTATAGAAAGCTGTTTCAACATCATTATAAAACGCCGGTATTTACCATCCTCGATCTTTTTTACTAACCTTTGTGGGAAATGAGGTAGTGGTCTAGGCATGGGGGTCACCTTTTGGGGCACCTCAACATCTTTTATCGTTTTATCTGCTAACTCACCACTAACCTCAACCACCGTATCATCATCTCTTATCACCTTTTCTATACCCGATGACATAGGTGGGTAAATGGTTCACTTACCACCCAGAGTAGTTATTATCATACAATGCCCATCATTTTTTGGATTTTGGACAGTGTTGCTAGGAAGTGTGCTAGGTTGCCGTGTATTAACAATTGCAAACAATTGGGCCATTTGCAACTCAAGATACTTAATCGAGATTGCATGTGTATCAACTTTCTGCCCTTTACCCGCTAAGTCATTCCTGAACTCTTTTATGTGCTCATCCTTAACATCAAACATCCTAATTATTTTATGCATCATATCCTCAACTCGCACCATACTATCTCCGCCATCCCTAGGAGCAACTTCACAATTTTGAGGTGGGACATAGAGCCCACTCCTATCATTTCTGTTACTATAGTTACCGAGGTTGAAGTTGTTGTCGAGGTTCTAATTCCCGTCTCGGACGTAATCACTCTCGCGGTTATAATTACCATAGTTCTGACCTTGGTTTCTTTGACCTTGACTCCAATTCTCCTGATTGGAGCTTTGGGCGTTCGGTCGGAAACCCCCGTTTGATCATTTACCGCATATGAGTCCTTCTAATAGTAATATTAATCATTTTGTGGTGGTGGTTTAGACAAGTGGTTCACCACATTTACCTTTTCCTCACCCCCAACAACATGTTTCAACACTAACCCATGCTCAGTTCTCATTTGCGCCATCTCTTCACGAAGATCATTTGCGACTGAGTTGTGTGCGGATTGGACTGCAAAAGTGTTTCTCCCAGTATCTGGCTTCCTAGTACTCCAGGCTTTATTATTTCGAGAGATTTCTTTAACTTTTCAGCAATCTCAGCATAAGGACCTTCCCCATAAGAACCACCCGCTATCGTATCCAACACCCCTTTGTTATTATCATCTTGTCCCTGATAGAAATACTCTTTTAGAGACTCATCATCTATGCGGTGATTTGGGACACTTCGTAAGAATGAAGTGAACCTATCCCAAGAACTGCTAACTAACTCTCCCAGTAGAGCCACAAAGTTTTCTACTATGTCTTTGTGGTTTAGTTTCTTAGACACCGGGTGGAAGCATGCTAAGAAAGCATCACGGTGATTTGGGACACTTCGTAAGAATGAAGTGAACCTATCCCAAGAACTGCTAACTAAATCTCCCAGTAGGGCCACAAAGTTTTCTACTATGTCTTTGTGGTTTAGTTTCTTAGACACCGGGTGGAAGCATGCTAAGAAAGAATCATGTAGTTGATTCCAAGTGAAGATTGAGTTGTAGGGGATCTCAATAAACCAGATAGCAGCCTCTCCCGTCAGTGAGAGAGGAAAAACTCTTAGCCCGATTACATTCATATTCAAATTGAGCCTCCCTACACAACTTTTTCACACTTCCCTTACTTTAGCGATGTGGCATGTGGATCCTCAGAAGTTAGCACCGAAAGCAAACCTCTGGCATAGAGCATTTTGATCAGACTACTAGTTACCACAAAAGTGTGGCCGTGTGGTAGAGAGGGCAAGACAAGTGGCCCATCAGAGTCTGTATTCCCGCCTGTCATGCGGGTGACCGGGTTCGATCCCTAGCAGTGACACCCAAATTTGATACACTCAAATTTACTTATTGAAACAAAGTAAAAGCAATCACATCAAGTAAAGAACCCAACTAGTGAGGTTGGGATCGTTGCCACGAGGAAAATGGTTCAGACTTAACTTTATTCTATTATTAGTTCTATTTAGTCATTTATTTCCCAAAAACAAATAACTAAATGGGGTTTTTGATTAATAAAGGCAATTACCTAAATATAGTAAACAAGTGACAGGTTCAAGTATTGGAGTTTAATAAAGTAATGAGATTAACTAGGGCGTAAGTGTTCCCCACAGCCTCCTAACTCGGTAATCTAGTTATAACAATCCTTTCCTAGTATCTTCCATACAAAGTGATAATTTAGGTATCTCTAAATCCTTGGTTAGGCATCTAGAGAATTTCACTCCTCACCTTGGTCCGTCTATGTATGTTGCTTTACTAAACCTTATCTTTACCTCATATTAACCATCATATTTGATATTTGATCAAGTTGTTACTTCGTACCAATCAACACTAACATATTAGATAGTATGCACTAAATCTATGTTGATAATTCTTTTCCTATTATCTACCTCCTTGGTCCGGCAATTAGAAATAAGGCGAGTTCAAACATTGTCCATCCATAAAAAAGACTTCTAAGAGAAAGAATTATCAATACATGCAAGACACTATTCTAGAATCTTTATTTTAGCTAGGTTTTACCTTGTTATTTACCCCATGGTTCCCATAACCCTAGTTATAGAGTTTAGTTACCCATGCTAATAATCACACAATTCATAATAATAATGTAAGAATTCATGCACTTACTTTGATGAGAAAGAACGAAATGTAGATATTTACTTGAATTAATGACAAAACACCAATAATCGATTCCATAAAAGTAATATCGAATCCCGAAATTGAAAGTTCAATACTAAGACAATAAAACTGAAAATTATCCAAGAGTCTAACCCCCAAAACGAGGTTTTTCAGACTATTTATAAGAAACAAAACCTAATAAAAGAGGGAAATCTATTTAAGGAAAAACTTGCCCAAAACTCATCTGAGTCGACAATTCTCGTGATGGACCATCATGGTCTTTCGTCGCTCCATTATTATCTTTTTTTATGCTTCTTTTCTTCATCAACTCTCTGTTACCCTTGATGGACAGGTGTGATGGACAGTTGCAAGCACGATGGTCCGTCGAGGGGCTTCGTTCCATGACACTTAGAATCTTCTGAAGTTGCGTATTGGGACTACTCTCTGTTAGCATTGACGAATGTGTAGGACGGACCGTCGTGGTTTTGATGGTCTGTCGTGAGCTTCCATAGTCCCACACTTTGTCAGAATTCCCCAACTTCCTTCAGCAGCCATTATCTTCTCATGATGGCTTACCCCTACGGACTGTCACAGTCACGACGGACCGCGTTCTCCTTTGGACAGATTTCCTGGGTATAAATAGAAAAATACATCAAAAATAAATACAAAATGGCTTTAGACACACACTAAACTCAAGGAAAGGCATTGAAAGTACCGTGAAACCACCGTACATCACCAAGCACTTTAAGTCAATCATTTATACTTTAAAACACTTAATTAAAATGATAACAAGCTTATAGGAACATGTGAGACTCTAGACACCCTAACTCATTTTGGAGGTCTTAAAATATCCCCTACTTGGGAACATTTGTCCTCGAATGACACTTAGAACACTTTAGTCACAACAGGGACTTCAATGAATCGTGAAGATCAAAAAATTCATAACATCATCATATAGAATTTAATGCAACAAACTTACAAGGAACACAACTTCAAACCATTTAGGACTCAATGCAACATAAGCAAGCAAAACCTTTACTCACTTACTCTTTAATGCATGAAACACATAGGTTCTTCTCATGTTCATAGGTGGAACATCCTTCCCCTAATCATAACATGTTTATTACATTTAATTTTATTAAGATTCTACCATGAAACCATCTTTAAGTCACACTTAGTCAGATTCAACAACACTAAAGAAACAATTAGGTACTTATAATTCAATGCACATAGACTTGAGTAAGATAGGTTGGCAATGGATTCTTATTAGTTAGGCATAATTCCATGAGACCATACTCAACCATACCAAGCTTAGTTATGTTTTAGGGAGGAATATTCTTCTACTCAATACACTTACATGTATCATGAGTTCATACCAAGACAATGCATAAAGGTCAACTTTACTGTAACATGAGAATTTCCCAACTTTCAATCATGGCATGCTCAAACATCCTTCCAAGTAAAACCAAAATGGTAAATTACACCACATACATCACACCAATAGGAAGTCATTTCACAAATTTCAATTTCTAGCATAAAACTAGCTTTCATAAACATGCATTATCTAGGGAAAGTCTTACAATTTATAGGAACACACAAGGACAATAACTAGACATTCCTTCACCTTTCAAAAGTGAGCCTACAATCATGCTTTTCAAATCATAAAAGTCACATAGTTTAGAGAGACTCAAATTTTCATTAATGGCTTAAACATCACACATTGTATGTAAATTCAAACATGCTTCTTACCTTATCTCATGAAGTCAAATGCACAACTAGTATTTCAAAATGCATAATAATCATAAGAATATCATGAATTTAATCAAAATTTCTTTTCAAGTACTTTAGAATCCTCAAAATATTCTTAAGATAGTGTCACTCAAGACATACCAAACATATAGAGGTCATGCAATTCATATTTTAGTCAAGACTTCTATCATGAACAAGCTTACTAAGAATTCATTGGTTTCAAACTCAAGTAAGAATAAGAGAATGAGGTAGAAGTATCGACAACCTTACTACTCACGTCACCATCCCACACTTAAAGTAAACCCAACTAAGAGAAATTTAACCCAAACTCAAGAGGATCTTAACTTAACAGCCTTCATTTTCATCACTTAAAAGTGATTACAAATTTAGAAGAAATTACAGTAAGTCAACATAGGAACACCAAGGAATTCTAAACCTTACCATCTTAGGCAAATTATCCCCAAATCATCAAGTTTGGTCATACTACCCAACCACATAAGGTTTTTATACAATACAATAGACACCTAGGTCATACAACCTTAGGGGAAATAATAGAGGAGACTTAGCCATAAGCCTCTTTCTTTTCTTTCTTCATTAGAGTAAGGTAACTTCTTGGTCAATCAAACCCACATCATTACCCTACAAGGACAAACATGCTACCCTTACTTTAAGGACCAAGACTATAAACAAGACTCCAATCCATGTAAAACAATCATGAAGGTTCACACATATAAAAAAAGGAAACATTTGAACCATTATACATATACTTAGGTAGCCTGCTTCCATAGGTAGTCATTAAGCATTTCAAAGTCAAATCATAACATTA
Source organism: Solanum arcanum (assembly GCA_027789145.1). Classification (NCBI taxonomy): domain Eukaryota; kingdom Viridiplantae; phylum Streptophyta; class Magnoliopsida; order Solanales; family Solanaceae; genus Solanum; species Solanum arcanum. The sequence continues at coordinate 59,510,194 of CM050933.1, read as the reverse complement.
GGCTACCATCATGCAAAGTCATATAGTAGCATGTCTATCCAAAATAAGACTCATCTTAACCATAATAGTGTCTAACATGCATTAAGTATATCATGGAACATAATTCTCAATAAAACATGCCATTTAACATAGGTATTATATATATATATATATATATATATATATATATATATATATGTATATATATATATATATATATATATATATATATATCCACAAGAGACATCATATCATCAAAGCATACCAAAGTTCACCTTCACACATACTCATGAAGCCATAAAACCAAGTGAAGCATCACAACTCACCTTTTATCCCTCAAGAATATAATTACATCTCATCCAAGCAATCAAATATGAAAGACCACCGAACAAGAAAACATAGAGAGAGCTCTTATAAAGTTAAGTTCTATGGAACGACATGATAATGCTGGAGAACGGAAACTCTATCATCCTATCGCCTCTCACTCATAGATGTGTCGCAACTCACACCCATGATTGCGAGTTTACTAGACGTGGCAATATGAGACTTTTAGAACCTAAAATCACTTTCATAACCTCTTGCGCAAATGCCATATTTGTCACAACTGGGAGCACCCCTAAAAGTAACATGGCGTACTTGACCTCTCGAAGTTCTTATGCAAGCACATAGTTATCATTCATCGCATTGTTATAGGTAAATTAGAGGAAAATTTAAAACTTTTCATGTCACATCATATGCTAAAAACTTCCCTTCATATATATAAAATATCGTAAGTGCACATTTAGACTGTAGGCTATTTTTGTCATACTAGACTCAACATCATAAGAGTACTTTAGGGACATGACTCATTATAACATTATACATATGTATAATAATATATTGTCTGTACAGTAAGCTAGACATTAGGACATCCTTGGACTTAAGGATTCATTTCCTTGAGCATGGGAATCACATATATAACTCCTCAATCATAGACACATACTTTCAAGCATCCATAAACTAAACTTTGTGTAAAAATTAGAGAAGAATTGAGTTAGTATAAGAATGAACCAAGTATAACAACTATGCGAAAACATACATTTAAAAGGGACATTTCACTTGAAATCATATTTCATGCATTTTGAGAAAATCTTCATAAAACCTTTATACAATAATCATTATGTCATTTACATGCTTTATATAGGCATACTTCATAGTCAAGCATAATATAAAATCATACAAAGCATTTAAGACATTTTTGAATCATTTTATAGTAAGCTCCTCATGCTTTACAGTGAACATTTATCCCTTATAAGTGAACTTGTTCCTTTAACCCATAAGCCTCCCAAGTAACCTTTTGTGGCAGTTGGTGAAATTTATCACCTTAAGGCCACAGGGAAGCCATACATCCAACCTACACAAGCCAATACATACCATCATAAAAGTATAATACATCATAGACACATTAAGGTCAAGACTATAGGGACATTACAGTGAACTCTATTCATTTTGCACACATACTAATGTCTATTCAAATAGAACCTTATGAGAACTTAATCACAATCCCAATCTAAGTCTAATAGTGGCATGTACATGTGAAGCCCATAACCTCACACATACTTAGCAAACCTATAATGATACCACAAGCCTTAACATCCAATTCGTACATCAACATAGTAAGTGAAGACAACTTCATTCATGTCGAAAAACCTTCATGATGTATCATTAAGACCAATATTATGCATATAAAACAAAACCACTTCATATAGGCTCATACTTTGCATTTTATTAAAACAAGTAAACAAATAATACAAATTCATGCATAAGGAACATGTATATATACACATGCATTAGAACACCTTTCTAGGACTTCCCTCAAAAGACACTTGTGCAATGCATAGGTAAAGTCCCATACCCCACCTACACTAAGCAACTACCCTTAGGTTATCCTAGTTAGGATCCTTACTTTACTTCCATTGTCCATTTTACATTAGGTAAACATTAGCCTTAACCGACACTAAGACCATGGGTTTTACATGGAATTTTATCGTAGAGACTTATACCAATGCAAGGTGTTCTTACTTATCAAAGGTAGAACATTAACACATGCTAGCATACTAGTTGAATCTCTTTGTAGATCCTATGTGGCATATATAGTTTTGGAACTTGGAGGTACATGTGAAAACCCTCTTTATTCCGAATAGGGGCATTAAAATTAATCACTTATGGAAACCCTCGTTATACCAATTGAGGCATTGTAGTTATCCATCTCATGAGGATTATGGTGACCTACCTTCCTACAATGGAAGGGACACCCCTCATCTTCAAGTTCATTCGGTGCTAAGCTAAGTTCCCTTTTTATTAAAAAGCCTTTACTAAATTTATCTTATAAAATTAGTCTTAGGAGAGTGATATACTCATATTCTTAGTTCATAGGTCATATATGAGAGTTCATCCACCTAAATAATGTGAGAAACCCTTTCACATGGACATAGCATGTGTAAGCACCTAACTAGTTTAGGTTACACTTGAGAAAATCTTTAAAAGGCCCTTTAATGACTAGATTATCATACATGTGTGTGTATACTTATACGTGAGCAAACCTTACACATAACATATAATTGACACACATGTTCATATATCAATGCATAAGTCTATAGGTATAACTATATGAGCATTTCATTCATATAAACTCACCATAAAACTATTCACATTCATACTTCATATACTTAACACAATAGCATATGTCATATTCATAGCATATTCATACAATCTTCTGCAGGTACTTAAAAGACCAACCTAGGAACTATTCTATCAAGATGCACATGTGCAATACATAATAAGGTCCCGTACCCTTTCCCATACTAGTACACCTTGCAAGTTATCTTACTGAATGATACATCACACCACATCATAGAATAGATAACATAGCAAGACACATTTATTCAAGACTTACAACATCTTTACAAAAATCTCTAGTCATTATGCACCTACATATACTTTACTTCACATATAGTATTATACGACCTCATCATAGGCAGCACATATATGTAAAGTTAACATAACCATTTACATGCTCATAACATTATCCATACTAACTAGATCATATATAGAATAGGAAACTAGGGATAACTTTCATATAGGATGATTCATCACCAACACACATTTATATTATAATTCCTTCAAGGCTATGTTCACATCACATATATATATTGGAAATAAACTAAACACCACTATCATAAGTGACCCATACCACACAATGCCATACAATGCCAATTCTATCAACAATACTATAGAGACGTAGTGAACTTGAGCATTTCTTATCAATCCCTTATCCTTTGATCACCATTTATCGATACTACTGTTTCATCAATAATTCAAGTACAGGCCAGTATCTAAAGTAAAATAATCATATACGAAGTCATGCATAAGCTACTACAAGACCATGCTACAAACTAGTACAATACATCACCAATATACTAGAAAGTAGAAGAACATAACCATTAACCAATTTCACTTGCATGGTTCATCAATCATATTTCATCAATAATATTAATCTAGGGCAGTATCTAAAGACATAATAATCAAGTCTAACTCATGCTTCGTCTACCCTAGAATTAAGATCACATCATGTACATTACAACATTCAATCTATAAAGTAGAAGAACCTAGATCAATCCTTACCAAGACTCCTTTACTTTTATCATGAATGATTCATACCCATAATTAATAAATAACATCATTATAAGGCAGTAGTTAAAGAAATCATAACCTAAACGAGATCCTACTACAATTGCCTTAAATTTGAGATGACAGTGAGCAAGCTATATTAGGAATCCATGGAATATAGAAGAACATAGGCTAATCAAACCTTGATTCACATAAATCACTCATATAAAATTCATCATTAATACACATAATAGGCAGTATATATTTGTAATTAAATGAGCAAGTATCATAATTCAATCGATATACATTCAAGATCATAAAGCCCACATATAGGCTAACTTGAGACTATGAAGGGAGCATGGGTTCATCATGCAATTGGATTAAAATTCACGTTACAATAAACATGTTAAATTCAATTCATCATTAATAATCCTTTAAAACTGTTGTGAGAAAGAACCTATTGCTAGATTGAAGAAGAAGAAATTTGATCATATTTTGTCTTTGAAATTTTGAAATTAAATCTCTAGAAGGAAGGATAATTAGAGGATCACCATAACTTAATGTATAAGAAAAGCTCTAAAACTTGATGAATAACCCATAGAAATCCAACCTCCCCGCTTTTCTTGATCTTCACCTTCAATGGAGGTTCTAGAGAGAATATTTTTGGAGGGAAGTCTAATTTGTGTAAATTGAATTGGGAATGGGGTTGTCACTCTTATATCATTTAAATACACCCAAAAATAACCAAATAAAGCATTTAGAGTCAGGTTATCATGTTGGATGAATTTACCATTCACTCCTTAAATAAAAAAGTCGCATGAAAGTTTGACACAACCTGCATCGATGGACCCATCGACGCCTAGTAGGTCCATTGACGGGCCGTTCTGCTGACCGTCGTTTGGGTATGAGGCTTGTCAATTTCCTTAAGCCTTAAACAGTATAAGTCCTAAATGATGAAACCCTCATCGAATGGGCGTCAGTCAACTGACGAGGCTTAGTTTGGCTTAAACAATTGAGGCAGTGTCTTGACAGCCTTTGGGCCATTCTTGAGGGCCTCTTGCGGGGCCCTTGGGGAGTCATACCTTGACGTATCCAACAAAAAAATATATCTAAACATGTAAAGGACCTTGAACATCAGTTTCACCCAAATCAATTACATCCAATACCTTCCAACATGCTCGGCACACTCAAGACACACACATGCACGTCTCAAGGGCTAACTTTCGAATGTCTTGGACGTTCTTGGACATTTGACCTCTAAATTTCATGAAACTCAACATAATTCCTCTAAAAATCATTATTACTCATATAAGGACTTCATAAGAATATGACACACATGAAACCTCATAAAAACTTATATGGTCCCTTTGGTGACTAGTCGTCGAACATCTTGGTCGTTCCTTGACATTTCATTTCCAAATCACTTCAAATCAATCATGAATATTTTTAAGAAAATTAATTAACATGATAAAAATCTTACAGTCACATATGAGGCTCTAGATACCCTAACTCATTTTAGGGGTCTTACAATACCCCTTACTTGGGAACATTCGTCCTCAAAGAACACTTTGAACAATTTAATCACATCAGGGACTTCAATGAATCATAGAGCAGATCACAACATTGATAGCATCATCATATAGAAGTTAATGCACCAAAATTACAAGGAACACAACCTCAAACCATTTAGAACTCAATGCAACATAAGCAAGTAAAAACTTTATTCACTCACTCTTTAATGCATCGAACACATGCTCTTATCATGTTCACAACAGGAACATACTTCTCCTAATCATAAGATAGTATTTACATTTCATTTTATTAAGATTATATCATGCAACCATCTTTAAGTCAAATCAGGCAGATTCAATAACACTCAAGAAACAATTAGGCACTCATACTTCAACGCACATAGACTTCAGTATGATAGGTTGACAATGGATTCTTATTAGTTAGGCATAATGCCATGGGAACATACATAACTATACCATGCTTAGTTATTTTTTACGGAGGAATCTACTTATCCTTAACACACCTACATGTCTCATGAGTTCATACCCGAGCCAATGCACAAAGGTCAACTTTACTGTAACATGAGATTTCTCAACTTAGAATCATGGAATGCTCAAACATCCTTCATAGTGAAGCCAAAATGGTAAATTACACCACACACACCACCACAATGTGAAGTCACTTCACAAAATTTCAATTTCTAGCATAACACTAGCTGTCATAAACATACATTATTTAGGGAAAGTTTTAAAATTTATAGGCGAACACAAGGACAATAGCTAGACATGCCTTAACCTTTCAAAAGTGAGCCTACAATCATGCTTTCCAAATCATAGAAGTCACATAGTTTTCAAGAGACTCAAATTTTTCATTAATGGCATAAACACCACACATTTATAAGTAACTTCAAACATGCTTCATACCTTATCTCATGAAGTCAAATGCACGACTAGTATTTCAAGATGCACAATCAACATAAGAAAACCATGAATTTAATCAAAATTTCTTTTCAAGTACTTTAGAATCCACAAGATATTCTTAAGATAGGGTCAATCAAGACATACCAAACATATAGAGGCCATGCAATTCATAGTTTAGACAAGACTTCTATCATGAACAAGCTTACCAAGAATTCATTAGTTTCAAGATCAAGTAAGAATAGGAGATCAAGGTAGAAATATCGACAACCTTAGTACTCACATCACCATCCCCCACATAGGGTAAACCCAATTAAGAGCAAATTAACCCAAACTCAAGAAGATCTTAACTTAACAACCTTCATTTCATCACTTAAGAGTGAATTACCACTTTAGAAGGAATTAAAGTAAGACAACATAGGAACACCAAGGCATTCTAAACTTACCATCTTAGAAAAAATATCTCCCAATAATCAAGTTAGGTCATACTACCCAACCACATAAGGTTTTTATACAATACAATAGACACCAAGGTCATACAACCTTGGGGAAATAATAGAGGAGACTTAGCCATAAGCCTCTTTCTTTTCTTTCTACATTAGAGTAAGGTAACTTCCAGGTCAATCAAACCCATATCATAACCCTACAAGGACAATCACGCTACTGTTACTTTAAGGACCAAGCTTATACACAATACTCCAATCCATGTAAAACAATCATGAAGGTTCACACATATAAACAAAGTCAACATTTGAACCATTATACAAATACTTAGGATAATTCCTAAACGATGACCTTCCATCGACGGGGCGTCATTCAACAAACGAGGTGTCACTTGGCTCAGTCAATTGACACTGTCAAGGCAGTGTCTCGACAACCTTTGGGCCCTTATTTAGGGCCTCTTGTGGAGCCTTTAGGGAGTGGTACCCGGATTTTTTCAACGTAAATATATACCTTCACATGTCAAGGACCTTACATATTAGTTTCACCCAAAACAATTACATGAAACACCTTCAAACATTCTAGGCACGTTCAAGACACACATGCACTCTCAAGGGCTAATTTTCGAATGTCTTGGACGTTATTGGATGTTTGACCTCTAAAATTAATGAAACTCAATATACTGCCTCTAAACATCATTATTAATCATATAAGGACTTCATAATACAATTAAAAGCATGAAAGCTCATAAAAACACGTATGGCCCCTTTGGTGACTAGTCGTCGAATGTCTTGGGCATCCCTTGACTTTTGACTTCCAGATCACTTCAAATCAATCATGCATGCTTGAAAATGCTTAATTAGCATGATAACAATCTTTTAGGCACATGTGAGGCTCTAGATACCCTAACTTATTTTGGGGGTCTTACAATAGTGCCTGGATATGTTATTTCCAATATATAAATTACATTGGTATTTCCCCATATGATTCCAAAGGGTTATCTCTCAGTGCCTTGACTGCGTTTGCTTTCCCTCTCCATGGTTGCATGTATGTTAATGAAATTTCTTATGTTTGTTTAATGTCTCCCCGTATGTCAACTGCTGTGTAAATTGTTTTTGCGTCAACAAACTTTTCAACTAACATTGAACCAATCACACTACAGTTATACTGTCGGTTTGTATGAAACTTGTCCTACAATGGACACCTGTTTGTCTATCCAAATATTCTCATTTTGAATAAATCAGACTTATTTAAGCGCAATGATTAAAAATTTCATGAACAATTAGCCATAAGAAATTTTATATAATAATTTTCAAAATGTAATCATAATAGGCATGTTAGGTTATTGAAATAATATAATAACATTTCATATTTAATATACAACAACATGAATCTGTAGTACTTGACCTTTTATAAATGAAAGTAAACTCCCTTCAAAATGCATATTTTTTAGTAAATTCTGTTATAATTTTCTTGTTGAGATAAAGTTAATCTTTTCCACAAAACCATATTGAGGATTTGACATTATCTCAGTTCATTCCCCTAGTTTACACCTCGAGTGGGATTTGCACTTGAAGATCACTGCTGGTCTGAAGTGAACCCTTGGCGTGACTTACTTACTCAGCACAAGACGTATACTTTAGAAACAACCTCAAATAAAGAACATATGAAAAATATTTGAAATGTCTTTAAAGAAAGCATTCAAAGAGACAAAATGGCTACTCAAGTCTCATGAGATGAGACTGTCCGGAATGCCGGGTATGAGTCTCCTTATATCTCCTAGTCTTCGAACCTATACTGCCAATATAGTGATATGGCGGGGTTCAATGCCCATGTACGATAGCATGTTTTGGGTCACTTTGGCCAGTGATTCCACCTCTTCTTGGTGTGGGGGAGACACTGGATTTCATGATGCTCACATGATCTATGTCGGTTAAAGTTAAAGTTCACAATGAATGAATGAGGCCAGCCTTAAATGATGCACATAATGAAATGAATGATACCAAAGTTGTTAGGATAGGATAATAAAAAGGTGAGCTATACTCAAGTAATGACACTAGTTCATTCTTGATCATTGCCACAGCGAACCCGATGAAAATCTTAAACTACATCCTAGGTATAACAGGTGTTCACACTAGCCTATGAATGAAATGAAATAAAGTACGTATGAATGAATGAAGCAGACTCTATGTTAGCTAAAGAAGGCTCCCTATTTAAGGTCCCATATGTTGAGCCCTTATTTTGGGAATTATTGATGTCAAGGCAATGATTCCAAGGTCTCATGGAATATGAACGAATGATATGAAAAATGTAATGTGGTATATGCAATATGTTATCGGCTATGTGTAAGATGTTATGTGCTGTGTGCAACCTGATAAGTATGATGATGCATGTTACTCCCATGTCATGACTTTACTAATCCAAATTTGGAAAGCTCACTCACTTTCCTAATCAAAATTTTGAAAGCTCACTAACTTTCCTGATCCCAATTTGGCAAGTCCACTGACTTGACTTTCCATAATCATGCTGTTTGGAAAAAGCTATTCATACTCATGCATGTCTTTGGTGTGTGCTTTCATATACCCATACTTAAGTACAAGTGTGTAATAATCCCATACAACTCTATATTTTTAGGTGCAGGCACATGTGGACGCAAAAGCTTACATGATGACGTTGCAACTATCTGGACGTGGAGCTTTCATCAGGACATGGTAGGGCCTCATGCTTTCGAGGATGTCTACCATTATTATCTAGCTTCGATGTAGGCTTTATCTAGTGGAGAATGTTCCGCTAGTGTTTCATTCCACTTTCATTTCAAACTTTGTATTAGTGTCGTTTTTGCAAGAATATATTTAATGCAATTATGAACTATCTCTTTTATTTGATTATCTCTATATTAGATGGTTGATTTGTGAACGCCTATGATGTTAATTTTAAGATGTTTAACATGAAATAAGAAAACAAGAAGTTCAAATTTTTCGCTAAAATTAACCTAGATGAAGTAAGAATAACGTATGTAGGTTTGTCTGCGGCCTCCTAGAGGTTAATGATGCCTGTCTCGTCTGGGGTCTAGATTCCGGTCGTGACAAAAGTGGTATCAGAGCACTAGGTTTAATTGCGAGGATAATAAGATCAAATCATTCACATTAAGTAGTTTCTAAGTCATGGTGGTGAAGCGCACCACTAAACTTGATTTGAGACTTCATGATGCATACGAAAAATTTTCCTTCTTCTGCTCTTATCGTGACTTTACTAATATCTGATTTTCTTGGTGTTATGAACGTGTCTAACATCAACCCTTGTTGTTTTCAAAGAATGAACACTAGGTGAGCAATTGGTCAAAGAAGAGGATGAGCAGCTGTAGGGGACAATCAAGTTCCACCCAGGCTCAAGGTGAAGAAGTAGCCATGCCGATTAACCCTGCTAGGTTGACTGATGCTGAGGTAAGGGCATCTCTGGCCCAGATGGCACATGCCATCAACATACAGGCTCAGGCCATGACTTACCAAGTCAATCGGCAAAATTTTTAGAGGGAGAACTTACCGGTTCGTACCATGGCTGATAGGTTGAGAGACATCACAAGAATAAATCCTCCTATTTTCACAGGGTCTAAGACTTCAGAGGACCCCCAAGAGTTTATGGATGAGGTGTAGAATATCTTGGTGGCGATGGGGGCCACAGATACTAAGAAAGCAGAGTTGTCGTCCTATCAACTCAAGGATGTTGCACAAACTTGGTGCAAGATGTGGAAGGATAGACGAGCTTTGGGCAGAGTTCTGATCACTTAGGAGTTGTTTAAGACAGCCTTCGTGGATAGATTCGTCCCTAGGGAGATCAGGGAGGCCAAGGTTGAGGAATTTATCAACCTTAAACAGGGATCGATGAAAGTCAAGGAGTATTCCCTGAAGTTTCTGAAATTATGAAGGTATGCCACTTCTCTTGTGTCTAACAGCAGAGATGATATGAGTAAATTCTTGACAGGGATTATTGAGGATCTTGATTTGAAGTGTAAGGCAGCTATGCTGCATAACAGCGTGCACCTTTCTAGGCTTATGGTCCATGTGAAGTAAGTGGAGGAAAGCAGAAAGAGGAGGCACACTAGGGTAGGGAACATGTCAAGGCAAGCCGAGGAAAAATTTTCAAGGAAGAGTAGTACTGAAATCAGGGATAAGCCCAGGTTTAAGAAAGGACTCTCCCACCAAGGGGAGTAAAGTTCATCCAAGGGTCGTTATGATAGGAATTTCGAGTCCATAGTTAAGAGAAACAATGAAGTAGATACGCCTCAGGACAGACCAGCTTGCAGGAAGTGTGGCAAACTACATGGAGGAGAGTGTATGATGGTCACTAACGCTTGTTACAGTTTTGGCAAACAGGGTCACATGGTGAAGGATTGTCCGAATAGGAGAATTCAAGAACAAGGGAAGGAGAGAGTTCAACCTAATGGTCCAAGTGAAGAGGCTCCAAGGAGGCGACGATTCTTCGCACTCGAGTCTAGGGGTGCAGGTCAAGGAACCTCTGTTGAAGTCTCGGGTGCGTAACCTTAATTAGTCTTTGATGTATTTAACTGTGTATGGTGTTTATGCACTAGTATGAGGTTAATATGTTTAAGTCATCATGTTGGTTGCTGATTTGTATGACTTACATGTTTACTTATGGTGTTTGCTTTGATGAGACTAGTTTAGTACAGAGTTCCTTAGTCCATTAATGTAAAGCTACTAGAAGCTTTCAAGGATGTGCACCATCATGTTAATATGTTCACCAATGGGGAATATTTAATTACGTATGTAGGCATACATTCTATAGATGACTTACTCATTGTTGGTAAAAAGTAGTGTCATTCGGGGACGAATGTTTCTGGGGGGGGGGGATAATGCAACAACCCCAAAAAAATTAATATGCTAAGTAATGCTTAATGTGTCAAGAATGTTTACAATTAGACCGGGTTCCCACAGATTGATGAGCGTAGAACCAGAACTCTGAACCCTTGCTACAACCAAACCAACTAACTTGGGGAGTTAGTGGATCTAGAAAAGGCTGGGTCCAATAATGTAGGGCTCTCGAATACGAAGATTTACTTGAAGAAGTCCTTACAGGACTTAAAAAGGGAAAATCTTAGGTTTGGAGGGTCTAGGGGTAAAATTGGCTTTTCCTAGGCTAAGGGCAGTATAGTAATTACCCTAAATATATAATAAATTATTTAATTAATAAGGTGGAGGGGCATTTTAGGGAGAGAGGGCCGAAAATTGGCTCTTGAAGTGAAGTCTTGCTCCCCCTGGGTTCGAACCTAGGTGGAAGCAATGAATTAAATTATTTTTAATTTAAGTTGGTAAATTAATGTAATTAATTTATATTTATTTGAGTTTAATAAAAGGAAATCAAATTTTTAATAATTAAATAAAATCCTTAATTGACTAAGTCCTAAACTAGACTCCTAATCCTAAGAAAACTCTTCTCTCCCACGCTCATGTCTCTCTCACGTCTCTATTACTCTCATTCATGATAACCAAGTTCTTCACACTTTAAGAAATCACACGAAATCACAAGAAAACAAATGTTAATCACACGTTAGGAAAATGGAGGTTGTCCGTCGAGTGGTGTTGCCATTGAGGGGACTTGGACGTGATCTTGGGTGAAGCTTTTTGGGCAGAAAGTAGAGGGTTTAACATCAAAAAGGTATGGGTTCTCTTCTATCTTGGTCCCTTTTCCAAGAGACCCCTAAGGTTCAGACAAATATATTCTGAAAACTAGGGTTGTTCCCCATTGCATGTCCCTGTCACTAGCTCCCATTGAATCATAGTTTGGTTATGTTTTCTGGTATAAAACTAGGGATGAAACATGTTTCCGTGATGATTATGTGTTTATATGTATGTTCTAAATTATGTGACTTATGTTGATGTTTTTCCAAAATTATGGGAACCGTATCAATGTGCCTCGTGTTAAGGCTTCAAAAATGTGATGTTGTGGTTGTATTTCATGTACAAATGCTTATGTAATTCGTGATGTTCGTATCAGTTTAAATGTGGCTTATTTGAGTGATAATCTCTTGGATAAATGAATCCATGAAAAATGAACCTAAGAACGTATTAAATGATCTAGGAATGTTCCCTATGAATTCACGTGTAAATGTTGAAGGAATTGAGCTGGAAAATGTGACAAAATTCCCAAAAAATTACAAGTTAGTTTCGGCCAAACATAGATGAACAAATCTGAAATTTTAAATGAGGATAAATAAGGTGAGGTCATTAGGAATCGAACCCGCGACCTCACCCGTGAAAAGCACTAAAAAGGTGAATAAAGAAATGAGACTGAGGGGGGTTCGAACTTGGGTACTCCTGGAAGGAAATTAATATATGAAATTAAGAATTTAGATGAGTGGGATTCAAACCCACAACCCCTCAATCAGAACTTAAAGAAAAATGAAAAGAAAATAAATGTTAAGGCATGGGAATCGAATCCACGACCTCAAGGCACTAGAGGAGAGTAAGAGAAAATGAAAAGAAAGAAATGTGAGGCGTGGGGATTGAACCCACGACCTCAAGCCTGTAAAGGAGAGTTAGGAGAAAACGAAAATAATAGAAATGTGAGGCGTTGGAATTGAACCCACAACCTCTAGGCAGTAGAGGCAAATTAAAAGAAAAATAAAGAGAGGCTGTGGGGGTTTGATCTCACAACCTCATTGTCAACTTGAGAGAGTCAAGAAAAATTAAAAAAAAATATAAAAGGGGTTGTGGGGGTTCGAACCCACAACCCCTCGGCCAAGAAAGATAATTTTTAAAAAATAGAAATAAAAAGGAAATGTTGATGTTGGGGCTCGATCAAGGGTCCCAATGTCAAGTAAACTGAAATTAAATAAAAAGAAAAATGTAAAGTGTTGTCCAAGGGATTTGAAACCGGGTTCCCATGCCCAAATTCCTTATTGATACATAAGCCATACGTGAATTATATATTCAAGAATAATGCTACCTACTTAGATCGAAATCGAGATCTTGGCATACATACAAGATGCATAAGTCTTGTACCACATAATATTAGGAAGATATGAATCACTTAAACGAATGATGAGTGAAGCCTCTTGGTTTGTATGTATAGACCCATAAGTCTAGCATACATTTAAAAATAAGTGAACCTAATATATTTGTAATGAAATGATGTAACCCTAGAAGGGTTAAATAAGAGTGTAAAACACACTAAATGTCCAAGTGCATTGGAACGTGATGAAATGATCAATGAAATGAACAATGAAATGAACAAAGAAATGATGAAATAAACAATGAAATGATGAAACCCTAGAAGGGTTAAGTAAGAGTGTGAAACACACCAAACGGCCAAGTGCATTGACATATGATGAAATGAACATTCACCTAAAATGAGGCGAGTAATTATGAAGAGCAAATGTGCTAACGTAAATGAATGTGGTGACAACCTGATATGAGGCTAATATAAAAGACGAGAGCAATCTCAAATGGGCCTAATTAAATGTTACCAAAATGTACTCACCAATGAGAGTGTAAAGTTATTGAAGAGATCAATCTCTATGAACACTGTAATGAAAGTATTGATGTTAACACACTTAATTCTAATGATGAGATGAGAAATCATCTAATGAGCGATAATGTCCTCATAATAGAAGACAACTTCCATGACGTATGAGTTTAATGTTATGGAACTTTATAGTGAGCACCGATAGACTAGCTATGAGCGGTGATGCCTTCTTTTGGGAAGGGCGTATGTTCACGTAAACTGTCCGGCATGCCGGGTATTAGTATCCTTATATCTCCTAGTCTTTGAACCTATATTGCCAATATATGGATCTGGTAGGGTTCGATTCCCTTGTACACTAGCATGTTTTAGGTCACTTTTGCCAGTGATTCCACCTCTTTTCGGCGCGGGGGAGACACTGGATTTCATGATGCCCAAATGATCTAAGTTAGTTAAAGTTAAAGTTCCCAATGAATGAATGAGGCCAGTCTCTAATGATGCACATAATGAAATGAATGATCCAAAGGAGTTAGGATAGGATAATTGAGAGTTGAGATAGACTCAAGTAATGACACTAGGTCATTCTTGATATATGCACAACGAACCCGATGAAATTCTTAAACTACATCCTAGGTATAGATAGTGTTCAAACTAGTCGATGAATGAAATGAAGTACGTATGAATGAATGAAGCAGACTCTGTGTTTGCTAAAGAAGGCTCCCTAGTTGAGGTCCCATATTTAGAGCGCTCATTTTGGAAGTCTTGATGTCAAGTCCATGATTCCAAGGTCTCATAGCATATGAACAAATGATATGAAAAATGTTATGTGCTATATGCAATATGTTATGTGCTATGTTCAAGATGTTATGTGTTGTGTGCAATATGATAATTATGATGATGCATGTTACTCCCATAATCCAAATTTGGAAAGCTCACTCACTTTCCTCATCCGAATTTGGAAATCTCACTAACTTTCCTAATTTCAATTTGGCAAGTCCACTGACTTGACTTTCCATAATCTTGTTGTTAGGAAAGATCTTTTTTTACTCATGCATGTCCTTGGTGTGTGCTTACATAAAACCATAATTAGTACAAGTGTGTACTAATCCCATAAAACTCTATATCTTTAGGTTCAGGCATAGGTGGACGCTATAGCTTACAGGTTGACGTTGCAGCTATCCGGGCGTGGAACTTTGATGTGGACTTGGTAGGCCCTCATGCTGTTGAGGATTTCTAACATTATTATCTAGATTAGATGTAGGCTTTAGCTGGTGGAGAATGTTCCACTAGTGTTTCTTTCCACTTTCATTTCAGACTTTGTATTGGCGCCGTTTTGGCAGGAATACGTTTATTGCAATTATGAAATGTTTCTTTCATTTAATTATCTCTATATTGGATAGTTGATTTGTGAATGCCTATGATGTTAAATTAACCTAGATTAAGTAAGAATGACGTATGTAGGCTTTTCTGCGACCTCTGAGAGGTCAACGACCCCGGTCTTGTCTGGGGTCTAGTTTCCGGTCATGACACGTGTTGTCTTCGAGACCTTGGTAATGTTATGATGAAATATATATTAATCATCTCCTACTTCCATTTCAGAAGTTCAATATTCGGAGTCAAACCATCAGACCTTTGTTGCTCTACTTTAACTTGTTGGCAATTTGGACACTTAGGAACAAGTTTAAATTCCCTTCTTCATGCTAATGCATCAATAAACCTCTTTCAAGTCACGATACATCTTTGTGAACCCGGATGAGTGGAATATCTGGAGCTATAATCTTGCTCCATGATCCTCTCTTAGAGTCCATATACCATTGGTACATACAATATACCTTGATATCTTAATACACCATCTCCCCATTGTTCAAAAGCCATTACTTTTTGCTTATGAACATTTGCCTTCATTTCAAAGAAAATGGAACCTTGGTCTTTCATGCCTTTTACTTCTAACACTAATGGTGACTCATTCCCATTCATCATCACTGTTCCTCCTTCTGTGAAATCCATTAGTCTGACTTCTAGGCATGCAAGTATACGCAAATCTCTTGCTATCTCTCTATTTTCGTCCTCAACATAGGTGGTAGAACCCATAGACAACCTGTTCAAGACATCAACAACAAAATTTTCCTTACCTAGGTGGAAAAGATTACTCATGTCATTCTTGAGAAATTCTAACCACCTCCTTTTTGAGATTTAGTTTTTTCTGGATGAACACATATTATAGGCTCTTGTGATCAGTGAATACATCAGCATGGACACCATACAAGTAATGATGCCATATATTCAAATAAAAAACTACCATAGCCAACTCTAAGTCATGGGTTGAATAATTCTTCTCATGAAATACTGTCTAGAGGCCTAAGCTATAACTTTGTCATTCTACATTAATACACAAATCAAACTGACTTTAGATGCATCACAATACACTGGTAAGGCCAACACTGGGCACTAGTCAACCTCTTTTTTAATTCTTGAAAGCTTTTCTAAAAAGCTTCAAACCATAAGTCAACTTGGTCAAAAGGGGTGAAATAGATGAGAAACATTCTACAAACACCTTATAAAAGAAAGACAAAGCCAACGAAACCCTAATATCTGTAACATATTGCAAATTTAAATAACAAGGAAGAAGTTTAGATGTTGAAATAGTAAGTTTTGGGAAGAACTAAAATATGGAAATTTTCTTAAGTTATGAAATGAGTTTTTGGGGAACTTCAAACGCCCATAACTTCTAGCTCAAGATGAGTTAGAGGAAGTTCTTGGTATGGGTGGAAAGCCCATAGCGACATCTTTCTAATTCTGTTGAGTTTGTGCGATTTCGATTTAATATTAATTAGGTATACCTTTTGGAAGTTGGGCTGTTAGATTAAGGATAATCCAATCCTTATTTAGGAAGGGAAAAGTTGTCTTTTCTTTATCCAATTATTTTATTTCTATTTTGGATAATAAATTGGGGTATAAATTGATTTTATTCAGTTCACGTTTTTAGAAAACAATTTAGGGTTTTGAGAGAAGAGAAAAGAAAGCAAGAACATTTAAGATTATCGAAGTTCAGCTTGTGGAATTCGTCGGGGGCGATACCTTAAAGGTATGTGAGATCTTTATTTGTTGGGTTAGTTAACCCACACACCAATTTGTTTAATTCAGTGAAGTATGAATAGATTGAATGATGGATATTGAAACACTTGAAGAACAATGCTTAAATTCTTGTTGGTTAAAGTTTTTAGTATGTTTTAGTTGATTGATTTGTGTTTTTGGGTTGTTTTTTCAGGTTTAATCTATCGGGTATTGAGTTTGTTAGTTATCCTAAGTGTTTGGGGTGAGATTCATGGAGTTTAGAACAGACTTGAAAAACTGAGAAGAAAAGTCAAAAGAATGTTCATAAGGACTTGGGGCACCGCGCCTCCCATAGCCCCACAGGACGGTCTCTATCCGTAGGGCCTTGGGGTAGCGCGCCAGCCAGAGCACCCCAACTTGGCCTCTCAAGTTTGGGGTGAGGCGCCCCATGTCTCTCAAAGATCCAAAGACGCTAGTTCACCTCATTCATTACCTATGATGTACCCACATTTCCTAGTTAGTTCCAACACTCTAAGGTACGTCTAAGTATCATGAAATCATCCATAAACATTAGATCATGAACCTTGAATCAATAATTCAATTCAAGGAGAGTTAAGATCAAAGTCTAAGAAGCTAAGATATAAGTCTAAAGGTTAAGATGAGTAAGGTTTCTTAAATTTCCAAGAGTCTTATCCAAATGTTTTAACTTCGTTTAAGGCTCAAGTTTCGAGTTAACAAAAAAGTAAAAGGTGAAGTCTTTTGCTTAAAATAAGATTAAGGAAACTATAAATTCCCTAAAAAGTTTAAGTGCATCCTTTAAAGAAATATAACAGAACTATGTATTTCCCGAAGAGTTTTTTTTCAAGGCTAAAGTTTCAATCTAAGTAAAGAGTAAAGAGTTAAGAGTTAAGTTAAAGTTCTCTTTTCTTCAAAAGTATAGGGGGATTAAGTATCCCCAAATAGATTTAAAATGTTTTCACATTTGAACAAGTAAGGAAGCTAAATTTTCTAATGAACCTTCCGACAAGTTTTAAGAAAAGATATATAGCTTTATAATATGAAGCAAGTAGGGAAACTATGATTTCCAAGAGAAATTTTAAAGCTATGTTTTGAGAATTAATCTCAAATAAGAGAATAAATATGTTTTAATAATATAAGGGCCTATATATTTTTGAGAGTAGTATTGAGCACTGATGTGGGGATGCGAGTTTCAGATAACCTCAAGTCTCCATGTAAACCATGTAGCCGTCATGGATAGAAAAGGGTTAACTTTTTAGATGAATCATTTTTACAGTTTACTAATGGATCCATTAGGTAGTTCAGGTCCTATACCATGACAAGGTTAGGTTTCTCCTAGGCAGCGTGTGGTAAAATGCTATATCATCACTATACCAATTAAGTGATGGTTGTCGGTTAGAGAAACTCCCACAATAGTAGTTGCATGGTTCCTCAAGAGGTTCTTCTTAGTATGAATGGGGGTATGAGACTTCATTCATGCATAGCACGAGTAGATTTTTAGAGGAAGCATGATATTATTTTTTGATTATTAAGATTATGAGTTAAATAAGATTATTTTTTATTTTAATATACATCTGAGAGTCAATTTTATCTTTGCAGATACAGAGTTGAAAACCATGTT
Source organism: Solanum arcanum (assembly GCA_027789145.1). NCBI lineage: Eukaryota > Viridiplantae > Streptophyta > Magnoliopsida > Solanales > Solanaceae > Solanum > Solanum arcanum. The sequence goes on along the minus strand of CM050933.1, from coordinate 59,491,525 downwards.
TTAAACAGATTTTCTTTATATCACACATGCATTTAAACTTCCATATAATGAAATGAGTTAGTTATTCATGATTTGGGTAGAGCCAAGGTAAGTGTTCCTTCTTACTCCATTTTAAGCTTAAGTTATTGTTTAACATTTGCATTCGCATACTCGTACATTCAATGCATTGATGCCAGTTGGCCTGAATTGTATCACGATGCTGACGCATGTAACTAGTATTGGCACTTGGAACACCGTTGATCCACTAAGCATCTCAAACATAGTTTGTTAGCCTCCCTTCATTCTGGAGGACATGTTTACCTTTCATTTCTTTTCTTTCAGTTTTAAGTTTTTATGATGATTGGGGGTTCTATCCCAACATCCATATGTAATTTAGAGGCTTCATAGGCATATTGTGTTAGTTCTTTGTCTTTTCATATATCTTGTAAACAACAATGCTTTAGTTGGAATTTTGGCAAAGAAATATTTAAAAGTTATTCTCTTCAGTTATTTCTCTAGTGTTAAAGTAATTCGCTAAGTTGAGAAATTCAGGGCAAGGGTTCGCTTGGGCCAGCAATGCTCTTCGAGTGTCGTCCACGTCCAGGGTCGCAGACAAGCCTATATACGTCATCATTACATCATATAGGTTAATTTTAGTGGAAACTTTAAAACTTTTGTTTGCTTTGAAGTATAGATAGAATCAATTGTAAGACTTTCATTATATAAATCAGCTCACAACAACCATCTAATAATAAGATATTCAAATGAAGGAAATAGTTCATAACTGCATTAATATAAAGTTTCCAAAATGGCACCAATACAATGTCTGAAAATAAGTAAGATAGAAACACAAGTGGAACATCCTCCACTAGGTCATGCCTACATCTATGCTAGAATATAAGAGATAAGCATCCTCTAAATCATGAGGGCCTACCAAATCCGGATGAATGCTCCACTTCCAGATAGCTTCAACGTAGTCTTGTAGACTCTAGCGTCCACCTGCACCTACACCTAAAAGTAAAGGATTGTATGGAATTAGTCCACACTTGTACTAAGTATGGGTGCATGTTAGTACACACCAAGGAAACTCTTGATTAAGAAGAGATCTCTCCTAACAATATGAGTTATGGAAAGCCAAGTCAGTTGGACTTGTGAAATTAGATTAGGAAAGTCATGCTAAGAGAGTAACACGCATCATCATTCTTTTCATATTGCACACAACACATAACACATTTCATTTAGCACATATATATATATCAAATATCTTTCATTCATATGCCGTGAAACCTTGGAATCACGGGCTTGAAATTAGGACTTCCCAAATGAGGGCTCAACATATCAGACCTCAACTAAGGAGTCTTCTTTAGCAAACACAGAGTCTGCTTCATTCATTAATACGTACTTCATTTTCATCCATTTATATACCTAGGATGTTGTTTAGGACTCTTATCGAGTTCACTGTGCAATGACCAAGAATGACCTAGTGTCATTACTTGATTCTAGTTTACCTCTTGATTATCCTATCGAAACACCTTTGCTATCATTTATTTTATTATGTGCATTACATGAGGCTGGCCTCATTCTTTATTTGGGAACTTTAACTTTAACCGATATAGATCATGTGAGCTTCATGAAATTTAGTGTCTACCCCATAACAAAAAAAGTTGGAATCACTGGCCAAAGTGAATACAAAACATCCTAGCGTATATATGGAAATGAACCCCATTAGAACCCTATGTTGGCAGCATAGGTTCAAAGACTAGGAGATATAAGGAGACACATACCCGTCTAAATGTATAGTCTCAAGTCATGAGATTTATACGAATCTCTGCCTTATTGAAAGAAGGAATCACGACTCATAGCTAGCCTTTCGGTGCTCAGTATAAAGTTACATTACATTCATCTCATACATTATAGAAGTTGGCTTCTAGCATGACCATTAAATGATTTTTCATCTCATCATTAGTTTTAAGCATGAATTAATCTCAATACTTTCATTAGAGTGTTTCTTAGAGACTTGTCTCTTTATTAGTTTTAAACTCTCATAGGTCAGTACGGTTTTGATAATACTTATTAGGCTAATTTGAGATTGGTCTCATCTTTTATATTAGCCTCTTATCACGTTGTCATCACATTCATTAACTTTAGCATATTAGCTCTTCTTAATTACTCACCCCATTATGTGAATGTTCATTTTGCATATGCCAATGCACTTGGACTTTTAGTGTGTTTCACACTCTTACTTAACCCTCCTTGGGTCACATCATTTCATCATATACATCATAGTTTCACATACTTTTAAACGTACGCTGGACTTATGAACCTATACGTTCAAGCCATGTGGCTTCGTTCATGATTCGTCTAAGTGACTTGTACATACCCAAGATTATATGGTACAAGACTTATGCATCTTGTAAGTATGCAAAGGTCTTGAGTTCGATTCCTATAGGAAGAATTTTGCTCACATAAGACTTATGTATCAATACGGAATTAAGCAAGAGAACTCGATTTCGAACCCCTTGAGCAACACTTAGTCTTATATTATATTTTGATTTAAAATTTCAGCTTTGGGACCCGAGATCGAATCCCAATGCCTACATTTCTTTTATTTCTTTTCTCTCCTTGACTTTTCTATTTTTGACCGAGAGGATGTCGGATCAATCCCTTACAACCTCATTTAATATTTTTCTTTAATTGGTTCTCCTAGTTTCCTAACCTCTCCGAGAGGTTGTGGGTTAGATTCCCACATTCCCCATTTTAATTGTTTTTAGTCTTGTATGGACCGGTCCTAATTTCGGCCAAGGACACACGGGTTCGAATCCCATGTACCTCATTTCTTTTAATTTATTTTCTAGGTTCTCTTACTCGGCCAAAACCCGAGTTCGATTCCCCCTAACCTCACATTTATTATTAAATTTTCAGTAGCTTTCATATGGTGAGGTCTCGGGTTCAATTCCTGATTACCTCACATATTTTAAAACGATTTTTGAAAGTCAAATTTTTTAAGTTTCATAACCGAAACCAAATTTCCAGAAATGATTATGTTTTCCATTCCATTTTCTTAATATTTTATATGTTAGATTTTGGGACAATTTATGGAACATTTCGTACATTATTAGGTGCATTTTCGTAATTACATTTAGCCAAGTGTTTTCACCCAATTCAGCGACATCACACCTCATATGAACATCACGATTTTTACAAATATTTGCACATAAAATACCAGGATTTAACATGCCTTTTTCACACTTCAATATGTGACCAAGAGTCACGACATATACAATGCACACATATACTTATCACATAGTTTCAGAAAGAAATAATTATCAGTCACATAAATCGGAACATACATACATGAACATAATCATCACAAAAGAACGTTACATCCCTAATTTCTACCAGCAAACCTACCCAACCTACAACAATCAAGGGGAGATAGTGACAGGGACATGCAACGGGGAAACATTCCTAGTTTTTGGATTAGAATATACTGAACCTTAGAGATCTCTTGGGAAAGGGACCACAAGGAACAAAACCCATACCTTTTCGTCGTTCAACACCTACTTCAAACCTTTCCAACACACTACAAACTCCCACGAACCAAAGCTCCACCACGAAACCTCAAACACAATCCCGTTAATAACTTGCTTTTGCTTTTTGTTTTTAGACTAATTTTTCTTTTGAGCTTTAGCGTTCAAGTTTTTCAAGTGTGATGAACTTTTGAATTTTTTTTTTCTTTTACTGCTAATGGAACGTGAAAGTAATAGTGGGGGTTTAGACGTGAGAGTAGCTTAGGAGTAGAAGTTTTAGGTGAAGACTTAGTCAAACTAGAACTCTTTGTTATTTAATCAAAAATCAGATTTTTCTATGGATAAGTGAAATGACTGCTATGCCCCTACTTAAATATGATAATTAAATATGATTTAATTCAATTTAATATTGGTTCAACCAAGGATCGAATCCGGGTGAAGCTCTTCTCGTGAATGGGTCAATTTGGGTCGATCAAACCCAAACCGTCCACTAAAATACATTAATTAATTAATTATTTAAATCCTTAGGGTAATTTTGATACTACCCATAGCTGGAAAAGACCATTTTACCCCCAGACCCTCCACACCTAAGATTACCCCTTTCAAGTCCGGTTAATACTCATCTAGGTAAATCTTAATAGTCGGGTGCCCTACATGTCTGGACCCTACCTCGCCTAGCTCAACTAACTGAACAAGTTGGTTGGCTTGGCTGGTGCATAGGTTGAGGTCTAGTTGCATCAAGCCGTGTGAATCCGGTTTAGTCTAGGCATTCTAGGTACGTTTAGGCATTACTTCGCATAATTATTTTTAGGTTGTTACATTATCCCCCTCCCCTTAGGAACATTCATCCCAGAATGACACTTCAAGTTATCTAGCACAATGCCACTCATATCATAACATAAGTACTATACAAAGTCAAGAATAGAAACAAAGAATAGAGGATATAAGGAAACTTAGACCTAAGAGTAAAAGTCTAACCTTAGTAGCTCATAGGCGGGATCTCATATCAGCCTCAGACTCCCACGTATAACCCTCAACAAGTTGGTTTCTCCACAATAACTTCACTATGGAAACCTACTTGTTTCTCAGCCGCTTCACCTGCCGGTCTAATATCTCAACAGGAACCTCTTCATAAGACAAGTATTCATCAACCCCCAAACCTTCAACACGCAGAATCGATGCTGGATCACCAAGGCACTTCTTTAACATAGAGACATGAAAGACTGGATGAATAGAAGGTAGGATCGCAGGCAACACCAACTCATAGGCCACCTCACCCACACGGTGTAAAATCTCGTATGGCCCAACATACCTCGGACTTAACTTCCCCTTCCTGCCAAACATTATCACCCCCTTTATGGGTGATATCTTCAAGTAGACCTTGTCGCCATCGCCAAACTCTAAGGGCCACTTCCTATTATCTACATAAAACTTCTGCCAACTTTAAGCAGTAGCCAACCTGTCCCTAATCACCCTGACCTTCTCTAAGATCTCATGAATGATCTCTGGACCCAAAATGGATGAATTTACAACTTGAAACCACCCAACTGGAGACCTACACCTCCTACCATAATGTGCCTCAACCGGTGCCATCCGAATGCTGAAGTTATAACTGTTATTATACGATAACTCTATCAATGGCAGATGGTCGTCCCAACTACCCCTAAAGTCGATCACATACACACTCAATATGTCCTCCAATGTTTGAATGATACGCTCTGCCTGCCCATTTGTCTTAAAATGGAAAGAGGTACTGAGCTTTACCACGTGCCTAAGCTCTTCTCGAAAAATCTCCAGAAATGCGAAGTGAACAGAGCTCCTCTATTTGAAATGATAGACAAAGGAATCCCATGCCACCTCACAATCTCATCAATGTAGAGTCTTGCATGATCCTCGGCTCTGTAATTTTACTTCACAAGGATAAAGTGGGCAGACTTAGTCATCTTGTCCACAATAACCCATATGGAGTCATGTTGTCTCCTAGTCCTCGGAAGACAAACCACGAAGTCAATGTTAATGGCCTCCCACTTCCAAGTTGGAAACTCAATCATCTGAGTGAGAACACCAGTCTTAAGGTTCTCCGCCTTAACCTGCGATAATTTGGATACCTGGCCACATACTCAACAATGTCCTTCTTCATGCAATCCCACGAATAGATCTTCTTGAGGTCATGATACATCTTGGTGGAACTTGAATGTATCGAATACCTGGAACCATGGCTTCAACAACTATCTTGGTCCGCAAATCATCCATATCTGGTACACACCTCCTATCTTGGTACCTAAGTATCTCGTCACCTCTTAAATCAAAAGACTCATTCATCTTTACCAGCACTGAGTCCTTACACTTCATCAACAAGAGGATCAAGATGCCGACCTTTCTTGACTTCAGCTACCAAGGATGATTAAGAACTAAGATGAACTGAATAACCCCCACTAGTAGATTCAATCAACCGCACACCCATTCTGGCCAGTCTATATACATCATTCCCTAACTCCTTCTTCTAATCATCAACGTGGGTTTTACTCCCCATGCTCAACCTTCTCAAAGCATCAGATAGAACATTTTCCTTCCATGGATGATAGTAGACCCTCATGTCATAGTCCTTCAACAGTTCCAACCATCTCCGCTGCCGTAGGTTCAACTCCCTCTTCTTGAACATGTACTGGAGACTATTTTGGTCTGTGAACACATTCACATGCACCCCGTACAAGTAATGCCTCCACAACTTCAATGAAAACACCATAGCTGCCAACTCCAGGTCATGAGTGGGATAATTCTTCTCATGAACCTTGAGCTGTCTGGACACATAGGCTATCACCTTACCACCCTGCATAAGAACACAACCCAAAACCACCCTAGATGCGTCACAATAAATAGTCTAACTCTCGCCACATTCAGGCAACGTAAGCACTAGGGCTGAAGTGAGTTTGTCTTTGAGCTCCTGGAAACTCTTCTCACAAGTCTCCGCCAATTCAAACTTGGCTATCTTCTTAGTCAAAGTTGTAAGTGGGGCAGCAATGAAAGAAAACTCTCCACGAACTTGTAGTAGTAACCTGCCAATAACAGAAAGCTATAGATATTGATGGGAGTAAGAAGTCTTGGCAATTTCTTTACAGCCTTAGTCTTCTTGGGGTCCACATCGACACACTGATCGGACACAACATGACCCAGAAAATTCACTGATGTAAGACAAAATTCACACTTGCTTAATTTGGCATACAACAAATGTTGTCTAAATACCTGCAAGGTTGGTCTCAGATGTTTTTCATACCCTTCCTTGGTCTTAGAGTAGATGTGGATGTCATCAATGAATAATATGACGAAAGAATCAAGATATTCATGGAAAACTCGGTTCATGAGTTCCATAAATATAGCAGGTGCATTTGTGAGACAAAATGACAAGACTAGGAACTAATAATGACCATAATGGGTATGAAAGGTTGTCTTTGGTATATCTTCATCCCTAACCCTAAGCTGATGATACCCAAAATGAAGATCAATCTTCGAGAAGAAACTAGACCCTTGGAGCTGATCGAATAAGTCATCTATTCTGGGAAGTGGATACTTGTTCTCTGTAGTGACTTTGTTGAGCTTCCCATAATCGATACACATCCTAAGGGTTCCATCTTTCTTTCTTACAAACATCACTGGAGCGCCCCAAGGGGATATTCTCAGTTGGATGAAACCCTTATTAGCGAGATCTTTTAGCTGCAGCTTCAACTCTTTGAGTTCAACTGGAGCCATATTGTAAGGAGGAATTGAAATTGGTTTGGCGTCGGGATCTATGTCGATACCAAAATCAATCTCTCGAGGGGGAGGGACTCCAAGCAAATCATCAAGGAAAATATCTCGGAACTCACTCACTATAGGCATAGAGTCGACGTAAGGAATATCATGATCTAGATCATTGATACTCACAAGATGGCATAACAATCCCTTGGACAGCATTTTATTAGATTTTAGTTTCGAAATCAAGGGACTTGAACGACTCGAATTGTACCCCTCCCAGACCAGCTTTACTTCATCAGGGAAACAAAATCTCACAACCCTACTATGGAAATCCATGAAGGCATAATATTTATGGAGCTAATTCATACCAAGTATAATATCGAAGTCATTCATGGTTAACTCGACCAGGTCTGCACACAAAGTCTTACCTCGTACTACTATTGGGCAGTCTCTATGAACCCTATCAGTTCTTACATTTTATGTTGAGGGAATACTAACTACGATAGGATTATAAAAACCTCAGGTAGTATTTCAAAAATAAGAGAAAGCAAAGGAGTCACAAAAGAGAGCGTAGACCCTTGACCAGCAAAGCATAAACAGAGGTTGAGAAAACTTGCAGCATACCTGTGACCACATCAACAGACTTCTCCTGCTCCTCCCTACCTTTCAAGGCATAGAATTTGTTCCTCTTAGGAGGCTCGGCTGCAGCAGCATTCTGGGGACTAGGCCTAGGCTAAGTATTACCTCCAGCCTGACCTCTATTGTATGGACAGTCCCTGACCATATGTTCGGTCTTCCCACAATAGAAGCAGGCATTTGTGCCTAGTTTGCACTCCTTACTGTGAATACGACTACACTTGCCACATTCCTTTTTGGGACGTTGCACACCACCCCCATTTCCGTTCTTGGGCTTGGGTATGCCTCCTCTGGGTGCTATACACCTCTAAGAGTTAGAGTTCCCTAAACTCTGATGCCCCTTCATAAATTTAGGCTAATCACGAACTCTGAAAGTGACGCTGCCCCCACAATTGCTGCGACCTGCTTGGTAAGAAGGTTTAGGCCTCCTGACCTTACGGGATCTCTTTTTCTTCCTGTTGTCCTCAACTTGCTGGACATGCACCATAAGCCTGGACAAGTCTATGCTGTAATGGAGCATCGTAGCCCGACACTCCTCCTACAAGTCCTCTAAGAATCCTATAAGGAACCTGATATGCTCAAACTTACTACTCAAATAAGAAGTAAAGTGGTCGTATCAAGTAAAGAACCCAACTAATGAGGTTGGGATCGATCCCACGAGGAAAATAGTTCAGACTTAACTTTATTCTATTATTACTATTATTTAGTCAACTATTTCCTAAGAAAAAAAAGACAAAAAAGGGTTTTTATTTCCAAATTAATGAAAATAATTAACTAAATTAAAGAAAACTACTAACAGATTCAAATCTCGGAGCTTAATCAATTAATAAAAGTAACTAGGGCTTAAGTGTTCCCCACAGGTTCCTAACTTTATAATTCTAACTATAACAATTCTTTCCTAGTATCTTGCATGTAAAGTGATAAGTTATGTATCTCTAAATCCTTGGTTCGGCATCTAGAAAATTTCACTCCGCACCTTGGTCCGGCTACGTGTGTTGCTATACTAACCCTTACCTTTACCTCATATTAAGCATTGTATTCAATATTTGACTAAGTTATTACCTCGTACCAAACAACACTAGCCTACTAGATAGTGTACACTAAATGTATGTTGATAATTCTTTTCCTATTATCTACCTCCTTGGTCCGGCAAGTAGCATTAAGGCGAGTTCTAACATTGGCCATCCGTTAAAAAGATTTCTAAACGAATGAATTATCAATATATGCAAGACACTATTCTAGAATTGCTATTTTAGTTACATTTTACCTCATTATTTACCCATGGTTCCCACAACCCTAGTTATGGAGTTTAGTTACCCATGGTCATAATCACACTATTCATATATTTAATATAAGAATTCATGCACTATTTTAAAAAGAAAGAATAAAATCCAGAAATTCACTTGATTAATCAACAAAAACACCAACAATCAATTCGACAAAAAGTGTATCAATTACTGAAATTAATTCTTCAATAGTTGAACAACAAAACTAAAAATTATCGAAAAGTCTAAAAGTCTCACAAAAAGTCTAACCCCAAAAATGAGGTTTTTCAAACTATTTATAATAAAAACAAAAACCTAATAAATGAAGGATTGTAATTACAGAAAATCTGTCCAAACGCGTCTGAGTCGACGGACCTCGTGACGGATTGTAGTGGTCACGACGGGCCGCGTAGTGGTCACGACGGGCCACGTAGTGGTCACGACGGGCCATCATGGCCTCCGTGGTCCCATAAGTCACAAATTCTTCTTCTGCTTTCTTCATTACCCTCAACGAATAGGTATGACGGACCATTCCAAGCACGATGGTAGGTCGAGGTTCTCCGTTCCATAATACTTTAACTTCTTGGAATTTGGGTACTGGGACTACTCTCTGATCATTACGACAAACCAGCAGGATGGACCATTGTGGCTTTGACGGTCCGCCATGGACTTCCGTAATCCCACACTAGTTCATACTTCCAGATCTTTCTTCAGCAGCTTCTCTCCTCACTACGATGCCACATACGGACCGTCACAGACTCTACGAACCGTCATATAGGTGGTCTCTTCTGCATTTCTCGCTCAAAAACATCCGCGTTCATCTTTAGACAGATTTCCTGCAAATAAAGAGAAACTTACATAAAAATCAATACAAAAAGGCTTTTGGATACACACTAAACCTAAGGAAAAAGCATTAAAAGTACCATGAAACACGGTACATCAGAACCTGCTCATCTCGTCCCTGCTGTTCGACACAAGGGAAGTTACATAACTGGACAGTTTTATAAATTTCAAAGAATACTCCCTGACAGTCATCGACCCGTGCTTAAGGTTGATGAACTACTCAACATTAGCCTCCTTCATATCCATGGGGAAGAACCTCTCCAGAAATGCTTTCTCAAACAACTCCCAAGTTATCGGACCTCTCCCAAATGCCCTGCTATGCTGCCACATCTTGCACCAGGTCTGTGCAACATCCTTCAGCTGGTATGAGTCCAGCTCAGCTTTCTCAATCTCCGTGGACCCTATCTCCACCATAATCTTCTGGACCTCCTCCACGAATTCCTGAGGATCCTCTGCAGTCTTAGATCCTGTAAATATTAGAGGATTCATCCTCGTAAAATCCCGCAACCTGTTCGCCATGTTGTGGGCTGGTGGGTTCTCTCGCTGAAACTCCTATCTGTTGGCCTAGGTCGTCATAGCCTGAGCCTACACAGTGATGGCTTGAGCCATCTGTGCAAAAGCGGTCCGCTCCTCCGCATGATTCAACACAGCTGGGTTAACTGGCATGGCCACTCTTGCAGCTGGAGCTTGGGGTGGAACTTGGTTGCCCCCAGCAACTGCTTCTACTCTTCCCCGACCAGCGTTCCCCCTATGTTCATTTTCTGAAAAAATAAGAATTGATGTTAGATACGCTCATTACACCAAGAAATCACACATTAAGAAAAGTACGATAAGATCAGAAGAAGGGAAATTTCCTAAGCATCATGCAATCTTTAATTAATAATAGTGGTGCACTTCACTACTATAACTTAGAAGCTACCCGATGTGGTTGATTTGAACATTATTATCCTTTGAATTAAACCTAATGCTCTGATACCATATTTTTCACGATCGGGGTCTATACCCTAGCAAAACCGACATCATTGACCTCTCGGAGGTTGTAGACAAGCCTACATACGTCAACATTACATTGTATAGGTTAATTTTAGTGGAAAATTTAAAACTTTTGTTTGCTTTGAAGTATACATAGACTTCATAGTAAGAATTTCATTATATCACATCAGTGCACAACAACCATGTAATAATAAGATATACAAATAAAGGAAATAGTTCATAACTGCACTAATATAAAGTTGCCAAAATGGCACCAATACAATGTCTGAAAATAAGGAAGAAACACTAGTGGAACATCCTCCATTAGCTTATGCCTACGTCTAAGCTAGAATAATAATACATAAGCATCCTCTAAAGCATGAGGGCCTACCAAGTCCGGATGAATGCTCCACGTCCAGGTAGCTTCAACGTAGTCTCATAAGCTCTAGCGTCCACCTGTACCTAAAAGTAAAGGATTGTACCGAAATTAGTACAAACTTGTACTAAGTATGGGTGTATTAAAGTACATGCCAAGGACATGCATGATTAATAAGATCTCTCTCCTAACGATATGAGTTATGGAAAGCCAAGTCAATTGGACTTGTCAAATTAGATTAGGAAAGTCATGCAATGAGAGTAACATGAATCATCATTCATTTCGTATTAACATATTTCATTTAGCACATACATATGTCACATATCTTTCATATATATGTCGTGAAACCTTGGAATCACGGACTTGACATTAGGACATTCCAAATGAGAGCTCAACATATGGGACCTCAACTAGGGAGCCTTCTTTAGCAAACACAAAGTTTGCTTCATTCATTCATACGTACTTCATTTTCATCCATTTATATACCTAGGATGTTGTTTAGGACTCTCATTAGGTTCACTGTGCAATGACCAAGAATGACTTAGTGTCATTACTTGGGTCATGTTCACCTCTTGATTATCTTATCCACACACCTTTTGTATCATTCATTTCATTGTGTTAATTACATGAGGCTGGCCTCATTCTTTATTTGGTAACTTTAACTTGAACCGACATAGATCATGTGAGCTTCATGAAATCCAGTATTTACCCCACACCAAAAAGAGGTGGAATCACTGGCCAAAGTGAAACCAAAACATGATAGCGTATATAGGGAAATGAAACCTGCTAGAACCCTATGTTAGCAGCATAGGTTCGAAGACTAGGAGATATAAGCAAACACATACCCTCCTAAACGGACAGTCTCATCTCATGAGATTCACACGAACTTCTTCCTTCATGAAAGAAGGAATCGCAACTCATAGCTAGCCTATCGGTGCTCAGTATAAAGTTTCATTACATTCATCTCGCATATAATAGAAGTTGGCTTCTAGCATGAGGGCACCATTGCTCATTAGATGATTTTTCATCTCATCATTAGTATTAAGTGTGCATTAATCTCAATACTTTCATAGAGTGTTTCTTAGAGAGTGGTGTCTTTATTAGTTTTACACTCTCATAGGTGAGTACGGGTTTGGTAACACTTATTAGTCTCATTAGAGATTTGTCTCGTCTTTCATGTTAGCCTCGTATCATGTTTTCATCACATCCATTAACTTTAGCATATTAGCTTTTCATAATTACTCACCCCATTACGTGAATGTTCATTTCGTCATATGCCAACGCACTTGGCCTTTTAGTTTCCTTCACACTTTTACTTAACCCTCCTGGGGTCAAATCATTTCATCACATACAACTTAGGTTCACTTACTTTTAAACGTACGCTGGACTTAGGAACCCATACGTACAAGCCATGAGGTTTCGTTCATAATATGTCTGAGTGACTTATACTTATCCAAAATTATATGGTACAAGACTTATGCATCTTGTAAGTATGCCAAGGTATTGAGTTTTATTCCTATAGGCATTATTCATTATGTATTTGCTCATGTAAGACGTATGTTTCAATATGGAATTGGTCAAGGGAACCTGATCTCGAACCCCTTGAGCAACACTTAGTCTTATGTTAAATTTTGATTTAAAATATCAGCTTTGGGACCCAAGATCGAATCCCAAAGCCTACATTTCTTTTCTTTTTTTTTTCTCTCCTTACCTTTTCAATATTTGACCAGGAGAATGTGGGATCAATCCCCCACAACCTCATTTTATTTTTATTTAATTGGTTCTCCTAGTTTCCTCACCTATCCGAGAGGTTGTGGGTTTGATTCCCACACAACCCATTTTATTTTTTTTATTCTTGCATGGACCGGTCTTAATTTCGGCCAAGGACACACGAGTTGGAATCCCATGTACCTCATTTCTATTAATATTTTTTCTAGGTTCCCTTACTTGGTTAAGACCCGAGTAGTTCGATTCCCCCTAACCTCACATTTATTATTAATTTTTCAGTAGCTTGCATATGGTGAAGTCTCGGGTTCAATCCCTGATGACCTTACATATTTTGAAATGATTTTTGAAACTCAAATTCTTCAAGTTGCTTAGACAAAACAAAATTTCCAAATATCTCGAAATTTGATCACACTTTCCAATCAATTTTCTCAACATTTTATACGTTAGATTTTATGACAATTCGTGTAACATTTCGTACATTATTAGGTGCATTTTCGTAGTTACATTTAGCCAAGAGTTTTCACTCAATTCAATGACATCACACCTCATATTAACATCACGATTTTTACAAATATTTGCACATAAAATACCAGGACTTAACATGCCTTTTTCACACCAATCTGTGACCAAGAGTCACGACATACAAAATGCACACACAAACTTATCAAATAGTTTCAGAAAGACATAATTATCAGACACATAAATCCGAACATACATACATGAACATAATCATCACTAAAACACGTTACATCCGTAATTTCTACCAACAAACATACCTAAACTACAACAATCGATGGGAGCTAGTGACAGGGACATGCAACGGGGAAACGTTCCTAGTTTTCGGATTAGAATGACTGAATCTTAGGGGTCTCCTGGGAAAGGGAACAAGAGGAAGAAAAACCCAACCTTTTTATCATTCAATACCTGCTTCAAACCTTTCCAACACACTTCTAACTCCCACGAACCAAAGATTCACCACTGAGACCTCAAACACAATCCCGTCGAGAACTTTGCTTTTGCTTTTTGTATTTAGACTAATTTTTCTTTTGAGCTTCAGCATTCAAGTTCTTCAAGTGTGATGAACTTTTGAATTTTTTTGTTTGCGTTTACTGATAATGGAACGTGAAAGTGATAGTGGGGGTTTAGACGTGAGAGTAGCTTAGGAGTAGGAGTTTTAGGTGAAGACTTAGTCAAACTAGGACTCCTTGTTATTTAATTAAAAATCTGATATTTCTAAGGCTAAGTGAAATGATTGATATATTCTTACTTAAATCAGATAATTAAATACAATTTAATTCGATTTAATATTTCTTCCACCAAGGATCGAACCCAAGTGAAGCTCTTCTCATGAACGGGTCAATCTGGGTCGAACCAACCCAAAACGTCAACTAAAATACATTAATTAATTAATTATTAAATCCTTAGGGTAATTACGATACTACCCTTAGCCTAGAAAAGACCATTTTACCCCTATACCCTCCAAACCCAAGATTACCCCTTTCAAGTCTGTTTAAGACTTATCCAGGTAAATCTTAATATTCGGGTGCCCTTCATGGCTGGACCCAACCTTGCCTCGCACAACGAATTCACCAAGTTAGTTTGCTTGGCTGGTGCATAGATTCTGAGGTCTAGTTCCACGCATATCAAGCCGTGTGAACCCGGTTTAATCTAGGCATTCTAGGTACATTTAGGCATTACTTCGCATAGTCAATTTCGGGTTGTTACAATGAAGGCTCGTAAAGCACAGATTTCAAGAGTCTTAGGAAGTCTATGAAGTTGTGTGTCTGTAGATTTTTAACCATCGGTGTGAAGCGCACCACATCTATGATTAAATGATTGTAACATTTAGGAATTCTACATTTCTTTCATACTCAATTTGTGCATTAGAGTTTATCTCTAAAAAGTTTACTTCTAATTCGTTCCTGCGCATGTTTTTAGAGAATCATGCCTCCATGAAGATCAGTCAGAGGTCTTTTAGCTAGGAGGATTGTTGAAGAATAAGAGTTGCCAAATGCACCTGAAGTGCAACCTCAAGGAGAAGTTACCCATGTTGAATTCTATGAGACTATCCACATGTTAAGTTAAGGTGTGACTCATCAATTTGAACATAGAGGTAATCGACATGAAGTGATTGATACCTCAAGTATTTGTGAGTTTTTAGGGATAAATCGTCCAAACTTTAAAGTTTCAAGTCTCATAGAATATCTAGAGAACTTTGTTGAAGTACTTCTAGAAAATTTTGACATATTGCATGTTATTGATACTGGGAGTGTAGAACTAGCTGCATACCAACTAAAGGGTATCACTAGAGTATTGTTCGACCAATGTAAAAGGAGTAGGGTTGAGGATGCGCCAATAGTGAGTTGGGCTGTCTTTGATAATGCTTTCATGGGACATTTCATTCCCCATGAGTTTCGAGAGGAAAATATTAAAGAATTATTAAGCCTTATTTCAGAGTCTATGAGTATTCATGAGTACGGTCTGAAGTTTGCACAACTTTCTTTCTATGCTCTAGAGATGGTTGCTGACATGAGAAGTAAAATTAGCTTATTAGTTGCTGGATTGTCTCGTCATCCAAGTAAGGAAGGTAAGGCAGCAATGTTGATAGGGGATATGTACATAGCAAGGCTAATGATCCATGTGCAAAAAGTTCAAGAGGATAAGCTTAAGGATGGAGAAGGGTTTAAGAATAAGAGGGCTAGGACATCAGGCAATGAGTTCAGGAAGCGAAAGAGTAGTATGAATTCTTCCTTCTAAAAGAAACATCGTGCTCCACCATCTTCTAGTGCCCTTGCTCTTGGAAACAAAGGTGAGCGTAATGGGTAGAGTTCAAAACCATTTAAATCTTGATTCACCAAGTCTCAATGTAGTGAGACGGAAGGAGGTAACTGGGCTCCTACATGTACTAGGTGTGGAAGAACCCACCTAGGAAAGTGTCGTCAGGTCCAAAAGGTTGCTTCAAGTGTGGACAAGTGGGTCATTTTATGAAAGAGTTTCCAAAGAAAATACAAGGAAATGGTATTAGTGGAGGAACAAATCACCTATATTGTATCAACAGTCTTCAAAAACGGGAGGTTTCGCTAGATGTCATCACTAATATGATTCAAGTCTTTGACTTTACGGTTATGCTTTTCTAGAACCGGGAGGGAGTTTATCTTTTGTAACTTCATATGTTGCTATGAATTTTTATATTATTCATGAACAACTTAGTGAACTATTCAGTTATTCTACACCTATTGGTGATTCTATTTTAGCAGACAAATTTTTATCGTGATTGTACTATTTTCGTCAATCACAAAAGTACCATGGATGAATTAATTTAGTAGACATGGTAGATTTTGATGTTATTATAGGTATGGATTACTTCCATGCTCATTATGGGTCAATAGATTTCAACACTCGAGTAGTCAAGTTTTTGTTTCTATTGAACCAGTTTTAAAGTGGGAAAATAGTTCAGCAGTGACTATAGGTAGTCCTATTTTGTACCTTAATAAAAATAATTTAGTTTACAAAGGGCATGTTTATCACTTAGTCTGTAATAACTCATTTGCCGAGATACCTCTTGTTTAGTCAGTTTCAGTTTCAGTAGTAAAAAAATTTCCAAAACTCTTTCGTGATGATCTACCCGGAGCACCCCCTGAGAGAGAAATAGACTTCGGCATAGACACAGTTCTAGATACTCGTCCTATCTCTATTGCGCCATATAGATTGACAACAGTAGAGTTGAAAGATCAATTAGAGGATTTACTAGAGAAGGAGTTTATTTGAACAAATTAATTTAGGGAATAGTTAAATTTTAATCGTGTGAAGCTTGTGACAAAAGTTTTTAGAAATTGAAAAGAAGTTGACTACTGCTCAGTTTTGACTTTACTGGAAAGTACTCAAGTTTCTATGGTATATTATGATGCATCTCGAGTTGGTTTGGGTTGTGTGTTAATAAAAAATGATAAAGTTATAACTTATGCCTCTATAAAGTTGAAAGTTCATAAGAGAAATTACCCAACCCATGACTTCAAGTTGGTTGGTGTAGTTTTTGCTTTGAAAGATGACACCATTATCTTTATGGTGTTCATGTGGAAGTGTTCACCAATCACAAGAGTTTTAGGCATGTGTTTAGTTAGAAAGAACAATCTCAGGCAAAGAAGTTGGTCAATAGGTAATATCACCCATTTTGAGGAAAATAAGAAAGAGTTAGCAAAAGAGGTGCATAGACTTGCACGATTAGGAGTTTGATAAAAGAATTACAAAAAAGGAGGAGGAGTGGTGATGAATAGGTCTGAATCATCATTAGTGTTAGAAGTAAAAGGCAAGAAATACCAAGAACCTATCAGGATTGAATTAAAGGCAAGTGTTCATAACAATAAGTTGATGGGTTTTATACAAAGGGAAGATGGTGTATTGAGATATTAAGTTAGGTTGTGTGTACCAGTGGTAGATGATTGAATTACTTTAATGTTTCACCCATGAAGGGTGTTATGAGATTTTGTAAGAAGGGAAATCTATTTGTACATAAGCTACCTGAGAAGATAGGACGAAGAGATACCTACACCTCTTTGAATCGGGACAAATTCCAAATTGTGGTACTAATCCTTTTCATGGCATTGATATTAAGTAGGCTTGTTGTGTTTATATTTTTGTTGGGTGTATGAGCTGAATGTAAGATGTTACACCACAAGACTAGTAAGCAGTAATCTCATTCGAGAATGAATGTTCACAAGGTGGAAATAGTAACATCTCACAAATTAAGATATCTAGGAAGAAGCTTAAAAGTTGAAATAGTAAGTTTGGGGAAAACATAAAATCTGGAAAGTTTCTTAAATTAGAAAAAATGTGTTTTTGGCAATTTCAAATGGCATAACTTCTAGATTAGGATAAGTTAGAGTTAATTGTTGATATGGTTGGAAATACCTTTGAGAGATCTTTCCAACACCATCGAGTTTGCATGATTTCGATTTTGTATGATTTATGCCTTTCAGAAGTTGGACTGTTAGATTAATGATAGTTTAATCCAGATTTGGGAAGAGCAAATTTGTCTTTTTCTTGCCCAATTATTTTATTTCGTTTTTGGGTAATAAATTGGGGTATAAACTAATTTTATTCAGTTCAGACTTTTAGAAAACAAGTTAGGGATTTAAGAGAAGAGAAAAGAAGAGGATAAAAAAGGAGAAAGGAGAAAAGGAAGCAAAAACGTTCAAGATCGTCGAAGTTTAGCTTCTGGAATTCGTCGGGGGGTGATAAATGTAGTGTGGTTTCACAGTACTTTCAATGCTTTTTCCTTAAGTTTAGTGTGTATCTAAGGCCTTTTTGTAGTAGTTTTAATGTACTTTTATTTGTGTTTGAAGGAAAACTTTCCAGAATGGAAATGCTGAAGACTGTGCTGAAATCAATGAACAAGTGATGACCTACGGAGCCACCGACAATCCGTTGACCCAGTGATGGTTCGTAGGTTATTATCATCGACTGGGGTTAAAATTAACTGAAATAAAATTGGGGAATTCGGACCAAGAGTGGTGCTACAGAAGGATCGACGGTCCGTCGATTGATTGATGGATAGTGCTGGCAAATCCTTTGTTGTAACAGAGTTGTCCCAGTACCCGACTTGAAGAGACCAGTAAGTATGGAGGGACGGAGTCCATCGACAGACCATAGGTCTACTGATGGACCGTGCTGCTGGTCCGTCGATGGTAACAGAAAGTGTTGAAAAGTGTAGGCTGAAAAAGATATGAAGTATGGACCGACAGAAGCTGTTGACGGTCCATCGTTCCATCACCGGACCGTCAGTTGGATCGTCAACTGAAGACGCATTTCGGACAAATTTTTCATTATTTAGAACTCCTTTTTGTTTTAGGACTTTATTATTATAAATAAGACTAAAGACCTAGTTTTTGAGGTTGAACATTTTGTTATTTTTCATACTCTTGTTATTGGAAGTTGAACTTTGGGATTGTGGGAATTACTCCAAGTTTCTGTAATCGATTCTCAATATATATTCCTTAATTCAAGTGTTATTTCCATATTTTCTTCAAACCTGTCAAAGTAAGCATATGAATTCTTATTTAATAATCATGAATTATGTATTTCTAAGCATGGGTAACTAAATCCACAACTAGGGTTGTGGGAACCACGGGTAAATAAAAAGGTAAAACTAGCTTAATAACAATTCTAAAATGGGGTCTTGCATGTATTGATAAGTCTTTCGTTTAGAAGTCTTTTTAACGAGTGCATATGTTAGAACTTGCCCAATTTCTACTTGCCGGACAAGGGAGGTATTTGATAGGAAAAGAATTATCATCATAGATATAGTATACACTATCTAATAGGCTAGTTTTAATTGGTTCAAAGTAGTAACTTAGCCATACATTGAATATGATGTTTAATATGAGGTAAATGTATGGTTTAGTAAAGTAGACACACGTAGCTGGACCAAGGTACGAAGTGAAATTCTATAGTTTCCGAACCAAGGAATTAGTGATACATAACTTACCACTTTGCATGCAAGATACTAGGAAAGTATAATTTGAGCATATCAAATTTTGGCACCGCTGCCGGGGAAATTGGCTTTTACATTAACTTTAAGAACATTACCGAATTTCAGTCAACAATTTCTTGATTTTACTTTTTCTTTTGTTTTTGTATCTCGTAGGTCTAGCTTTAGTGTATGCCAACTACACGGAGTCGGGGAGAACCAATACTTTCACTTGATCCAGTCCTAAACCGTACACTTTTGTGATTGAATATTCAAGACAATCCTACATATATCGATGATGAGATTAACCGTCAACCTCCTCCACCGGTTGATGATCTTAACCAAGTGATAGTGGAGAACCTTGGTGAGGGCGCTATAAGGAGACAACCTCCTCCCCCACGTCCTCAAGAATACAATAGGAAAAATGCTAACATCACTGGTTTTGACGGGCCACTTGTCTTACCTCCTCTACTATACGGTCAGACTTTTGTGGTAACTAGTAGCTTGATGCAGATTCTCACTGCTAGAGGATTGTTTTTGGGGCTACCATCTGAAAATCCACATGCTCACATCGTCAAACTGAGGTCAGTCTGTAAGATTTGTGTAGGGAGACCTAACTTTGACATGGACGACATTGGGTTAAGATTTTTCCCTCTCTCACTAACGGGAAAGGCTGCTATATGGTTTATTGAGCTTCCCTATAACTCGATCTATAGTTGGAGCTATTTGAGGGATGTTTTCTTAGCACGTTACTATCCGGTGTCTAAGAAGCTAAACCATAAAGATAGGGTGAACAAATTTGTGGCATTACCAGGGGAGTCAGTAAGTAGTTCTTGGGATAGGTTCACCTTATTCTTGAGAAGTGGCCCAAACCACCGCATTGATGATGAGTCATTGAAAGAGTACTTATATTGGAGGCAAGATGATAATAATAAAGCAGTGCTTGATACGATTGCGGGTGGTTCTTGTGTGGAGTGAACTTAAGCAGAGGTCGCTAAGAAGTTATCGAAAATTTCCCAAAATAATAAAGCTTGGAGCACTAAGAAGTCGGATACTGGGAGAAACACTTTTGCAGTGAGAGCTTCACACAACCCATCTGCAGATGAGATTCGTGAAGAGATAGATAAAATAAGAACTGAGATTGGGTTGGTGTTAAACATGTCACCGGGGGTGCATAAAAGGTAAATGCGGTGATCTATTTGGCAACACCACCACTATCGATTGATGAGTACTACTATGAAGAAGATTCTTATGCAGTGAATAACTAGACGGGGGGATTCGGTCGAATGCCCAAGGCTCCAATCAGAATAATTGGCGCCAAGGATAAGGAAATCATGGTCGAACAATGGGAATTACAACCAAGAGGGTCACTATGTTCGAGATGGCATATACAACCGGTACAACAACTTCAACCGGGGTAACTATGGTAACATAAACAATCGGAGTGCCCTATGTTCCATATCAAAACCGGGAAGTTGTTCCTAGAGATGGTGGTGGTAGTATGGCGCGAGTTAAGGATATTTTTCAAAAGATGATGAGGTGGTTTGATGCTAGTGATAAGTACGCCAAAGAGTTGAGAGGTGATTTAGTGAATATTGGGCAAAAGGTGGATGCACATGAAATCTTGATTAAGCAACTTGAGTTGCAAACGGCCCAATTGTCTTCTACTGTGAACCCATGCCAACCGGGTACTTTTCCTAGCAATACCATCCAAAATCGAAAAATCATGGACATTGTATGTCACTACTTGAGGGGGTAAGCAAACCATTGATCCACGTATTAACCTATGGCATAGAAGATGAGATGATGTGGTAGAGGAAGTTAGTGGTGAGTTGGTAGACAAATCGGGGAAAGAAGTTGATATACCCCAAAAGGTGACTCCCATTCCTAGACCACCACCTCATTTCCGCAAAGATTGGTGAAAAATACCGAGGATGGTAAATACCGTAGTTTTATTACTATGTTGCAAATTATATCCATCAATGTCCCTTTGATACAAGCTCTTGAACAAATGCCTGGTTACACCAAGTTCATGAAAGCTATGGTTACTAAGAAGAGATTGGTTAGTTTTGAGGATGATTTTCGGATGCAACACTGTAGTGCTATTGCTACAAGGTCTCTTGTGCTAAAAAAAGAAGATCCAGGTGATTTCAATATTCCATGTAAAATCGGGTTGTTACACTTTGCTAAAGCATTATATGATCTTGAGGCAATCATGAATCTCGTGCCTCTTTCTATTTACAAAAAATTGGATTTGGGTGATCCAAAGCCCACTTCGATGCGGCTATGAATGGACAATCTAAAGGTGAAGAGGCCTATCGGGATACTCCATGATGTTCTAGTGAAAGTGGAGTCATTTATTTTTCTTTCCGATTTTGCGATTCTTGATTGTGAGGTGGACTTTGAGGTGCATATTATTCTTGGAGGCCGCTCCTTGCTACCGGTCGTGCAATGTGTCTACTATTGGCAAACCTTGTACCAAGATGCTCATGTGATAGGAGCCAAAGAGATGGAGGTATTTCTAGAAGGCAGGAGCTCCCTTTAAATTCCATTCTTGTAATTGAGTCATTTGATGTTTGGGGCATTGTCTTTACGGTCCCTTTTTTGAATTCTCGTGGGATAAAGTATATTCTTGTGGAGGTTTATTATGTGTCAAAATGGGTGGAAGCGATAATACTTGCAAGTAATGTAAGGAAGAGTGTCACCGCGTTCTTGAAAAAGAACATATTTTCCAGATTTGGCACTCCAAAGGCCATTATTAGTGATGGGGGATCCCACTTTTGCAACAAGTTGTTAAAAGGGTTGTTAGGGAAATATGGGGCTCTCCACAATGTAGCTAATCCTTACCTTCCTCAGACTAGTGGGCAAGTTGAGGTGTCAAACAGAGAAATCAAAAGATTCTAGCAAAAGGGTTAATGCTAGTAGAACGAATTGGTCAAGGAGGCTTGATGATGCTCTTTGGGCTTACCGGACAGAATACAATACTCCCATAGGTATGTCTTCATACAAACTTGTATATGGGAAAGCTTGTCACTTGTTGGTTGAGTTAGAGCATAAGTACATGTGGGAAATGAAGAAACTGAAGATGGATTGGAATTAAGCAGTGGAGCAGAGGTTAAATGGGTTAAATGAGCTTGATGAGTTTCGCTTGAAGGCATATAAAAGTTCATCCCTCTACAAAGAAAGGATGAAGAATTACCATGACTAAAAGATTGAGAAGCGCAACTTTGAGGTTAGAGATTTGGTGATTTTATTCGACTCTAGGTTGCGCTTGTTTCAGGGCAAACTCAAGACCAAATGGACTTTCCTCTTGATCACTCAAGTCTTCCCTCATGGTGCGGTTGAGTTGGAAAACAAGGAAGGTGTAAGGTTCAAGGTGAACGGACAAAGAATCAAAATCTACCTAGAGCATGGGGAAAATACAAATGAAGTGATTGAGGAATACCATCTTGATGAAATCTGAGTAATCGAGAGTCTTTCATCATGCCGTGACGTTAACTCAAGCGCTGATTGGGAGGCAACCCAATATGTATACTCTAGCCAATAATAGGTTTTTCTTGATTTTTTAGAAGTAGTTGTATTATTTCTGTTTTTACTTCATGTCATGTATGAATTTTCCTTGACTTTCTTTTAGAAGTGTTGGCTCGAGTGTAGACTAGGGTCCGTTTCTAAAACGTGTCCAGAAAAAAAATTAGCTTATTGGGTGTTCAATATGTGGGGATCAAATCACAAGAAATCTATAGAAATTGGTCTGTTGTACTAATCTAAGGACCAACCGACAGGCCGTCGTGCCATCTATGGACCGTCGATGGAATCCATATATCCCATGTATGATTTAATCATTCCTAAGTTAGGGAACAGTCGACAGAATAGTTGATGGACTTACGATCCGTAGACGGGGAATCCTTAGTTCTCCAAACCTAATAACCTGACCCAACCCGACCGACTATATATTGATTTTTTAAAACTTTTAAGTTACCTCCCACCCTTTCAAATCCCTTTCCCAACCGTTTCCCTCCCCATTTTCCTTCAACTCCCCCACTCACCCACACATCTATTCCCCACTAATTATTTACTGATTACCCATCTTCCCCAAAATTCCCCTCAATCCCAAAACTTCTATCTCCTTACTTCCCATTTTCTTCTGTATTCCTTTTGGTCGGTGTTCAAATGCGGGCTTGGTGTTGTTTTGTGCACAAAGTCATCTCCCCATTCATTCCACTACAGTACACATGTAAGTTTATCTCATCTGCTACTAATTTCATGTTATTTGTTTGGACACCTAAATGTAGCATATAAAATTGATGAAATCTGTATGTGGGTCTTGACTTCGGGACGAAATTGCATAATTAAACTATTGAACTTGGGTCCCTAGTCCCTTAGTATGATGGAAAGTGAATGGGTTGGGGTGTTAATGTCGAAATGAATGATGTTCTGAGATTTGTAGCTTTTCCGACTTAGGGATTTTTACTACTTTAGATTCTAAGATTGAAAGTGTACTAATCGATTCCCTAAGAATGACAAAATAGTGGGTTAATTGATATATGAACCAAATGTGTCTTAATATGCTTGACATTGTCAATTGGGGGTGCCAAATATGGCATACCAAAATCTATCTCTAACCAACAGCACGAGACCCCATCTATGGACCATCGGTCAATCGATGGACCGTCTATGAGGTCTGTCACTAGCTACCCCTGATTTTAATCATTTCTAGAAAAACAGACAAGACTTAAGATCCGTCAACTGATCGACGGACCATCCTGCACGTCCGTTGACTCTAACAGAACCTTGTTTGTTGAGGGTCTATATTTTTTGTCTAAGTGCCTACCGACGGAAGTGATCGACGGTCTGTTATTTAATCAACGGACCATCCTGCACATCTGTCATCTTTAACAGAAACTTTTCATGTCAAGCATTTCAATTTGTTTTGAAGTGTCCAACGACGGAATAGGTATACGGTCCATCGGTTGATCGACAGACCGACCTGCAAGTCCTTCTCTTTAACAGAGTCTTTGTTTCTGAAGCCTTCAAAATATTTGATAAGTGTTCACCGACAAACCGTTGTTTAGTCAACGGACCATTTGCAGTGCCCGTCGTTCAGTTCTGCAGTTCTAAACTTGACTGTGTTTTGTGTTTCAAATTGTGTCTTGCTTATGCTAGGTGTGTAAGTTGTTTTCAATGAAACTATTAACTCTCTTTTGCAGGTATCAATGGCTCCCAAGCAAGAACTAATCTACTCTAGAGGACGTTTAAAGTCTATTGAACAATCTCGTCGGCTTGTGATCGACTTGGAAGATGATGGTGATCCAGAATATGAACCACCAGGCAGCCGGACACCGACACGTGCTGTTAGGACCACTCGGGGCACTCCTAGTAAGGTGGCGTCTGGCGTAGTTACTGCTTTCAAGTATGATGAGGAGCGCACACTGACCGACACACCGTCAGCTACTGCTGCGGGTTCTGAGGGAGCGTCTGGCTCTTAGGAGGCTTTCGGGTCTGAGGGAGCGTCTGGCTCTAAGGAGGCTTCTAGGACTGAGGAAGCGTCAGGTTCACATGATCCCACTATTCCTACTGCACCGGTTCATTCTGCCTCGTCTAATGAGGATGACAGTGCGGATTCCACTCCAGCACCCCTAATCGCCGTCCCTGCACAGGTTGCTGATCAGCCCAAGCGGTGGTGTGTAGAAGGACAATACCAGGTGTACAGGGATTCCAAGCTGCACAACAATAATGGGGTCAGGACTCGGACTCTGATAGTCGAGCGGTGAGTTCTTTGAGGGAGTCTCCACTCTGTCTCTGAAGCACATGCTCTTTTCACCCACCATCAGCCAGAGTGGATGGCTAGGATCATTTGGACTCTACATCGAGGAGGTGGTGCGAGAATTCTATGCGTCTTATGTAGAAACTCTCTGATCTTCTATGGATAGGTGATCTAATCCCGCCAAACGGGCACCACTTCATCATGTTCGAGTCTGTGGCCATAGTGTGGACATATCCTTACCCGCTATTCACCATTTTTTATACAGCGCTGATACATATGCTACAAGAGAGCCCATTACCCCCGAGTTTGACTAAAGGTGGAAGCTGATAAAGGCAGGACATTTCCAGTGTGATGCAGGGTGAGATAGACCACAAAGAGGTGGATAGCCTAGCACATTTCCATGGATGGTGAGGGTGTAGATTGGGTGCTATAACCAGGAGGTGTGATAAATAAGGCCAACCTCACATTTCGTGGCCAAATTCATCTGGATATTGGTTCGTCATTGCCTATCCCCCACTGCTGCTGACAACATTCTCACATGGGATAGAGTAGTATTGGTATTTTTTATGGCTACAGGATTCGAGGTGGATGTTCCAAGACTGTTAATGGAATTCATTCATGAGAGGTCCTTTAGGGCCACCACCACGTACCCTTTTCCTTACTTGATTTTCGAGTTTTACAGGTCTGCTGGAGTGACTGTCTGGAATATTGTTGTTCTCAGGACTCCTACTGGGATAGTTTATATAAGTCTCATCCGCGATGAGGCCAATGAGGCGGCACCCAATAGAGGGCCCAGAGTGGAAGTGTAGCCGCTAGGTAAGAACTTGGCGGACATGCTAGAGCAAGACCAAGGGGATAATCAGGCTACATCAAAGCCTACCGGCACTACCCTGGTTAAGTCTATCCCAGGTACTAGCACACCTCCGAGTTCCTCCTACTCTACTCCATCGGCAACATTGATCCCAATTGCTAGGGTCAAGAAGTTAGAGGCCCAGATGGCCACACTGCTGCATCATATCCAACCTTGGATGCATAAGTCCATTGCTGAGGTAGAGGATCGGAAAGAGAAAAGAATTGCCCAGCAGACTTAGATGCAGATTTTGGCAGTCTACAAGCACCTAGACGCCTCGAGTTCAGAGTTCTGCTCGACCAACGCCTACTATTGACTTGACGACTCTTCAGGATGTTGTAGCGATTCTGAGTGTTGATGTGGATGCCATTCTAGATGCGCGGGTACCTGAGGCTAAGGCCACACCTACAGAGCCTGTTGTGGATACAGTGCTTGATGCACTATTCCAGAATACCGTTGAGTCACCGCCTCCGCCATATGAGCATGCCAAGAGGCACCTGACTAGAGATTGTGATGAGGCTCATGATAGAAAGAGAGAACGTATTGAGTTAGAGGTTGTGAGGAGAGCCTCGTTGATTGATGAGGATGCCCAGCAGATTAGGGCTCATGAGTTGGCTAATGAGACGTCTAGCTCCAGGATTGTTGATGTTGAGAGTAGCACTACTGAGGGTGCTAACATTGCTTAGGATATAACTGATGGTGTCTCAACTACAGAGGGAGTGGGTTCTGGGAAACCAAACCCGCCAGATTGTTGATCGTCGGCGCTGTACGCCTCATGTTTGCTTGATCTACCACTCTGTTTTATATTTCTTATGCATTGGGGATAATTGCATGTTTTCTAGTTGAGGTGGGGTAAATGGAAAGTGAGTGCTAGAGTGAAGTTTTACTATCCCAACTCATGATCCTCTCTTGGGGTTTTTCTTGCCTGTGTTCTGTTTCACTGAGGGATTGATTATTTTACTGTTCAACCGGCATGTTAGTACCTTATACAAAGTATGAATATGAAATCTGAAGCATCATGGCTAAATACAATGACATCCCGTTCTAAAATGACTGCTTGCATGATAAGGCATGGTGAATGTCGAATGTCTTGGCTCTAAACATGACATAGAGATACTCCATTGCATAACCCTCAGTATAACACTCAAACAAGGTGTCCAATAATCTGGTAGGGTAATATGGTGTAAAGAAAGTGTGAGGAAAGATGAATAGTCCACTGTTGGTACCTAGCTAGAACTTGCCCAGTTAGTCTT
This sequence comes from Solanum arcanum, assembly GCA_027789145.1. Classification (NCBI taxonomy): domain Eukaryota; kingdom Viridiplantae; phylum Streptophyta; class Magnoliopsida; order Solanales; family Solanaceae; genus Solanum; species Solanum arcanum. The sequence continues at coordinate 59,464,131 of CM050933.1, read as the reverse complement.
GCAAAAAGTAATCTGTGTTAGACAATTACAAAAGGATCATAGGCCCTTGTTTAAATTAGCTAATCTTTAGCCTAAATGAAAAAAAACCAAATGAAAATAATCCTTATTGATCCAAATTATTTGAGCTTACAATGGACCTATCTTTTCTACCCCAACTCATCTTTTCTTGGTACAATGTATTAGCCCTGGTCCCTCCTTGGACATGTTCACCTCAGCTTATGCCAAAAGCATAAGTTGAGGGTGTCTAATGCAGAAAACAATATTGTCTTGTCCCTGAACCAACTTTGGGTATTGTGTACCTTGACTCACGGCAAATACATGAGTTAAGGGTGGTTTATGAGGAATGTTTCGGAAAGCGAGGTTGAAAGAATTAATGTAAAAAGATAAAAAAGGAAACAGAATTGGCTCAATAAAAGTTGAAATCAAGTGAAAAATTTAATATTTTGAAAATAAAAATAAAATAAGAGTCATTTGCACGAAAGGAGAAAAGAAAGGCAAAGAACATAAGAAAATGAAGAGTTGGGCATAGTAAACAATGAAAAGGTAGGACTCTTAGTAGTTATGTCAAAGAGGGCAACAAGTCACTAAAATGAATTCAAATGTACCCTACCTGACCCTGAGCCTATGTTACAAGCCAAGAAAGTCCTATCATGATCCTGAGAGTGTAATATGGTGAACTAAAAGCACTAAAAATATGGGAAAGCCTATGGCGACAAATATCAATTATGTATGAAGTTGTTTTGAGAGCGAGTGTTGAAAAATAATCCTTATACTCAAATTAAAATCACTATGCGAAAAAGAAGGATGTTGTTTTTATAGTGAGGGCACAAGTGCAATATTGTAAAGTTGGTACCTTGGTGAGAGATAAAAGAGGATAGGTGTCAGTGCGTGGTGAGTCTGTGTAATGGTCTGATCCACATGAATGAGCCTAAGAGTGATAGCATGCATAAAAACAATGAAAATAATCGGGATTGATAGCCAGATGATTTATAAATCTTAAATGAAGATACTTCTGTACAAATGTGTTGTGGTGAGTTATAGTGCGTCGTTTGAGGACAAACAACAAATTTAAGTTGAGGGTGTTGATGTACCGTTGTTTCACGGTAATTTCAATGCTTTTTACTTAAGTTTAGTGTGAGTCTAAGGCCTTTTTGTAGTAGTTTTAATGTATTTATATGTGTGTTTGTAAGAAAACTGTCCTGATCTGAAATGCTGAAGACTGTGCTAAAATAAGTGAAGAAGTGATGACATATGGATCCATCGACGGTCCCTCGACCCAGTGATGGTCCGTAGGTGATGATCGTCGACTGGGGGTTCAAGCAGCTGAAATCAAATCAAAGAACTCTGACCAAGTGTGGGGCTACAAAAAGATTGATGGTCCGTCGACTGATCAACGGACCGTGCTGGCAAATCGTTGGTTGTAACAGAAAGTAGTCCTAATACCAAACTTGAAAAAACCACTATGTGTGGAGGAACGGAGGCCATCGACGGACCGTAGGTCTATTGACGGACCGTGATGCTGGTCCGTCGATGGTAACAGAAAGTGTTTAAAAGTGGAGGATGAAAAAGATTTGAAGTATGGATCGAGAAAATCTGTCGACGGTCCGTCTTTCCATCAACAGACTGTTAGTTGGGTCGTCAACTTAAGACGCATTTTGGACAGATTTTTCCTTATTTAGAACTCCTTATTATTTTAGAACTTTATTATTATAAATGGAGTAAAGACCTCATTTTTGAGGTTGGAATTTTTGTTATTTTTCATACTCTTGTTATTGGAAGTTGAACTTTGGGATTTTGTGAATTACTTCATATTTCCGGAATCGATTCTCAAGTTATTTTCTTTAATTCAAGTGTTATTTCTCGGTTTTCTTCAAACCGGTCAAAGTAAGAACATGAATTCTTGTTTAATAACCATGAATTGTGTATTTATAAGCATGGGTAACAAAATCCATAACTAGGGTTGTGGTAACCATAGTTAAATAACAAGGTAAAACTAGCGAAATAACAATTCTAAAATAGGGTCTTGCATATATTGATAACTCTTTCATTTAGAAGTCTTTTTAACGAGTGCACGCGTTAAAACTTGCCCTATTTCTACTTGCTAGACCAACGAGATAGTTCATAGGAAAAGAAATTTAGTATACACTATCTAATAGGCTAGTTTCAATTGGTGCAAAGTAGTAACTTATTCATACATTGAATATGATGCTTAATATGAGGTAAAGTTAAGGATTAGTGAAGTAGACACACATAGCCAGACCAAGGTACGGGGTGAATTTCTCTAGTTGCCGTACAAAGGAATTAGGGATACATAACTTACCACTTTGCATGCAAGATACTAGGAAAGGATTGTTATAGCTAGGATTACCGTGTTATGAACCTATGGGGAACACTTACACCCTAGTTTCTCTCATCACTTGATAAAAACAAGTTATAAACTTGTTATTTGTCTTACTTAGAAATAATTAAATATTTTGGTTATACAAAACCCCCCATTCAATTAATTTTTTTCAGAAATTACTTGACTAAATAGAGGTAATCGTAGATTGAAGTTAAGTCTAAACAATTTTCCTCGTGGGATCGACCACAACCTAACAATTGGGTTCTTTACTTGATACGGCCACTTATATCTCTTTAGGGAAGTATAATTTGAGCGTATCAGTGATCCCTAAAAAAGTATGTGAGATATTTTTGTGTTGGATTAGTTCACCCACACACCAATTTGTTTAATTCAGCTAAGCATGAATAGATTGAATGATGAATATTGAAGTTCTTGAAAAAGAGTGGTTAAATTCTTATTGGTTAAAGTTGTAGTATGTATTAGTTGATCATATTCGTGTTTCACAGTTGTTTTTTTGGTCTAATATATTGGGTATTTAGGTTATTAGTGATCCTAAGTTTTTGGGATGAGATCCATGGAAGTTTTAGGGGTAAAGAGATGGTGAAGAAAAGTTAAAATGCGCGTCTGTAGAGCCTTGGGGCGCCCCACATCCCATAGCCACACAGGACGGACTTTGTCTATAACGCCTTGGGCTGCGCGCCAGCCAACGTGCCCCAACTTGGCCTCTGAAGTTTGGGGCCTGGCACCCCATGTCTCTCATAGTGTGAAGGACGCCAATTCACCCCATTCATTCCCCAACTTTTCCAACTAATCATGAACCTTTAATCCATAATCCAGTTCAAGAAAAGTTAAGATCAAAGTCTAAGAAGCTAAGAGTTAAGTATAAAGGTTAAGAAGTAAGACAAAGTAAAGTTTCTTAAAGTTCCAAGAGTCTTATTTAAACGTTTTAACTTTTTTTTAAGGCTCGAGTTTCAAGTAAAAGATAGAGTAAAAGTGGAAGTATTTCTTTCAAAGAAGTAAAGGGAACTAAGTATTTCCCTAAAGAGTTGAAGTGCATCCTTTAATGAAATATAAGGGAACTACGTATTTCCCCAAGAGGATTTGTTCAAGACTCTAGTTTCAAGATAAGTAAAGAGTAAAGATTAAAGAGTTAAGTTAAAGTTCTTTTCTTCAAAGTATAGAGGGACTAAGACTCCCCAAAGAGATTTAAAAATGTTTTCATATTTAAATAAGTAAGGAAGCTATGTTTTCCAAAGATCCTTTGGGCTAGTTTTTAGAAAAGAGTTATAGCTTTATAAAATGAATCATGAAGGGAAACTATGATTTTTAAGAGAGTTTTTAAAGCTATGTTTTGAGTTGTATTCTCAAATTATAGAATCAATATGTTTAAAAAACATAAAATCCAATATATTTTTGGGAGTAGTATTAATGACCGATGTGGGGATGAGAGTTTCATATAAACTCAAGTCGCTATTAAAACCATGTAGTCATCATTGGTAGAAAAGGGTCATACTTTTTAGATGAATCATTTTCACAGTTTACTAGTTGATCCATTAGGTAGTTCAGGTAATATACCCTGGCAAGGTTAGGATGGTCCTTGGCAACGTGAGGTAAAACATTGTATCATCACTATAACTATTAAGTGATGGTTGTCGGTTAGCTAAACTCTCACAATAGTAGTTGAATGGTTCCTTAAAGGTTCTGGTTAGTATGAATGGGGGTATGAGACTTTATTCATGCATTGCACGAGTAGACTTTGAGAGGAGGCATAAGATGATTTTTTTATTTTTAATATTATGAGTTAAATCAGATTATTTTTTAGTTTTACATACATCTTAGAGTCAATGTATCTTTGCAAATACAGAGTTGAAAACCATGTTTTAAACAACTTTTATTTATATTGCACATGTCTTTAAATTGCTATATAATGAAATGAGTTAATTATTCATGAGTTGGGCAGAGTCAAGGTAAGTGTTCCTTCTTACTCGTCTAAGGCCATCATATACCTTGCCATAAGTATACAGCTTGAAGTACTAAGTGTATCCACTAGACTATACTGGAAGGCAATAAAGGAATCATCTAAAATGTATTACCCTATTCTACCTATGGTGGCTACATGGTATATGTGGAATGTAAGTTCTTTGAACTCTCTCCCATATCGGTGCCCAATACTACTCCCAAAATATCATATTAGCTCTTATCTTTTAAAAACATACTTTCTTCTGTGATTTGAGATTATTTCTAAAAAACATAGCTTAAAGGCTACATTAGAAATCAAAGTTTGTCCTCTTGATTTATTATGAAAGTAGATACTCTTTTCTGAAAACTTGCTCAAAGGCTCTTTGGAAATCTCAGTTTTCGTTCTATTTTAAATGTGAAAACATTTTTAAAGAATACTTAGTTCCCATATATTTCTTTGAAGAAATGAATTTCAAATCTAAACTCTTGATTAATTTTGAAACTTAAGTCTTAAAACAAAGTTAAAACGTTTGTGAAGGACTTTTGAAATCTTTAAGAACTTATCTTGACGTAACAGTTGACTTTTTGACTTCTTGACTTGACTCTTAACTTTTCTTGAATTGAATTATGAATTCAAGGAACATAATTTTAGATAGGAATGATCTCATGCTGTTTAAGAATGATTTTAGATAGCTAAACATGAGAAAAGATCGATAATTGATATTTGAGGGTTGGTACATGATGTGGAGAAGAATTTAAATTTTGGATTTGAAAATAACTTTCGAGGAAGAATACTCCGTCACCACTCCGCGATGCGAAACCATTTTTCCCAAAACTGGGAACTAGCTCTGCGACGCACCATCACTACCCATATTTTCCCAACAAAGTTTCTTCTTCGCTTTTCAACTCTAAAACCTCTAAACTCGAAGGGTTCTTTCCCAAACAATTAGAATCAATTAAACATTCAAATAACATCAAATTCTACTTAAACCCAAACATAAAATCATAGATTCGGATCAAACAACTCCTCAACAATTTGAACCAATCAAGAATTTAATATAACTTCAACAAACCCATCAATAATTCAATTTCTAAGCTTTCAAGAACTTATTTTCACTGAAATAAATCATGATTGGTGCGTGAGTGAACTAACACAATGCAATGTGATCTCACATACCTTTGTAGGAATCACCCCCGATGAATCCAAAAGCTAATCTCGACGAATCTTGAACGTTCTTCTCCTTTATCCTCTTTTCTCTTTCCTCCAAGCTCTAGCATGAAATTCACTTATATAAAACTGACTAAAACCATAATTTACCCCAGTTTAACTCCTTAAAATAAATTATAGTAATTACGTAATGGAAGACTAATTTATCCTTTAAAAATCCGGATTTAGACTTCTCATAATCCAACAATCCAACTTCCAAAGGGCATATCTTACTCATACAAACTCGGAATAGTGCATACTCAACAGCATTGGAAAGATTATTCCAAGTTCCAACTATATTTTTTAGTACACATAACTCCTCTTGAACTAGGAGTTAGGACGTTTGAAGTTGACCAAAACCCCACTTTTCCTAACTTAAACAAATATCTAGATTTTTTTATTATTTTAAAAATGACCATTTCCAGTTCTTAGATTCTTTCTAACTATTTCAAATTGTTAGATGTTACATCTCAGTTCTTTCATGTCCTTCAATACACTCATATAAAATTGGTTCTACCCCAACCAAACAATATATATTAGATGTGATTATATTTTTCCTTATTGTTTGGACCCCAATTTGGTAATCATGGCTTCAATGATTCTATCCACACATGTTACACATAATGGATATTTTGAAAATAAATCCGAACTGCATTTATTTATATAAATAAATATGAACTCATATCGTTATGAATCTTTATGTAACACCCCTTATCCAAAACAGACCAAAAACAAGTTTTTTCATAAAATTTGCAGGTGCATCGACAGTTGCCATTGACGGACTATAGCTTGACCCCACGGTCCCTTATGCACATCTTTCGATGGAGTTAAAAACCCGTAAAATCTCAGCCAAGGAAAATTTAACTATGTGTCAAACGATGGATGGACCTACGGTCCATAGTCTGTGTCCATCAATGGACACACCATTCACCCACTCTCTGACAAGAACCACGATTGACCAGTACGGTCCATCGATAGACCTGCGAATCGTAGGTGGAAATTTTCAAATAGTTAGAGGGGAAATGCAGTTGGGTCAACTTCAATTCATCATAACTCTTAGAATAAAATGAATTAGGTGTTCGATGACATACCCATTGATAGATAATTGAATGTGCTTTCCATATTCACAAAACTTGCTAAAATCAAACCTCTGAGTAAAAAGTTGTGCCTGTTTTAGTAAAGTCTTGTCGAGCAGATACAACCAACGGACCCAAATGACGGACAGTTGACTGAACGATAGCCGTCAATCTAGGTCGTTGTTTGCTTTGACAGCAACTAACTCAGGGGTCTTTTGGTCTTTTCCCACATCATTTAAACCCTAAGACGTCGTTTTAACCCTAAATCAACAGATTTTAGTCATTTTAAGCCTATAAACATAACTAAAACTTACCTAAGTCAAATCATTAAATCAAAACTTAGAAAATTAGAAGCAAGAAAGGAGAAAAAGTTCAAGAACCCTTGTTCAAGAACGCAGCAAGGTTCCAGCAGTTTCATCCCCAAAATCTAAATATTTCTCCGTGAATTTCATCACCAGGTATGTGGCATTTCACTAGTGGGTTCCTTTCACCCATTAGGTCCCAAATTTTCAGTCAGATTCTTGATTCCCATATCATGCTTAGAACTAGTGTTTGTAGAACTTCAATAGAACTTCATGAATTAATTAGTTATATGTTCCAAATCATATTTCCATGTTATTACTTAGATTACTGGATGAATTTCAGAACCCTAACTATGTATTTTCTTAGTTGTTGAATTACACATGCTAGGTAAGATATTTCAGTTACTTCATATATACATGCCTCAGTTATAAATGCATAATTACAAGATTAGTTGTTGCATCCTAAGTTTGAATGTTCAGTTTTAAGCTATCCAATATTTACATAAAATTAATCATAATTAGTTAATTACATAATTCATTGGGAGTAGCATTAATACCGAGTTATACTAGGGTTCAGCATACCCAATAGTCCCAGAACTACTAGCCAAGTAGGTTGTATGTCCCTCTGTGGGCATCAAATTTATTGATCACGCCATCATGCCTTTATACCTCTTGCAGGTATATTGGTTCCTCTAGATGGGGTGTATACATCGGACTCCACATTTAGATCATGTGATTTTATTATCGGTTATTAGTAGCTCCCACAGATTAGTCAAATTCCACTGTATTGACTATTTATTAGTATATTCAATATTCAGTTTTAGCATGTTATCAATTGTTCATTTCATTCACTTTCCTCAGCATTAAAAATCTATATCATGTTCAGATTACATACTTGCTTTTGTGGTTATTTAGTTATGTTTTATTTCAGCTTTACTCTATCCTACAACGTGCTCTAAATCTTCTCATTATGTAGGTTCAGGTTCTCAGCATCTAGATCACGCTTAATTGATTCCCGATTTCCAGTTCAACAGATTCAGTGGTGAAACCTTATTCTCCGAGGACAATATTCATGCGTTCTTTTCAGTCTTTTAGTCATTTAGTTTCAGTTTTTTGTTAGACTTATTTTGATCTGTCCCAGCATTTCTAATCAGTTAGAGGCTTATATCACACATGGATAATTTCAGCTTAGCATTGAGTTAATAAGTTTTTTGTATTGAACTCATCAGTCTTTTATTTATCTCAGTTATGGAGTATGGGTGTTCTCCATATTTTCAGTTTAAATTATGATTTAGCTTTCACATTCAGTTTATTATCTTTAGTATGCTTATGATCATGCCAGTAGGGTTAGCTTGGGATCACTTGTGGTCCTAGGTGTGTCAGCATCTTGGGTGTAGCTTGGGGCATGACAAAACTTTGTATCATAGCCCTAGGCTCAAAAGTCATAGGATGTATAAAAAAACCTCACTAAGTAGAGTCCATTTCATGGGTGTGATGTTCACCACATCTAATATGATGGAGGCTACAAAGTATTCTAGGAAAACTTCACTTTCTTGTTACTCTTATTATGCGTAAGGTATGATTTTATTCCACTATAACTTGAAGTTCTATGTTTCAGATCATTCCCCCTCGTAAAGCTAATGCTATGAATGTGAATGCCAGGAATGCGAACAAAGCTCCTCCAGTCCCAGATCAAGAAGTCTCCAATTCTGAGATCAGAAATGCTATACAGATATTGTCTCAGAGCATGACCAACCAGAACAATTGGGTTCATGTTCATGTAAATGAAAATGGTGGATCACTGGCAGTAAGGGTTCGTGACTTTGTTACGATGAAACCTCCTGAGTTTTTAGGATCACAAATTAATGAGGATCCTCTGAATTTCTTGGATCAGATCAAGAAGATATTTGAGGTAATGAAAGTCACTGGGAATGATCGGTTGAGTTGGTATCATAAAAGTTGAAGGATGTTTCTTATATCTGACATACTTAATGGAAGGAAAATAGAGGTACAGATGCAGCTCCTATTACTTAAGATTGATTTAGTGAGACCTTTTTGGAAAGGTTTTTTCCAATAGAGTTAAGAGAAGCAAACGCCTAAGAATTCATGAACTTGAGGCAGGGAAACATAAAAGTCCAAGAGTATGGACTTAAGTTTAACCAACTCTCTAGGGATGCTTCTCACATAGTTGTTGATTACAAGGATCTATTGAATAAATACTTGTATGGAGTGTCGGATTTGGTTAAAACTGAGTGCAGAAGTTCTATGTTACTTGGAGATATGAACATCTCTAGGCTTATGACTCATGCTCAGCAGGTTGAGAGTGATAAGGTTAAGGAACAGGCTAAGGAGAATAAGAAGCCTAGGACTGATAACTATGACTATTCTCAGTACAAATTGGGTGGTGGAAATCGCTCGCAGAGCCAATAAAAGTTTTTAGCTCCAGCCCTTTTGTCAGCTTGTATTCCGTCCTCCAAGAACAAGCATGACAAGAAGGTTAGAGAACCAGGCTCTATGTCTCAGAGAAGTTTTTGAAGCACCAAGACTTACCCCACTTGCCCTAAGTGTGGTAGAAACTATCCAGGCAAGTGTCTCGCAGGAAAAGAACGATGTTTTGGGTGTGGTTAGTTTGGTCACAGGTTGAGGGATTGTCCTTCTAGACAGGGTCAAGGAGGAAGAAATAGTAGAGCTCACTATACAACTTCAGCAGCCCCAGCAAGTCTCCCGACTCAGCAGGGTAACTCATCTGATACTGGTGGCGGTTAGGGCGAAAATACGTTTTATGCTCTTCAAGCTTCCCAGGATCAGGAAGGCTCTCCTGATGTAGTCACTGGTACGTTATGATTCTTTGACATTGATATTTATTCATTTTTAAATCAAGGGGCTACTCTTTATTTTGCTACTCCTTACTAGCAGTCTAATTCAGTGTTAGTCCAGAATCTCTCTCGATCTCTACTTTTGTTGGTGACCCATTTATAGCTAGAAGGGTATATCTCAGAAAGTCACCTCAACAGATCTTGTAGAGTTAGAAATAGTAGTCTTCGATGTCATTCTAAGCATGGATTGGTTACATTCCTGTTATGCCTCAATCCATTGTAGATTTAGGATTGTTCATTTGAAGTTTCCACACGAACCAATCTTTGAATGGAAGGGTAGCAGCTTAGCGCCTATGGGTTGATTAATCTCTTACCTTAAGGCCAAAAAGATGATCTCAAAGGGTTATCTCTATCCTCTAGTTTGGGTTAAGGATTCTAGCTTTGAAATCCTAACTCTTGAGACAGTTCGAATAGTCACTGAGTTTCCAAAAGTGTTTCCAGAAGATCTTCCCGGAGTCCCACCCAAAAGGAAAATCGACATTGGAATTGATATTCTACCAGAGACCCAACCTATTTCTATTCCTCCTTACAGAATGTCTCCAATAGAGCTTAAGGAATTGAAAGAGAAGTTGAAAGACCTTTCAAATAAGGGCTTTATCGGACTTAGTATTCACCATGGGGTGCGCCAGTTTTATTCCTAAAGAAGAAAGATGGTTCCCTCAGAATGTGCATTGATTATAGACAGTGAACAAGGTCACAATCAAGAATAACTATGCCATCCCCAGGATTGATGACTTATTTGACCAACTTCACATTGCTAGCCATTTATCAAAGATAGACCTTAGATTGGGTTATCATCATCTTAGAGTTAGATATAATGACATTCCAAAAATAGCATTCAGAACTCGGTATGGCCATTATGAATTTGTAGTTATGTCCTTCTAACTAACCGATGCTCCCGCAACCTTCATGGATTTGATGAAGAGAGTGTTCAAACAGTACTTGGACTTGTTCATTATCGTCTTTATTGATGATATCCTTATTTACTCTAGATATGAGGAAGAACATGCGAGTCATTAGAGAATTGTTGTAAAAATTCTCAAAGATTGCTAATTATTCTCTAAGTTTAGAAAATATGAGTTCTGGTTGCAATCCGTTGCTTTACTTGGTCAAATATTATCTAGCGAAGGGATACGAGTGGATTCACATAAGATAAAAGTAGTGAAACAATGGCCTATACCTACCACTGCCACAGATATCATAAGTTTCTTAGGTATAGCGGGGTATTATAGAAAGGTTCTTTGAAAGATTATCATCCATAGCCTCACCATTGACTAGGTTAACCCAGAAGATGGTCACGTTTCAATAGTTAGATGATTGTGAGAAAAGCTATGCAGAATTTAAAAATAGATTGACTATAGCTCCTGTCTTGGCTCAACCAAAGGGTTCAGATGGTTATGTGATCTATTGTGATGCATCCAGAGTTGACCTAGGTTGTGTGTTGATGCATGGAGATAATGTTATAGCTTATTCCTCTAAACAGCTTAAGGTTCACGAGAAGAACTATCCAACTCATGACATCAAGCTTGCAACGGTGGTGTTTGTACTCAAGATCTAGAGACACCCCTTGTATGGTGTTCACATAGATGTGTTCACTAATCATAAGAGTCTTCATATTGTTCACCCAAATAGAGTTGAATCTTTGCAAGAGGAGATGGCTTTAGTTCCTTAAGGATTATGATATGAGTGTGCATTATCATTCTTGTAAGGCGATATAGTAGCAGATGCTCTTAGCAGATTATCTATGGGTAGTGTAGCCCATGTTGAGGAACAAAGGAAGTAGGTAGTGAAGGACGTTCACAGGATTGCTCTCTTAGGAGTTCACCTTATGAGCATATCATACAGTGGTGTAATAGTTCAAAATGGGGAAGAATCTTCTTTGGTACTGAAGGTTAAGGAAAAGCAAGACAATGATCCAATCTTGTTTGAACTAAAGGGTGCAGTCCACAATCAGAGAGTGGAGGTTTTCTCCTAAAGGGAATATGGTATACTTTGCTACCAGGGTAGATTGTGTATTCCTGATGTGGGTGAGTTGAGAAAGAATATCCTTGCAGAATCTCATAACTCTAGCTATTCAATTCAACCAGGTGCCACTAAGATGTACCGCGATTTACGGGAAGTCTATTAGTGAAATGGCATGAAGATGGATATAGCACACTTTGTAGTACGTGCCCCAATTGTCAGCAAGTCAAGGTAGAACATCAGAAACTATGAGGTATTAGAGATCTATATTCCTACTTGGAAGAGGGAAGTGATCAATATGGATTTCATCACAGGGTTACCGCGTACTCGTAGATAGCATGACTCAATTTGGGTGATAATTGATAGGATGACTAAGTCTTGTTGCTTTTTAGCGGTCAATACGATATATTTAAAAGGGGACTATGCAAAGCTTTACATTAATAAAATTGTGAGGTTTTATGGGATTTTTTTGTCCTTCATCTCAGATAGAGGTCCTCAATTTTACCTCTCATTTCTGGAAGTCATTTTAGAAGGGTCGTGGTACTCAAGTTAACCTTAGTACAGCATTTCATCCACATACGGATGGACAGGCAGACCGTACCATTCAGATGTTAGAGAATATGTTGAGAGCTTGTGTGATTTATTTCAAGGGTAGTTGGGATGATCATCTTCCTCTGATTGAGTTCTCCTACAACAATAGCTACCATTCAAGCATTCGTATGGCCCCTTATGAGGCTTTGTTTGGGCGTAGATGTAGATCTCCTATTGGTTGGTTTGAAGTAGATGAAGCATCTTTGATAGGGACAGATTTAGTCCTTTACGCTATGGAGAAAGTGCAACTCATTAGACATAGACTTAAGACAGCCCAAAGTCGTCATAAATCTTATGGAGATGTAAGGAGAAGGGAACTAGAGTTCCAAGTTGATGATTGGGAAAGTCTCGTCTATGAAAGGGGTAATGATATTTGGCAAGAAAAGGAAGCTCATTACTAGATATTTAGGCCCTTACAAGATCTTGAAAAGGGTTGGAAAGGTGGCATATGAGTTAGACTTGCCAGCAGAATTAGCAGCAGTTCATCCGTTCTTCCACATCTCACTGTTGAAGAAGTTTGTAGGTGATCGAACCTCTATAGTTCCATAAGAGAGTGTGGCGGTGAAGGATAGTATTTCTTATGAGGAAGTAGCATTTGAGATTCTTGACTATCGGGTTAGAAGGTTGAGAAATAAAGAAGTCGCTTGAGTCAAGGTTTTGTGGAGGATTCCGTCTGTAGAGGGAGATACCTGGGAAGCAGAAGCAGCAATGAAAACAACGTATCCTCACCTCTTTCCTTTCGATTCCACTCTATCTTGAGGTAATAGTTCCTCTTAAGTTTTTCAGTCATTCATGCGTGAATTCAGCCTTAGAATCATGTACCCTCAGTTTGTACTTGCATTTTCAGCATATTTGCATGTTCTCGAACTCACTTCAGTCAGAAACTTAGTTCTCAGTGTTTAGCAGTAAGGTTTGCAGCTCTCTCCCTTTAATCCAGCTAGTTTAGTCTTCATTCAAGGACGAATGTTCCCAAGGGGGAGATAATTTAACACACCTTATCCAAAATAGACATAAAACCATTTTTTTCAAAAAATCTGTAGGTGCATTGACAGTTGTCATTGACGGATCGTAGCCTGACCCATGGTCCGTCCTGCACATCCGTTGATGGAGTCGGAAACCCCCAAAATCTCAGCCAAGGAAAATTTGACTAAGGGTCGAACGACGGACAGACCTATGGTCCGTAGGTCAGATTACGGTCCGTAGTCTTTGTACGTCGGTCGACACCCCATTCACCCACTCTCTAACAAGAACCACGATTGACCGACACGGTCCATAGATGGGCCTACGGACCGTAAGTGTGACCGTAGGTGGAAATTTACTGATAGTTAGAGGGGAAATGCAGTTGGGTCAGCTTCAACTTATCATAACTCTTAACACAAAATGAATTAGGTGTCCCATGACATACCCACAGATATATAATTGAATTAACTTTCCGTAGACACCAACCTTGCTAAAATCAAACCTCCGAGTAAAATGTTATGCCCGTTTTAATAAATCCTGTCAAACAGACCCAACCTATAGACAAAAACGACAGACTATCGATTAAACATAGGACCGTTAGTACAGGTCGTCGTTTGGTCCGATAGCAACTAACTCAGAGGTCTTTTAGTCTTTCCCCACTTTGTTTAAACCCTAAGATACGTCGTTTTTACCCTAAATCATCAAATATTAGTCAGTTTATACCTAGAAACATAACTAAAACTTATATAAGTCATATCATTTAATCAAAACTTAGAAAATTAGAAGCAAAAAATGAGCAAAAGGTCAAGAACCCCAGTACAAGAATGCAACAAGGTTCCAGCAGTTCCAGCCCCGAAATCTGAATATTTCTCCATGAATTTCATCACCATGTATGTGGAATTTCACTAGTGGGTTCCTTTAACCCGTTAGGTCCCTAGTTTTCAGTTAGATTCTTGATTCCCATATCATGAATAGACCTAGGGTTTATAGAACTTCAATAGAACTTCATGAATCAATTAGTTATATGTTCCAAATAAGATTTTCATGTTATTACTTAGATTATTGCAACCCTAGCTATGTATTTCCTTAGTTCTTGAATTGCACCTGCTAGATCAGATATTTCAGTTACTTCATATGTACATGCCTCAGTTATAAATGCATAATTACCAGATTAATTGTTGCATTCACAGTTTGCATGTTCAATTTTGAGCTATAAAGTATTTACATAAACTCAGTCATAATCAGTTAATTACATAATTCATTGGGAGTAATATTAATATCGAGTTGGACTAGGGTTTGGCGTACCCAATAGTCCAAAAATTTCTAGCTAAGTAGGTTGTAATTCCCCTCTGTGGGCATCGGTTTAGTGACCACGCCAGCATGCCTTTATACCTCTGGTAGAGTATATTGGATCCTCTTGATGAGGAGTATACATCGGACTCCATATTTAGCTCATTTGGTTTTATTATCGGTTATTAGTAGCTCACATAGATCAACCAGATTCCACTGCGTTGACTATTTATTAGTATATTCAATATTCAATTTTAGCATGTTATAAATTGGTCGTTTCATTCTGTTATCTTAGCATTCGAAATCTATATCGTGTTTATATTATATACTTGCTTTTTTGCTTGTTCAGATATGTTTTATTTCAGTTTTACTCTATCCTACATGCTTATTACCTTCAAGTACTGACGCATACATGCGCTACATCTTCTCGTGATGTAGGTTCAGGTTCTCAGCATCCAGATCATGCTTAGATCGATTCCCGATCTCCAGTTCAGCAAATTCATTGGTGAGTCCTCACTCTCCGAGGACAAGAGTCATGAGTTCTTTTCAGTCTTTTAGTCATTTAGTTTTCTCTTTTTTTACTTAGCTGGGCCTCTCCCAGCATTTGTAGTGAATTAGAGGCTTATTTCTGACATAGATAGTTTCAGCTTAGTATTAAGTTAATGACTTATCTATATTAAACTCATCAATATTTTATTTATCTCCTTATAGTATATGGGTATTCCCCATCTTTTCAGTTTAAATTATGATTTAGCTTCTACTTTTAGTTTATTATCTTTAGTATGCTCATGATCATGCCAGCAGGGTTATCTTGGGATCACTTGTGGTCCTAGGTTCTGTGTCTGCGTCTTGAGGGTAGATCGGGGCGTGACACTTTATTTGCGGATATGGACCACTCACGACATATTCTGAAAGGCTAGAAAATTTGACGTATATAGATATTAGTGAGTGTGCAAGCGGGTTGTTAGTTCTTAATGAAAGATTGTAGTGTCCACACCTAATTGGGAAGCATTAGTGGTAATTAAACCTTCATATTTTGTGTTCGCATCATATATCACACCTTCAACATCCTATCAATATATCTACCTATTTCATACCAAAAACATTAGAAATTATTCGTTGTGAATATCGTCAATAAGAATGGTCTGTTCCATGTTTTGAAATTACATATTATGTCTTAAAGCATGTTTTTATTTGTAAGATAATATTTAACTTAAATATGGTGTTTACACCATCATTATGTACTAAAACATAATCAATTTGTTCACCATCTTTATGTACAACAATAAACCCCACTTCGAATGACACAAAAAAATAGTAGTACACAAAAAAAATTGAAACGACTAATTTCACCCAATAAAACCTACTATGAATGCAGTCCATCATTGTGATAATTAAAAATGATTAAATTTACCAAGTAAATTACAAACTTAGATAATCACTAAATTATTTCTATTCTGAATCTCAAAACCCTAGAGTACTCTAAATAATTAATTATAATAATAAATCAGTATTCGAAATTTGTGAATATAAACAACAACCTATAATACACAATTATTTAAACAACTCCTGATTGAAAAGAACCATCATTACGTACCATTATATTCTCAATACGTTCACCAAAATTATGCACAATAAAACCTACACCGAATGACATAAAAAATCAGGAGTACAATGAAAATGTAGACAAAAATTTTGATAAATAAGAAAATAATTTCACCAAATCGATTATCAAAACGGATGATCACTAAATATTATTTCTATTCAAAAATTAAAACCATATAAAAACGAAACAATTAGTAAAAAATCAAATCATGAAATTGGTGAATAACAACTTCAACAATCATGTTTTTCAATTACAGGATTAAAAACTACCAATTCAATATTGAATTATCATTAATCCCTGATGTGACCCAATGTCCTTTATGTTTGAATTAGGATTCAATAATTGTTGGTATCTATGATCGAATAGTTGCTCAGAATGAATAGAAAGATATTTTAAGATTTATTAAGAAACCTTTTATTCATAGAATATAATATTTATAATTAATTTGAGTAAATCATAGAGATTTTGAGAAGAATGGGGAATACGATAAATTGTGGAGCATGGATACACATTTTTTTGTTAAATGTTACTTTTTATTAATATTAAAACATAACTTCTAGAAAAAACTATTGTTATATAGGCAGATAAAAACTATTGCCATATAGTGGTAATTAAGAAACATAATTTATATACTTAAGTTTTTTCCCTTTAATAAATGTAAAATTGACATTTATTAAAAAAAAGATATCAATTTGAAAATTATGAACAAAAAAATATTAGTTTCAAAATAATTAAGCAAACGTATACTAGTTAATTAGTAATTATAGCTATAGTTTATTTTAAATACCATTTGCCACCACATTTTGGTTATAATTACGTTGTAGACTTTTTTTGATCTGTATTAAACGTATATGTTGTCCATTTCCATATATAGAAATGATTCGTTCTCTTTTTTAACAATGATTTACCTCATTTTCTCCTTAAATTCCTTGACATAAATTGATTTTAAGATTTGAAATTTCAATTCTTCTCTATCGAATCGTGCATCCTATTTTAATTATTATTTTTTTGGACGGGTTCATTCTAATTTGTTTTTATTTTTATTTGTATATGACTGCAATTTCGTATGATTTATCATATTTTAGGTAGGAAAAATTAAAATTATGGATGAAGAAACATCCAAAATAGCTATAAGAGGTCTTACGACGAATATGTAAGTATAAATCAGTTGTGAATTATGTATATACAAATATTTAAGTACAAATAAATTGTCATTACATAAACAATAGCTCATTGATACAAACAACAATTTCACCGAAAAATAGTTACCAATCTAATATATACAAATATTAATTCCACAAAAAAAAAAAGAATTATGTAAATTATACATATACAAAATATACAAATATAACAAATTGTGACTTCTCGTTTTATTCAATTACAAATATAAATAGCTAATTTATGCAAACTCTAATTTCACATAAACTACACTAATCAATCAATTATACATACACAAAAAGTGATTTCACAAAAAATAAAACGGAATTATACATATACAAATTATACCTATACAAACCACCTTTGAAGAATATGTTTATACAATTACACACATAAATAGTTAATTTTATACAAACACTAATCCACACAAACTATCGTAATCAATGAATTGAATCAATTAATTATTAATTTATACAATAAAAAATAAAAATTAAGTTGTACATTTACGGAAGTAAGGAAAGTCATATTCACTATGAAGGTCTAAAGAGATATAATTCCATGAATTAAGGTATTATTTACCTTTTCCTAACTAATTGAAATTAACGTCATTAATCTTTTGAAAAAATTGAGATTTTTATTTAATATAAACTACCACATAATCACGAATTATACAAATATACTGGTCCATAGTCAATTAAACTGTAGCTATAGCCCGTAAATATGCAAGCTATAGCTAAGGAGTCGTAATGAAGTTTATTCTTGTGACTACATGTGAAATTTCCTCATAATTTAAAACAGAGATTAGATTGTTAAACTTTTTTCAAGATTAGCTATGGTAAAACATATATATTAACTAACAAGTGATAGATTTTGAGGAGAGAGAGAAGCATTAACCAATAACCGAGTGATATTTTTGGAAGGTAAATAACAAAAAGGAGTAAATTAAGGAATCCAAATCTTATTTTGTGTACAATCCTACATTTATTTGTTTTATAATTTACAGGTTTTTATTTTCTTATTTTAATGTTGTTTTGTTTTGTAATGATTCTATTTCTATGTTAGTGAAGAGTCATGCTATTGTTATATAGGAGTTATTTAGGTACTTAAATTGTATATTTATGTTTTTCACCCGCAAAATATTTTATCATAGTTAGGTACAAGTTCTTAAGTTTTTCAAATATAAAATATCTAATTGCACATTTAAATGTACTAACTCAAAATAAATATTGAGTATCAAAAAAATGAAAGGGAGTAAATGACGATGGAAGAGAATAGTTGTCTATTACATAATGGATATGAAGTTGCAAATAGTTTGTCATAATATATGAGTTCTTTTTGTTGTTTTTTTTTTAAAAAAAAAATTTGCCTCTGTCTAGTCTCTACGCTTGTGTTGTTTCTATGTCTTTTTCTTCTTAATGCCTAATTTAACTTCTTTTTTGAAAAAAATATACTTGAACGTTTCGATAACTGTGTATAACGACCCGAACCATTGTTATTTATTAGAAACAATTTTCTTAAAAAATTCTAAGTCATTTTCCCACCAGAGTGGTCCTATTGCCGCTAGTGCGGCGGCGCCAGGGTGGGGTAAGTTGGCTCTAGGGCAGGATAGGTGAGGCAGAACGTAAATTATGCAAAATATTATTTTCTCCTTCTTCCTAAAATACCTAAATACGTCGTTAAACACCTTAGAAAATCCCAAAAAACTATTGCAAGCTTGAGAAGAAGGGATAGAGAGATTTCTGGCGGGAAGATAGTGATATCTTGTGGATTCTTGACCAGATTCACCATCACGAAGCCCGGGAAACAGAAATAAAAGTCAATAACTCTGTGGAGCGTCTAAGCACCCATGTAGGCTAGGTCTTTATGAATTGAGTAATTTCAATTTGTGTTCACTGCGTAATAAATGTAAATTGATGGTAGAATTTATGCCTAGGGCTTCGTGCACAAAATGGTTTATGGTATAAACCCTAGAAATAATACGTAGATGATGAATTAGTTTTGAATACGTTGATTAATAATTCTTAGGTGATAGTTGTAATTCTATTATTGTGTGATATATGTTTATTCTTGCTTAATTATGATATGTGTATGTATATGAATGTTGATTTGTTGAATACACATGTTTTAAAAGATGATATATGAATGATGAATGCGATGAATCATGACTAAAGTGAATGAATTTGAGAATGTACTTGTGATAGTGATTGTGGTGTGTTTATTAAATCTTTTGCACGTTCCAGCATAAGCAACTTGGATCGGTTTCAACGTTCCGACATAAATTACTTGATCGGTTGCCACGTTCTTGAAATCATATTATTATATTTATCTTTGTTTTTTTTTAATTTTCTGATATTTTTAACTGTTGCGATATGAGAGTTCTCCTACTTAGGCATTTGAGTGGGTGCCCACACGACCCGATAGGTTGGGTCGTGACAAATTGGTATCAGTGCCTAGGTTATCGATCTCCCTGTACAAAAGAAAATGTGGACTAGACTCCTATACATTGGTCTGGTGGCGTCTACATCTAATTTTCAGGAATCTAGCAAGCATTCTAGGAAATTATTCTATCAATTCTCTCCTTTCGTGCATGTTCCTCTTGTGGTATGAGTTCAGTCAGATTATTATCTCTCGATTCGAAATGGTATTGTAAGACCCCGAAAATGATTTAGATAAAGCTAGAGCCTAACGTGGTTCCAAAGGGTATATAAGGTCGTAATTTGGTTTATTATGTGGTTAAGAGACAGTATCTAAGAGTTTAGGTGCATTATAAGTCAAACGTCAAGGGACGACCAAGACTTTCGACGACTAAGTCACCTAAGTGCCTCATATGTGGATTTATGTGTTTATGGGTTATTCATGAGATTATATGGTTTTTAATTGAGTTAATATAGAATGTATAGACATTTTTTAAACTTTCGTGAAGTTTGGAGGTCAAATGTCCAAAAACGTTCATGATGTTCGAAACATATGCCTTGAATTGACCTTGTACGTCTAGCTGTGTTTCGTCAAATTTTATGTGTTCGTTTTGTATGAACTTCATGTGATAGGTGTTAAACTTGTATAAAATAGTAATTGAGTTGGAAACGTCCGGGAAATTATCCCCAAGGACCATCTAAGGGTCCTTGAGGAAGGACCCAAAACTGTTGCCAAAACAGTCCCAGGCAGGCCCAAGACGACAGAGCAGTCGACGGCTCGTGCCCCTGCTGACGCCCCCTAAAGAGTTTCGTCGTCGGGTACTTGGACATGGGTGAAGAGGGAATCCTTGGAAGGCTACTGTAACCACCGACGGTGGCCATTGACGGCCCGTCGTTGTGGTGACGCCCCGTCGATGGGCAAGTCGTCTATGAGGCAGTTTTCTTCTTGCTTTATTTAATGTTAGAGGTGAAGTTGGGATTTCACTCCAAGTCTTTTAAAAATAGGAGGACGATTATTTTAGGTGTTAATGGTTATTTTAACAGTATATAAGTCATTAAACTATCATTATAACTCTCACATCTAAATCAAAACTCCTTCCCTCCTAAAGTTTCTCCAAAAACCTCCATATGAGTTCAAAGTAAAGATGAAGCTTGAATATGATATTCAATGGAGTTTCTTATTCAATTTGCTTTGGATTATTCAAATAATGTATGGGAGTTCTTCATCTAAGGCTTGCTATCACCTTAGAGTCCATTTCAAAGATAATTTTCAAAGATGAAAAAAGATGAAAAAGTCCAATTTCTACTCAAAGTCTTGGGTTCTTGCATAAATGGTTTCAAAATGTTAAGATATGATGTTATTGATGTGTAATTGATGTTTTCTAATGAAATTATCCATGAACCCTTGATCTTCTCAAATCTCTAAATTTCACTAAAATATGTGTGAATTGATTATACTTTGATATTCATGAATTCATGTGTAGATTCTTATGGGCTTTTGATTCATGTATAGATTATGTATGTATGGTGTATAGGCTGTTCCAATTTGATTAATTGAGTAATGGATACTCTTAGATCTATTGCATGCTAATCTTATTGAATTGATATTGACTTAAGGCTAATGATTTCTAATGTAATTTTCTATTGGCTTTCTAATGATGCAATAATTTTATTCAATTGATATATAGGTTGTATTAGATTGATAAGTTTGTAATTAATTGACCTAGTTTCATTCGTTATCGATATAATTGTACAGAGTTGTTGGGTATGGCCTTGGGTAAGGGCCTTGTAATATCGAATTGGATAATTTATCCTTGAAATCGAAGTGGTAAGATGGAGTGGGGCATGCTGCCCTAATTCCTTTATTTTGATGTTACTTAGACTTCAATTATGTTGTTATGGGTATGCTCCACTTATGGTGGTGGTGTTATGTGTTTTACTTGCAATTGATGTGGCCTTGTCGGTGTTACTTTATGCAATATGATGATCATGGCCTTGTTGGCACTACTTGAAATACTATGATGTTTTGTATAGTTGTTTCATGTGAAATATGAGTATATCTATCTTATGTGAAGGAATATGAAAGTATGTGTTCTTGTTATATATCTCAAGAAATCATGTAAACTATGACTATGAGCTTCTATGTGTAGTATTAGGGTTGATGGATGGTTGTTCCTACATGACTATATGAGTCAATAATAGTTATATTGATTATGATATGATATTGTTTAGGATGACTTAAAGATGATAATGGATATTTTTATGTGCATATAGAATGACTAGTAATATGTGTTAAGGTGAAGTATGTGGTGTCTTGTCTTGATTGACTTGTGTCCCTTACTTGATGCTTATATTGTTATGAATATGTGATGTATTGACTTAGCATGTTAAGTCTCTTAGTATTGAATGTATAATTGATATACGACCTTGATTAATGCTAAAAGGGTCTTTTATGTGAAACCTTGAACCTAGTGGTAATGTTGTGTATGTTAAAGTCGAAAGTCGTAATGGTATTCTTAAAAGTAAAGGATGATGGAATTAAGATTGATTGGATGGAAATACATCATATCAAACCTTATGAAATTCATAATGAGCTTCTTGTCGCCATCGGAAGGTAACCCTAATAGGAACTCTTTGGTAGGGTAAATGTGATTGGGTTATGAACTTGTTATGGAACTCTCTTATGTGAACCTTTAATATGAATTAATCTATGAGCACGAAGGCTAACACTGAGTTAGTATGGCAAGGGGAAGTAGTTCTAGTAAAGTATGAGACTAGAATACAAAGCACGCCCTTCATATTCCTTAACCATGTGCCTACATGGGATGTGTCCTAGTTCTACCCTTGGCAAGTACAACACCATCATCGGAGTAGGATAGAACTTTGGATTCCATGAGCTTCTAACATGGCCTTTGTCGGTTAATGCCTATTCTCATCATGTGGGATACCTACTAGCATTTGAGAAATTCTATGAAGTTTAGGTGGTGGTATGGGACGCTATCTAGACATTGCACAATAGGCTTTGAAGATGTTATTTGGAGTCCCTAGGTATTGTGTAAGAACATTACTTGAATGTCCTTTATGTGATGAATGTCTCTTAATGAACTAATGAATTTAATGACTTAATTTAAGGAAGTATGTTAAAATGAAGTAGTACTTATCTAGAGTAATTAAGGGTTGTCTAGTTAAGGTGTGAAGAGGGCATAGAAATGGTCACTTCTTATCTTACCTAGATATGGCTTAAGAATGACTCTAGTTAGGGAAGTTGGTTGATTATGTGTACATTATCTCATCCTTAGGTAATCTTAAGAATCATTTAGGTAATCTTGAAGAGGTCCCTATGGACGTTATCTTCTTGATTTACTTAACTAAGTCTTTTGATAGCCTTTGGAAGGAGAATGTCATATCACCTAGATGCTAATGTGTTAAATGAGAATGATTCTATTTTAGGGAGTCTATCATATCTCTTATTTGTGTGTGTAAGGGATTGTATAGGCGGTCGCTTCACACTTCACTCATGTGAACCTTAGAGTCACCTTGGTAGGAGAATCTCATCTTCTTATGTTAATGTCTCTTAAGTGTGTATGTGACTCATTATAAGTAATCATGAGGCTCATTTAGTCACATGTAGAGAGGGTGTATGGGAGGTCTCTCTTTGTGTGACTTAGGTGAATCTTAGGATAACTTTGAGTGAGAAGATTACATGCTAAAAGGGATTTAAAGTGAAGTGAAGTGACTTCACTGTAATGTTTGCTAAAAATGTGACTTTTTGACTAAATGATTTCTTTTGTGTTTCTAAGTTGTTAAATGTTGTTCTTATTATTATAGTATGATGTTTTAATCGAAATTCATGAAAATCATGCTTATTACTAGATGTCCCCTTTTCATGATTTTTGCATGGCTTCCATACTTAGTACATCTAATGTGCTAACCCCTTCTATTACTTTTTGACTAAAGTGTAGGAAAATGGAATCTTGATGTGCCATGAAGAATGGATAGGTTTCTAAGGGTTGAAGATGAAGTATTGGTGATTCATCATCTATTCGAGGACAATAGCCACATATTCCTTTTTGTCTTAAGTCTTTATTTTATGTCTTGTACGGGATTAATCCCAAGTGTTGTAAACTCTAAAGTCTAGATGGTTCAATGATATGTTGTATAGTTCTAATGTTCTAAATGAAAGTCTTCCGGTTGCATATTGTTTACGAAAGATTTCTTCGTGTGTGAAGAAAATTTTAAATTTTTACTCATTTTCGTTATGCTTATTATGCAATGAATGATAAGAGAGGCTTATATGAAACTTCTTGAAGTCTCATTTGCTATGTGACATCGCAAGGATACTCTAACTTCTAGGGTGTACTTGTGGGATGTGACAAACTTTGTATCATACCCAGGTTTAGGGAGTGTCTTAGTTTTCATATGAACAACATCTAGTAGAGTCTTGTTTATAATGTGAAGCGCGCCATGTTATAAATAGGAGGATATTGGGTGCTAGGAAAAGTTTCACTTCTTCATTCATCCAATCGTGCCTAAGAGTTTGGTATATGGTGTTTTTCCCTTGTTTCCCTTATATGTTGGTCCCTAGAGGGTGACTTTCTTTGAGGTTTGGGTTGAGGGAGAGAAAAGAGGAGATGTGACTTGTTAGATGATGTATGATAGATGGTGGTTTTGACCTTACATTGGCTTGGTTACCTTTTGAAAGGTAGTGAAGTTGGAAAGAATGGTAAGATATAGTGTGAGAATGTGAAGGAGTGGTTGTTAAGATAGTTTGATGTAGTTAATACCTCAACCATAGGAAGGAAGGTGATGGGATTTGAAGGAGTAAAGGTGAGTTCTCCTAGTAAGGGGGATGTAGTGCTTAGATAATGAGACATTTGAGAGCCTGTAGTCTCCATGAGATAGAGTTGGGTGAGAAAGTATTAGTATGGTTTAAGGTGACTTGAGGGAGTTCCTTATAGTAAATATAATGTTGACCTTAGAATGGGTGTCTCCTAAGTGAGGGAGTATTGTGAAGGGTAATGTTTGTTGGGAGAGAGGTGACCATAACCTTTCATAATATGTTTATTCAAGCCAAAAGACCTTAATCTTTCATAATAATTTTATTCAAGCCTAAACCAAAGAGTTCTTGGTAACTTTGTTGTAGAGGAGTCTTTTGTGGAATTTGAGTTCTTAACTTTCTTCTTATGATATGCATGCTTGATTAATGTTTTGTTGAAATTGAATTTCATTAGCTTCTTGAATTGTGTATTTTATGAAGTCATGATTATGTTGTAAAAGATGTTTATATGATTTTACCTTGAATATAAGCATGTCTATATCATAAATTTCCTAGAAATTGCATTTTTAAAAAAATTTTGCTCAAATCACTGTAATGCACACTACCAGTTCAGTGTGAATTTTTTTGAAATTTGAGTAATTGATTCATTGGTCTAAAATTGTTGAAATGTGTTTAAAACTCATGTTTATATGTGTGATATTGAATATCAAATGACATTTTGCTATTTGGAATGAAACATGTGAATTTTATAGCATGATGAGTTATAAAATATTTTCTAGTTTCTTGTTGTGTTGTGATTCTCTTAATTATATGAATTTGATGTGTTCTTCTTGAATGTGTTATATGTAATGTTTATGATTTTATAATTGAATCCTTACTCTTGGAAGTGTTCGGAGAGTGACAAGTGTCATTCGAGGACAAATGTTGTCCAAGTGGGGGAGAATGTAAGACCCCAAAAATGATTTAGGTAAAGCTATAGCATAACGATGTTGCAATGGTGATATAACGTTATAAATTTGTTTATTATGTGGGTAAGAGTCAGTAGCTAAGATTTTAGGTGCATTAGAAGTCAAACATCAAGGGACGACCAAGACGTTCGACCACTAAGTCAGCTAAGTGCCTCATATGTGGATTTATGTGTTTATGGGTGATGAATGAGCTTATATGGTTATTAATTGAGTTAATATAGCATTTATATTCAGAGTTTAAAGTTTCGTGAAGTTTGGAGGTCAAATGTCCTAAAACGTCTATGACGTTCGAAAGATATTCCTTGAAGTGACCTTGTACGTCTAGGCGTGTTTCGTCAAATTTATGTGTTTGTTTAGTATGAAATTCATGTGATAGGTGTTAAACTTATATAAAATCATAATTGGGGTGGAAAATTCTGGGAAATTATCCCAATGACTATCTTAGGATCATTGAGGAAGGACCCAAAACTATTGCCAGAACAGTCCCTGGCAGGCCTCAGAGAACGGAGCAGTCGATGGCTTGTGGGCCTGTTGACGCCCCGTTGAAGGGTTTAATCTTAGGGTAATTATCCATGGGTAAAGATGGAAGCCTTGGCAGGCTACTGTACCCACCGACGGTGGACAGTGATGGCCTGTCGTGGTGGTGATGCCCCGTCGATGGGCAAGTCGTCTGTGAGAGAGTTTTCTGCCAGCTTTCTGTAATGTTAGGGGGTGAAGTTGGGATTTCAACCCATGTCTTTTAAAAATAGGAGGAATAATATTTTAGGTGTTTATGGGTATTTTAAGATTATATAAGTCATTAAACTCTTATTATAACCCTCACTTCTAAATAAAAAACCCTTCCGTCCTAAAGTTTCTCCAAAAACCTCTATGTGAATTTAAACTGAAGATGGAGCTTGAAGATGGGTCTTCAATGGAGTTTATTCTTCAATTATCTTTGGATTATTCAAATAGGGTATTGGAGTTCTTCATCTAAGGCTCTCTATCACCTTAGAGCCAATTTCAAAGATGATTTTCAAAGATGAAAAAAGATGAAAAAGTCCAATTTCTAATCTAAGTCTTGGATTCTTGCATAAATGGTTTCAAAACGTTAAGATATGATGTTATTGATGTTTAATTGATGTTTTCTAATGAAATTATCCATGAACCCTTGAGCTTCTCAAATCTCTAAATTTCACTAAAATATGTGTGAATTGATTATGCTTTGATATTCATGAATTCATGTGTAGATTCTTATGGGCTTTTTATTCATGTATAGATTATGTATGTATGGTGTATAGGCTGTTCCAATTTGATTAATTGAGTAATGGATACTCTTAGATCTATTGCATGCTAAGCTTATTGAATTGATATTGACTTAAGGCTAATGATTTCTAATGTAATTTTCTATGGGCTTTCTAATTATGCAATAATTTTATTCAATTGATATCTAGGTTGTATTAGATTTATAAGTATTTAATGAATTGACATAGTTTCATTTGTTATCGATATAATTGTACTGAGTTGTTGGCTATGGCCTTGGGTAAAGAAGATATGGATGTGTCTTGTGTTTGTGTAAAATTTGTGTGAATGTATGGGTGTATCTTGGGGGTGTATTGGTTGTGGAGCTTATTAACGGGAACGGATGGTTTCGTCTATCATGGGATTGACTGGGGTTAGACTATGATTTTTCCTAGTATATGGAGTACTCTAAATTTTAAGGGTAAAGTTGGGATCCTTAGAATTTTTTTAGATAAGAAAAATACCTCAAGACGATATTGTCCAGATTATGTTTCCGTTTGAGCGCTAGGACATGATTATTTCCACCAAGGCATGAACACCTAAGTGGGATGAGGCAAGGCAGAACCTCATCCTATATCCCCTGTTTTTTTCTAAACCATCCGTACAAACACGACAACCCTAAATAGTATTCAACAACGAGAGCTAATCGTAACATCTCGTAACTTGAAATAATTAAGAATAAGCTCAGAAACCAAGAATAATTATTTTGGAAATAAATAGGTAAATTTGGAAAATTTCCTAACTTTAAAAAGTGAGCTTTGGTCATTTTCAAATAGTCATAACTCCCAGCTCAGTAGAAGTTAGGGTGAGTTCTTTATATGGTGCCAAATTTATGCATTTTTGATGTCATATGAGGGAGATATGTCTTTCGGATGTTGTGTTGTTGGACTAAGAAAAGTCTAATCGGGCTTGAGGAGAAAAGAGAAGAGAAAAGGAATATCAAGAATTCTGCAAGAACGCTAAGGTTTTGCTAGTGGAATTTGTTAGAGGTGATCGCTATCGAGGTATCTGACATATTTATACATTGGCTTCATTCAACCACACACCGATATGTTTAATTCATCAAGATTTGTATTGATTTAAGGGATAATGCCCAAGTACCTCCTCAACCTATGCCCGAAACCTCAGAGACACACTTATACTATACTAACGTCCTATTACCCCCTTGAACTTATTTTATTGATAATTTTTTACCCTTTTTAGCCTACGTGGCACTATCTTGTGGGCCCAACGATGGTTGACTTTTTTTTTCAAACTAGTGCCACGTAAGCTAAAAAGGGGTACAAAAATTACTTATAAAAAAAGTTCAGGGGGGTAATAGGACTTTAGTATAGTATAAGTGTGTCTCTGGGATTTTGGGCATAGGTTGAGGGGGTACTTGTGCATTTTCCCTTGATTTAATGGTGAATCTACAAGTTCTTGATGAAAAATTATTGAAATCTTGTTGGTAGAGTTGTAGTGTACCTTTATTGGTTTTGGTTCGTGTTTCCAGGCTGTTTTACGAGTCTAAACTATTGGGTATTGAGGATATTAGTGATCCTAAGTGTTTGTGGGAAGATCCATAATATTTTGGAAGGTTTAGAGTTGAAAATCACAGAAGAAAAGTCTGAAAACACGTCTGACAGGCCCTGGGGCGCCGCGCCTACCAGAGTGCCTTAGGACACACTATGTCCGTCATGTTGTGGCACGCCGCGCCAGCCAGAGGGCCTGAGGAAAATGTCTGTCTTTCAGCTCTCAAAGAGCCAGGGTCACCTGGAGTTCCTATTTTTCCCCTATCTTTTCATACTAGTTTCTAAGTGATGTACCCACATTTCTTGGTTGGTTCCAACACTCTAAAGTACATCTAAATATCATGAAATCATCCATAAATATGAGATACTGATCCTTGAATCCATAATCCAATTCAAGAAAATTTAAGATCAAAGTCAAAGAAGTAAATAGTCAAGTCTAAAAGTTAAAGAGCAAGTCAAAGTGGGTTCTTAAAATTTCCAAGAGTCTTGAACAAACCTTTTTAACTTTGTTTTAAGACAAGTCACAAGTTAAGCAAGAGTAAAGAGTTGAGTTCATTCTCAAGAGTTATAAGGGGACTAAGTAATCGCTAAGAGTTAAAAATTCACATTTTAAACAAGTAAAGAGCCTTGGGGCTAGTTTTCAAATAGATGTAATAGCTTTATGAAATGAAGCAAGGAGGAAAACTATGATTTCCAAGATATCTATTAAAACTAAGTTTTGATAACTAGTCTCAAACCACAAAATCAGTATGTTTTAAAAAAATAAGAGTCAGTATATTTTGGGAATAGTATTGAGCACTGATGTGGGGATTTGAGTTAATATTAACTCAAGTCTCCATGAAAACCATGTAGCCATCATGGGTAGAAGAGGGTCATGCTTTTAAGATGAACACCTTTTCAAATCACCACGCCTCCACGAAGAGAAGTTTGCGGTCGTTTATCCAGGAGAAATGTCGAGGAGCTAGAGGTACCTAATGCACCAAACGTGCAACCTCAATGAGAGGTCACCAATGTTGATTCTGTGAGGCTATCTGGATTTTAAGACAAGCGGTGACTAACCAGGTTGGTCAACAGACAAGAAATCGACCGGAAGAGGCTGACACTTTAAGATTTGTGAAGTTCCTAAGAATAAATCCTCCCAGCTTCACCGGTTCAAGCACTATTGAGGATCCAGAAAACTTTGTGGAAGAATTGAAGAAGGTGTTTGATGTGATGCATGTGGTAGAAAGTGAAAGGGTTGATCTAGCTTTATAAAAACTCAAGAATATGGATAGGACTTGGTTAAATTAGTTGAAGGAGGGAAAAGATGAGGATGCACTACCTCCAAGTTCGGCATGCTTTGAGGAAGCCTTCTTGGGGAATTTGTTTCCCTAGGAACTGAAGGAAGCAAAGGTATGGGAGTTACTCTCTTTGAAACAGGTGTCCTTGATTGTTCATGAGTATGGTTAAAGTTTACCAAGTTTCTCGCATGCCCTGGAGATGGTTAAGAATATGACAAGCAGGATGAGCTTGTTTGTTGTTGGCTTGAGTCATGCTTCAAACAAGGAAGGTAGGGTTGCAATGTTAATTGGGGGACATGGTCAGTTCAAGGTTAATGGTCTATATTCAACAAGTTGAAGAACAAAAGCTGAGGTACATAGAGGAGTACATGAACAATATCTAAGACTAGGAATGAGTCTAGTCAACATAAGTGTGGTTCAAGTCGACCACAATTTCAGAAACAAAAGGGGCATGCACCATCGTCTGCTAGTGCATTTGCGCCTAGAAACAAAAATGAGTATAATGGCTAAAATTCTTAGAACTTTATCTCTAGACCATCCCAGTATTAAGGTAGTGTGTCACAAGGATGTAGTTGGGCTCTTGCATGTGGTAGGTGTGGTAGAATCATGGTAGGAAGTGTCGTGATGGCCAGTTGGGTTGTTTCAAATGCAGTCAAGAGGGGCACTACATGAAAGAGTGTCCCAAGAATAAGCAGGGAGGTTGAAATCGAAGCAATAGAGCTCAATATTCATCAATTGCTCCACTTGACATGGCAGCACCAAGAGGAGCCACTCTGGTACTGGCGGAGGGGCAAACCGTCTCTATGGAATCACTAGCCGCCAGGAGCAAGAGAACTCTCCAGATATTATCATGGGTATGATCAAAGTCTATATTTTTTATACTTATGTTTTGTTAGACCCATGAGAAGTTTATCTTCTGTAACTCCTTATGTTGCAAATTAGTTTGAGATCCTTCTTGAAAAACTTTGTAAACCCTTCTGTATTTCTACACCTGTTGGGGAGTCTATTCTCGCGGAAAGAGTCTATCATGATTGTTCAATTTCCATCAATTACAATAACACCATGACTGATCTAGTAGAGTTAGACATGGTAGATTTTGATTTAATTCTAGGTATGGAGAAGCTTCATTCCTGTTATGCATCAATAGATTGTTAAACACGAGTTGTCAAGTTCAAGATTCCTAATGAGCAAGTCATAGAATGGAATAGTAGTTCAGCAGTGCTTAAGGATTGTTTTATTTCATACCTTAAGGCGACAAAGTTAGTTTCAAAGAGGTACTTCGTCGAGTTAATTACTCAAGTGTTGAGGTACCTTCCCTTCAATCAGTTTCTATTGTGAAAGAGTTTCCAGAAGTCTTTTTTGATGATCTACCCGGAGTCTCTCCTAAAAGAGAGATAAACTTTGGCATATACATCATTCAAGATACTTGTCCTATCTCTATCCCTCCATACAGAATGGCATTATTAGAGTTGAAAGAGTAAAAAGAACAATTGAAAGATTTGTTAGATAAAGATTTCACTCGACCAAATGTCTCACCTTGGGGCGCTCCGGTCTTGTTTGTAAGGAAGAAATATAGTTTCCTTAGGATGTGTGTAGACTACCACCAATTAAATAAGGTGACCATCAAGAATAAATATCCAATTCCAAGGATAGATGCTCTTTTCGACCAGCTTGGGGTTGCTTCTTGTTTCTCAAAAATTGATCTTAGATCAGGCTACCATCAGTTGAAAGTTAGGGAATCTAACATTTCAAAGACAAATTTTAGAACTAGATATGGGCACCATGAGTTTCTTATTATGTCCTTTGGTTTGAAAAATGCATCTGCATCATTCATGGATCTTATGAACAAAGTCTTTAAACCTTATTTAGATCTGTTTGTCATTGTCTTCATCGATGACATACTGATTTATTCAAGGAATGAAGAAGACCACGCTAGTCACCTCAGGATAGTTCTTCAAACTTTGAGAGATAAAGAGTTATATCCTAAGTTCTCAAAGTGTGAATTTTGGCTTAAGTCTGTGGAATTATTGGGCCACATAGATTCTGGTGATGGGATTAGAGTTAATACCCAAAAGATAAAAGCAGTTCAGAGTTGGCCCAGGCCTACGTCTCTAACCGATATAAGGAGTTTCTTGTGTTTGGCTGGCTACTAATGAAGATTTATAGAGGGGTTATCATCTATCTCATCTCTTTTGACCAAACTAACTCAAAAGATAGTTAAGCTTCAATTGTCTGAAGCTTGTGAGAAATGCTTCAACAATTGAAAAAGAGGTTGACTACTACTTCAGTTTTAACTTTATCGGAAGCTAATCAAGTCTTTTTGGTGTATTTATATGCATCTAGGGTTGGTTTAGGTTGTGTGTTGACGTAGAATGTCAAGGTTATAGCTTATGCCTCTAGACAACTGAGGATTCATGAGAGGAATCATCCAACTCATGACTTAGAATTGGCTGCAGTAGTTTTTGCTTTGAAAATATAGCGCCACTACTTTATGGTGTTCATGTTGATATATTCACTGATCATAAAAGCCTCCAATTTGTATGAACTCAGAAAGAACTCAATCTCAGACAGAGAAGGTGGTTGGAATTACTCAAGGATTACGACATGGGCATTCTTTACCACCCAGATAAGGCTAATGTGGTTGTTGATGCTTTAAGCAAGTTATCCATGGGAATTACTTCACATGTTGAAGAAGTAAAGAGGGAGTTAGCTAAAGATTTGCACAAACTTGCACGTTTGGGAGTCAAGACTTATGGAGTCCACAGAAGGAGGTATAGTGGTGACCAATGGGGCAGAGTCATCATAAGTGTCAGATGTGAAAGAGAAGCAAGACCAAGACCTCATTTTGCTTGATTTAAAGGCGAATACTCGTACACTCAATGTACTCATGCCAGTTGTCCTGCATTATTTCATGATGCAGACACAGGTAACGAGGAACAACATCTAGTGCACCGTTGATCCAACTGAGCACCCCAGAGTCAGTTGGTGAGCATCCTTGCATTATGGAGGACATGTTAAATTGCTTTCTAATTAGTTCAATAAATTGTTGTGGGGTTTTTCCCAATATTCATCTCAGTCAGTTTAAAGGCTTCATAGATAGTTAGTAGTTTAGTAGTCTTTACCTTTTCATTCTTATGTTAAAGACTTGGATTGTCATTTTGTCCATGTTGAATATTTAAACTTTTAAAGACATTCCCAGTTATTTTGTTATGCAGTTTAGATAAGTTTTTTTTGTCATTATAAGTATGATTGTTATATTCCACTAAGTTAATTAAGACCAAGGTTTCGCTCAAGTCCAGCAATGGTCACCGACTGCCAGTCCCTCCCAAGGCGTAGCCTTTAAGTGTGACGCTAATAGATTATAAAACCTTAAGAGTAAATATAAGGTTACATCAGACAACAAAATAAGAATCCATGTGCTTACAAAGAGGTTAAGAAAAATCAAAGAGAAATTATTTTTGTCCAATTTACAAGCCCAAGAAGGGAAAAAACCAAATCATGAACCATCAGACCGAGAGGTCCGGTGCTAGCTCCAGTGACACTAGGCTGGTCATGGCCTCCGCCAAACTCAAAAACTGAGTGAAATCCCCCTCCTATGATCCTGGAATATCCTTCCCATGGGTGATACAAATGAACATGATCTTCAAAGTCTTTCAGATCATAACCATCAAACGGTACACCACTAGGTTCTTCCTCCTCTCCTGGCGTAGCTTGCGACAAAGAATCTCAAGCTTTAGGGAAGTACTGGGGTACCATATTGGTGGGAGTAATAGGGAACCCCATCTTCCTTCGCATAGTTGACAAAACCTCTTCTACTTGTGATGCTAAAATTAAGGGACGAGTGCCGTTGCCTCCCTCCTCGTCCGACCTTGTGGCTGCCTGGCTTTTGCTATCCTTGTCAGTCCTCTTTCTCTTGGTCCTAGAAGTAGAACCTTTCTAACAAAAAGAGAGTGAAGGAGGGAATCCATAGGAAGTACTAGGTTGGCGTCAATAAGAGGCACTCCAACTCACTTGCACAGGATAGTGATCAGACCAGAAAGAAAGAACACCTTCTTGTTACCCCAGTAGAACACCCCCCCCCCCCCACTCGGAGATAATTTGCGCCCCCACATTTAGATCTATATCTTGTTTAGTGCCAGCCACCACCAAGGCATGGGGAAAGGTCACGTGAGTGTGGTTGACCGATGGGAGGATCCTAAGAGTCACAAAGTGTAGCCACCTCTTAACATCAGGTGACTAGTCCATGCAAGTAGTAACTCAACAGTAGCCTAGTAAACCTGATTTAGACGCTCATTCTTGGCTAGAGTGTCTCTCAGTCACTCTAGATCCATCTCCCTAAACTTGGCCTTGTACCCAATGTTAAAGACCTCCGGTACCTATAGAGCCTCATTGATGGCATCGGCATTTAGATCAATGTCAAATCCCTTGATAGAGATGATGGGGTGAGAGTCATCGCATTGCAAAGTAGTAAAGATAGCATAGAAGTCCCTCACCTAACTAGAGCATGTATCGGGCTAGCCTTAGTCAGTGAAGCCCATCCGAACTCCATCAGCAAAGCATAAAAAGTAGGTGCCTTCTCCTCTAGCTTGAGTAGCACAAATCCCTTTTGCAGCATAACCCCGTGTGGCAGTAGTCATGATGTTTTTCCTGACTCACGACATCAAGGATCGGATAAGGGTAAGTTTTCTTCATTATGAACTTTCATTATAAAGGCTTGCAATGGACTAAAAAATATATGTTAGAACACGCTAGAAATAGACAGTTGAGGAGGGAAAATAGACAATGGAAAATTTATGATTGAGAGTCCCAGGCATTGGTCCAAATCCCGCCACAGTGGGATGAAGGAGGCTGCCATAGCGGGAAAAAGGTCGACAAAGCGGCCTTTATCTAGGACAAACAACAGACGCGATAATGAAGAATCTTCGTCCCAAAACATTTATTTTCGATAGTATTGCAGTATCAGATGTATAAACTACCATATAACATGAATAGTAAATTATTTTGGAAAAATAACTCTTAAATACCCCTCAAATTTGTGTTTTAAGCGAAAAGACTTTTCAACTTCTCCCAACCATTTCGGTATCGATTCAATCAAATTTCTATGAAATCCTTATGCTTGCAACATCATGGAGATGTAAGGAAAGTGTCGGTGCTACATTTATCTAATCAACACAAGAAACCTACTTTTAGTTTTGAATAATGACGCAAACAGCGTCTAATCTTGATCAGCTAATCATCATACATAATCAAATACTAAAATAATGAGTGTAATGAAACGAGAAGATTAGCTTGAAATCGACATTCAGTAGGAAGCGAGTTGAATAGATTTTTGGAGGAAATGTTTAAAGGAATAGGAACAAATGGGGAGAATATCATTTCCCCTTATACTATTTCCCAACCTTCCGCTATAGTGAGATATCCCTCGCCACGGCGGCTTTGCGTTAGAGGCAAGGCTGCCACCGCAGCGGGGTTAGGTTGTTTATTTTGGGACATAAATTTTCTTCGAACATTGCTTCATTTCCCTGATCGTTCTTTTAAGGTATAGCACCTATCGTAAATCAGGCTTGAGAAAAAAAAACCATCCCACCAGTGATTTCATGTTTACCTAGTTGCTCATTAAAAGTACTACAAGGTAAGGTGTGTGATGATCCGTGCACTAGTCATTCGGTGACGAATGGGGGGTAATTGGTATCCATGGTAACGACTTGAACCCTCGTTATTTAGGATTAAAAAAATTTTGGGAAAACTTAAAAGCCATTGTCCGGCCAGAGAAGGCATGTTGCCTCGAGGGCGGGGTAAGCTGATGCTAGGGCGAGATGGGCGAGGCAGAACATAGATTACGCAAAATTCTATTTTCTCCTTCTTCTTATAATACCTAAATAAGTCATAAAATACCTCATAAAACCACAAATAATTGTTGCAAGATTGAGAAGAAGGGAGAGAGAGAGAGAGAGTGATTTCTTGCGTGAGGATGGTGATATCTTGTGGGTCCTTGACATAAATCACCATCATGAGGCCCTGTAAATAGGAATTGAAGTCAATAACTCCATGTAGCTTCTTGGCTCCCACGTAGGCTAGGTTTTTGTCAATTCACTATTTTACATTTGTGCTCAATGTGTAATATAGGAAAATTCATGGTAGAATTCATGTGTTGGCCTTTGTGCGCCAAATTATTAATGATTTAAACCCTATAAAGAAGCCTTAGATGATGTAATATGGTTGAGTCTTGATTAATTGAGGGTTACATGATATACATTGATGAATAGTTCATAAGTGATGATTGTGATTCTATGATTGTGTGATGTATGTTTTTTTTTGTATCATTATGATACATGTATGTATATGAATGTTTCGTTGTTGATCAGACTTGTTGTAAACGAGAATATATGAATGATGAATGCCACAAAACATGAGTAAAGTTAATCAATTTGAGAATGTATTTATGATTGTAATTGTGGCGCATTGATTGGATCGGTTTTCATTTTCTAACATAACTAACTTGGATCAGTTACCACGTTCTTACATAACTAACTTGGATCGGTTTCCATATTCCGACATAACTAACTTGGATCGGCTACCATGTTCTGGCATAACTAATTTAGATCATTTGTCATATTCCGGCATAATTATTAGATCGGGTACCACGTTGCGATATTCTAACAACTTGGGTTTGGATTTTAATGAGAGGACCAATGATGTGACATAATTGTGTAGATTGAGGAATGTGAAATGTGGTGTTGTTTTTCATATTGATGATATCATATAAAATATTGTTGTATTGACTTATATATATTGCACTTGGTGGATGTATGTTGTGTCGTCTTATACTCATTATTTCTTGTGTTGAGTTAAATTGTTGGGTATAGTGGAAGGAAAAGGTGTGCAAGGGCGAGTAATGGATAGCAAGGGTTGTTCGTGTGTTGTAATGGAGAGAAGTAGAGGTAGCGTAGGTGATTAAACATGTTTAGGTGGACTTCACCGTGGACAAGAGATTGGGTTTAGGGGTAAGGAAGTTTGATGTAGTGTACTATTTTCACGACCCAAACTGAGTCATGAGTGGCACTTACACTTAACTCCTAGGTATTCGAACCAATGAATTCAACTCCAACTTATATTTACCATTCAACTTAAAAAATACTGACCATAATGCGGGAGATTAAATCATATTAGTATAAGAAAAATAAATCCATTAAAGTCAACTATATATTCCTCCCAAAACCTGAAAGTTATCACATCAAGAACATGTAATCTTCAAATACTAAGTCTAAGAGTATTAAAGACATCAAAATAAATGAATAAACTAGTTTATGTCCGAAAAATGAAGGAAATAATGTCATGATCAAGAGATTTCAATACGAGCTTGAATGAATAGCTCACCCTGAAATCTGATACACTGGAGACTGACTACAGCTCAGGGAGAATCAAACTCTATGGTACACTCACTGCACTTTACAAAAGGAAAACAAAGAAAAATAGAAGTAGAGCTCAGTACAAGGCAACATATTTTGAGTAGATATCATCGGCCGATCCAAAACAGAAACTAGTATAATGAATAACATTATAAAATTAATTATGACACTTAGCAGGTGGCAAGCAACAAAGAACATGAACCAGTGTCAGAAACACTAAAGTAAGTACATAATAAGTCAACAATATCAAGATCACACATGAGAACTCATTCCTCCAAACCAAATCATTTTGGGCATTGAGTTCTTTGATATTGAGTACATTCAGTTGATTAAATATGTTTTTTCTTTAATATTACCGTATCAGAAGGTGACATACCAATTCAATTATATCATATGAAACGCGACACTTTGATCCAAGAATATCATGTCAGAACATGACACTCCAATACAATAACACCGTGTTAGAACGTGACACTTGATCCAATACTATGTCGAAATGTGACACTCCGATTTAAAAATATCGTGTTGGAACGTGACACTCTAATCCAATAATACCGTGTCAAAACTTGACACTCCGATCCAATAATATCATTATTTTATCATTAATTAGTGAACATGATTATATTTACAGATGTTAATTGACATTCATCCTCAATTTAATTGACTGCAAAAGCAAGTATAATTACAATTACGACAACATGCATTCATCATCTAGATGAATTTAGAAGTAAGTATCATAGCCTTTCAACGAAAAACATGCATCCTCTATTAGATGAACTTTAAAATTAAATATGATAGTCTACATATGGTGATAAATGTTCATCTTCCATTGAATGAATGGCGAAATAAAGATAACGAACTTTACAGAGAAAAGAGGTTCATCCTCCACTGGATGAACTGTCAAAATAAATATAATGATCTTTATGATGACATACCTCTATTTTTATCATATAAACTTTAAAAGTAAATATAATTTCCTTATGATGAACGACACACATCCACTAAAGGAGTAAACTAAATATAATGACTCTTACTATCTCTTTTGACCTTTATATGTTGGATTTGGATGATAAAAGAATAACTTTCATAGAGCTAGACTTCAATTAAAGATCGATCAAGTCAAAGGAGAATTCCTCTTTACATAAAAATATTTAAATAACTTTCTTAAAGTGATGCATATGTGTTTTAGAAAAGTTAAGGATCGTGATATCTTTCATCTCTTATGGTTTGTTTGGTAGAGAGTAAAAATGAGTAATTCCAGTTTCTTGCTAATTTACGTTATTTGATAGGTAAAAAAAATTGTCTCAAGAATATTTATATATAATTTAGAATAATATTACAAAGTGATAGTCAAGGATCAGGAGTGGCTCAAAAATACTATAAGAGCTCTAAAGTTCATTAAATTTTATTAATATGCCTTTAATTTTAAGAAAAATAATAATTTAAAAAATGGTACATGTTTTATTCTCGACTTATTTGAATTCTAAGAAGTAAAATAAAATTAATGTTGCGATGTAATTTTTTTAAAAGAAAAATGGTTCGTTCTTTTGAATTATAATAAAAAATAGGTAAGAGTTGGAAAAGTAGAACTTGATTATGGGAATTAATAAACATTCATCCATAACAAACACGCCCTTAAAGAAAATAAATAAACATATGTCAAACCAAGATTTTTTTCTATTTATAAATTCATTGGAAGAAAATTTTCATAGTTTTCATTTCTCCAACATTGAGACAAACGTTCATCATAAAATGTAAAAGAAAATAAAATATTCTTTACAACCACAATAGTTTATCTCTATCGCATGAACTATAAAATTAAATAATATATCCTCTATGGACACAATAGTTCATCCTCTACCGGATAAACTATAAAAGTAAACATGTCTATGCGGCGACAACCGTTCATCTTCCAATGGATGAACATCAAAAGTAAATAGATGCTGATCATTTGGGGGTTGTCAATGCCATTATCTCAATTGCAGCTTGCTTGTACATGTCTTCCACTGTGAATACTTCGGAGAATTGAGCTAACTCACTTCCACCTTTTGCCTAAATATACATCAAACATATTTTAGAACCAAACAATAATGATAATTGCAACAACAATATAATCAATAAAATTTTACAATTGGGGTATGAAGAGGGATATATGTACTCATGTTTATCCATATAATTTCTATTAGACACTCGACTCATGTAAAAGAAGTTAAAT
This sequence comes from Solanum arcanum, assembly GCA_027789145.1. Classification (NCBI taxonomy): domain Eukaryota; kingdom Viridiplantae; phylum Streptophyta; class Magnoliopsida; order Solanales; family Solanaceae; genus Solanum; species Solanum arcanum. Next base: position 59,424,948 of record CM050933.1, on the reverse strand, counting down.
AATTTCTAAACATATATAATATATTAATTAACTATATATAGTAACAAATAGAGAATTTTAACCTCAGGTTGAGACTTGGTGGGAGGAGTCATTTCTATAAAAACAAAAAAAATAGATATATACTTCATTGATGTGAAGATAAATGTTTGATTAGACTCAAAACTTATAAAAGAAAAAAATAACTATATATTTTTCAAATACCCAATTCAAAATAATTTCTCAATGCGTGTCATTGTTGAATTTTTAGTGATAAATCAAATAAAGACACTTAAAATGAATTAGAGAGTATGCTAACTAAAAAAAAACCTAGTTCACAATGTTCAAATTGACCAACATATAATACAGTACAAAAATGAAAGGACTTACATGAGCATGGATCATGAACATGCTTCTGAATTGATCAGATGAAACTTGAGCAGACAGAATGTCAATTTTATGTTTATCTAGAACATAACAAATGATGGCAAATAACTTTGGATTCTTAGGAAAACACACACTAATATGTGCATCATCACCACAAACATTCAGTATCACATTTGGTGAACTCCATGTCGTAAAACCTGTTGGAATAAGAGGACTAGGACCATGAGTTGTTGGTGTAATAACAGTTGAATTGTTGGTTGATACTTGATCACCCACATATTTCTCCCAACTATTATCAACTTTTTGTGAACTCATCAACCTTATATTATATTCTTCTAGCCTTTCTAGCTTTTGACTTTCAAGTTTTTTGAAAATATTCTGCAGTTCTCGGATGTGGTTCACTGCTTCACCAACTATTGTAGACTGATCAGCCTACAATATAAAAAAAATATAAAGTTAATGTAATTTCTACTTCAAAGACGAAGTCAAGATATTCACTAATTAAGGGGAGTAAACAACACTAAGAAATCAAGGAATACCATATACAAATGAATAAGTTTCAAGTCATTTATTAGTGTCTTGAAAAACATTTATTTAATTAGTGCAAATTAGGAAAAAGACTATAAATTTGAATCCATAATCTACAAAGCATGTACATTAGGCATCTAACCAATCTATCCTTCTTGTAAATTTAATTGTAATAAGGTGATTTGCATACAAAGTGTTATTGGTTGTAATTAATAAGAAAAGAAAGCAAATTTAATCGGTAATAACAAGTGAAAATACGCTACTACAAGCATAATTATCATCTATATAGTTAATGTATGTAAATTAAATTGATATAAAAATTAATACTTATTAATTACCTCAATAGATTAAAGATCATATAATTATACAAATTAAGAAAATGTTCTTTTTGACAAATTTAGAATGAAACTATGATAATGTTAAGAACTTCATATTCTCATTATGCTAGAAGAGAAAGATAAATAAATTTGTGGAGATTTTTTTTTGTATAACTATAAATGCGAAAGTTGGAAGCTCTATATTGTATTATCCTTCACTTTTTGGTGAAAAATGCATCTTATTATTCTATTTTGGAATTAACATGTAGATATATACAAATTAGAAATAAGGAAATGTGTATATCACCAAATAAATTTATTTTAGTTGTTTATTATAAATAGTCTTTCTAATTTTAATTTTTATTTTACTTTGTTTTGAAAAATTAAATAATATTACTTTCATTTCTGTCAATTTTTAATTGAACTTCCACATTATATATATATATATATATATATATATATATATATATATATATATATATATATATATATATATATATATATATATATATATATATATATATATATATATATATATATATAGATAGATAGATAGATAGATAGATAGAGAGAGAGAGAGAGAGAGAGAGAGAGAGACAGAGACAGAGAGAATCATGTCTCCTTCAGTAAGCTTCCTAAAAAGATTCTCCTAAAATTTATATTCTCAATTTAGAAAGTTGAAAAAAATGGAACTATCACGTACAGTGAGTAAATTATTAAATCATTTTCCAATTTCAAATTTGATTTTAAGAAAAACTTATATTCATTTTTCGAGTAATTCTTGATAAGTTGATTACAATTATTAATTAAGGTTGTGGAAGACAATAAAAGAAAAATAACAAAAAATCGGGTTTCAGATAATCTTTAAATTTATTGAATTATTTCCCTTTTGACTGATAAGATATCGGAAAATCAAATATAAGATAAGCCATTGAAAGAACTTCTTTTTTACCTTAGTAGGGAGATTAGGAACCAAATTATGAAGAGTGTCAAACAAGGTTCGCATCTTCTTTCTCCTTTCTCTCTCCGTCCATTTGTGTATCTTGTGCTTAGATTCTCGTTTACCTCCGTCTCTATCAACACCACACTTTGGTTCAGCAATGCCCTTACCATTTTTTTCTTGGTTTGGTGGACTTCTCTTTTTGGCAGCATAAGTATTCATTTCAAACACCTCATTAACTATTGTTAAAGGCTGACATGCATCCGACCTTGTCGGATCTAGAACCTTGTCACCCTCAAACTTCTCTCCACTCCCAACTTGATAGTCATTCAAGTTCAGGTATGACCAGACATCAGCATCATGGTCATTCCCACCACCTTCATTCATTTTTTTCTTTTTCAAGTGATTTGATAATATAACTATGTTACGCCTATTTATATATATTTTTCTTATAGGGGAAAAGTGTAAAAAGGAGAAATGAGGGACTGAATGTGAAAAGAATATAGAGAAGAATGGCAAAAACGAAAAAATATAACATAAGATAAAAAAAAGAATAATTCATTTGTATTGAATAAAAAACAAAACATAATGATAAGCAAAATATTGTTACTGGTTTCAAAACAAAAAACAGTACCTAAAGTATTTTTGTTACAGATTTTGTTCTCACTCAATTGGGTCCCAGTTCACACTTATCAGTACTAAAAATAATTAATTGAATTAATTACTTTATTTACAAATAATAAATTACAAACTTAATCAAGATATCATTCTCATCTATACAAACAAACTAAACTTTTAAATCGGTTAAAATAATAATAATCAAAATGACTATATAATTGCATAAGATTTTATTTTTAAAAAATGCAAGTCTAAATTCTTAAGTTATATGAATTAGTTGTGCGTGGGTAGTACGCTTAAAATATAAGAGATCACATGATTATCGTTAATGAGATTTTGATAATAGTTTATTCACGTGATTGTTAATAATAATGAAATTTCATTAATAGCTGGCTTCGATTGTATACATTAAATTTTATGCATATTTTTACTCATTTATTTAGTTAACTATACTGAAATTAATAATTAAGCAAGTATTTTTCCGTAAATAAAAGTTTTATCATATCATATCTGTTTCATATAAAATAAAAATATCATCATTTTATTTCATCTTCTGGCCAAAATGTTAAAGTGCCTCTAAATACTAATCATTACTTTTTCTTTATTAGGAGCCAAAAAAAAGAATTAGTTAGGATATTAATTCCTTGTTAATCCTCAATTAGTTTGTAGCTGACATTTTTTTTATAATTCATTAATAAATGGTATACTCGACAAACTTTTATTATTTATTGCTAATTAAAGGTATTTACTGCTATTTCTTTTAATTATGAAAATTAAGAGTATCACATGTAAGGTGGTATATATTGATTAGTTTGGTTTAGTTTTGAGATTTATCAGTTCGACTTATTGTTAATTAAGATATTGGCCTATCGGTTATAGATTTTATCGCTTTCACCATTAAGATTTGATACAAAAAATTCATTGAAATCACTGAGATGCCGGGTGTCAAATCAAATCAACCATGCACATGATTTGACAAATTGCATTTTACTCAAAAACAAAGACATTCATATTTTAGAATAACGGAGAATTTGATACAATCAAATAATGAAAGTATGAGACTAAACTCTAAGTCAACAACTTTAAAGATATATTAAACGGTAAAAACTTAATTATTTAATTTACTATGGTGTATCGATAATCCATTAAAGAAACAACTTGATCCGTTAAGAAGCAATAACCCAATAATAATAAAATTGAAACCCTTACCAAAACCACTAAACCAATAACCCATTATCGATAAACTAATAACTTAATTCGATTCGAGATCGATTTCAATTCGATTTTTACACAAATCTAATCAAATAGGTGAATTAAAATGAATGTGAGCACATTAAATTGAATTGAGTTAATAAATAGGCGAGTCAAGTTACTTGGATTGTGATGGACTAAAGTCCGAGTCATAGAAAAATCCACCAAATTCTTATTTAATTTTAAATTCTTTATTTGAGTATCTAATAAAACTTTTTTCTTATTTTATAACAATTCATAATAGGGAAAATTACAAGGATATTGTGTTTAAGGCTTTAGTTTACAATATAAATGTCACGACTCATACAGTCGTGATTGACGCCCACGCGTCACCTCTGGTGGGAGAACCATAAATAGCAACTAATTAATACGAACCCAAGCATTAAAGTTATGAAAGCAGGTTTAAATGACTAAGACTGAAGTTCTCATAAACTTCTACAAGATCTAATAATGAATTCCAAAATTAAATGCCTAGAACCTGAAAGTCAATGTACCAAAACTATAACAATGAAGTGAAAGTCTAAAGGAAAATGGTTACAACCCAACTAAACATAAGAATATCTAATGAACTAGTCTAAGTCCAAATGTGGACATAAACGCTAGGAGAACTCATGGAAACCCGGAAGAATTGCTTACCCTTAAATTTGAACGAAGGTTGTTGATCTTCTAAACAAGGTCTGTCAATACCTATTCGAAGATGTCATGTACTCAACAAACAAAGAGCAAGTGTAGTATCACTATACAACCACAGTGTACTGGTAGGATCACGCAGGTATCCCACAAGTGTGACATACATAAGTCATTACAAAAATATAACCACATGCATATATTGAATACATACAATATCAACAACATTTAATAACAGAGTATTTCACAAGCCTCAATTTTACATTTATGTCAAGTCAATGGTACTATCATGGAATCCAAACCCAAGATATTAGCATAACAGAACGTGGTACTGGATGCAATGATTGTGTCAAAACGTGGCAACCGATCACATAATTATGTCGGAACGTGGATATCGATCCAAGTTAGTGTATCGTAACGCAAGCTCTGATTCATTCGACAATCCACAATCACAATCACAAGTATATTCTCATAATTATATAATCAAGTCATGGTTTATGACATTCATCTAACTCATTAAAAACTAGTGGATTAATAATGCAACATTTACATACATATATATATTTTACTGAAGTAAGAACGAACATATATCACACAATCATGAATCACTTACCCCAAAAGAAACTTGAATCCCCTAAAAAAATTTATTTTTCCCTTTCTGATTTTGCCCTACTTGTTCTTGGTCTACTAACAATTATAATAGTGTAAGGATCAATAAACAACACCTAATTATCCAGATTATAAAAAGTAATATCAATCATACGTCAAAACCTTGATCCCCATACCTAGATTAGGGATTCCTCCACCATAATTTCCTTATCAAAACCCTCCCCCATCGATAATTTCCTATTAAATTACGTTCGACAAATCAAAAAAATGGATTTGGGAAGTTAAAATCTTACCTTTAGTCTCAAGAATGGTGGAAAACTGTCAAGAAAACCCTTAGGCTTGTTCCTTAGCAATTACAGAATAAAATATTTTTGGGATTTATTTCCGTCTTTAAGTAGCGTCTGCCCTGCCATGGCGGCATTCACCCCTCTATAGAGGCCCCGCCCTTGCGGCAGATATCTCGGCCAATGGCTTGCATGAAATCATTGAGATATTTTAATAATTCCTAGACCCCCATTTCACAACACACCTTCAACCAACAATACTCAGAAACTACGTGTTCATGCTAAGATCCATTTCGGGTCTTCTATTCACCCGAATTAACTTTCGTAAATTGATACGTATTTCTTCTCATCTTAGCTATATACCTATGTAATCAAATTCATAATCATATCATTCACTTGCTATCAGATTTACCTAGACTTTAATTACTCCAATTTCGTCCAAATCTGGACTAGATCCAAGTTACTATAAAAAAGTTTTTTTACCCAAAAAATTCTCCTGTTTGATTTTCTACAAAGACGGAACTCAGTCTTTACATTAGATACCAATTTACCTATCAATCATCACCAAGTGATCAACTTAGGGAAAATAGGGTAAGAAAGGAATTGAGTAGTACCTAAATCGACAAACATTTGGGGTACTTATCTCACATGTCCTTATCGGTTTCCCAAGTAGCTTCCTCAACTAGACGATCCTTTTATTGAACTATCACGAATTGAATATCCTTGGTCTTAAAATTTTGGACATCACGATTAAGAATCGCAATTGATTCCTCCTCATATTGTAGGTCTTCGTCTAACACAATTCAGTCCCACTTAATGATATAATTATCGTCCCCGTGATGTATCTTCAACATGGACACATGAAATACCAAATGAACTCTCGATACACTATGAGGTAAATCCTAAATATACGCTATTAGACCTATAAGAACCTCAAAAGGCCAATGTATCGCAATCTTAAATTGACTTTCTTGTCAAACCTCATCTAGCTTGTCTTTCTTGTCAAACCTCATCACCCCTTTCATTGGTGATACCTTAAGAAGAACATGCTAACCAACATGAAATGTCATGTCTCTCACCATATGATTTTCATAATTCTTTAGTCTTTTCTAGGCTGCTAAAAGATTAGTTTGAATACCCTTCACCTTCTCTTGAGCGTGCTTCGTTAAATCGACCCCAAAGGTTTAACATCTCCAGCCTCGAACAATCCTATGGGTGATCTACATCTCCTCCCATATAATGACACAAACGATGCCATATCAATGCAGGAATGATAACTATTATTATAAGAGAAATCACACAAGGGTAAGAACTTATTGAAATAAACCTCCAGAGTCAATCACACATGCACTGAACATGTATTCTAACACTTGAATAGTCCTTTTCGATAGCCCGTTAATTTGTGGATGGAAAGTGGTACTAAAAGTGCGTTTTGTGTCCAATTCATCAAGTATTTTTATCCAAAACTTGGAAGTAAACTGCGTACGACGATCTGAGATGATAGAAAGGGGCACCCCATGAAACCTCACTATTTCTTTCATATAAACCTTAGTCAATTTTTTAGCATTATAAAATATTCTTACCGAAATAAAAAGAGCTAACTTAGTCAATCTATCAACCACTACTCAAATAGAATCAAACTTTCTCAAAGTCTTGAAAAGACTAACCACAAAATCCACGACTATCTTTTACCACTTCCATTTCAAAATTGGCATTCTTTGAAGAAAACATGTAGGCCTTTGATGTTCATAATTCACTTGTTGACAATGTTTACCCTTAGCCACAAACTCTTCTATATCCTTCTTTATGCCCCGCTACCAATATAATCTCTTCAAATCTCGATACATCTTGGTCACACCCGGATAAATGGAATATCGTGAAACATGGGATCCTATCAACAATTTCTGAATCAAGTCATAAACTCGAGGAACACATATCATTCCTTTAAAACTAAGCACAGCTTCTGCATCAAGAGTGATCTCTTTTTCCTTACCAATCATTGTTTTCTTCTTAAGTTCATTGAAATTTTCATTTTCGAATTTCTTGGCCTTGATGTCTAGCTTCCATAAATGTGCGCCTTACTTCAATGTTACCTAACACCCTACCTTTTTTTGAGATGCCCAATTGCATGAATTTAGACTCCAAGGTACGAATTTCATTAGACAAAGTTCATATAGTTACGCTCTAGAAAGCTAAACGACTCATACTTATCACCCTTCGATTCAAAGCATTTGCCATTACATTAGCCTTGCCCAGATAGTGTTGAATGGTGACATCATAATCTTTAAGTTATTCCATCCACCATCGTTGTCTCAAATTCAGATCCTTTTGAGTGAACGCATAATGCAAACAATGATGATCAGTAAACACCTCACACTTAACACCATAGAGATAATGTTGCCAGATCTTAAGAGCAAACACTACCAATGTCAACTAAGAATCATGTGTTTGATAATCCTCTCATGCACCTTCAATTTACTTGAGTCATAAGCTATAACATTCTTATCTTGCATCAACGCAACACCAAACCTGAATGTGAAGCATCAAAAAAAACAATAAATCTTTACCTTCCACCAGTAGTTCTAGGATAGGTGTTGTGGTCAAGAGAGTCTTGAGCTTTTGAAAGCTATCCTCACATTTTTAGTCCATTCAAATGGTATCTCCTTTTTGGTCAAGTTTTTCAATTGAGTGACAATAGAAGCAAAAGGACTACACAAACCTATGATAATAGCTAGCGAGCCCCACTAAACTCTTAAATTCTGTCGCAGAGCTAGTCTGGACCCAATTCTTAACAACCTCAATATTTTAGGGATTTTCAATTACCTCTTCTTTTGAAACTACATGCCCAAATAATGCAACTGCAGTCAACCAAAATTCACAATTAGAAAATTTAGCATACAACCATTGTTTCCTAAGAACACCCAAAACAATATGAAGTTAGTCGGCATGCTCTTCCTTAGTTTTTGAATAGCCCAAAATATCATCAGCAAGACTGACAAATGAATCAAGAAATGGCTTGGACACCCAAATCTTTAAACTCATAAAAGCAGTGGGTGCATCAGGCAATCCAAAAGACATAACTGGTAACTCATAGTGCCTATAGCGAATTCTAAACACCGTCTTTTGCATATTCTCATGCGTAATTTTTAACTGATGGTAGCTAGAACTTAGATCAATCTTTGAGAACACTAATGAACCTTTTAATTGGTCAAAAACATCATCTATTTGAGCAAAGAGTACTTGTTTTGAATAGTGACCCTATTAAATTGTTGGAAATCTATACGCATTCTCATACTACCATCATTTATAATAAAAAAAACTGGAGAACCCTAAGAGGCAGGTATCAGTTTCTAAATAATTGCAAAAATTTATATTTCTATCCGGAGGCATACCAGACAAATCAATAGAAATCACTTCTCTAGATTGTAACACCAAAATAATAGACTCAATAGATGGAGACTCAAACTCAACATCCGGAATATGATTTAAATAAGCTAAAAAACCTTGCCCCACCAATTTTCTAGCTCGAATGGAGAATATGATCTTAAATTTTTTAGGCTTGTACATCTCTTCGCACTTTAACTTTTCCCTTCTCGACATTTCTAGAGCTAAGACATAGTATTACAATTAAGTACAACATAAAGGGTGACAACCAAGTCATGCCTAAGATTATTTCAAATTCAATTATATCGAATAACCAAAGCATCCCAAGTCTGAAAATCCATAAGTAAAATAGGACAAGCACGATAGACATGGGTAAATATGACAAACTTTCCAACAAGGGTAGAAACATGGATGGGGGCATTAAGTATATCGCAAACCATAGCAAATTATGAGGTAAATCTCATGAATACATAAGAATAAGTAGAACCTGGATCAATTAATCCATTAGTTATCCACTCACAGACAAGAAAAGTACTTCTGGTCACTTCATCAGATGCCTCTGATTCATTTTTGCCTCGAAAGGCGTAATATTGAGCGCTATCATCGTGACGGGCTACTTCTTTGCCTCATTGCACTATACCTCTGCCTGCATTACCATTTCCCCAACCTCCACGGCATCGCTAATTTCCTACTCACCCACCTTGTGGACGTCCTCTACAATTAGTATTATTTCCCGCAGGTACCACTTCTCTAGACAGCTTCCGCGCAAAATTTAACACATGTGGGAGGGGATAGTATCTCCTCATATGTCTAGGTTCTCCATAATTGTAGCAAAAGTACGATCAAAAGATGATCTCCCACCCGTCGAAGGCGCCACTCCCTGGGTATCTGGGATTAAATTATGAGGTGGAGTTCCTAAGTAATTACATGTACAGGCGGGCATAGCGAATTGAATGATCCTCTCATGGAATTCAAAGAAAAAACATTAGCATATCGAAACGTGGTACCTGATTCAATGATTATGACAACATGTGGAAACCGATGTAAGTGTGTCACGACCCAAAACCGAGCCGCGAGTGGCACCCACACTTATCCTACTATGTGAGCGAACCAACCAATCTAAACCCCAATATTTCTATATAATAACAGAATATAATGCGGAAGACTTAAACTCATTAATGAAAACCAATTAAATAACTTCTAAAAACTCAACAACTATTATTATCCCCAAAATCTGGAAGTCATCATCACAAGAACATCTATCCTCAAATTACTAAACTAAGAGTATTCTAAGAAGCTAAAATAAATAAAAAGCTAGTCCATGCCGGAACTTCAAGGCATCAAGACATGAAGAAGAAGATCCAGTCCAAGCTAGAAGCATTAGCTCACCCTGAAATCCGGTGTAATGAAGACTGGCTAGAGTTGCGGTTGAGTTGAAGACGGCGGTACGTTTGCTGCACTCCACAAATAACAAAGAAAGAAACATACAAGTAGGGGTCAGTACAAAACACAAGTACTAAGTAGGTATCATCGGCCAACTCAAAATAGAAAACAGTATATATCAGATAATATCATAAAATCAACTACAATACTCAACATGCAGCAGTTACAATTATCATAACCCTTGGTCACAAAACCAAGCACATCAATGAGGACTCACGCCTCCCCATCATACTCATTTGGGAATTAGGTTCATTAAATCGAGTATATTAACATCTTTCAAGATTCATTATCTTTATTTCTTTCGTGTCGGTACGTGACACTCCACTCCATCTTCTATCCTGGTGCCGGAACGTGGCACTCCGATCCTCATTCTATCCTGGTACCGGAACGTGTCACCCGATCCATATATTATCCTGGTGTCGGAACGTGACACTCCGATCCTCATATACTATCCTGGTACCGGAACGTGGCACCCGATCCTCTATTACTACCGGAACGTGGCACCCGATCCTCTGTTACTATCCTGGTACTGGAACGTGGCACCCGATCCCCTAATCTCACTACTTTCGTTCATCAAGCCTTCTTTTATACCAAGGCATCATCATTAACAAAGTAGATTAGGGTTTTTCAAAATTTAGGATTCAATAGCTTCATCATGCTTATTTTATCACAATTATATAATCACATTCATGCAAGCATACAATTAAGCATACAGAAGGGTTTACAATACTACCCAATACATATCATTCGCTATTAAGAGTTTACTACGAATAGCATAAACCATAACCTACCTCCACCGAAGATTCGTGATCAAGCAAGCAATTTCCCAAAGCTTTGTTTCCTCTTCGTTTCCCTCTTTCTCGATCTTTTCTGTTTCCCTCTCCTTGTTCTTTCTATTTTTCTTATTCAAACCCCTTTTTCTTTTACCCTAATTAGCATATAATTAAGTATAAAAGATGACAAAATTAACCCACTAATTAACTCAAGGTTATCTCCTTTAACCCCTAAGAAATTGACTTATTAATATTAACCCACTAAATTTATAATTATAGCAGGAATAGTCCAAAACGCCCCTTAAAATATGTAACAGAAATCCGACCCAGTCTGGATTTACGCAGCCTGTGACGGCCCGTCGTGCCTGCGACGGTCCGTCCTGCAGGTCCGTCACAAAGTTCAAAGACTTAATTTCTGCGGAAGATGTGTGACGGTCCGTCGTGCCCACGATGGTCCGTCCTGCCATTCCGTCACGAAGTTCAGAGAGTCGATTTCAGTACCCAAATTTCAGAATTCTAAGTGTTTTGGAACGAGACCTCCTCGACGGTCCGTCGTGCCCGTGACGGTCCGTCGTGGGATCCGTCGTCTCAGCCAGTTTTTTTTTCAGAATTAAAATCTGCTGCTCAAAACGACTAAACAGGTCGTTACAATAGATACCAATTTACCCATCGTTCGTCCTCGAACGATCACAAGAAAAGAAACAAGCGAAAAGGAGTACCTGAATCTGTAAACAAATGTGGGTATCTTTCTTGCATATCCACCTCCTTCTCCCAAGTGGACTCTTCAACCGGCCGATTCTTCCATTGAACCTTGATGGATGCAATCTCCCTTGACCTCAACTTGCAGACTTCTCTAGCTAAAATAGCAACAGGCTCCTCCTCATAAGATAAATTTTCATCAAACAAAACCGAATCCCAACGAATGATGTAGTTTCCATCCCCATGGTATCTTTTCAACATAGACACATGAAATACCGGATGCACTCCTGACAGCCCTGGAGGCAAAGCTAATTCATAAGCTACCTCCCCCACGCGCTTCAGAACTTCAAAGGGACCAATATACCTTGGGCTAAGCTTACCTCGCTTACCAAACCGCATCACCCCTTTCATGGGCGAAACCTTCAACAAGAGTTGTTCACCCTCCATGAACTCCAAGTCTCTAACCTTTCGATCCGCATATTCTTTTTGCCTACTTTGAGCCGCTAGAAGCTTTTCTTGAATGCATTTCACTTTATCTAACGATTCCCTCAAAAGGTCACTACCCCAAGGTCTAACCTCAAATGCATCAAACCAACCAATGGGAGACCTACATCTCCTCCCATACAATGCTTCGAATGGAGCCATATCAATACTTGAGTGATAGCTATATTGTATGAAAACTCCGATAAGGGTAAGAAGTTATCCCAATGACCACCAAATTCTATCACACATGCACGAAGCATATCTTCCAACACCTGAATCGTTCGCTCAGACTGACCATCGGTCTGAGGGTGAAATGCAGTACTAAGGCCCAACCTAGTACCTAATTCCGCATGCAATGTTCTCCAAAACTTAGAAGTAAACTGCGTACCTCTATCTGATATGATGGAAAGTGGAACTCCATGCAATCGAACAATTTCTGAGATGTAGAGTTTGGCTAACTTCTCTGCATTGTAGGTCACCTTGACCGGAATGAAGTGAGCAGACTTAGTTAATCTGTCCACAATTACCCAAATAGAATCAAACTTTCCCAATGTCTTTGGAAGACCAACCACGAAATCCATTGCAATTCTCTCCAACTTCCATTCAGGAATGGGCATTCTCTGAAGTGTTCCTCCGGGCCTCTGGTGTTCATACTTTACTTGTTGACAATTTGGACAGTTGGCAATAAAATCAACAATGTCGCGCTTCATTCTACTCCACCAAAAGTGTTGCTTTATGTCACAGTACATCTTGGTTGCACCAGGATGTATAGAATATCCGGAACTATGAGCCTCTGTGAGAATAGTGTGGATCAAGTCATCAACACGGGGCACACATACCCTTCCCTTAATCCTCAAAACACCTTCCTCATCCATTATGGCCTCTTTAGCCTCTCCTCGCAACACCGTATCCCGAATTCGGCTTAGTTTCTCATCATCAAACTGCTTTCCCTTAATCTTGTCAAGAAAAGAAGATCTCGCCTCCACACAAGCCAAAAATCCTCCCTTCTCATTTACTTCTAGCCTCATAAAGTCATTAGCCAAGTTTTGGATTTCTCTAGCCAACGGGCGTCTAGAAACTTGTAAGTGGGCTAAACTACCCATGCTCTAGGCTCAAGAACTTATCTCTTTTCTTATCCCTCAAAGTCCGGGGGATATACTTCTCCATAAACAAGCTAGAGAATGATGCCCAAGTCATAGGTGGTGCCTCTGTTGGTTGACACTCAACATGTGACCGCCACCACATTTTTGCGTTCCCTTGAAACTGATAAGTTACGAACTCAACGCCAAATCGTTCCACTATGCCCATTTTATGTAGTAACTCATGACAGTCAACCAGAAAATCATAGGCGTCCTCAGATTCAGCACCCTTGAAGACTGGAGGTTTCAATTTCAAGAACTTACTGAAAAGTTCATGCTAATCGTTTGTCATTATAGGCCATGTAGTCAAATGATGAAATGTGCTTATTTCCAATGAGGCATCCATGCGGGGAGCCTCAGTAGCTGCATGTTGTACCTCCGGAACCTGAGGTGCCGGTGCAGAAAACACTGGAGGTGTCTGGCCCTGATCAGATAACCCGCTAAGATAAGCAAGAACTTGATTGATCATCTTTGGGGTAGGTTGGGGTGGCAATCCCTCATTCTGCACTTGTTCTTTCTCCCCTTTCTCACCCTCTCTTACCACTTCCTCAGTCGGTGGAGGAGTCACCGCCCTAGTACTAGTTGGGCTAGGTGCTTGTCCTCTTCCTCTAGAGGACGTCCTCCCGCGACCTCTACCACGGCCTCTTTCCACTGTTCCTCTCCGAGCTACAGCCCCCGTGGCTGGCTCAGACGCATCCTGTCTTGCTGGTGTTGGTGTTAGTGCAGTCGTTGCTCTAGTTCTAAATATCTGCGAAATAGAGTGAAGATGGTCAGATACCAATTTGTATCACCTAGATACCAATTGGATCCATGTAATAGCACGAAAGAAAGAGAGAAAGAATGGAATTTTCCTAAAGTCTTATAGCCTCTCAAAGAAAAGTAAAGGCGTCCCCCTACCGTTCCTTAAGACTCTACTAGACTCGTTCTTGTGTGATGAGACCCACGAACCTAATGCTCTGATACCAAGTTTGTCACGACCCAAAACCGAGCCGCGAGTGGCACCCACACTTATCCTACTATGTGAGCGAACCAACCAATCTAAACCCCAACATTTCTATATAATAACAGAATATAATGCGGAAGACTTAAACTCATTAATGAAAACCAATTAAATAACTTCTAAAAACTCAACATGCAGCATTTACAATTATCATAACCCTTGGTCACAACACCAAGCACATCAATGAGGACTCACGCCTCCCCATCATACTCATTTGGGAATTAGGTTCATTAAATCGAGTATATTAACATCTTTCAAGATTCATTATCTTTATTTCTCTCGTGTCGGTACGTGACACTCCGCTCCATCTTCTATCCTGGTGCCGGAACGTGGCACTCCGATCCTCATTCTATCCTGGTACCGGAACGTGGCACCCGATCCATATACTATCCTGGTGTCGGAACGTGACACTCCGATCCTCATATACTATCCTGGTACCGGAACGTGGCACCCGATCCTCTATTACTATCCTGGTACCGGAACGTGGCACCCGATCCTCTATTACTATCCTGGTACCGGAACGTGGCACCCGATCCCCTAATCTCACTACTTTCGTTCATCAAGCCTTCTTTTATACCAAGGCATCATCATTAACAAAGTAGATTAGGGTTTTTCAAGATCTAGGATTCAATAGCTTCATCATGCTTATTTTATCACAATTATATAATCACATTCATGCAAGCATACAATTAAGCATATAGAAGGGTTTACAATACTACCCAATACATATCATTCGCTATTAAGAGTTTACTACGAATAGCATAAACCATAACCTACCTCCACCGAAGATTCGTGATCAAGCAAGTAATTTCCCAAAGCTTTGTTTCCTCTTCGTTTCCCTCTTTCTCGATCGTTTCTCTTTCCCTCTCCTTGTTCTTTCTATTTTTCTTATTCAAACCCCTTTTTCTTTTACCCTAATTAGCATATAATTAAGTATAAAAGATGACAAAAGTAACCCACTAATTAACTCAAGGTTATCTCCTTTAACCCCCAAGAAATTGACTTATTAATATTAACCCACTAAATTTATAATTATAGCAGGAATAGTCCAAAACGCCCCTTAAAATATGTAACAGAAATCCGACCCAATCTGGGTTTACGTAGCCTGTGACGGCCCGTCGTGCCTGGGATGGCCCGTCGTGCCTGCGACGGTCCGTCTTGCAGGTCTGTCACAAAGTTCAGAGACTTAATTTCTGCGGAAGATGTGTGACAGTCCGTCGTGCCCACGACGGTTCGTCCTGCCATTCCGTCACGAAGTTCAGAGAGTCAATTTCAGTACCCAAATTTCAGAATTCTAAGTGTTTTGGAACGAGACCCCCTCGACGGTCCGTCGTGCCCGTGACGGTCCGTCGTGGGATCCGTCGTCTCAGCCAGTTTTTTTTTTCAGAATTAAAATCTGCTGCTCAAAACGACTAAACAGGTCGTTACAAAGTGAGTCTGTAGGAACGCAACACACGATCCATTCAACAAGCCACAATCACAATTACAATCACGAGTGTTATCATAGTCATAAAAACAAGGACATTCATAATTCATCTATCTCATTTACAACTACTGTGAACAATAATGAATTCACATACATACATATATCATAATGAAGCAAGAACGAACATATATCACACAATCATGAAATCACAACAATCACATACCTCGAAACAAACTTGAATCCCTTATGAAACTTGATTGTTCCCTTCCTGAATTCATTCCGTTTGTTCTTTGTCTACAAACAATCATAATAGTGCGAGGATCAATAAACAACACCTAATTACCAGGATTATAAAAATAATATCAATCCTATGTCTAAACTTTTATCCCCATAACCAGATTAGAACTTTCTCCACTATAATTTCCAGATCAAAATCCTCCCTCATCGATAATTACCTATTGCGTTACGTTCTACAGCCCAAAAATTTGATTTGGAAAGTTAAAATATTATCCTTAGCCTCAAGAATGGTGGTAAACTATCAAGAAAACCCTTATATTCGTTCCTTAGCTCTCACGTTCAGAAATTGCAGAATAAATATTTTGGGGTTTATTTTCGACTTTAAGTCACGTCTGCCTTGCATGGCGACGCTCACCCGCTATAATGGCCCCCGCCCTGGCGGCAGAAATTCCTCCTCAACTACTTGAACAGAAACAATAGGCTATTTTAATAATTCCTTGACCCTCATTATACAATACACCTTCAACCAACGACACTCAAAAACTACATTTTCACGCTAAGATCCATTTTGAGAGTTCTACTCACCGAATTCAATTTTGTAAAGTCATTTGTGTTCCTTAATGTCTTAGTTATCTACTAATCTAATCAAATTTAAAATTAGATCACCCAATTGTTACCAAATTTTCCTAGACTTTAATGACTCTAATTTCATCCAAATCTGGACTATGTTGAAAAATTTCAAGTTACTATGAAAAAGTTTTCTAACCCAAATTTTTTCACTGTTGAATTTTCTATAATGACGGAACTCATTTGTCACAATAAAATTTACTCCTTTTTATTTACAAAACTATATTTTTAATTACAAATATGATAATTTAAATTAGTACACCTTTTTTTTATTTGGGTTAGTGTGCTTAATTTTTGGGACTCATATCAAGTTCTTTTTTCTCCTCTCTCCATTATTTATCTCAATCACAAAAATATTCTCGCATTTGTTTCTCTCTATCTTATTAGTTTCTCATTTCTTCCATTGTTAATATCTAGGTAAAATATTCATTCTTGACACTATATTATTCTTTTTTATTCTTATTTTTTAAAATAAAAATCACCTCTAATTCGAGAACAGAAATTATTTTTGTTCTTATTTTTTATACATGAATTTTAGTCATATAAAAAGTCTTAGGTGAAGGCTTCAACACATTATTAATAGCCCCATCGTATGTTCTAAATTATATTTTGAGTTGAATGCATTCAGTATATTTCCTCAAAGTGAATATGAAAGAACAATTCATGGTATCAATTGTGAGATTTCTTTCTATGTTACAACTAATTCTCCAAAAGAAAGGTAATGAGAAAGTTGTTAGTGCAAATTCTCTCATTATTACCTTCAAATCGACAAAAAAAAACATGGTAAGGAGAAAAAATTACAATTGTTAATTCAAAGAAATCCGCATGATCATGGTGAATATGATTGTATCATGTAGTCCATAAATTGTTGAAATAATTTTTAAACACAAAAAAATAGTTTATACACTTGGTGATCGATTTGGTACAATTGTTGATGATATGGCATTTTAACTGATGATATATATTGGAATATACTTTTATGGCTGATCTAGTACAATAACTGATGATTTTTTTGATTTTTAACTATGATATATTTTAGTTTATATATTTTGATGGATGATATAGTAAAAATATTGGTAATATTTTGATTTAAATTTGATAAATGGCGTGACTTATTTTTGGTGATATGTTGATAAATAATTATAAAAGAAATTGATCTATAATTGATGGTAAGGTTGATTTAGTTATATATTTGAACTCTACCATGCATAACACTATAATCTAATCAAGTATGTGCCAACTTCTTAGTATCATCAAGTTAATTAACATGATGTATATTGTGGTGACATTTGTGTCAAATTCAAATTTTAATAACTATAAAATTAAAAATAATTGGTTAATTTGTTGGTTTAAAAATAATTGTAATTTGATGATATGAAGTTGCAATATGTCATAGTTTATGTATTTTGATGTATGAAATAAATAATTTTTTGATGAGATGTTGATTTATACCTATAAAATATATTGATTTATAATTGATAGTAAAATTGATTTTAGTTATATGTTACAATCTTATAATCTATCAGACCATAATCTAAACGATCAAGTATGTTCCAACTTTTGAGTATTATCAAATAAATTTTCATTATGTACAATATAAAAGTTCAATTAATCTAAATCAATTTTATCTTAATTAATGAATTATACCAAATCATAACCAAATGAATTTGAAAAAATAAATTCAAAGTTTGATGTTAAAGTTACCTTTTTGTTATATGTTTCAACCTAGATTAGTGTAAAAATGATTTAAATAAAAGAATGAAGGGACATAAAAAAAACAAATAAAATTTTAGGACAATAAAATGCTGTAAAAAATGGTTTAAACAAGGTAACGAAGAAAAGAAATGAGTGAAGAGAGGGAAATTAGAAAAGGAGGGAGAAAGTTTTCAGAAAAAAAAAAAAGTTAAGAGAGAAAAAGAGAATCTTCTTTTTCAATATTTTAGGAAAAAGATTAGAAAAGAAGAAAAAAAATAGGTAGTTATTATGAAACTATATAAACAAGAAGAAGAATAAAGTAGGGAGAATAGATCAGACTTATTATTCAGCTTGAATTATATTCAGGATTCATGGATCTGAATTTCGATGAAGGATAACTCTTTATTTATAGTGAAAACCTAACTTGGTCCCAAGTAGGATTTCTAAGCATATCCTAAAAGTACTCCAAATAATTATACATTCACTAATACAAATATGTTTATAACACTCCCCCTTGTATGTCGGTAGATCATGTGTGTCGTTAAAACTTTACTAGATAAAATCCAGTGGGAAAAAATTTAATGAAGAAAGAAGAGTACACATATTTCATACGCATTAATTATGAATGCCTCATAAAACCCTTAAAAAGAAAACCCAATGGGATAAAACCTTGTGAAGGAAAAAGAGTACATCACGTCTTAACTCCCCTAATGAGAACATCAATCCAAAGACTTGGATCTTCATTTTCCAAGCTTGTGCACCATCTTTTTTAAAGTTATAATTGGTAGAGACTTGGTGAATAAATCAAGTATAGTATTACATGAACAAACTTGTTGCATATTGATATCACCATTCGAGGGAGCTCATGAGTGTAGAAAAACGTTGACGAAATATTCTTCCTTCTACCTTCTTTTATGAACATTCCCTTCAGGATCAAATATTTCTGCGAGTCACTTACTTCAACTTCTTTCAGGAAATAATCGATTTATTGCCTTTTGAAAATTCTTTGAAGCGTTTTAATTCTACTTATTAACTTGCATAATAATACTTGTGTATGCTCTATGCATTCTGAATCTATTTAATCCTTATGAGTATGATAAAAAAGCTTTCCAAAACCTTGTATACGCTTTAGATTTTTAACCCAACGGATATTTTCATATCAATTTTGTCAAGTGGCAACATTTAATATTAAATGCATACCATTTTCTAGTGTCTCGATTTCAAGTCAAATAAGTTTTACGCTTACCAATATGCATCATTTCACTTTTTACTTGATAATTATTTCACACCAACATACATTTATAGTCGTAGAATTTATATCATTATAATTATTTTACAATATTGTGCGCTATTGTATCAAAGATACTCATTATTTTTAGGTATCTACCCTCTCGTGAGGTTTCATTAAGTGTTATGTCGTAGGCTCTCCAAGAGCACATCGTCTCCTCATTATGATCATTTTGATTCTTTGATCCTCCCTCTTTTTCAAGGATGATTTTATTTAGAATTGATTAGTCTATCATGTTTCATGCATGTCTTAGGATCTATCCTTAAGATAATTGATTAGCCTATCATGCTTCATGCATGTCGTAGGCTCTATCCTTAAGAGACATTCCATGGGAGTATTTATAATTCTTGTGTTGCTTCTAATATCCCCCTTATGTTAGATAAACTAACATGTATCCAAATCTTTTGGAGAATTTATCTTTGTGAATCATTGTGTATTCATTGATTATGTACTATATATCAAAATAATTAGACGAAAAATATTTAGTCCCTGACCATGATCAATTGAAAGAAAATTTGGTCATAATTTACTGGTCTTATGTGTAGAATTACTTTTGTATGTGGTATCATATTTAAAATCAACACATGAAACTTTATTTTCATAGGCAATGATTTCTCTTTCTATCATAGACGCTTAATGTCACATCATCTTAAATATTTGTCAATATTATCAAGATAAATTATCTTGATTACATATTCTGAAAGTTGTGCTCTTATCTTGCACAAACAATTATGTGAATGTCTAACTGCAAGTTGACAATAAACACACATGTGATTATCTTATAGATGCATCGCTTTATCATATCACATGATAGGTGAACGAGCCCATATTCACCTTTGATACTTTTCAGAATGTAGGGATTTAATCTCAACTTTAGTTGATCTAATCAACTAATCACTAGAACAAGCAACATAAAGAATTCTTAAATGATCTTCTAATTCTTCAATGTATGTCTATTACTCAGTATGCACATCTTTGATATGACCAAATTATTCATGCCAACTTATAAAATTAGTAGTAGTTGTAAGCTCTAAGTTTACTATGACATATGTCTTTTGTTTTAGTAAATTTCTAATTTATTATTATATGAGATAATTTTAATTTATTACTCCGAGAGTAATTTTTAGATTTATTTCTTCCTAATTATTCTACCCTTTCAGCTTTTCTAGAGGTGAGTCGTGATTTCATCATTGAACGGACTAATGTGATTATCATAAAACTGTACATGTAATCATATCATTTGTGTCGATATTTTTGCAAACATCAAATTGCGAGATAACAATAGGCACACATGAAACGATAATAAAGAAACATCTTTTAGGACCATTAAGTATCTAAGCAATCCACTAGGTGGATGAATAGGTCCGCAAGATCTGTATATGTTCCTAGAACGCAAGGAATTCAATCTCAACTTTCGTTTATTATGGTCTCAAAATTAGTTTGACTTGCTAACAAGCCGTAAAAGAAAATTTACCATTTGAAAGAATTTTTTGGTTGTCTATTGGATGTCCATTTTAACTTTTAATAATTCGTCCAAACATTACAGATTAATGATGTGCTAGACAATCATGTCAAATTAACAAAGTATTGGAATTAGTAAACTTATTTACTATAGAATGTGTCTTAATTGCTCTAATTCTTGTCCAATACAAGTCTGAAGTTAAAGCATGAAATTTTTTTTATAATACATGTCTTCTATGAGACATTCTTGGTGATACTACATTATTGACAAAAGGTCGCAATCTTACCCACGTCTAGCATGGTGGCTTACACCTCATTCCCTTTACAGAATGGATATATATTTTTAGCATTTATCAAAATCTTCATTCTTCATGAATGGAACACAAAAATGTGAGCACACCAAATTATGATAGCTTTAGTACCTTATTCCATATTTATGTGCATAATTCAATCACTTGTCTTCCTTCAGACATATTATGCACTACTACCATATTAAAGTAATGGATCAAATACAGTAATTTCATGACTTCTCATCAAAATCACATTAGTTTTTCTTTAATCATTATTATACATCAATATGGTGAACTAAAACTCAAATTCAATGTCTTATCCATATAAAAGTGTCTTAGGTCATAAATCGATGGAACTTGAACCTTATATCTTCTCATCATGGTGCACGACTTTACCCCAATATCTTACCCTCTTAGTGCGATTGGACGTAAATCCATCATCTTATTCTTTTGGTGTAATAAAACATATTCATCGTCTTAGCCACAATGAGGCTCAACCTCAAGTCGTTAAAATAATTATAATTTTGTCACTTTTGAGGATCATAAATCGTACATTATAAATTACAGACAAATTGAGATTACTGATTTATTATAATCAACATTAGCAGTTAATAGTTATAGCTTAATAGATCTCATACCTCATATAACGGTTAACAATATACCTTTCACTGAATTGCTCTCAGTTAATTATAAAAATAAACTATGAAATTCTCTTCTAAATTTGTTAAAATAAAATGTATAATAAGTCGACAAGTCTCTTTAAAATAATTACTCCAAATGGTAACTCCAAATCTGTTAAATAAATAACTATAATAACAAAGTAAAGATAATTCATATCTTACAGATATGAGAACCTTATTTCATAACTTTACAAGATCTTTGTACACTCTTCGTGTCTTCTGTCGTATTTCATTAAGAACAGAAAAATCGTATTGATAACGTGTTATGAAACTATATAAACAAGAAGAAGAATAAAGTAGGAAGAAGAAAAAAGACTTTTTATTTATCTTTAAGTATATTCATGATTCATTGATGTACATGAAGGAAAACCCTAAATTTATAGGGGAAATCAAACTTGTTTCCGAATAGGATTCCAAACCATATCCTAAAAAGACTCCACATAATTAGACATTCACTATAATATAAATATGCTTATAACATATTATAAGAAGAACCATAAAAAAAATAGAGATTTTTAGAGACAAAAAACGTGTCCCTTTATTATATTTTTCGTTTTTTTTTGTTTGTAAAGATTTTATTGTTATGTAGTTGTAAAGCCAAACACGGTTATATAGAAGTATTTTGTATGATTAAACGGCATAGCTAAATATTTTTATCTGAATAAATTTAGTGTCAAAATAAATTTTATTATTGCAAAAAATCATCTATTCTCAAATGTGTTCAATATTTGGTAATCTAGAAAGTGCATCAAACTTTTATAGTTGAAATTATAAAATCAGATGTATACAATATTATAATAGAAAAAAACACTTGATCATACAGATTTGAGGATAGATAATTTTTCGCAATAATAGAATGTATTTTGACACTAATTCATTCATGCAAAAATTTTATGTATCAGTTGATTTGAAGAAAAATATTGCTAAGAATATAATGATAAATTCCACTAAAAGGAAAAAAGGAAAATAATATATTTATTGAAAAATAAGATAATAATTAGCTAGTGTTAACGTATTATATCTTCTAACAGATAAAATCATATAAACTATATAATAGGTTCAACTTTAAAATAGTTAATAAATTATTTATGATACATTAATCAACCAATTGTGTATTGAGTGTGTATGTGTATTAATTATACTTAATAATAAGGATAAAAATAAAAAAGTTATAAATTATCTTTTGAATTTTTAAATTTAACAAAGTAAAAGAAGACCTGTATTATTTTTAGTATACTGAAGTAAGAATAACGAAGGAAAGTATTATAAGGGAACAGTTTCACAAGTGCCTCTATTTTGAATGGTCTTCAATTTCGCTGCTCAAAATAATTGATTTTTTAACTTATACCTTGAAGAGCTTTTAAGTACAAAATAGCCGAGAATGTCCTTAACAAATAGATTTTTTTATTTCAAGGCATAGTTCAGGTAAAATTATGCTTCATACATAAGTTCAATGATACAAATTATGCATAATACATTAATGCCATTTTTAATTTAGCTTTATTTTATATTTATAGCTTTTAATTTTGAGTGAAAAGTTTTGGAAAAACGTGGATAAATATAAAAATATGTATGGTAATAGTAATAGAAATAAAATGGGAAAATAATGACATTAAAAATTTTACGTGGAAACCCTTCTATACAAGGTAAAAGTCACGGGCAAAGAGGAGCAACAGATATCACTATAGTAAGGAATTTTACACTGTGTAGTTACCATATAATACTCAAAGTAATTACTACACACTCAAAAGGAACAACACTCTTTTGTTTTCACCTTACTATAATACCGCTCACATACTATTTTTCTTGTATTGTCTATTAAATACCTCACTTTGCTCTCAAAAAGAATTTTTTCTCTCTAACTTGGTATGTTCTACAAATGAGTAAGAATAAACTATTTATAGAAGGAGAAAATCATTTCTATGTCACTAATGAAATAGGTAAATATAACAAAGTCAAAAAAGGATTGCAAATCTTACCAATTTGCTAACCACCAAATTTTTTATTTTCAACTCTTATCACTATTTCTTTTTAACAATTACTAGTAACAATTGAATAGCAAAAGTTGACCAAAAAGTATGAATAGAAGTAGACACTTAAATTTATATAAAGTTCAACAAGTAGACACATGAATCCTATGTGACTTAAAACATGTTTAACACCATGTATGATACAAATTGTGATGTACGATGTCACATAGGATGTGGATGCCTTATTTTCAGCTTTATCTAAGTTTAAGGGATCGTCTGGTGTGAAAGATAAAAACAAATAGGCTTGAAATAAAACAATAATATATGAATAAAAACCCATAAGTTTCTACTAGTGCACACATAACATTGAAGAATTTAAATATGAAATAAATCAAGTTAAAAAAATATTTATGTATTATACCTACGAAATATGCTTCAAAATATAAGTTCACTGGCACAAGTGAAGGAGAATTATGTCCAAGACATAAATTATGTCTTCAAGAAAAATAATTAAGCTCAAGGAAGATTTAGAGCTTTGAATTAATTGCTTTTTAATGATAAGTTCATTGGTTTTTCTTTGCGTAAAAGGGGTCCCCAAATTAATCTCCTTAGTTATGCAGATGAGTTAATTTTGTTCACTTCTGGTGTTAAGTACTCCATTAACCTGATTATGAATCTTTTGTACAAGTACCAATTGACTTCTGGGCATGAGGTTAACAAGGATAAAAAAATTTAACCCACCGTAAGACAAATAATCTTCTTTCACATAAGGATTAAAATATGGATCCGGTATACTAATCCTCTTTCCCTTCAATTATTTAGGTTGTTCTAAAACCCGTTTGCCATAGATTTTTTAAATAATATATGAGGAAAAATTTGACAAAAAAGTGTTTATTCATACAATTTGTCATTATTTGGAAAATATACCAAACTTTGAAATACTAGTTTTTTCTAGTATTTGGGTCAAATCTCATTTTGGGATATTTCAAAAACTGAAATTTTACATTAAACTTTTGTCTTTTACAAAAACACCATCTATAGTAGTTGTTTATATTGTATTAAATAATTTTTACGTGAATACCTAAATAATGATGAAATATTTAGTAAATATGAAAGCTGTCTTGTGCCTCAGATAACATCTCAAGTCTATCCCTTGCAACCCTTGTATGATACTGGGCACTTTCCATGATTTTTAGACTTAACAACATCCAGTGTTGTCATAGGTTGTTTGCCTAAAATGATTTCGAAAGGGATCATTTCTATTATAGACGACTTGTGCAGATTATAACAAAATTGTGCAGTGTCTAAAAACGCAACCCAGTTCTGTTGACTTGTTGTCACATAGAGCTTCAAGTAGTCTTCCAACAAGTGATTAATCCTTTCCATTTGTCCATTTGTTTGTGGGTGATTTGCAGTAGAAAATTTCAACTCAGTTCCCATCATATTGAACAAAGTTGTCCAAAACCTGCCTGTGAATCTTGTATCTCTATCACCAATAATATCAGCCGGAACACCAAAGTATTTAATCACATATTTATAGAATAAATCAGCAGCAATCTCAAATGAACATAATTCAGGTGCAACAATGAAAATAGGATATTTCGGAAACATGTCTGCCACCACCATTATTGATGTTTTTCCATCTACTTTAGGAAAACCCGAAATGAAATCTATGCTTACCGACAACCAAGGCCTTTCAGGAATAGGCAGAGGCTGCAACAAACCTGCTTCCTTCTTACATTCAGTCTTGTCCACTTGACAAACATGACAAGTCATTATGTACGCCTCTATGTCATCTTCCATCTTTGGCCAAAAATGAACCCGAGATGGTAGAGCTAACATCCTTTCGACACCTAGATGTCCAGCCCAATTAGAATCACGTGCTTCCTTGATCAAATATTTGGGTTGTCCACTCTAATTTGGTATAACAATTCTCCCTTCTTTAATATAGAGCATATTGTCCTCAATCCAATACTGTCTCATTGTTCCATCTTGCACTTGACCCATCCATTTAACATACAATGAATCATTTGCAGCACACAACTTGATTCTATCAAAGAAATCAGTTTCAAGTTTTGAAATTGAATACACTGCAGCAAAGACCTCTTTTCGACTCAATGCATCAGCAACTTAATTATGCTTCCCTGGCTTATGTTCCCACATGAAATCATATTCTGCAAGAAACTCCTGCCATCTTGCCTGTTTTGGACTTAACTTTTTTGTGTCTTGAAGAATATATTGGCTACATTATCAGTTCTCACTACAAATGGAGTACCTAAGAGATAAACTCTCCAAACCTGCAGGGAATGCACAACAACAACCATTTTTTCATGTGTTGAATATCTCTGATCAGCATCATTCGATTTTCAACTATGAAAGTCCAACGGATGACCTTCCTACACTAACACGCCTCCAATAGCTTTACCAGACACATCAGTGTGTACTTCAAATGGCAACTCAAAATCAGGAAGCTTCAGTATGGGTTCAAATGCAATAGCTTCCTTCCAATTTTGAAAAGTTTCTTCACATCATACAACCCATACCTATTTAACATCTTCTTCAACAAATCAGTCAAAGTCGCTGCCCTTTTCGAAAACCAGCAATAAACTTTGTGTAATAGTTAGCCAACCAAAGAAACGATCGCAAATCCTTAACATTACGTGGTGCTTGCAAATCAACAATAGCCTGCACTTTCTTATTATCTGTTCGAACTTAGTTTTTACTAACAAGATGCCCCATAAATTTTTTTTCCTGTTGAGCAAATTCACACTTTTCCATCTTAATATAAAGTGTGTATTTTATCAATTGAGACAACACCATACTCAAGTGATTGACATGTTCATCTAATGTTCGACTATAGTTAACAATATCATCAAGATATACGACTACAAAATCATCAACATAGTCAAACAACACGTTTTTCATTAAGTTTCAAAAGGTAGCGGGGCATTGGTTAGCCCGAATGGCATTACAAGGAATTCATAAGAACCATATCTAGTTACACGTGTTGTCTTAGGTTCATCAGCTTCTACTATTCAAACCTGCCAAAAGCCTACCCTAAGATCAAGTTTTATGAATCAGCATGCCTTGCTCAACCTGTCTATCAAATCTTGCACCAGTGGAACCGGATACTTATTCTTCACAGTTGCCTTGTTCAGTACCCTATAGTCTACACACATTATCATCGTCCCATCCTGCTTCTTTTAGAACAAAACAGGAGCACCATAAGGAGCCATAGATGGTTGAATCAGACCAGCATCCAACAAATTGTTCAATTTTTTACACAATTCAGATAACTCCTTAGGAGTCATACGATAAGGATCCTATGAAGGAGAAACCGTACCTGGCAGCAACTGAAATTTATGATCAATATCCCTCCCTGGCGGCAAAGTCTTTGGCAATTCATGCGGCATCACATCCGCAAACTTTTTCAGAAACTCGGCCACACAATCAGGAACTGCTACTGTTACATCAGGTTTCAATTCGACTAAGACAACAACTATAGTTTCATTACCCTTCTCCGGCCCTTTGTTAATTGACATAGCAGACAACATCATTCTTTTATCCTTTTTCTTTTTAATATTACTGACTTTCCCAAATGGATGAACAACTTTCACAAACTCAACATTGCCCTCATTCATAATCATGATTCAATCCAAATGTGAAGAAGGAAAAAACTGGAATTTTCAAAGAAAATCAATGCCAAGTATCATCTCAAAATTTTCTAACGGCATCACCATTGAGTTATGTTTTCCAACCTAATTTATAGCTGACATAGACACTCCACAAGTCATGTCCACAATGGCTTGTGCTTCGCATTCACTGTTTTGACGTAAAAAGGATTTTTAGTCAACTTAAGCCCCAATTTCGCAGCACTGTTAACATCAATAAACGTACAAGTAACCCCTATATAGACAATAACCATCACACGTTTTTCTTTTATCTTCATTTCCAAATGAATCAATGAAGCATGTGGATTTAAAGTCTTAGACGCTCTCTCAACATTATTAACCAATGTAATATCATTGAAAGACAATCCTAACGGATTGGCCATAGCAGCCACAACTTCCTGTCCTTCTTCCTCCTGATTCATTTTTCCAGCAAGCAAAGCATTCACTCTTTCCTTGTTCGGACAAGACATAGTCAAATGAGGACCACCACAAGTCCTACAGCCTCTCGAATTTCCATCCTTGTTCTTTGACTTGTTTTCCTTATTTTCTTCCTTCATTGGTGCATTCCCCTGATCATTAGCATAGTCTTTACAATTCTCCCTTTTCCAGTCCCTTTCTTCTAACCCTTTTTCTTGGATTTTGAATTAGAAGGGACATCGGTAGTAGGTTGAGACGTTCGGAAATCTACTAAAGAATCAGCAGCATCAATTGCTTCTGGAAAATTCTTGACATTTTGCCTTTGAAGTTCGTTTGAGCCCAGTCTTGCATACCCGAAATGAAGTTATGTAATTTATCCTCATTAGACATGTTTTGAATGTCTAACATCACAAAAGTGAATTCCTTAATATAATCTCGCACTGAACTCGTCTGCCTTAGTCTTTTCAACTTATCCCTTGCAAGCCAAGAGTCATTGCTATGAAGAAATTGATCACCCATTTCATTTATCAATTTATCTCACGAATCAATGCTGGATCATCCAGCGCTTACATCATCTGCGTTTCGAGTCCTCCACCAAAGTTATGCATCACCCTTCAAATACATTGCAGTTATGTTCAACTTGTCCGTTTCAAGCACCCTTGCAGCACTAATATATTGCTTCATATCCCAGATGAAGTTTTCTAGTTCCTTAGCACTCCTTGCGCCACCAAAGGTTTTAGGTTACACAATTTTAACCTTAGACGATTCCCCACGATTTGAACTTAACGCTGCCACAGCCCGACACTGTACAACGATATCTGCGAGAAGGTTTTCATTATCCTTCTGCAGTCGCTCCAATTGTACCTTCGTAGCCTCACGAAAATTCAAAGATTCAGCCATGTGTTCGTTGACAGCTCTCTAAAACACACTAACGTCCCCTCGAATTTTGTCATCATCCAGTCTCAAATTGATAGTCAAAAGATCCACCAATGTTAGGTCTTCCATTATTTCATCAGTGATCCCAATGAAGGCTTCAACCCTGCGTACTATTTCCCAAAGTTCTGCATTCGTCACTATCGTTCAACCGCGCTCTGATACTAATTGAAAGAGAGTCGGTTTTTTAACTAACATCACTCCTAGGCAGTCTACAACTCTTACAAAATTCAGGCTTACACTCAGACAAATTTGGCTAAGTATAGAAATACTTAACTTAGTTTTTCTTAGGCAATAATCAAAGTAACAACACAACCAACATACGAGAACTCTTCCCAACCTTTTATTAATATCAAATCAACAAAAGATAAGGCTTCACGAATTAATCTAAGTCCAGAATCCTTCTCCTTTGCCTTAGACGAATTTCCACCATATATAGATATTCTGCACAAGGCAATTACAACAGTTACATCGGCGATTACATCTGACATGTGTCTAACACTTGTCCTCACAAAATTCACACTAAATTCCAGCACTTAATATTCTAATAGATAGAATATTTTCAAATTCAAAATACATTGTAACACATAACTGAAATTAATCATTCTAACACTTGGAATATTTCAGGCTATTCCAACACTTAGGGGTCGTTTGGTACAAAGATGCATAATGCAGGGATTACTAATGCATGGATTAGTAATGCATGAATTAGTAATGCAGGGTTTAGTAATGCAGGGATTATTTTTTATCAAGTGTTTGGTTCATTATTTCCTACCTAGTCTTATGTTTGGTTTAAAACTTTAGAAAAAGTTTATTTCCTATTATACACTTTAGTTATTGTGAGATTATGTTTCATTTAACTAGTCAAGTTAAATATTAAAAAAATATATAAAAATATTATTAATTTTGAAGTGTGATATGTCACATGGTATATTTCTTATTTTTTGTTGGTCAAATATACCTTGAACTTAACATGAATTTAAGGCTACTTAAATTGTTCAAATACGCTTAGCTTATTTTAAAAATTAAAAAAAAAATAGTTTACGTGATCAATTGACGAACTACATTTAAAGACAAAAAATCAACTCAATATAACAACTCAAACATGGAGAAAAAAATATTAGTTTGTGAAATCATCAAATTACATGGAATAAATTTGGAGAATTAAATGAACATTTATAAATATTCTCATATAAATAAAAAAAGAACATGAATTACAAAAAAAAATAGGAAAAAAGATTTGGGGATAATTTAGTCATTAGGGGTCTTATCCAAGGATTGCTAAACCTTGGATTAGCTATCCCTCCCTTTCCTAGGGATAAAATAAGACCATGTATGAGGTATTAGTAATCCATGGATTAGGTTAAATAAAGTAACCAAACAATGTTTTTGTTGGACTATATTTTAATCCATGGATTATTTTGATTAATACTTCCTACCAAACGGGTTATTTCAGCTTATTCCAACACTTAGAATATTTCAGCATGCTTCCAACACTTTGTTTTATTTCAGCTTTTGTCTAGCCAACGTCAAGTGCAGAACCTTGCCTTGTCAAGCCAACACCCCGCCTTGTCTTGCCGAAAATTCTGCCCATACGTAAGCCCTATGCGTCCAAGATGCCTTGTCATACTCAAGCATCTTGAACTCTTCGTTGCTCACTAACTCTTAGTTGCACAACTGCACTGTTTGCCTACATACATGCCAAGACCAATGCCCAAATCTTTGTCATGCATGCACGTAGTTAGATCAAGTAATTTACGAGTCTAACAGTAGGGGTCATACGGGTGGTGAACACTTCTATGCGAATGATTTTAATAAAAGGTTGAGCCTTAAGGAAAAAGTTCATTTAAGTTTTGGTCCTGCAAATCTAAAGTTATGCTTAAGGCAGAAGTAATGGCTTAAAAAGTAGGATTAATTATCTGAGTAGATTTCTTTTAAAAAATAATTATTTATTTTAAATATACTTTTTAATTATTATAATATATAGCAACTAGGTAATTTACCCGCGCGGTCATAAATAATAATTGCATTGAACTTGCAAATAATTTTTTACTAGTATTCATACATTGAAAATACTGGAAAAATTGATTCTTAAAAAATATTAGCAATATTCTAACATGAATTTGACTATTTGTTATTATAGCATATTCCAAGAACCTTTAATGAATGAATTATTTATGAAATAATAAATTATTGAATCTTTAATCAACATTAAAAGGAAATAAAGAAGAAAACAAGAATATATATATATATATATATATATATATATATATATATATATATATATATATATATATATATATATATAAAAAAAAAAAAAAGAAAATAATAGTAACTAAGTAAATTGTTCTAATTAAAGTTTTTGAAAGATATAATTTATTAGTTTAATCATTATTAGGGTGGTAGGTTTAGTGGCCAAAAACCAGTGCAACTTCCAACTAATTTCTCTCTCTCTACACTCTCTGTCACATATACACACAATTAAACTATTTGAATTTAAATGAAATAAGATTTAAGTGAAAAAAGATTGTTACTTTTGCGACTTATAGAATTGTGTTGTGTGTAATGATAAATAATGAACAAAATTCTTAGATTGTGATACAAAGGTATTTCGTAATAAAAAAAAAAGGCCTAAGTCATATACAAGCCCTTAAAGTTGTTCGCATATTTCATTTAGACACCTTAACCTAGCACAGTACCTATTGAACACTTTAATCTTAACAAATTTATATCTATTAAACACAAAATGAAAATTTATGGAAAGACATAAGTGCGTGTGTTTCAAACACAAATACATAGCAGATAGACCAATAAAATGATAACACGTGGCAATTAGATAAAAAAAATTAAAAGAAAAAAACAAATTATTTTATCAACCCCCCATCCCTGTTCTTCTTTGTCAAAATTTGCTGTCATTGTAAAGCTTTTCGTCCATTTTGAATTTTCTTTGATCACTTACTACCATAATTATCTAAAGAAAACAACGATTTGAATTTTCTTTAATCACTTGCTACCATAATTATCTTAAAAAAATAACAACTTTTGATTAAAAGAATAATCAATTAATATTATTTTTATTAAAAAAAAATGAAGCTTTGCTACAACATTTGAGTTTTAGATCTATTAACTTTTAAAAGATTAAGGTAAAAGCAAAAGAAAAATAAAAAAGAGTAGAGAGTACTTAGAGGATGACTGCAGTGAAGAAGTGAAGAAGAAGACAAGTTTTTTCATTTTTTTATTTAATTTTTAAAAAATAAGTATATAAGTTGGAAAACAAAAAGAAAAAAGAAAAAAATTAAATTTTTAATAGCTATACGCGCTCAAGGAGAGTGGAACACACTCTTTTTGCCATGTCATCATTTTGTGTCTAATAGAAATGATTTATGAATAAATAAGGTGTTCAATAGGTACAAGCCTTAGTTGAAGTGTCTAAGTGAAATATGCAGACAACTTTAGGTGGTCGTATATGACTTAAGCCTAAAAAAAAATATTTAAGTTGCATAGATTATACAATTGTGGTATATGTCTTCAGAAAAAGTCAAAAAATTGTTAATATATTCATAAATAAAATTATGCTTGAACATGAATGTTATTATAACTTTTAAACTTGTATAATGAATTTTTTCAATTGATAAGTGAGAAATTTCATATCTATGTAAAAATAGATAACATGCAAGCTTATATATAGTACTTTTAAGTAATAGAATTTGGTATATAATATCAAAACATAATTCTTGGAACTGAGTGTAATAATTATTTTCTGCACAATGAATATGCGTACTATATGTGTATATGTCCAATATAACCGGAGACAATAACTTTGCAGAAACATAAACAATAGAGATTAAAACGTGTACTAAAAATAATAATTAATATCATACGCATAAATTATTGAGTGTCAAAATATATACCAGGATATGTAAAAATAGAATGAAATAGAAAGGAAAAAATTGAGTCCACTAAATGTACAATGTCCTCTTAAGAAAATTATTTCCCTCCAATATCAGAGATTTAAAGAATTACATCCTCCCGTGATGAAAAAATTTTATCCACCAACTTATTGATACAAAAACAGTGGTGTAAGTAGGTCACTCAAAATGAGCAAAGCATGTGAAAATTTAATTTTGCGAAAGTAGAAGAAGTAGATCAGAATTTTTGTTGTTTTAAAATGAGAAGAAACATCTCTATTTATAGACATCAAAGGATAGTGTGAACAAATCTCTATTGTGCCTTATCAGAAAGGTTACAACTATTTGAAAAAGATGCAACACTTTGAAAAGTTCAGAACCTTTCATAAAAGTCGCAACTTTGCGTAAAGTCGCAACTTTTCATAAAATCACAACTTTGAAAGAAGTCGCAATTCTTCATAAATTACAACTTTATAAAAGTCACAACCTTTGATAAAAGTTGCAACTTTTCATTAAAGTCGCAACTTTTAATAAAAGTCACAATTTTTCATGAAAGATGAAGACTAGTTTTGAAAATAAATAGATTTAAAAGGAAATTTTATCTTGTGTGACGCCAAGTAGGCAGGCCTAGAGTTCTCTTTTATATAAATATATGATACTATATATTTTCTTAGAATTATCTTTGTCTCTCGTCTCTTTATCCTTTTTCTCTCACCTTTTTTCGTTCTTTCTCCTATTCTTTATTATTATTGTTCTCTCTCCCTTGTTTTCCTTTTATTCTTTTCCACCATAGCTTTCTTTCTATTGTTCTTTCTCCCTTGCTTTTGGATGTTCTTTTTCTCTTTTGGTTGCACTTTTTATCTTTTTTTTTCTCTACTTTCTTTGGTAGAGTAGTCAATGATTTGTAGACTGAATAAAACTTGTATCAATAATTAATTAGACAATTATTGTAAACGTA
Source organism: Solanum arcanum (assembly GCA_027789145.1). Lineage (NCBI taxonomy): Eukaryota > Viridiplantae > Streptophyta > Magnoliopsida > Solanales > Solanaceae > Solanum > Solanum arcanum. The sequence goes on along the minus strand of CM050933.1, from coordinate 59,390,929 downwards.
ACAAATAAAAAGATTTAATAAACTGCAAATGAATTAAATCAAAATTAAAAATATATTGCGCACATATTAAAGTTGAATTAGAAGAGAATTAAACATGAATGCAAAATGTAACAAATGATAGAACATTTTATGATTTGTAAACTAAATAAAACTTGCATCAATAATGAACTAAACAAGTAATCCAATCGTAACAAATCAACTAATAAACTACCAAATGAATTAAAGTTGTATTAAAAGTATATTGCACAAATATTAAAGTTGAATTAGAAGAAAGAATTAAGTATGAATAAAAAACGTAACTTATGAAAGAACATACATCAATATAGAGTGAATTAAACTTGTATCAATAATGAATTAAATAAGTAATTCAATCGTAACAAATCAACCCAATAAATTGCAAAATGAACTAAATTTGCATTAAAAATATATTACACTATATTAAAGTTAAATTAGAAGAGAGAAACAAGAATGAACGAAAAATGCAACTAATGAAAGAACATACATGATCTATAGAGTTAATTAAACTTGTATTAATAATGAATTAAACAATTAATCCAATAGTAACAAATCAACCAAATAAACTGTAAAATGAATTAAATTAGCATTAAAAGTGTATTACACAATATTAAAGTTGAATTAGAAAAAAGAATTAAGAAAGAATGAAAAACGTAACTAACAAAAGACAAGACAATGATCTATAGGTTGAGTTAAATTTGTATAATACATGAACAAAACATGTATTATATGTGTCTTATAAATTGCTTTGATTTGTATCACTAAGAACATGAGTGATGTTTATAATATATATTTAAAATGTAGTGTGCAATCATTTGGTTGGTATCACTAAGTTTATGTCCTATAAATGATTTGATTTATATCACTAAGAAAATGAGTAATATTATGCATTGAAAATTATTGTGAATGTATTATGAATGAGTTAGGGGATATGTTTGAAATATATGTTATAAATATTTTGTTCAAAAATTTTAATATTATTTTAATATAATTATGAAATAAATCTAATTCAATTTTAATACAATTGTGACACAATTTTCAAAACTTCATCTTCTTAAAGCTTTAGCTTAATATTATTTCTCCTAAATTTTATTCTGAACTCTACCAATCCCCTTAAAATTGAGGTATATACTTCAAACATTATTTTCAATAATTTTTTTTCAGAACCCACTCAAACTAATCACATATTCATAAACTCCAACTAATGAATGCAAAGCCTAAAAGCTTTTCAATGGCCATTAACGATGAACTTGTTAATGTAGTTTTAGTGATACGGAACCTCTGCTTACCACACAATTTTGTACCAAAATTGGGTTGTTGTATTCTTCTCCACGTCATTTTTAAAAAAAAAAATTGTTTTCAACCTATGAACAACAATTTTTTAGAGAAAATCACTTGAGTATATGAACAACAATCCTAAATTTTTTTAACCTGATTTTTGTGGACGGTAATGTAATGATTTTTATTAAAAAAAATTGTTTGTGTACGTACGGTTAAAAAAATTATGTTGCTATAGATAGTAATATTTTTCAAATATGGAATACTAAAGTGATTTTCCCTAAAAAGTTTTGCTTCAATATTAGCTGTGCCCAATGAATTTAGCCCACAACTTTTTTGTTAAAAAAGCAACATTCAGCAAAATTTGAAGACCACATGATAAGATCAGTAAGTGCAAAAACTTGTATTATAGTCTATTCAAAATTCCAACACCTCAGATTCAGTTGGAGAATCGATTTTAGTGTCTTCTGACTGCATGGTGGTGGTGGTCAAAGGGAGATAGTGCATCAAGTGGTTCATTCGTAAGGGGCTATTTGATCACAGGTGGTGAACACTCTCATTAATATACATACAACAATTCCAAAGTAGTTGGAACTGGCATATAATGCTTTTTACATTGAATTAGAAGAATTACTAACTCTGTGTTGTGTCCCTATTACCGCTTATTCAGGTTGCTCATCTCTCCACAAACCAATATTACATTACATACATACAATATATGATACACCTGATAGTTACATTCCAACAAAATATTACTAATCAATTATCTGCAAGTCCTATCACTGGTATTTGCATTTGGAATTTTCATTCTGTGCAGACTTCCTGTGATTGATAGTCGTTTTGCTCTAAGTTTATGATGTCAAACTCACCTGAATCTTGTGTCCTTACCACAACCGTTCAGGTCTTCAGCCTCACGAGAGCGAAAAACTTTGTCTCTTGCACCCAAAACTAACTTCTGAGGGTGACCCAGCTTTTGGCTAACATCAATTTCTTTCAATCTAGCTAAGGCACCCATTTCTGTTTGACTCTGTTTTCCCAACAGCCTTTTTACCATATCATCCAGTTCCACAATTTTCCTCTGTAAGTTAGTCTTATCCATCTGGTGTCAAATCCAACAGCAATATCATTAATTAATAACTAATGTACCAATATTACATTTATCTCCTAATATGAGACAGTAAAACCTTCATACTTTTAGCATTTCATTTTGAGCAATCAGCATCTGATCACGCTCTCGGAGTTGTTCCATGCACATCTGGGATGATAGCACATCTGCCTCTCTTTTTTTTCCTTCCAAAGTGTATCTAAAAATTGTTAAATAGTCAGAACCCATCATACATCCTACAAATAGAATCTAAGTAGAATATTATACTGGCTTTTCTTAAATACAGGAATATCTATCAATCCTATGCATTTTATGGAAGAACGTGCATGATATTATGTTGCTCCAGCGAAACACTATTTTGTTGATATTTCTCTTTCAAAAAGAGATTTACTCTACTGCCAACCATACTTCCTTGTCTACTCAACACTGGTTAAATTCAAAGATGAGGAAGACAAAGTAACTCACCTCTCTCTTTCTTCAACTAGATCATCAATTTGTCTCCTTAGATCGGAAAGTTCTCTCTCCTGTAATAACATAAACCACTTGTAAGGAACTAAAATTTTAGCATATGATTTCCTATTAAGCATACCATTACAATGCGCTCTTCTGATTGCTGCTGAGCCTCCTCTACAAACTTTTGTAGTTGAAACTGGTTCATCAAATTCTAGAACATACAGAAAGAAAAAAGTCATTACAACTCAGAAACGGAAATACACAAGAAAATAAAGAGGGATTCGTGGGGTACTTACTGCATAACTAGTCATGTCCAGCTTGACACCAAGCAAATCCCGAATAACATCATGTGTCATGCTTTCTGTTGCAGCAAGTCTACTGTTCAGCATACAAATCTGACAACATATATGAAAATTAATATGTGTAAGAAGAGTAACTATCTATATGAAAGCGGCAGGAAATGTCTTGAAAACATGGCAGTACAGAAGATGAAGGGATAATAATAGCACTACTGAGACGATAGCCAAAGAGTAACGTTGTTGGTTGTTAGAAATGAGAAGTAGATATATCAGTACAAAAGTGATGGAGATAGATATTGATATTTTAAACTTCACATGTAGCTCCGTGATTGTCTTAAATCGTGTTACCTGTTTTGAGGTTGTGATAGATTGCCTCTATTAGGCCTTTACTAATATACTTTACAAATTCTTGTTTATGTCAATAGCTTTTACTCCTATTAAGGAGGATTTACATATAAAATATGTACACTGACTGAATTTTCCTTTTTTTGTAGAGCTTAGCAATAAAATGGTCATTTTTTTCATTAATGATGGTGTCTGATCTAGTCAGGATGCACCTTGATGAATCCACATGGTACTTGCAGCCTTCCATCAGCACAACTACTATCACCATTCACTAAGGCTAAGGGAAATGAGAAAATTTTGAATACTGTCACCTCCGATGGAATTCGAACATATCAAAGAAACACATTGTGTTCATGCTTATAAATGACTCTGTAATAAATCTCAGAATAAGGGGTGAAATTTGGATTACTAAAACGTTACCCTAAAAGTTGCTTAGTGTCATCATTAGGAACCACCCCTCGAGCAAATGAATTAGCTTTCCACAGCTACCATTTCTAAAATAAGACTCTTGTATGAAATTTTTTTTTTATCTAAAAATGCATACTCCTGCTCTTTCTTTTTTTTTTAGATAAGGTTTTCATTGTACATACCTCCTTCTGCTTTTGAGCCAGTAACACCTCTAGCTCTTCTATTTGAAATTTAGCTGCTGACAATTCCTGGTCTTTCTCACTATTCATCTGCTGAACCAAACTGGAAATGCATCTGAAAGGTGAGCTTGAACCTCTTGGCCTGGTTGAGCACTTCTCTGAAGTTGGTCCTCCATTTATTGTGTTTGATGAGTGGGTTTCAAGTCCATGCACCACTGCCTCCAACTCCTTGTACTGTATCATATACAGCGAATAAGGTCAGGTTACTTTATATAAGCATCATTGATCGTATCACCAAAAAAAAACTACTGCATAGAGATTTGGCTAAAGCTCCAAGCAGACTGAGCAGTCTCTAGTGTGGCACTTACATTAGAAGCTTGCAAATAGTTTTCCTTTCCTAGTGTAGTTATAAAATTCCTTTTGCATAAAAGTTTATGAGTTCAGACACTTCTAATTCTTAGAATATGAGCATTATTAAAGAACTTCCATAAGTCTACTAAGTTGAAACACACTGCATAAGTTTCAGCTATGCATGCACTGCCTACACTAGGCTTATAATGGGGACTCTGAAACCTTGCCCTGGAAAATGAATTAGAGGTATAAAGGTTTTACTACTTGATTTTCTTATTTACTTGCACTCAATGATAGGTTAAATGGACTTTCTGTGCTTTACAATACCTTTTGTTGATACTGTGATGCCTGGGCTTGAGCGTGCAATAAGATTTCTGAAATGTATTCCTTGCATTGTTTTACCTACAACATAGAAAACAAAGCTCAAACATGTAGAATCCGGCTGGACAGAGAATCTTATAATGAAAGAAATCAACTTGTGACACAAGAACCTACCTCTTTAGTTAGCTCTGCTTTTTCTTCTTCAAGAACTCCTATTTGGTAATAATCCTTTGTAGGTTCCGCCAACCTTCCATACAGTTATTTTGGATCAATATCACATCATATATCATGTCATGGTTATGTATAAATGATTCTGTATAAAATAAACCACATGAACTTTCTGACCTCAAAAATTGATCCTTTGTGTATAGTTCACCTGAGATCATGTCCATACTTTGAGAGTTCTCAACCATTATTAATCTTTTTCTTAGTGCCTGAAGTTCAAGTTCTAATGAATCTCTAATCATGCGATCTCTTTCTACCTCTTCTTCCATTTCATGTACCTTGAAAATAGAACAAAAGGAAAGGACTTGAATTTCTTAACATTAAACCAAGAGAATAAAGCTTGCATGTTAAATATTGTTTTGTTTTAAAAGGCCATTCCACAAGTAAAGAATAGCTAAAGTTGAATTAAAAAGTTATACTACGCCTGATTTTGTCAGGGACCAATGACTTCTTTTTGATGAACAGGGACAAATTAATAATGAGCACCAACTCTTAAGACAGAAAATTCATGTGGAAAGGCTTACCTTACTCTCCAGTACATTTATGGTTCCCTCAAGTTCCTCAACGGAGTGTTCTAAAATCTTAACCTCCTCATCCTTTTCTTCAGCATACATTTTACTGGCTTCAGATGCCTGGTTAACTCAAGTGATATAACATCAGCACAGAGCATGCCCATCAAAGTTTGGCCAGTAAAATATTTTTCAGAAAAATACATACCTGGCGAGCTTGTACAGCAATAGCTTCATTCTCATCAGCTAATGAATATGCCATATCAAGCCTGTCTTGCAAGAACCGAAGTTGTTCAAGAAGATGGTTCTTTTCTTCAGTCACCCTCATGAAATCATCTTCAGTATCTTTATCTTTATTCAACAATATCAGTTGTTTCTCTGTTGAGGAGGTCAGCCGAAGAATTTCATTTTCAAGGCTTTTCACAATCTCCCTTTGTTCTTTCAACTCATCCTCTGTTTGGGACTTCTTCACACAAAGATCCTCTAAGAGAGCTCTGAGCTCAGAGTTTTGCTTTGAGAAATTATCTGATGCTCTTCTAGTCTCTTCAAGATCGGCTTTTGAGGAAAATAGAGCACTCTCCATCTGTTGTAGCTGGTTTTCAAGAGTTTTCTGCTGAATGAGCATTTCATTTAGTTGATGTTCTTTAGTAGATAACTCATTTTGAACTCGATTCAAAGCTGCAATTAACTTTCCAACTTCATCTGTGAAATCCTTTCTGTTAGAAGCTGATTCTTGCAACAAACTAAAGTCAAATAGCAAACCTTTCAGCAAAACTTCTTTTCGTTCCAATTCTTTTCTGAGCTCCAAAGTTTCATTTTTGCTGTCAATCTGGTCTAGACACAAATCTTTACCCTCCATTCTTCTGAAGCTTGTCATTCCATCCAGCTTATCTTTATCCATGATCATGCCAATTTTACAACTTCTCCCCAATTCATGTATAGAATCAATAGTTTGACAATGGTGTAGCACAGAAGAGGATACCCCGTTCTTCATAGTGGCAGAAAATATACCTTCTAGTATTGATTTTGAGATGCTGATGTGGCCTAGTGTTTCTTCTGCCATTCTAGAAGCATCAGCAAACAATGTTTTCAACAATCCCTCCACATCTCTTTGCATATCAACAAATGACCCTTCAAGCAAGGACATTCCATTTGAAATTTCTATCAAGCTGTGACAGGCCTCATCTTGTAGTAATCCTTTTTCTTCATCACTGTGCCGAATGGAGGACTTAAGGTGTTTGACATCTTCAACTAAGCTTGCTTTCTGTGCCAGTAATTCCTCTTCTGCTTGTCTCAACATAGAAGTCAAGTGTTTTTCATTCTTATTCACTTCCACCAGAGCATTTAACGTGTAATCTACTTCTTTGATGGTTGAGAAGGCTTGCTCAAACTTCTTGAAGAAGACTTTCTCTTTAGTGATGTTGTCACCAACTTCTTCCTGCATGCCCAGAATGAACTCAAGGAAATGATGTGAATATTCAGAACTCAAATTAAATGAAATGGATAAGGGCAGGGCATTTCTTTTATCTAGTAATACAAAGATCTATAAACCAGCAATTTGGCCTCTTTTCTTACCTCAAATGATAAAGGATATGATGTTTCAAATTCAATTTAAGATTATGAAAAAAACTATATGACATCAGTATTACCTCTCTACTGTAGTTGCAGCTAACTTCAGCTCCATGCATCATCATTTTATGACCCCAAATTATTTCACTTTGTTGATTCCTGATTGGGTGCTGGTCGTTCTGTTTTGCAAGTTCAGCTGAATTAGAGAGATACAGCACTGGGGTTGAGCAATCGCCCTCTCCTTTCTCATTGAAAACCAAATTGAACTTAGCATTTATTTTGGAAAAAGCACCATATGCCATATTAAAATCCCTCCTCAAATGCAATAGTGATGTGTCTTCTAGATTCAACTTCTTTCTTATGCTTTGTGAACTACCACTGAGAGAAGATGTATTTGACCTTTTTCCTGAAGCAACAGTTTCAGCTAAAAGATTAGAACATGAAGCTAAACACTCAGTTGTCCATTCATCTGATTCACTTGAATCCTCAGTTGTATCAGGACACAGATATGAATTCAAAATTCTGTTTATATTTGTGGTGATCTGATTCAATTTCTCGTTCGTTTCAACAAGTTCATAGTTAATCTGATGCAGCAGTTTCTGCTGTTTGTCATGGTCATGGAGCTTACTGGAATCACATGATGGAAATCCAACTGCATGGTACTGAGAATTGCCATTTTGTATCAGATTATAGAACTTATTCTGCAACTGATGGACACGCTCCAGAAATTCTTGATTGAAATCCTTGCATGAACAAATCATTTTATAGGCGTCTGACTGGAGGCCTGAAAGGTAGTTTTGTGCATCAAAGCAGAGAGCATTAACAGCATTCTCCACCTCCAGTAGTTCTAGCCTTGCCAACTCAATATTATTTTCATGAGCTACCAATGCAAATGAATTTTCGCTTGAACTGTCTCCTTTTTTGAGGTTATCAATACTATCAGATCCATCATTTGCAGAAGATGAGCCAGCATGAACTTCAGAAATGTGGTTCCCCTTGTACAGTAGATTTTTTTCTAAAATTTCCAACCTACTGATTTGATCATCTAGAGAAGAAACTAGCTGGATTGCTTCCTTGCTGCTTGCCTCATTATCTAACTGCTGAGCTTGTGTAAAAGCCATTGTTGCACCTCTCAGAGAATTCAATTTCTCATCCATTTGCCATACGCCCCGTTGTGCTTCTTCCAAGCTCCTTTTTAACAAAAGAATGGTTTCTTCCTTCTCAACACAAATTTTAGCGGCTTTCTCTACATGTTCGCCAATGCAAGCATTGACGTCTGGAAATGAGCAAGCTATATTTTCTATCTGGGAGGAAGCATCTCGCATGGACTTAGAACCGTCTATGAGAAAGGTCGTTAGCTCCAAAGTTGCTCTTTCCCATTCCATGCACAGCACCTTTATTTCTTCCTCTTTTGCTGCCAGACTGTTCTTCAAACTCATGTTTTCATCAGCCATTAAGCATATTTTCTCCTGTAATTCTGACTTCATTGCAACAATCTCTTCCTGCATATGAAGAATCGTTTTAGTTGTTTCCATTTCAACCTCCTCACGCACTAAATCAGTTTGGTGTTCCTGCGACAACTTTAATGCATGATCCTCCAGATATTGGCTATTAAGCAAGTGAGCCTCCTCAAGGTCCTTGGCCATTTTCTCCAACTTATCTTGCAAAGTAACCATGCAGAGGTCTCCATTACCATCTTGAGTTTCAAAAAGAGAGCCTCTTGATTCATGGCTCTCAGGTATAGGCATGTGTTGCATCCCAGACCTTTCAGAGGCACGCATCTGCTTAGACAGCCTTTGATTTTCTTCCCTCGTGAATTCAAGCTCTTCTATTAGCTGAACTTGTTCCTGTTCCATTGCTTCCATCAAATATCTCGCTTCAATCAACTGTTCCATGATATCTTTATGCTGCAAAATGGAAGCCCCATCAACATCCTGAACTTCTTTATTTTTGGATTCTCCACCTGCTGGCAGATCATGTGGTGTCCTGTTTGCTTTATCAGCTTCAGTTGGCATGGTGTCCACCTGTTGAAGTACCAGTTAGTCAACAGCAGAAGGGAACAGTAGCTATGTCAAGGAGGAAATCTAGTCCCTCAAACAGATAAAAGGAAGTCCAGGATCATTCTTACAGAATCAAATGCAGCTTGGTTATAGTTCACATGTTTGCTCAATTCTCCTTGCAATTCATCAACTTCCCTGCAAAGCAAAAGACAGATCAGACACGAAAACCAAAGCTTTTGAATATGAACAATTATGCTTTTGAACTATCACTTCATTGAGCTAATACTAAGAGAGAAGTTTGGCATGCTATTTGGGTGTCAAGGAAGAAAGCATCAATCTTGTCACACCAATTGTAGACCAGATATCAGATAGGTAAAATTGATATAGGTGTGTTGCTCTTGCTTGTACATAAAGCATATATATATATATATATATTTATATATATATATATATATATATATATATATATATATATATATATATATATATAGATATAGATATATAGATATATATATATATATATATATATATATATATATATATATATATATATATATATATATATCTTTGTGTGTGTGTGTAATATATGCAACACTTACAAATAAATCTTTGAAGTGTGACAAGAAACAACAAATGAGGGATGAATTGTAATGTTCAAAATTAATTCCTTTTAAGCAACCAACATAAATTCTAAACTTTGTTTAGTAGTAAGCAAACTTCCAATGGAGTCACAAATGACTATTTTGAGCCCAAATGAAAATAAAGACTTGCGACAATAAAAAATACATAGAAAGTTAAATTAAAGAAGTCTAACAAAGAGAAAACACAAAAAAATAAACAGAGAAGAAAAATGTAGCATACACATCCTTCATTCTTAAGAACCTAATTGTAAGAATATAGATAGATGGAAAAAGAAATATAGAATCAGTACATAATTTTTCGAGTTCTTGTCGACACCTTCTCCCATAACCAATCAAAATTCAAGAACCTTCTTCATCCAGTCAAATATATTTGAAGCAAATAAAGGAGAAAAATAATAAATAAATAAATAAAGGAGAGGAAGTCCAAATGATATTCAAGTGTTGTAGTTATCTGAGGTTAAGAAAACGGATTTGACTTTTTTTCCTTTGCTACTTCATTGGGTTTGTGTTAAGTAAATTGAAGGAGAAACGCGAAAATAAATACAAAAAAAAAAAACAGATAAAAAAGAAATCTAACTAATTTAGTTTTTAAAAGGGTAAAATATCCGCCAACTTTCTATAGATAACTTTGTCTTTCGATGTTTGACTTAACGCCTTCTCACTTCTAGAATTTAGTATATTATGATATGATTACTATTTAATATTTAATTAATTAGATATCTTATAGTATTTTGATTTACTGTAGAAGTAAAATATTAATCCAACTTTGCACTTAAGAATATCTCATTTTTCTTATGATGCTCCCTCCGTTCACTTTTACTTGGCACACTCAGACTTGGCACACCCATTAAGAAAATGATAGTTGACATGCTTGATTTACCAAACTACCCTTATTGATTGATGTTTAGTATAGGTTTTGGAAAATAAGTAATTGGTAAAGCATGGGGAGAAAACTTGTCTTTTCTTGAACTGAGACACCTAATAAGAAAACAATGATAGAAAAAAATTGTCCTTTCTTGATTTGTCAAAATGGACAAGTAATTAAGAACAACTAAAAAAGAAAAAATGGACAAGTAATTAGGGATAGAGTGAGTATGTAGTAACAAGTAAAAGTGAAAACCTTAATTTAGAGTAATGGACAAGTAAAACTGAACAGACTAATTAGTACAATTCAGTCAAACTAATTTACCAATATGACTGAAATATAAAAAAATTATGCATTGATTAATCCCTAAACTTGTTGGGTTTTCCCCCGTAGGTACCTCAACTACGCCTTCCTATTGAATCCTTGAACCACACACAGTTTGTTCCTTTTAAACATTGAGGACTGATGTGGCAAAAAATGTGATCTCACGTTGCTTGAGCGCATGAAGACATTTTGAAGGTGCTGATGTGGATACCACCTACAAACGCTCTTCTTCTCCTTTTAACCCTAATTTCTCCCCTTTTTCTCTTATTTCTCCTCTTTTCTTTCTCTTCATTAAGTTGGAGTTGCTCATTAGAATATATCTCCTCTTAATTCATTTCTTCTTAATCATCAAGTTCCAATGTCGAATTTATCATGTTTATCGATTCTTCTTCTTCAAGTCAGAAGTGTTTTGAGGGGGAAATGAAGGGGCTTTAGGTTTTTAGGTTTGGGAAATGATTGTGGCGCTGACGTGTAAATGCACTGAAGTTTGATTGGTTGCAATTTCCACGTGGGAAAGATGGATCTCACGCACACTATCAACAAAAAATATTTGCGGAAGTTTTGTGCCACATAGCCCACAGTGTTTAAAAGGAACAAATTATGGGTGATTCAAGGATTCAATAGGAAATGATGTAGTTGAGGTACTTGAGGGGAAAACCCTAACAAGTTTAGAGATTTGTTTATGTGTTTGGCCTATACATCTGTTGACTATTTTTGTAAACTAGATCACCCAAAGGCATTGAACTGTAATTATCCCTATATATATCATACATAAGTTCCACTGATTTGGGAAGCGATATAAAAGGTCTTTATTCTCCGAAAGAAATTAAATTTGTTAAATACAATTAACTTACTCATCTAAAAGTTAAGAATTAGAGATGAACACTTATTTATTTTTTATTTGTTTACCTATTGCACACCCCTCGCATGCCAGCCCTGATTCTTTTTCATGGGTCGAGCACGTGAAAATAATTTAGTTTTTAGGTGGTGATGAGCCTTGAAGATAAAACCTTTGTTTGCTCTAATTCCATGCTCAATACTGGTGAACACCTCAGGTTAAAAGCATTAACTGTAGAGAGAGGTAACACTTAGTTTTGTTTATCCCAAAGGTCTTTCAGTAATAACCTCTCTACCTCCATGAGGTAATGGTGTGCGTACATTCTAATTCCCCCCCCCCCCCCCCCCAGGCCTCACTTTTGGGATTTCACTAGGTATGTTGTACCAATAAAATTCACAAAATATAGGAAACTACAAAGACTATACTGTTTAAATACAAAAGCAATATTAAATTGTGCATTGCAAGTTTGCATACATGTAAGGGGTGATTGCAGGCTGAGCTGAAGATTTAGTAGTGTAGACCCTTATATGCTTATTGGATTTTCACTTACAGAGACTTTACCTGATTATTTTTGAATTCATTTCTCCACATTCTTTGAACTCTCTTGCAGCAACTCTTTCCTGCATTTGGGATGCCATTTGCACATGTCAGATGATACACAACAGTCACCTTATCAGTAACCTGATGTTCTTCTCTTAAGAAGGCACAGGTTCCCAGGAAAGCATGACAAATTCCAAAAACTTGACCTAGAGGAAATTTCATGAATAACAATGGATGTATTGAACCCAAAAAATAGAGCCATGAGAGTAACTTTGAACCTGTTCACGTAATTCTGACATTTCAGCAAGCAATTCTTCTGTCTCCTGGTTCTCATAGAAGTTCTCAAACCTGAAAAGACAGATGTGCAAGATTAAATTTCTATTGAACAGGGAGCATCAATCTTTGGCAAGACCAATCATCGTAGTTATTACCATCTGATTCGCTTAAGGAGGCTAACATTCTCAGATGCAAGTTGAGTCAATTCTGGATTTCGTTCATTTCTGGCCTGAAGTATCTGAATCTCTTCTTTTAAAGCATTATTTTCTTCCAGGACAAAGCTGTCTGCAGAAATCATTCCATTTCCAAGTGATCCCAGACGGTCAAGTTTTTCATCTCTGAGCTTCATTATCTCTTTACTAAGTTGAACCTCTTCCTGTTGCTGATGAACCTGTAAACCAACACTTAACTTTTAACAAACATGGTACTATATTTAAATATCAACTTCAGCTCACAACTCACAAGGAACATAAGAGATATCATAATCATTCGTACCAAATATTTCATCTCTTCAATTTCAGCCTCTAATCTCCTAACTTCCATCTCAGCCAATTTCGCTCTCCTCTCGGCATTGAACAAAGTCGTTTTCAGATAATGGAACTGTCATTGATTCATGGGACAATATTACACTTGATCTTGATACTAAAAAGAGACAATTGAAGGAGTAGAAGACTACCGAGTTTTTTCCTCCATGTTGTGGACCACGATCAGTGTGCATATCCAATTCCCCAGACAGGTCGAAGCTCTCAGGACAATCACCCAAGCTGAATTGATCTAAATGTGGGACACTTTCTGCAAAATAATTCTCAGATCCCTGATGCTTCAGTAGAAAGGACAACTGACCCTGTTCAACAAGTTTTCAAGTATACTTGAGAGCGTTGAATATTTTACATGTTACATATACAACATAATATAATACACCTTTAATAGAGCATGTTACATGCCTTCAGTAGTTGAATTTGCTGCTGCAATGCTGAAACATCACCTGAAGCATCTTCGTTTATTTTAGCCTAGAAAATTATAGGCCAATACTTTAAAAACTTAAGATTTTGGTTTCCAAACAAAGTTAGCATGGCCGAGAAAATATAGCTCAGAAGTTAAATAGTTTAAAGAATTTTAGTCTTTCCAAACAAAAGTATGCATATATCTGGAAGTTCATACGTTGTTCTGAATAAGTTTTGCACGCTGAGCAAACTTTAGAGTGCTCAGTGTCTCACTGGCAGAACTGCACAGAATAAAAACTAGTCATTACAACACTGCAATTGTCTTTTCAAAATGACAGAATGATAGCAGAGATTATCCTTATACCAAAGGGATGGGCTGATGGTGGCGATTACTGCAGTTTTTGAGTTCCCACCTAGAGAATCCTACATCAAAGAAGAAAAGATAGCCTTCTATTTTGAGAAATTCAATAATAATTTAATACTTCAGTATAATAGTCATAACATGTTTCTCACCTGAAGGAGAAAAGTTAGCCTAGAGTCTCTGTACGGAACATGTCTATGTTTTCCATGTGCCAAATCCACCAAAGACATGATGACAAGCCTGCATGCATTGACAAGGCACAATTCAGAACAAAACATAGCCAAGTAGGACACATAAGGTTGGCTTGAAGATCACTTCAGAATTTTGTAGAAGAGAGATAAGTGACACAAAGCATAAGAGCATTCTACAGACTGGATAATGAGACCCTGCAGTCTACAAATTTCCTTTTGAAATTTAAACCAGCTCCTCCTACTTGTTAACTTCTTGCTGTTTAAATAAACTCATAGTACTTGCTGAATAACTCTTCCACATAAGAATTATGCTAAAAACAAGACAAGAAATTAAACCATATGCTTAATCGTCTAAATAACAAATACATGTTGATATTGTTTTTTGCATAATTCTCTGTGAAAGGGTATTTAGAGCATAAGAATGCTCAAACATAAACATTGTAAATCACATTAATCAATGCCAAAAGACAATTCCATATTTGTCCCTTAAAGTTTAAAAAGAAAGTGAGAGATAGAGAGAGGGAGATTTGACTATGAACGGACAAACATCCTAAGGAAATCACAAGTTGTAACAACTTAACCCCTCTTTTTGAGTTTTAGCTCCCCATTTCATGTTTCCAGACCTCTGTTCATATTATGTGTTTGGACTTGTTAGTATGTTCGCATTGGGAAGTGTTTTGGCATATTTTAGAAAGTTATAGTTGGTGTATTTCTGAACCTGGTGGGTCACAAATGTGGACACCAGGTTCACATTTGCAGACCAAAGGTGATGACTAGGTATTTTCATTTGCGGCTGGTTGTTTGTTTTTGTAGTGGTCACAACTGCGAAGACCTAGCCACATTTGTGATGGAGCCCTGGGTTGGCTAGTCACTTTTGTGGGCTCATTAACCGCAATTGTGGTCCCGCATGTGCAAAAGGGTAATCACATTGCCATCATTACGTGTAGAATAAGAGGCTCATTTTCGGTATTTTTGACATCTTATCATCATTTTTGGAACGAAATAGTCACGGGATTTGGGGAATTTTAATTGGGTTCATCACATAGCTCCAAGTTAATGATTCAACACTTACCCATGTTGATTATGCATGTATTTATAAGATTTAGCCATTAAATGTATGAATTTAAAGGTAGAGATTGGGGTTTTTTGTCTAAGCCCTAGAATTGGTAAAATGGTGATTTGATCAAGTAAATAAACTCAAAAGGAAATCTGATTATAGATTTAAACTCATAGGGTTATGGGTAATCCAAAAATGTATTATGTTTCGAGGTTGACTGTGTGATCGGGGTTGACTTTCATTTGACTTTGACCTAGACCGCGCATTTAATTATTAGATAGACCACAATGGATTTATTTGACGCCAATAATTATTCTTATGAATGGAGTTGAACCGTTTGGAAGGTTTGAGGCATGAAAACGATTTTGGAAGGTTTAAGTTAGGCATGAGGAGAGGTAGAGGTAGGCTGAAAAGCATTTGGGCGAGGTGATTAGACAAGACATGGTGCAACTTCAGATTACCGAGAAGATGACCTTAGATAGGAGGGTGTGTAGGTCAATATCAAGGTAGAAGATCAGTAAGTAGTGGATTCTTGCCTTGCTTGTTTTTGTTTGTCATTGTACTAGCTATATTCTTGTAGTTCTAGTTCTCGATATCTATCATCTTTGTTTACTAGGTTTCAACTAATGCACTATTTTATGTTGTTCGCATTCTTTCTTTTAGACTTTATACAACTTCTCTTATGTTTTCGTCATTGCTTTCTTCTTCTTTATATTTGCAATTGTTGCACTTGAGTCAAGGTCTTTTGAAAACAGTCTCTCTACCTCCACAAGATAGGGTAAGGTTTGCATACTCTCCACCCTCCCCAAACCCCACTTGTGAAATTTTACTATGTATGTTGTTGTTTTACTAATTGGTGCTTGTAGTAATGATCAAAGTGGCGACTTTGTAGCTCATACTCTTTGAAAATGTCGACGGGTGCATGTTGGACTCTTCAAAAGTAGTACATTTTTGGAGAACCCAACACAGGTACGACAATATTTTTGGAGAGCCCGAGCAACAACATCAAGATACTGAAAAAATAGCGCTTAATAAGTACTTCATTTCCTCATTTGGAGAAATATCATTTTGGCTCTTGCAAACCTCTTTTCAACCATTTCTCACACTACGTTCCGTGTTATCTTCATTTGAAGCTCATACAGGAAAAAAGGCGGGTGGTAGGAAGAGACTTAACCTTAAAATTCAATTCTTGTGTCACAATATCCACTACCTCTCCGATTGGGATAATGATCTTAAGGCCCGACACCGTTTTTGAGTCCAAATAAGTACATACCTAAAATATTTCAATTGAGTCATATCAACATCATAAAATAAAACAAAATATCCTTAGGAAATAGTAATTGTGAATCCTCACAATATTGTGCTATTGTAGGGGAGCCCCTCAGATATTCCTTGGTCAGTGCTATATCCATCATCATACTCAAAACCTCCATAACCATATAAAAACATGGGATATAATGTGTCCCCTTTAGGCAATTCTCCCAAACTACTGAAAATAGCCTCAAGGATTGCCATTTACAAGAACTGAGTACCTAACCTTCAAGATATAATACTCATTCCACTTTCTCCATCTTCCTCTGAAACTCATCTTCAACATAATGAAATCTAGGACTTCCAATTTCCTCAAGTATGGCTTTCTCAAGATCTTTGAATAAAATATCATGATCGTTTTTCCTTCTGCTAAAGTCAACCATTTCATTTACCACCAAAGCTCTATCTAGATGTCCACCCTCCACGAAGTAGTTTGTGTATTAGACATTATCTCGTTTAAGACCTTCTTAAGTTTATTAAAAAGCACCTTAGAAATAATCTTAGAGATGCTTCCCACTAGACTAATAGGTCTATACTCTTTAAGTTTGTTGCTCCCTCCGCTTCGGGATGACAATGAATGAAGCATTTGACCTAGATATGTGAACCTTATTTTAACAAAAATCAAATGATTCATGTCATTCGTTGTTATGATGTCTAAGATTTTGCATTTTTGTGATAACCAATTTAATAAAGGAGCAAATTTCATTATAGAAATAGGTTATGTTGCTAGTCAGAATTTAATATCTTACATCAATTCAACTATAAAGACAATTATATAGCCAACCTCAACTATTTAGGGATTATAGTGCAATTGATTGATTGATATATGTATACATCTGATGTAGGGTTTATCGTAGATCATAGCAAGATGAAAATTAGTATATCAACGACGATGACTAATTGGACAATGTTTATCTTCTTTCATATATTTCTTGGATTAGCAACTCCTCAGAATTTATGAGTGCAATGTGCCACTATTAAGAAACTCATTGTGCATGTCATGTTAAATTCAGGGCATAATTCTTTCCCTTCAAATTGTTGCCAATTTTGGACAGATGTGTATCCACCAATTTCAGTCACTCAATGTAATCCACAGCCTTTTTGTTGTGCAAATGCGTTCCTAAATATACTTTGCTTAATCGGTTGCTAATGTCCCAATAAAGATACATATTACACTTCCTACATTTAAGATAAAGGTAAAGGACTTATTATATATCCTTTTTTCTAAACTTGCTTCTTGGTACAACGGGAAGGGCGAAAAAATCTTGTTCTAGATCTTCTTCTGCCTAATCTTTGGTATTAAGAATAGTATAATGATGAGAGTTAAGAATGCATGATCTTGAATGAGTAAATCAAATCATGCGATGGATAATCCTAAGTAATAATCTAATCCTCTATGGGGAAAAGGGGAGGATTTAAAAATAATCATGAAAAAAAATAGACATGGCATAGTAATTTTAGTCCCCAATTTACTCGAGATTATGGTATTGATTATCATTACCCAAGAGTTGATAAAGACTTGTTTATATTTGCAGCTTCTTTCAAACGGTCTCCTTCTGCACCAGAACTTTTCTGCCTAGATAACGGGAAATTGTGTAAGCCTGAAAACACAACTGACTAAGATTATACGCTATTGGAGTTAAAGCTTACCTTTCAGAACCAGCTAGATCTACTAGGTTTAACCTTCCAAACCTAAAGTGTTTCATCAAGTCTTTCTCCCAGCAACTCTCAATGTTGCAAGTGAAAACACTATGAGATCGACTGCTCTCAGTATTCATATGTGTAGCTGCCATTTTTCTATTTGCAGCTCCCTGTGGAAGACAAAATCATCAAAACAATTCTATTATGAGAAATGCTTAGAGACTATGTTGCTAATAGCCTCCAAAAGTAAGATCGGGTGTGTTCCAAATCCTCCAAAAGTAACAAATTTTTGGAGGACCCAACACGGGTGCACCGGCATTTTTGTAGGATCCAACACGGGTGCACCAGCCATTTTGGAGGATCTGAGCAACATAGCTTAGAGATGAAGGTTCAGCATTAGGATTCACCTGTAACAAAATTCTGAGAACGTCATCAACAGAACTGACACTAACTTCAGTGAGGTTTTCAACATATACACCTTTCTTCGAGTCTTCTCTTAGCTATCATATTTTAGCATATGTAGTGACTGATTCTGTATGAATGTAAAACACAACAGCAATTGTCATAAAATAAAATTACACTTACCAGCAAATTAGTTGATGAAGGCTCAAGGAGGTCGGTTATCTGTTCATTATATATCTCTAAGAAAGAACATTTGCAACTATACTTCAGCTTCTCATTCTTTCGCATGTCCTCTTCCTAAAGGCATTAGAATACCAAAAGGCATTAAAACTAGTCAGGCGGAGTAGTGAGGACAGCTAAATGATCCTTTTTTTCATATCTAACCTCTCTAATTCTAGTAAATAAGTACTCAAATATTCGAGGAGTGATCCCACATTGTTCGCTTAGCTTTCCACTCATTTCACCTATGTCACCCATCATTGTGTAAGTCTTTCCACTTCCAGTCTGCAAGAATGGAATAAACCCAAAACCTTTAAATCAACAATTGGCTATTGTAAATTACATCAAAGACCAAGAATTAGCATTGTTGTGCACCTGACCATATGCAAACATGCAGCTATTATAACCGGACATGCAGTTATCCACCATGGGAAACCCTGCAACTCTGAAAAGCTTTTCCTGCTCAAAGCTCAAGAGAAAAGTTCATATCAAATTTTTTATTAACCTTGAGTTATCTCATCCTGCGCCATACATGGCAAGTTCATGCTTCGGTGAATGCAAAAGCATGCAGATACAGACTAGTATTACGAACCTGTGATATAGTTTCACAAGCAACATGATCAAAGGTGAATCTGGTTTCAGGATGTCCAAGCCAAACCAGAGTCTGTGCACTCTCTTGCCTTAAACATCTAGAATATCCTTGTGACACTTTCTCTGTGTTATTTAATGGTCTTACACGGACCAATACCTACATGAATAAAAGTAGTGACTTTTGTCATTTTTGTGTAGAATAAAGATTGACCTTGAGCCAAGCTCAATTCGAAAGCTAGTTCGCTGACTATCCAATAATGGTAGTCAATGAGGTCAAAAAAATTCAAATTGAAGAAGTCATAAAAAGAACCTGCACGTTGTGATCTTTCCAGAAGGAAGGATCCTCAGCCAGCTCAAAGTGCGGAACTTGTACAGAAATCTGGGAGTTGATAACTGAAGTTCCTTTAGAAGTCCTAGAAGATAAAGTTGCCCCTTTGGGTCCTGTATGCCTAACCCCAGAGCAAGTCCCCGGTGTAAACACATTGGAAATTCTCCTGACTGGAGTAGTTTGAGCTGAATTAGGTTCAGAATGTGCTTTCCCTCTAACTCCATTTCCGATATGAGTATCGGGGGTGTCGTATTTTCGATGGGAAGCTCTTAAAGTTTCAGATTGGAGGTCTTGAGATGGATCGGGAATGGAATTAAGAGGTGTGCGAGGAGGAGGGAAAGGAAACTGGGTAAAGAGGTTATGGAAGTCGTTCTCATTGGACTCGATTGGTTTGCGATTGGTCCGAGAAGCAGATCTAAGAGATGTAGAAGAAGAAGAAGCGTCTTTCGACATTTTCCTCAACTCTTGTCAATATCAAATTGGAATGACTAAACTAGTAGGGTTTTTTACTGGAGAATTTGAATCATGGAGTTATCGGAGATGGGAAGAGAGGACATTCACCATTCGCCCATTCAGTGGTGGCCTCGTGGGGTCTGAATACTGAAAGCTGCAAGCCCGCGCCCCTTTTCAAATTCAATTCTTCATACCGCTTTCTACTCTACATTTTTTATCATGTATTATTTTATAAATATATTATTAAATCGATAAATTAATATTTATTAATTTAAAGAATGATTTGAAATAAAATGAAGGTTAATTTGATTACATCAAAATCATATATTTTATTAATTTATGTATGATGTTTATTAAGTTCATATAAAAAAATAAATTTATCATTTATCTTATAGAAATTAGTGATTTTTTTCATTGGATCGAATCAGAACTGAAAAAATATTACCTTAAAGAAATTATTAATTTAATGAATATTAGTTTAGTGTGGTTTTCTGCATTTAGCATATTCTATAAAAACTTGTAGGTGATGGGTTAAATCAAGATCCCCAACAAGTCTTCCCTTTTGGCTCAACAATTTTACTGGTTTGTAAGTTGTATTTGTAAGATCATCTCCAATTCATCTATGTTTTACTTTTTAGGGAAAATATCCAAGTACCCCTTCAACCTATGCTCGAAATCCCAGAGACACACTTATACTATACTAAGGTCCTATTACCCTCCTGAACTTATTTTATATGTAATTTTCTGCCCCTTTTTAGCCTACGTGACACTAGTTCGAAAAAAAAGTCAACCATCGTTGGGCCCACGAGATAGTGCCACGTAAGCTAAAAAGGGGTAAAAAATTATTAATAAAATAAGTTCAGGGGGGTGATAGGACCTTAGTATAGTATAAGTGTGTCTCTGAGATTTCGGGCATAGGTTGAGGGGGTACTTGGGCATTATCCCTACTTTTTATTCTCTATATTTGAAGAGTAAAATAGTGAATGAGTTCTTCAATCACTATCTATTTAACTCTCTATTCTTTAATTATAGAGAAATGAATAGTAGTTCTCCAATTCACCTCTTTGATTTACTTTTTGAATATTATAATACTAGTTCTATTATATTATTAATTTAATCTTTATCCTTTGTAATTATTTCAATGTTATATAACATTTAACAAGTTACTACATTAATCATTTTTTATTTTATTTTTTAAAAGAAATTGTCACTTTAAATGTGTAAATTAAAGTTATTTTAATATTAATTATTATATAAGATTATTAATTAAGTCTCTATATTTGTAATTATTTTCTAAGTAATATAACATCTAAAATATATTATTGATTTTTAATTTTTTTCGTCATTTAAAATATGTAATTTAGATTATAATTATTTTTATTACGAAGTATGCACAAAATGTACATGATAATTTAAACTATTTACTTTTTATGTTATAGTGATAAATTATTAAATTGCACTTTTTAAATAGGATGAAAATATTGACTCAATAGTTCAAAATGGAATATGGAAAGTAAATTAGTACACGGAATAATTGGATACAAGATGAAATTGTTAATTTAAACAATATTTAGCTAAACATAAAAAATAAGGACAAAGATTGATAATTTTTAAACTCCGTAATACATTAATAGAACATTCATGAGAGTAACGTAATAGTTTTGAAAGTTGAGTACTTATATAAGATTTAAATTAAATTTTATGATGATACAATATTTATGATGCAATTATATTTCATCAATGATTTCACTTTTATTTGAATTGTTCGTTAATATGTATTATATATAATATTTATAAAAAAAAATTATGTCATTTAAAATAAAATATAATTTTGTATTAAATGAAGAATTTGAAAAAAAAATAAAACTTTGTATTGCATAAAGATTATAGAGTGATTATTTTCAAAAAGAAGAAATGATTTATACTATGAAATTAAAAAAAAAATAAGAATGGAATAGAAATAATAATATAATATCAAGGAGAGAGAGAAAAGATTTTTTTAGAGAGTAAAATAGAGAATAAAGGTGGAGATGATTGTCTGAAAAATAGATAACTCTATATTAAGAGAGTAAAATAGAGGATAGTGTTGGAGATGCCTAAGGTGAGATTTAAATTTATTGTATTATTTCTTATTTCTTTCTCTAAACCACATTTAGTATGCTGTCTATTCTCTATATTTAGAGTACTATTCACACATCTATTTTACTTTTTCAATATTTTATTATTATTTTCATTACTTTATCGTTAACATATTATTTTACATATAGTTTGATTAATTAAATATCTAATATTCATGATTCTCTTTAAATGAAATTTAATATTTTTAAAAATATATTATTTAATATATACTACTTTAATCTCAAATTAATACATTATTTTATAATTTTCATCAATAATAAAATTTTATTTTATTATTAATTTTCATTATAAAGAATAACAAAATTAAAATGTTAAGATGAAAATTTTAATTTAAATACAAGATAACAATACTATACATAACATAATAATTTAAATAGAAAATAAAATACAACGCTTAACATATTAATTAATTCGCAATGAAACAAGAATTATGTTGAAAAGATGTGAAACATGCATTCGGAGTTTTGCAATTATTGCAAGACCATCACGTTTTTGGAGAAAGAAAGTGCTACATGATATAACCTACGTGTATTATACTACACAACGTGATAATTAAGTATGAATGTGATCTTAATGCATCAATTCAAGATGTCGTAGAGGCTCCAACGACAAAAATAGTGGTAGATGAAAATATCCAATTTGAACAAATTTTTAGCTAACCATAATTAAATTAAGAATAAAAATGCTTATTTTGAACTTCGTAATACATTAATTGATCATTTATGGAAGTAACGTAATAATTTCAAAAATTGAGTGTTTATGTAATATTTGTGTAATCGTATTTCACTTTTATTTGAATTTGTTCATTAGTTTATATATTATATAATATTTTTCGTGCAATTTATGGTAACTAAAAATTTAGAATAAAATAAAATTTTTATTAAATAAAAATTTTTAAAAAATAAATTTTTGTATCACATGATAATTGTATAAAGTAATAATTGGGAATTAAAATAAATTATTTATATTAGAAATAAGAAAATAAGAATGAAATAGAAATAATAATATAATATTAATAAGAGAGAAAAATATTCTTTTTTAGAGAGTAAAATAGAGAATTGGGTTGGAGTTGGTTGTCTGAAAAATATAGAACTCTATATTTTGAGAGTAAGATAGAGTATAGGGTTGGAGATGTCCTAAACAAGTATTTCCAACTGCATAATTTAGGGTGTGTTTGGTATGAAGGAAAATGATTTTCATGTAAAATGTTTTCCTGAAAAATAAGTAGATATTTGACTTACTTTCTCATGTTTAATTAACGAGTAGAAAATATTTTTCGAAAAATATTTTAGTGTTTGAATTTTGAATGAAAAATAAATTTGGAAATATCTTTTATTTTTTACTAAGGTAGAAAATAGTTTTTGAAATTGAATATTTTAAACAAACATAAAAAAAAATGTCGTGGGGCCGGGGGGGGGGATGGTAGGGGGCTAGTGGGGGTCGAGGGTAGGGGTGAAAAATGAAATTTTAAAGTTTAAAATGTTTTTTAAAACAAACTTAAAATATTTTTTTTTGGGGGTTCTTTGGGAGGGGGTCGAGGGTATGGGTGAAAAAATGAATTTTTGAAGTTGAAAATATTTTTAAAAAACAAACTTAAATTTTTTTGCGGGGACGGGGGGTGGGTGGGGGGTGGTAGGGGTTGGTGGTGGAGAGTTGAGGATAGGGGTGAAAAATTAAATTTTTGAAGTTGAAAAATATTTATAAAAAACAAACTTTTTATTTTTACAGTAAAACCTCACTGAATTAAATTTATGAATCATGTACTATTTTTTAAATATATTATTTAATCGATGAATTAATATTTATTAATTTAAAGAGTGGTTTGAGATATAATGAAGGTTAACTTTGATTACATCAAAATCATATATTTTATTAATTTATATATCATATTTATTGAATTCATATAAAAAAAATTATCATATTATCTTATAGAAATGAATTATTTTTTCCATTGACTCGAATTAGAATCGAAAAAATATTATCTTAAAGAATTATTAATTTACCGAATATTAGTATAATATATGGTTTTGCTCTATTTAGCATATTATATATATAAAAAAAACTTGTACGTGTTGTGTTGGGTATAGATCCAGATCCCCAACAAATCTTCACTTTTGGCTCAACAATTCTACTGGTTTGTAAGACCTCATTTGCTTCTATTAAGATTAGGAGGTTTGAATCTGAATACACATCTGGATTTTAAAATTTGCATTAAGATTTGAGTGTTTTGATCGAAATACACATCTAATATTAAGATGTGGTCTCTAAATCTGAACACGAAATAATTAATGTTTGTTTTTAATAACTGAATGTGGAAGTGAAACTGAACATTATATTAATAAAATATTATAAAATTTTCATTTTGATAAAAAAAAAAAGTTTTAATAATCATATGATTTGGAGTACAATTTTTTCATTCAAAAACCTTGATAAACAACAATACACCAAAAGTATTATTGCAACCAATGTTCTTGACAAACACAATACAAAAAAATTATTAATATATAAAAAGAAAAACTTGAAAGGATTTATGAAAAAACTTACCGGTTGGGAATAAAATGGTGTTTGAATTAGAAAGCGAGAAAGAAAATTTTTAGTTATGCAATAAAAGTCACGCCCAAAGCGGATAAACTATGATTATTATTTGATAATTTATCAAATAAGTCTTAATGTTGTTAAGAGTCTCTTACAAATCTGATTCATTCAGACTTCTTCTTCAGCGGCCTTTAAAAAAATAAAACAAATGAACTTAATGGGTTGAATCTGAATGATTCAGATTCAAACCTAAAAAACAATGTACTTAATGGGTTGAATCTGAATGATTCAGATTTAAACCTAAAAAACAATGTACTTAATGGGATAAATATGAATGATTAAAATTCAAACCACTGTAAAGTGCAAATAAATGAAGCATAAATTGCATTCGCAATGTGAGATTTATATTTACTATATTATTTCTTATTTTTTCTGAGCAAATATTTTCAACAGCATAATTTAATGTATTTCACCATTTTAATGGTGAATAATGAAGCAAATAATGGTGTAAAAGAAAAATTAATTTATCAAATTCCACATATAATCAACATCTAATGTGATCTCTATAAATGAACACTTAATGGATATACTTTATTGCAGTTCAATTTATTAATTTAAGTAAACGTATAGTAATTTATTAGGTGAAAAAAAATTAAAATGTCCACTATGCAAAATTGAATAAAAGTGTATCAATTAATAGTATGGTCTAATAATGCTCATGTCATCAATAGTTTAATTAAAAAAATATTGTCATTGTTACTTAATGGATAAAAACTGTTCATTTTCTAAGAAATGTATTATTATTTTTTCTAAACATATTTTATTCCTATAAAAGTATGTACTTTTTAAAAATCCTATTTTGTTTCTTTTGTTTTAAGTTCACCTTAGCTAATAAATAAGTAGGAAATAACCTTTTTTCCCTTGAATTCATTTTATCAATTAATATAGAATAATTTTATTTAGCTTATTAAATGATGACATTAGTCATATTTATAAGATCATAGTAACCCCATTTGTGAAGCGTAATCTTTGTTTCCTAGTATTTCGAAGAGTGACCATGGAGCAATTCATTTGGTAGCAAAATCAAGGACTTCCATTTTACACAATCTATCAATTTTACTCTAATCTTACATATCAATGTTAGAAATGGGAGCAATATCGATGGATTATGTATCTTATATTTGCAGGGGAAGTCCTTGACTTTGCTACCAAAATAAATTGTTCCATTGTCATTTTTGAGTCACTAGGAAACAAAAATTATGATTCACAAACTAAATATCAATTTGTTTGTCGATGTCTTAAGAAGAAATAAATTTATTTTCTTTTTACCACCCTTTTATTTTATGTTCTTATTTTTCTACCTCTTCTGAGAAGAGTGAAAAACTAATTTAACAAGAGAATATGTTTACGTTAGAGCAGTTCTTATGTAACCGTTCCCATCCCTTTTAAATTTGTACTTATCCTTTCCTTTTAAAACAACTTTGAGTACTATCTTCTTCACTGATATCAACAAAATAAAAGTGACATTTAGTTTGTGAAATATAACTTTGATTTCTTGAGACTCAAAGTCAGACGTGGATCCACTATTTCACAAGATTTATTATCATTTTGTTGTTGTTAACATGTACACAACCTTGTACTTGTTATGTAATTCTTACATGTGTACCTTATACTTGCAGCAGATGTCCTTGATTGGCTACTAAAATAAATTGCTTCATCATCACTCTTCGAGTTACTAGAAAACAAAGATTACGAATCACAAACTAAATATTAATTTGTTTAATTTGTTGATGTTCATGAAGAAAGAAAATTGTTTTCATTTTACCATCCCTTTTTCCTATTTTTATTTTTCTACCTCTTCTGAAAAACGTAAAAAACTAATTTAAAAAGGAAATATATTTACATTGGAGCAGTTATTATGTGACTGTCCTTGCCTCTTTTAAATTTGTATTAATCTATCTTTTTTAAGAAAATAACTTTGGATTGAGTCGGGTTAAATCAGGCTGGATTGGCCTATATAGGTGAATCATGACCCAAAACTTACATCTCTGATTCTCAAATGATGGATAAGACTTATGCCAACACAACATTAACTACAATTCATATGACAAATAGTTTGTGTGACTCGTGAGCATCAAGAGCTTGCCTTTAAGGTTTTACAAGCCCTACATAGGAATCCAGTCACATGTGGAAAGAATTTACTAAGTTTATTAGAATACAATTACTCACAATATCCTAGACTTCATTCACTACTTCGATAGTTACTTATATGATTCCTCATCCTCTTAAATAGGTGGACGCGAGTTTATGTTTTTCTTTAAATACAAAAAATTACACTCGAGTGTAATAACCGACTTGTGTATATAAGTAAACTTATTCATTTTAATCAAAATTCATTTATAACATGGCAATCTTAGGTGTTGAAGGATTCTCAGCTCTGCCTCGCCATTGCTATTGCTTGCAGCTCTGTTATGGTTTCTTCGCCTTTGCCGTACTTGCCAACTTGGTGAGAGACATGGCCTCGGAGAGAGTCGGAAAATTGGTTCCTCTCCCAATGGCTATAGTTGTGCCTTTCCTTGTTGGGGCTTCCTTTGCAATTGATATGGTTGCGGGGAGTTTGATCGTATACGTATGGCATAAACTCAACAGCAAGAAGGCAGATTTGATGGTTCCTGCAGTGGCTTCAGGATTTATTTGTGGTGATGGATTATGGATTCTTCCATCAGCACTAATTGCTTTACTCAAAGTTAGGCCTCCAATTTGTATGTCTTTTACAGCCGGACAAACATAGTGAAATTTCCTGATTCTTAGCAGGTATGAATCTATGTGTTCTAAATAAAGTACTTTCCTAGACTTGCACTCCATTTTAGAATCACTCATGGCTATTATTAGTTACATGATAAAGTAGTAACACCGATAGAATCTTTAAGAAACACTAAAAGGTCAAAGGATATTCCAATGAAAAGTTGATTTAACTTTTTGGGGTCTCCCACAATAAAGAAGTTGGGAATCATCCTTTCATTAACACATTGATCACTTAACATGCATGGCATGGAACATGTGTTACGCTGTTTTCACCATATATTGGTTCATGTGTCTTATTCTTTTAATTATCCAATATCGTACAAATTTTAGTATAGACACCTTTAGATGTCTAATCCAAGTTTCTCTCCTTAGTGATCCTCAAACCCATCTTCTTAGATATACTCTCATCTGATTTATAAAACAAGTCATAGCATGGTAGTGAAAATCATCTATTCACGTTCTCCGACGTAAAAGGCGATTGCTTGTGTGAGAGATTCAATCTCACAACTTTCCCGACACATTTTATTTCTAATATTATTATCAAATATGCATATGAGATATAAATATAAATTCAAAATAGTCATATAGTGATGAGAATATAATAACAACCAAGTTACTTTATAATACATAAATATTATCATATCGTACACAAACCTAGAGCTTTAAAATGTTTCTCAATCACGTCTCTAGTTGTACCTTTTATAAAAGGATTAACTATCATTTCACTTTTAGGAATCTACTGCAAAGTTATTTCTCCACTTGTTACTATGTCTCACAAACTCAGGATCCATCGTGAATGTGATAACCGCTTGACTGCCACAAAATAAAATCATGGGACCCTTAGAATTCTTTGTAATGTTCAAATTCTCAATAAATCTCTTTAACCAAGAAATTTTTTATATTGCAGACGCATAAGCCATAAATTTAGACTCCATGGTTGAAAAAGTTGTGCAAGTTTTTTTTACTTTTCCATGAAACAACACCACTATTGAGTAAGAAAGCTTAATCGGAGATTGATTTTCTATCACACCCGTCTCCCACCCAATCAACATTTGTATAACGTCTTATGAATAAATCAGATTCACTATAACATAGTGAATGATCTTCAGTTCTCTTCAGGTTTCAGAATATTCTCTTTACTGCCTTCCAATGATCTCTTCAAGGATTGGATTGACATATGTTAACAAGACTTACAACATAACAAATGTCTAGGCGAGTACATATCATAGATTACATTAAATTTCCGACAACACTAGAACATGAAACTCGAAACATGTCTTTCTTTTCTTTTTCAGTCTTTCGACACATTCAAGGCTTAAAGTTGCACTCCTGCTACAGGAGTATCCATGGATTTTCAACTATTCATTTGAAAGTGTTTCAATATTTTCTTTTTATGAGTTTCTTTAGATCAACTCAAAAATTTCTTGAAATGGTCTTTTTTTATTATCTTAAGACCCAATATATAGTCCGCTTCACTCATATCTTTCATATCAAATGATTATGAAAGCTATGACTTGAGAGTTCTCAAATACTCCAAATTTATTTCAGCTAGTAAAATGTCATCTACGTAAAAAGAAAGAATTACTATTTTCTCATTGAACTTTTTCACATAGATTTAATGGTCTTCATCGTTCATGGTGAAATCAAATGACATCACCTTTTTATGAAATATCAGGTACCGCTTCCTTGAATATTTCTTCAGGCCATAATTGATCTTTTTAAATTTACAAACTTTATTATCTTGGCCTTAAACAATGAGACCTATTGGTTGTTTCATGTGGAATTCCTTGCTTAATTCTCCATCGAGAAAAGCAGTCTTCACATCTATTTGGTGTAATTCTATATCTAAATGTGCAACCATCCCTAAAAGTAATCGTATGGAGACAAACTTCACAATTGGTGAAAAGCATAAACCTTAACTTACCAATTGCCACTGATATACCGTGGTTTCACGGTATAATTAATGCTTTTTCCTTAAGTTTAGTGTGTCCAAAAGCCTTTTTGTGCTAATTTTGATATAAGTTTCTCTTTGTTTTGCAGGAAATCTGTCCAAAGCTGAATGCGGAGATTTTGAGCGAAAATTGCAGAAGAGACCACCTACGGAGCTTATGACGGTCCGTCGTGCTTGTGACGGTCCGTAGGTGGCAGCGTAGAGTAATTTCTTGAAGGAAGATGGGAAGTCGACCAAGTGTGGGATTACGAAGCTTGTGACGGTCCGTCATGGCCATGACGGTCCGTCCTGCAGTCCGTCGTGAAGATCGGAGAAGTGATCCCAGCATCTGATTCCAGGAGTTGAAGTATTTTGAAACGAAGACCCTCGACGGACCGTCGTGCCTATGACGGTCCGTCACACTTGCCGTCGAGGGGAATGAAGAAAGCAGCTGAAGAAATTGGACAAGTGTGGGACGACGGAGCCCACGACGGTCCGTCATGACTACGACGGTCCGTTGCGTGGTCCGTCGACCCAGCCGCGTTTTGGCAGATTTCCAGAATATTAGAATCCTTCTTTAATTAGGTTTATTATTTTTTATAAATAGTTCGAAAAACCTCGTTTTTGGGGTTAGACTCTTTGATATTCAAATTCCATATAGTTAGACTTTGTGATTATAATACTTGGTGTTTTTGAGTGTTTGATTATTGAAGATTGATACAAGTGAATTTTGGTGATTAATCAAGCGTATTTTTGGACTTTATTCTTTCTCATTGAAGTAAGTACATGAATTCTAATTTAATGATTTGAATATCGTGTTTATGGCTATGAGCAACTAAATTCCATAACTAGGGTTGTGGGAACCATAGGCAAATAATGAGATAAACCCTAACTAAAATAACAATTCTAGAACGATGTCTTGCATGTATTAATAATTCTTTCGCTTAGAAGTCTTTTTAACGGATGATCAACGTTAGAACTCGCCTTAATGCTACTTGCCGGACCAAGGAGGTAGATAATAGGAAAAGAATTATTAACATAGATTTAGTGTATGCTATCTAATAGGCTAGTATTGATTGGTACGAGGTATAACTTAGTCAAATATCGAATATGATGCTTAATATGAGGTAAAGATAAGGGTTAGGAAAGCAACACACGTAGCCGGACCAAGGTGCGGAGTGAGATTTTCTAGATGCCGGACCAAGGATTTAGAAATACATAACTTGTCACTTTGCATGCAAGATACTAGGAAAGAATTGTTATAGTTAGAATTATCGAGTTACGAACCTGTGGGGAACACGTAAACCCTAGTTACCTTAATTCATTGATTAAAACCCAATATTAAAAGCTGTCAACTGTCTCTTTCGATTACATTAGTTATTTTTACTCATTAGGTAATACAAACCCCCCTTTTTATATTTCTACTTTCCAAGAAAGTTATTGACCAAACGATAGTAATACTAGGTTAAAGTTAAGTCTAGACTATTTTCCTCGTGGGAACGATCCCAACCTCACTAGTTGGGTTATTTACTTGACACGACCGCTTTACTTCTCATTTGAGAAGTAAGTTTGAGCGTATCAAATTTTGGCGCCGCTGCCGGGGAATTTAGCTTTTAGATTAACTTGAACTTATTACTATAGTTTAGTTGATATTTTCTTGATTTTACTTTGTTTTATTGTTTTTGATTTCCTTGCAGAATTATCCTCCTTGTATGCCAAATACACGGAGAGGAAGAGAACCGTTGTTCTCCTACGATCACGAGCTAGAACACACACTGCGAAACATGAATCGTAACTTGGGAATCAACGATGAGGATCCAAACCAGAACATCCCAGCTCCGGCTGATGTTCATGGTCAGATGTTACCCGATGCTCTGGGTGAACATCAACAGAGGGATGTAATCCCGCTCCACGGCCCCAAGCATACTACAGAGGCTATGATAACATAGCAGATTCGGACGGGCCACTGGTTTTGCCTCCTCTACCTACAGGCCACACTTTTGTGGTAACTAGTAGTCTGATGCAAATGCTCACTGCCAGAGGTTTGTTTTCAGGGCTACCATCTGAGGATCCACATGCCCATATAGCTAAGGTAAGGGCAGTGTGTAAGAGTTGTGTGGGGAGGCCTGATTTGGATCTTGATGTAATAGGTCTTAGAGTGTTTCCTCTCTCACTGACGGGAGAGGCTGCTATGTGGTTTACTGAGCTCCCATACAACTCCATCTTCACATGGAACCAACTACGGGATGTCTTCTTAGCACGCTACTATCCGGTCTCCAAGAAATTAAACCACAAAGACAGGGTGAATAACTTTATGGCACTACCAGGAGAGTCGGTTAGTAGTTCTTGGGATAGATTCACCTCATTCTTGAGAAGTGTCCCAAATCACCGTATTGATGATGAGTCTCTGAAGGAATACTTCTATCGGGGACAGGATGATAACAATAAAGCGGTGTTGGACACTATAGCAGGTGGATCTTATGGAGAATGCCCTTATGCTGAGATTGCCGAGAAATTAGAGAAAATCTCCCGAAACAACAAAGCTTGGAGTACTAGGAAGTCTGATACAGGAGAAACACCTTCGCAAGGTACCCACTCACAACCCACCACAGCGATATTCGTGAAGAAATGGCACAGATGAGAACCGAGCTTGGGTTGGTACTAAAACATGTCACTGGGGTGCAGAGAGAAGGTTAATGCAGTCAACTACTTGGCTAAACCACCACCCCTAACGGTGAATGTTACTATGAAGAGGATTCCTATGCGATCAATGAACAAATGGGGTTTCGACCAAGCGCCCAAGGCTCAAATCAGGATAATTGGCGCCAAGGTCAAGGGAACCAAGGTCGGAACTATGGTAACTACAACCGTGAGGGTCATTATGTCCGAGATGGTAACTCCAACCGCGACAACAACTTCAACAGGAGTAACTATGGTAATAGAAACGACAGGAGTGGACCCTATGTTCCTCCTCAAAATCGTGAAGTTACTCCTAGGGATGGTGGAGATAGCATGGCGCGAGTTGAGGATATGTTGCACAAAATGATGAGGAGGTTCGATGCTAGTGATGAGCACATTAAAGAATTAAGGGGTGATTTAGCTAGTATTGGGCAAAAAGTGGAAACACACGCAATCTCGATTAAACAGATCGAATTGCAAGTGGCCCAATTATCTGCGACAGTGAACACACGGCAACCGGGCACTCTTCCTAGCAACACTGTCCAAAATCCAAAGAATGATGCACACTGTATGGCAATTACTACTCGAGGTGGTAGGCAAACCATTGACCCACCCATGCCATCTGCTGAGAATAATGTGAGAAAGGAAAATGATAAGGTGGTAAAGGGTAGTGGTGAAGCGGATGAAAGTAATGGAAAAGATGCGAAGTACCCATCAAGGTAATTCCCATGCCTAGGCCACCACCACCCTTCCTCGAGATTAGTGAAAAATACCGAGGATGGTAAATACGCGCTTCATAACAATGTTGAAGCAGCTCTCTATCAATGTCCCTTTGGTAGAAGCTCTAGAACAAATGCCGGTTATGCCAAATTTATGAAAGATCTGGTCACCAAGAAAAGATCGGTCACGTTTGAGGATGATGATAGATTGCGGCATTGTAGTGCTATCGCTACAAGATCCCTAGTACAAAAGAAAGAAGATCCGGTGCGTTCACTATTCCTTGTACGGTTGGGTCATTACATTTTGCGAAAGCATTATGTGATTTGGGGGCAAGCATAAACCTAATGCCCTCTCAATTTACAAGAAGTTGGGTTTGGGGATCCAAACCCACGCGATCGCGGCCATCGATGGCCGATCGGTTCGTGAAAAAGCCCATAGGGATACTCCATGATGTGCTAGTAAAAGTGGAGTCATTCATCTTTCCAACAGATTTTGTTATTCTTGATTGCGAAGTCGATTTTGAGGTGCCCATTATTCTTGGGAGGCCATTCCTTGCTCTGGTAGAGCTTTAGTGGATATGGAGAAGGGACAGATGAAATTTCGGTTGAATAATGAAGAAGCCACCTTCAACATTTGTAGGACCATGAGGCAGTGGTGAGCTCCAATCGGTATCGGCCATATCCCACAAAGGAAAGATAAAGAAGGAATCGAACAAAAATTTGCAAAACAAGAGTTTATGGTTGGGAATTTGGTACTTGTAGACGATTCCTGGGTGTCTTGTCTTCCAGGCAAGCTCAAGTCCAAATGGATCGCCCTTACTGTTACCCAAGTATTCCCTCATGGGGCGATTGAGTTAAAAGCCAAAGAGGGAGTGCGGTTTAAGAAGAATAGAGATAGAATAAAACTCTATTTTGGGCGTAAAGCATCGGGAATGAAGTGATAGAGNCATACCATCTTGATGAAGTCTGAGTAATCATGTGGTCCTAGTCGTGCCGCGACATTAAATCAGGCGCTTGTTTGGTGGCAACCCAATACTTATTGTCTTTTTAATAGTAGCATTTTTCTATTAATGGGTTTTAAATTTGCAGCACATCACCAGAAATTCGCAGAAAACTACTGCAGTTAGCCATCGACGGATATATCGACGGACCGTCGCACGCGTGACGGACCGTCAGATCATCCGTCACACCAGTGCACGATATAATCGTCATCGTTTGAAATTAGGGCACACACGACGGACACTACGACGGGCGTCGCATACGCGACGGTCCGTTGTCGAGATCCGTCCGCGTTTAATGAAATTAACCCGACCCGACCCTGACCGACTTTTCAAATTCGACCGTTTATACTCCCACCCTCCATATTTCTCCCATTATTTCCTCATTCCTCTCATCTCCACTCTCTTTTCAACTTCCCCACTGATCATTGCCCCCAAAATACTCAAACCTTATACTTCTCATCCACTAGTCGGTCTTTGCTTTGTAAGGTGTCTACCTTGCTACCTGACTCATTTCACATTAGTGTTTTCTCCATTTCCAAGGTATGTGTCTCTAAATTTATACTCATCTCTCTTGTATTTTTAGTTATTAGTTAGTTTTAGATTTGTTTTTAGTCGTATGTTGTTCCATTGATATGCTTATATCTAGACCTAGGCTCTACATGTTTGAATTTGCCATGATCATAACCCTAGACATAGGCGATTTCACATTACTAGTTTCCTAGGTAAGTGGGATAGACACATATAGGTCCACAACACTACAAGACCACGTGGGGTTCATTGGGGTTGCTTAGGGTACTTACAGTTCTGTCTCTGGTAGACAGAACGAGACCCCGATGACGGTCCGTCGTGTATACGACGGACCGTCGCAGGGTCCGTCGCATAAGCCCTAGCCCCCTCCCCAACGACGCCTGTGACGGACCGTTGTCTTCACGACGGTCCGTCCTGAACGATCGTCGTGATGGTCAGAGACCACTCTGAAAAGGGTCTCAAAAATTTTTCCAAGTGTCCAACAACGGACACTTACGACGGACCGTCACTCCCACGACGGTCCGCCCCGCACGATCATGGTTGTCGGAGACCACTGTTCCTGGCGGTCTCTAAAACTTTTCTAAGTGTCCTATGACGGACACTTACGACGGGCCGTCGTACACTCGACGGTCCGTCCTGAGTGACCGTCATGATGGTCAGAGACCACTCTGAAAAGGGTCTCCACAATTTTTCCAAGTATCCCACAACGGACACTTACGACGGACCGTCACTCCCACGACGGTCCGTCCTGAGTGACCGTCATGATGGTCAGTGACCCCTCTTTCAGGGTTCTTTATATGTACATCGACCAAGTATAACACGACGGACCTCATGACGGTCCGTCGTAGCCACGACGAGCCGTCATCTGTCCCGTCGTGTGCTACAGTTTCACTATCACTAACATACTATTTTCCATGTTTGATGTTGTATGGGCTTGCTTGTCTTGTTTGATATTACTCGTACTAATAGTGATCCTTTTCAGGTACTATCGACCATGGCACCCAAGCAAGACCGAGCTTACGCACGCGGGCGATCCAAGTCTGTGGCCCCGTCAGACGCTTGATCATCGTGTCGATGATGGCGGGACCGAATACATGCCCCAGGCACCTCCGCCCTTCCCGTCGGCACGTGCCCCGAGCCACACCTAAGAAGGCGGTGGCGTCTGGCGTGATCACGCTTCCCGGTCGATGAGGAGCGAGACATCGACCGCACACCCTCCGGGTCGCCACCAACGAGGAAGGAGCGTCGGCTCTTAGGAGTATCTGGTCCGGAAGCTTCAGGATCTGGCCGAGGTTCCCGCAAGCCCATCGCTGCTGGCGTCGGCCTCGTCGATGAGGCCGATTCAGACTCCACATCCGGCGCCGGCCCAGGTCCCCACCCCGTAACTGACCAGCCAAACCGGTGGTGCGTTGAGGGCCGATGGGTGTACTCCGACGCCAAATTTCTTACGAACAAAGGGTAATGGCTCGGACACTCACCTGGAGCGGCGGGTACTACAGGAGTCTCCTTCGATGCCGGGACATCCACAACATCTTCATCCGGCATCGCCAGAGTGGACAGCCCGGCCCATTGGGGCCTTCTGATGAGAGATGGTCCGAGAGTTCTACGCGTCCCACGTAGCGACTCTCCGATCACAGATCGACAGCGGTCGTCCCGCGAAACAGCCCCATTGAGCAGGTGCTAGTCGAGGCGTGCGGTCGACATTTCCACGCCGCCATCCGCCTCCTCTATACTGGCGAGAGTGGCCGAGGTCGCGCGGACCCCACCATCGCCGAGTTTGACTATCGCCGGGCAGATAGTCAAGGAGGCCACTTCACGCGCAAGCGACATCGAGAGAGACCACCAAGAGGTGGATGGCCTGCACCTATCGGTCGGACGGAGAGGGTGCCGACCGGGTCATCGAGCCAAAGGGGGCCATCAAGAAGGCCAACCTCACATTCGCCGCCAAGTTCTTGTGGTCGCTCGTGCGTCATCGCCTCTCCCCACACCGCCGACAACATAGTCACCTGGGATCGTGCGATCTTGATAAGCGGCGATGATCGCCGGCCGAGGTAGACCATGCTTGGCTTCTCCAGCGGTCATGCACGAGAGGCGTTCAAGGTCACCACCACCTACCCCTTTCCATGCATGATCTTTGCTCTTTGCAGTCTGCAGTGTGCCCGTGTGGCACATAGATCGATTGAGGACTCCGTCGGGCACCGTTGATGTCGGCCTCATCGAGACGAGGCCAATGAGTTGGCACCACGCAGGGCCACGCCCCAGTCGCCACCTCTTGCGGATGATCTTGTGGATACGGTTGCACAGGCTCTGACGTCTACACCAAAGATTCATCGACACTACCCGGTCGAGTCTATCCGGGTAGTAGCGCCCCTCTACCACATCGGCCCCGCTTGCTAGGGTCCAAAAGCTGAGGCGCAAATGGCCACTCTTACGCACCGTATCCGGTAGTGGATGCAGTAAGTCCATTACCGAAGTCGGAAGCGCGACAGAGAGAATGATGCGGCGGAAGATTGCAGAGGTTAACCAGCAAGATAGACGCCTTCGAGTTGCAGTGTTAGCTCGACCAGCCCTCCGGTAGATGTGTCGACTCTTCAGATGCGATCGGCGACCGTGCCGACATCGCCACTATACTAGCGCCGAGGGTACCAGATTCTCGAGGCCCCGCCGCCGAGCCTGGCCGAGGACACGGTGTTGGCGACTGCTCACTACTCGACATTCCACCATCCCCTCCGCAGAGAGTGCCAAGAGGCGTAGGGATCGAGGAGAGGACGAGGCGCGAGCGAAGAAGAGAGAGCGCCGCGAGTTGAAGGTTGCGAGAGAGCCTCAATTGCCGAGGCGGAGGCACACAGATCCGCGCATCACGATAGCGGCCGGGCCTCTAGCTCCCATATCAGAGATCACGAGGCACCGAGGGTGTCCAGATTGGCCGAGGACACCACCGATGGTGTCCGATTGCAGAGGCTGTGGGTTCCGGGAAACCGGACCCACCAGCTTGCTGATCTACGGCGCTATGCGCCACAGGTTTGCTTCACCTACCCCTCTAATCTTTAGTCTTTTTTATGCATTGGGGACAATTGCATGTTTTTTTTTGGGGGTGGGGTAAATGGAAAGTGAGTGTTAGGGTGAAGTCTGAGTAGCCCAACTCACTATCCTCTTTTGGGGTTTTCTTGCCTGTGTTCTTTTTCCCCAAAAGACTGATTATTTTTCTGTTGAACCGGCACGTTATATCTTTTGTACATAAGTTTAACTCAAGCATGATGGCTAAAATGATATCCCGATAAAGCTGGAAAATGTTGCATGACTAGGCGTAGTAATCGATAATTGTGTGGCTCTAAACATGAAATAGAGTTACACCATTGCATTACCCTAAATCTTCAAGTCAAACTAGGTGTCCGATAATCTGTATAGTGATGAGATGTCAAGTGAGTGTGAGGAAAGTTGAATAGTCCACCATTGATCTTGAGCTAGAACTTGCCTGGTTAGTCCTGCTAAAAGTAAGTCAGAACAAACAATTAGGAAATGATCATAGGCCCTTATTCAATATAGCCCATTTCTAGCCTAAATAAAGAAACCAAATGAAAGTTAATCCTTCTTTGATCCAAATACTTTGAGCTTAAAATTAGACCTTTCTTTTTCACCCCAACCGACCTTTTAGGGAACAATATGTTGGCCCTGGTCCCTCCTTGGACATGTGCACCTCACCTTATGCCAAAAGCATAAGTTGAGGGTGGCTAATGTATAAACAACCTTCGTTATGGCCTGACCCGATTTTGGGTACTGTGTACCTTGACTCATGGCAAAGCCATGAGTTGAGGGTGGCTGTTTTGAGGAATGCCCTGGAAAGTGGGGTTGAAAGAACAAAGAGAGAGAAAGAACAAAAGTGAAGTGACTCAAGAACTCGTTGAAAAAAAAAATAAAAAAAAAAATAGATATATATATATATATTCAAGAAATACAAACAAGAAAAGAAAAGAGTCACTTACGCAAATGAAGAAAAGAGGGAAACAGCAAGGTGAAAGAATAGGAGGAACTGGGTGAGATAGAGTGATATAGGGTGGAAGGTTTAGCCGATATGTCAAGGAGGGCTAAAAGTCACTAAAGTATACCTAAATATACCCTACGACTCACGAGCCTACGTTACAAGCTAAAGAAAGTCCTATCGTGATCCTAAGGGTTGTATAGTGAACTTAAGGCAGTGAAAATAAGGGCAAGCTTATGGCAACAAGTATGAATGAGTGTGACTTTGTTCTGAGAGCGAGTGTTGAAATGTAATCCTTATACTCAAACTGAAACTATTGTGTGAAAAATGAGGATTTTGTTCTAAAGTGAGGACACTAGTTGCAATCTAATTGTTAGCACCTTGGTGAGAAATTGAAGAGGGTAGGTATTAGTGCATGGTGAGTCTGTGTCATGTTCGAATCTCACAAAAGTCAAGCCTAATAGTGATAGCATGCATAGATTTGATGGGATTAGGCGGGATTGATAGCCAAATGATTGCAAAGGATAAAACATGAATACTATTGTACAAAGATTGTGTAGTGAGTCATAGTGCGTCGCTTGAGGACAAACAACGAATTTAAGTTGAGGGTGTTGATATACCGTGGTTTCACGGTATAATTAATGCTTTTTCCTTAAGTTTAGTGCGTCCAAAAGCCTTTTTGTGCTAATTTTGATATAAGTTTCTCTTTGTTTTGCAGGAAATCATCCAAAGGCGAATGCGGAGATTTTGAGCGAAAATTGCGAGAAGAGACCACCTCACGGAGCTTATGACGGTCCGTCGTGCTTGTGACGGTCCGTAGGTGGCAGCGTAGAGTAGTCTTTGAAGGAAGATGGGAAGTCGACCAAGTGTGGGATTACGAAGCTTGTGACGGTCCGTCATGGCCATGACGGTCCGGCCCCGCAGTCCGTCGTGAAGATCGCAGAAGTGATCCCAGCATCTGCATTCCAGGAGTTGAAGTATTTTGAACGAAGACCCTCGACGGACCGTCGTGCCTATGACGGTCCGTCACACTTGCCGTCGAGGGGAATGAAGAAAGCAGCTGAAGAAAATGGACAAGTGTGGGACGACGGAGCCCACGACGGTCCGTCATGACGACGACGGTCCGTTGCGTGGTCCGTCGACCCAGCCGCGTTTTGGCAGATTTCCAGAATATTAGAATCCTTCTTTAATTAGGTTTATTTTTTATAAATAGTTCGAAAAACCTCGTTTTTGGGGTTAGACTCTTTGATATTCAAATTCCATATAGTTAGACTTTGTGATTATAATACTTGGTGTTTTTGAGTGTTTGATTATTGAAGATTGATACAAGTGAATTTTGGTGATTAATCAAGCGTATTTTTGGACTTTATTCTTTCTCATTGAAGTAAGTACATGAATTCTAATTTAACAGATTTGAATATCGTGTTTATGGCTATGAGCAACTAAATTCCATAACTAGGGTTGTGGGAACCATAGGCAAATAATGAGATAAACCCTAACTAAAATAACAATTCTAGAACAGTGTCTTGCATGTATTAATAATTCTTTCGCTTAGAAGTCTTTTTAACGGATGATCAACGTTAGAACTCGCCTTAATGCTACTTGCCGGACCAAGGAGGTAGATAATAGGAAAAGAATTATTAACATAGATTTAGTGTATGCTATCTAATAGGCTAGTATTGATTGGTACGAGGTATAACTTAGTCAAATATCGAATATGATGCTTACTATGAGGTAAAGATAAGGGTTAGGAAAGCAACACACGTAGCCGGACCAAGGTACGGAGTGAGATTTTCTAGATGCCGGACCAAGGATTTAGAAATACATAACTTGTCACTTTGCATGCAAGATACTAGGAAAGAATTGTTATAGTTAGAATTATCGAGTTACTTAACTTTGGGAACACGTAAACCCTAGTTACCTTAATTCATTGATTAAAACCCAATATTAAAAGCTGTCAACTGTCTCTTTCGATTACATTAGTTATTTTTACTCATTAGGTAATACAAACCCCCCTTTTTATATTTCAACTTTCCAAGAAAGTTATTGACCAAACGATAGTAATACTAGGTTAAAGTTAAGTCTAGACTATTTTCCTCGTGGGAACGATCCCAACCTCACTAGTTGGGTTATTTACTTGACACGACCGCTTTACTTCTCATTTGAGAAGTAAGTTTGAGCGTATCAGCCACATCCGGAGAACCCTCATGATCTTCTTGAGTTTGAAGAGAATGTAACCTATCTTGTTTCCCATCTCCACCAGACCCGAGAAAAGGTAGGATTGAGCCCGTCGAAGACTATCTCCCTTATCCCTAGCAATTGTAGCGTAGTTCCTTATCTTATGTTCTATTTCTCCACACCAAAAACACACATTCGAACCGACTGGACACTCTTCGTTATGTTTTCTTCTACACCTCGACACTCGGGTCACATTTGCTCACTACTATCCTTACCTTGGGAATTGTTACCTCTATCGGAGGTTGAATGTTAAGAATCATCATCCTCCCTTCTTGACCTCTTTGAATCCATAGTTTCTCCTTAAGCTTTTCTTCTTCTATTCGTTGTGCATGAACCATCAAACGGGAGACATCCATCTCCTTAACAATCATGGCGGTTAGGCATTCCTTGACCAGTAAGTCGAAATCATCCGACACAAACTTACTAATCCTTTTCCTTGGATCAACAACCATAGTTGGAGCTTATTTAGACAATTGTGTAAATTTCAAAGCATACTCTTCACACTCATATCTCCTTGGCAAATGTTAATGAACTCAAGTACTTTTGCCTATCTCATCTCAATGGCAAAGAACCTATCAAGAGAAGCAACGTTAAATTTCTCCCAATCAAGAGGTACTTCATCTACCACACTCTCTTCCTTCCATTGGTTGAACCAAATTTGAGCAACACCCCCTTAGATAAGCGGCCAATTCCTCCTATTTCTACAGGCTTCACTCCCATGATCATCAACATCTTATACACCTCATCAATGAACTCTAGAGAATATTCTTCAATGTTAGACCCATGAAATTCCGAAGGATTCATTCTAATAAACTCCACCATCCTTGTTGTCGTTGTACCCATCCTTGGGTCACGGGAGCCACAACCTCTCTATTTGCTTGAGACATCATAGTTTGGGACAATGCATTAAATGCAGATCGGAAATCATCATTATTCACTTGCTCGGCCAAAGGGTTAACCGACACTTGGGGAACCTCTTGTGTCACATTTTCACAAACATTTCTATTTCTTCTCACGGGATTCCTTCGTGGCGGCATGGTATGAAAAACATAAATGGGGGTTAGGAGAGAAAGACACCTAGAGTTACACTCTATGATACAACTTTAGAGTAATGAAAGAAGTGGAACTTTCTAAACATTTTATAGCTTCTTATTCATAAATGTGGTGTGCTTCACACTCATGAACAATATTCTACTCGACGTTGCTTATGAGACATCCTAGGACCTTTCTAAGCCTTGTGCTCTACCAAGTTTGTCATGACCCAAGATAGCCCCTAGACATAACATGACGTATAAGACCTAGAGAGACCCCATGCAAGTCACTTAGCATACATAGAAAAAAAAAATAGAAATTAAAAGATTTAAAAGAACATTTCAAACATAGAATTTTATAAAATGGAGCGGAAGTCTAAAAATATCTCAACCCTCTAGTGCATAAAAAATATCGAGATATCACCCGTACATAAATCAAATATGAAAAGTCATAATGAAATAAAGGCTCAGTCCTCGAAACATGAGGCTTCACCAATCTTCAATCTTCAACTATAAAGAGATCCTAGCCATGGTGGTGCGAATTTGTAAGGT
This sequence comes from Solanum arcanum, assembly GCA_027789145.1. NCBI lineage: Eukaryota > Viridiplantae > Streptophyta > Magnoliopsida > Solanales > Solanaceae > Solanum > Solanum arcanum. The sequence continues at coordinate 59,348,754 of CM050933.1, read as the reverse complement.
CGGTCCCTACATTTGGGGAAATATAGATAAGAGTATGTGTTAGTATAAAAGTTTATTAAGCATGATAGCCATGTATTAAAATATGAAATCATGATAAAAAGTATATTTCTCGTGATATGCAAGGACCAAGTAAAAATATAAGATAAGAGGGTTAGAAGACATAAAATGAAATCATGAGCAATGCATGTAAAACTGTCTTTGAACATATGTGAGATACTTCTTGAAGTAACCTTAGTTTATTACTATTGTGGAAATTAGTGTCAACCGACATAGAGACCATGTAAGCTAACATGGATCCCCGGTGTCTCCCACAGCGAAAAAGGTTTTCCTACTTGTCAAGGTAGATCCATGAATCTGAGTTAAAGTGGATACAATATCTAATGTCTATCTAGACAATAATCCTATGGGGGCAAATATGTATGAGATGAGGATATTTCTACTAGAAACCCAACCTTATCTCGAAAGATCTCTCATCTCCATATCCTCTCGACTAAGCATAAATCCTACGAAGTAGTAATTAAGTATTGACTTATCTTATCATTAAGAGACATGGGTAGTCTACACACGCCTTATCATAGGATATATCTTTAGACCATGTGTGATAAAACCTTTCACCATCCATGTACTTCTTTAATAGTTTTTAAGGTCCATAGTCATTCACTTCATGCTAGAGATGCCCCTAATACTAATGAAAATAGTTTTGAAATTGTGATCTCTAATCGTTGATGGCATAAGCGGATACCATACTAATCAATACCTAATTTATGAAAATAGCCCTAAAATCTTTGAGGGCAAATCTAGATGTCATTTATGTCATGTGGCCAAGCTTCATAGAACATATAGACAATCTCATCTATAAGATCTCTTAAGTCATAAACTTCCTTTATGATCATGCATTATTTTCAATAATTCATAAGCTTCATAATATTTTCAAAGTCAATGCATCTTCAAATTCATTTACATCTATAAGACATGCATATTTTCATAAATTCATCTTTCATAGTTCAAGACCCACATTATATCACCGTAGCTTAAAAAACATGGGTTATGCATGGGTTCGTTGGTTTTCATCTTAAAAACATGCAATTACATCAATTCATGCATAAAAAGACGTAAAACAATCAATTGAACCAACATTGGAATGAACCTATGACAGTTGAACAAAACCCTAACTTGATTAGGGAATCTAACTTTACAAAATTGAAGAATTTGGGAACTCCATGAAGGAAAGGCCTCCATGGATCAAAACTGTCATTGCCAAACTCTTGACTTCAATGGTGGATTGAAGACTTTTCTTGCAAAACCCTAGCTTTCTTCTTCAACTTCTAGAGAGAGAAATATTTGAGAAGAAGACTTGCTCTTCTATTAGGAATCTGATAGAATGATTTAAATTGCGGAAGTTTTGGGGTAAAAACACATATATAGGTCTTTAGGGGAAGGGTAAAATGACATGGTACTGAATTAAAATAATCTATAAAGACCCAGAAGACCCTAACTTAAAACTTAAAAAAATGTTGGAGCTCGCCAAAAGCCACTCCGCGATTCGCCGAGTGAGTCTTTAGCTCTCGACGAAAGTTCCAATGGGTCTATTCTTGGAATAAGCCAACTCGGCAACGGGGAATTCATTTTGGTGACTCACTGAATGAAACAACGAGTTTAATCCAGCTCGCCTAAAGGTCCAGAACAAATGGATGCAAAAATCAAGCCAAAAAGGCGAGAAGTTCTCGTTCGACATTCTCGACTTACTTCACCGAATCGGCTGAGAAATAAATGTTTTCCTTCTCTTAACCCAAGGTGTTACATCTTTGGTGAACTCAACAATTATTTTTTAAGGGCTTTTGAGTCTTTTCCTAATTATTCAAGCCTAATACTATGTCATTTTGACCTTCACCTAAAACCCTATATAAGTACTTGTACCTTAAATTTACCCAATTGATATCATTCTCTCAAATCCCTAAAAGAAGAGCACATCTTCCTCGCAAATATTTCCATCTCTAGACACTACAAAAAAACGGATGAATTGCGACAATTTTTATAAGGGCATTGCGACAGTTTTAACCGCGCTATGTTCATTTGTGGCGGTTTTAAAAAAGCATAGTAATTACGTCGTCACAAATTATTGCGACGGTTTCGGCAAAACTGTTGTAACTGTAATTCGCATAGAACGACGATTATAATTGTTTAATACAACAGTTTAGCACCGTCATAATTTATATGTGAGATCAAGTGGTTATTTTTTAAACTGTCATAATGTGTTAAATGCATCAACCGTTATTCCATTTTTTTATCCTCATAATTTCATTCTATTTCTACTCCAATTTAATTGCTCAAATCTTATTTATTTGCTATACAATAAGTATTGACACAAATATATAAGTAAGATTATTGAAACAAATTAGCCATCATATATGAAAAATATAAGCATTTCAAAATTACATAACAAAATTCATTAAATGTTAAGGAGCAATATATTACATCCATCTGAAAAGAAATGACCATATCATATTCTAGAATTAATACTCTATGCGAACTCGCATAATTTACATTGGTCATATCCATGTGGTCATCTTCGTAGCTAGACACCTGCAGTAAGTGACATGAAATTAATATTTGATTTTGAGAGATCTAACAATTGAGGTGCTAAAATGTCATGAAAAACATAACTACATAATAAGAAACAACTAAAAGTCACTTTAGATATGAATCATTTTCTCCTCTCCAATGCATTATAGCAGCAATATAAAAGCAAAGGCTAAAACTGCTAAAAATGTGATTACTTTGTGCATACAAAAAGTTATATAGACTTCACTTTAGTGATGGACTCTGTAGTCATTATTTTAATGCTAAATAACAAAAAGCGAGCAACTACAAACTGGAAATTATAATACATGACTAACATACTGAATAAGGGATAAAGAACTTCAAAAGGTAATTATTTGCCAAGTGTTCTAGTTAACTTAGAGCTAATTATTATTAATCACACAACATTAAAGTCTAGCTAATAGGAATTTCACATTCTCTGTGTCTAAGCCAAGTCATGTGGATAGTTATGGTATCAACATTTCATGTTCTTATAAGATTTGTAACGTAACTCTTCTAATCAATAGAAGGGCACAAAATAATCATTAGCCATAAGATGAATAGTTTGTTCCCTGAAAGCCATAACCTTCTCAAATTGAGCATCATCCTGGACAAAATAATGAGAAAAGAATAATAATCATTAAGATAACAATTGTTCATTACATATTTGCTCATTTAGGTAGAGGAATATGTTGCTTGTGAATTTCATACTCCTAATTTTTCCTTAACTTCTCTTACAACTCCTGCAAAATATAACCTCACACTAATTTTGACACAACATTTCAAAGGGGGCACGAAAATGCAATTAACACGTTTCAATACTTCAGTCAAAAGTGATCGTGATGTTAGTCAGATTGCAATAGAGAAACATACCTCAAGAATAAAACTAGTTGGTAATTTCCACAAGCCGAAATAGGCGACACCTAATATTTCTCTTGCACGATGAGCAACTTCAGCGATAAGTCTATTAAGTTGAGACTACAAAAACATTCATCCATACATGATAAATGATTGTCAATGCAATCAACAGGTTCAACATATTCCTATAAATCCATTAAACATTACCCGAGATCCCAAATCTTGAAACTTCTGTTAGCAATCCTCTCACATATCATACTTCATCTGATACACCCAAAGGTCTTGATCTCTTTAAAATGTGTTCTAATCAGCTGTTTGTTAATTTAATGTTGAGTTATTATAGGAGTCCTTTATGCTTTAGCATAGCTGCTGCAAAATAATTAGCACATAGAGGAAGTATCAGTATATGGCTGACTAACTCTTAACAAACGGAAAGGGGTCAGAGAGGAAAAATCAGTATCTCCGATTAGTAAATACACTCTGACTCCACTATATTTGTCAATGAATCGGTATTCACACTAGCATTAATGTCCTTATAGCATCATTTCCAGGCTGTGCTACACTTAAATATCCGCTGCATTATTTGGAGTGGTAAAACTTATTGGAGATCATTATTGAACTAAAAATGAATTTTAGATAGCTTGCTTTTCTGCAGGTAGTGCCATTCTTGCCAAACAAATAGTTAAGTTTCTGTTGGAATGTGTGCGTCCACTAACTGTCAATGGACCAGGTCCCTTGACACAGTTGTTTTACTTGAAAAAATAAAAAAAAAAGAAAAATGACTTTTTTTCAAAAAGTCGATGAAACTTACTATTGAAAAGAAATTGAATTTCCAAAAAGACAGAGTCGCCACTTAATTTTCTTTGATAAAAATCAAGAAAAAACTTTATATTTTCAAAAGGATTTAAACCGATAAAAATCAATTTGAAAAAATAGGTTTGAAGTTTAATGTACATTCCGAGAAGGTGTTAGGTCCTCGAAACGCCCGCTAACCCGCGGTTGACCGGCAATTTGACTAAAATGACTTTTCAATTATATTTTAAAATATTTGTTAAGAAATAAAACTCATTTTTATTTAAGGGGAAAATAATCTTGAAGGGAATTTTTAAAGTGATTAATTCATATATTGCAAGACAATTAAAATAAAATAGAACTAAATAATAAATTAAAAAATAAGTATTTAAATTTGAACATAATAGATGATATGACTATATTTTGGGAATTAATTAAGTTAAAAGCAAATCATAAAAATAATGTTCGTCAACATAAACACAAATAAATAATAAGAAAAGGAGAGAGTTAAATTTGGGTCTTGGCCCAAAACCCATGAACATGTCCTAATACTAAAAATGCCCAAAACATGAGTGTGGACCTATTTAATCAATGTTCTGTTGATGGACCACTCTTTTGGGCCTCTTAGGTCTCATTTTCTTCCGAACCTACTTGAACAAAAGAGTTTGGGCTTTGACCCCTTTTCCATTTAAAAACCTGCATATATATTGTAAGACCCCAAAACTGAGTTAGGGTGTGTAGAGACTAACATGTTTGTCATAAGGGACTAATGTCCTAAAATGACTTATAATATGGTATTGAGGCAGTGTGTAAGGTTTGAGGTAATTTGGAAGTCAAACATCAAGGGACGACCAAGACGTTCGACAACTAGTCACCTATGTGCCTCATGTGTCTATACATCCTTATATTTATACATCATGAGCTTATGAAGTCTTAAAATGAGTTATAATTATGTTTATAGTCATTATATGGAGTTTCATGAAGTTTGGAGGTCAAACGTCCAAGAATGTCTAAGATGTTCAAAAGTTAGCCCTTGAGACGTTCAAGTATGTCTTGATGGGGCCTAGCATGTTTGGACGTGTTTTATGTGTTCATTTTGGGTGAAACTTGCATGGAAGGTCCTTGAATTTTCAATGTTCGTATTTACGTTGGAAATGTCCGGGTATGACTTCCCAAGGGCCCCACAAAAAGGCCTACAAGAAGGACCCACGGGCTGTCGAGACATTGCCTTGGCAGTGTCAATCGACAAGCTCTAAGTGACGCCTCGTCAGTCCATTGATGCCCCGTAGATTAGGTTGTGGGTTGAAACTTAGACACAGGAGCTGAAGCCACCAAGAGGAAGCTGTAGTCACTAACGATGGAGCAGCAGGACGCCCCGTCGTCCAGTCGACGCTCCGTCGATGTTGTCTGTCGATGGTGGCCTGCAACTGCTGCCATGCGACTGCCTCATTAAAGGGGTGAATGGTAAATTCACCCTACATACTAACCTGATCCTATTTGATTTATTTAGATATTTTTGGGTGTATATAAGTGATAAAAAATGTGATCAACCCATTCTCAATCCCATACACACAAAATAGACTTTCCCTCCAAAACTAATTCTCCCTAAAAAACCTCCTTGAAGGTGAATCTCAAGAACAACTTTTAGGTTGGATTTCTATGATTTATTCATCAAGATTTAGAGGTTTTCAACTATACAATGTATGGTGATCCTTCATCACTAGTTATCCTTCCATCTAGAGAGTTAAT